>ML682004.1:14898234-15196767 GCA_007922195.1 Podocnemis expansa | reverse complement strand
CACACGACTCCTTCACTCCCCCCCCCCCCACGACTAGGCTAACACGGCTATCCCTTTGGAAATTAGGTTCTTTACCACACCCTCTATAAGAGGTACAGGTGGCAAAATCTTCACCTTCACACTCTCAGGAAGGGAAAGCAGTAATCTCATTTCTTTCTACCTCCCCACCCTCCATCCGCACAGAAGGGACTCATGGATGATGGCATTTCTCTGACCTTGCCATTAGCACCATCCCCCTAGGGAGTTTAACATCACCTGTGGTACTAATGTATTGCCTGTTCTCTGCTTCCATTCCCTATTTTCTCCTTGTGTAACTGTGTTAGGCCAGGAGCTGGTGGCTGGCCTTTAGTTACTTCTTCCAAAGGGCATGCTGAATCAATGATAGTCAGGATGTGAACTCAGGAATCCAGATTCACTAGAACACAGTCTCTTCTAACATGGATTCTGGCTGGAGTGGTATTTATCCAAAAGAAATCAAGTATTGTGGGCTTTATCCTTGGTTAACTGCTTTAAATCAGCACTTTGTGGTTTCACTGGTGTAGGGGCATGTCTGGGGTCATCTGTAGCTGGCTGTAATTCACCAAATCCTGGCCCACGCCAGCCCTGGAGAGGTGTTCTGGGACAGAGGTGTGACAGAGCAAGTTATTCTCCAGAAATCAATCCTAGGCTGTTGGAATGGCTCCAGGAAACAAGCACTGGTGGAACCAGGAGGATCCCTGTAAATTACAGCCTGGAAATGGAAAGAGCTCAGAGATGTCAAAAAGCTGAAGCCCAATCAAGGCTCACTGAACAGAACTCTGTGGCTCTTGAGCCTGTAACACTGTGCTTTTGGTTTCTATCTCAATTTACAGAACAGCAGGGGACCCAGCACAATTCCTTATTGAAAGTTACACCTTGATTAGTTCCTGCAAAAGCATTCTTAGACTGCAGCATCTTTGAGAGCAGTTCAAATGTATATATCCTAAAAGCATAACCATGAGCAGTTTTGAAATGACAGAGGAGTCAAAGGGTGTGTTTCAAGTCTGATTGAATGAGCACAACTCTTAGGGTGTGTTCACACAGGCTTCTTATTTTGAAACAACAGAGGTTGTTTGAAATAAGGTGTTTTGAAATAACACATTATTTCGAAACAGCTTGTTTTGAAACATCTTGTTTCGAAGCAAGCACTTTGTGTGTGAACATAGCCTTAGAATTTGCTTCTTGGCACGTTTGTGCTCATGAATTAGAAACTCACTGTCTGAAAATAATCCACAGTATGCCAGTTGTCGCTGTGCTAGGACCTGATCAACAGCACATTGAAGGCAGTGGGCAGACTTTCACTAACATCAGTGGGCTTTAGATCTGGACCTAGTGAACATTCCTGTTTGTTAGTGAGGTCTTTCATTACAACATTTCCAAAAAGGTAACACAAAAGGGAAATTAACTATTTAAAATGGGCAGAATACTTTGTGCAGTAATTGCTCAGTCCTAATTGATCATGTTGGTCCTTTTCTCTTTGCATGTAGTGTCTCCTTTTTATTTCTGTAGGGCTCCACTCTATTCTATTAGCCCTCCCTTTCCTTATAGCATTGCCAGCCTACCATTCTTTCTGTTGCCACTGCATTTTGTGATGTCACCATTTCTCAGCTGGCTGAAACATAGAAGAAAGGAAAATGAAAAGATGAAAGTCTTCAGATTGCTGACCCGGCAGCACATGGCTGGAGACATAGTTAAGTCCCAAAAGTGTTATACTGAACTTAGCGTTCATTATTTACACATTAATTGTCATGACATCATATGGTTGCTGAATAAGTGGTAATTTTGCTTGGAAGGTAGAATTTTATCCTTATGTTTGTATGTTAACCATGCACAGCTGAACTTCGTAAACAACCTCCTACGATAGGCCAGATTTGGCACTGTCCCAGTATTTCACACAGCTCAGGAGGGGGGCAGAGAATCAGCACAGTCTCTCAGCACATAGGCAGAAGAGGTACATGACAAATGCGATGCAAATTGAGCTCCCTGGTTCAGCTTGGGAGAAGAATGATCTCAGCCCAGGAAGGACGGGGGCCAAAGGCGGATTGAAAGGGACATGCTTGGAACTGTGAATGAGCTTTTTGCCAGAAAGACAATCCATCCTGAAAAGCCTACAAGCAAGATCTGAGTCATGCCTATGGCAGAAGATGGGAGCTAAACCATCTTTCAGTTGACCATTGTGAGTAATTCTGGGCAGTGAACTTTAGGTTAGAATGTGTCTTATATCATTTATTTGCTTGTGATAACGCCTGACTACTTTCTTGCATGATTGTGCATTGATTTACTATATATTCACTTAAAATCATGTTCTAATCAATAAACTAGAGTTTGTTTAGTCTAAAGCTATATGAACTTTAGAGACTATGAATGAGCAACAGCTGGGATATTCTAGTTTCTTTGTAAAACTGGTGAACTGGTATCTATGAGCCTACAGTGATCGGGGAAGGGCCCCGATTCCTGCAGGATGGAAGTTCCTGGTGCTCACTGGGGGTACCGTTCCCTGAGTAATTGGAGACTGCATGCCTACTGCTTGGGACAGGATTGCCTGCAAGATGCTGATATGTGACCAACCATGAGTGGGTGGCTAGGTAGCAAAGCAGGGTAAGTCAGGATCCAGGAGTGTGTGATCGGGGGTGGTGGTACAGATTCTGGGATGGAAAAGTCACAGACATCCCTCACTAAAGTGCTCATAAACAAACATTTCGACAGATAAGGTCCTCGAAGCCCAAAAGTAGAATCACAGAAATGTGTGGCTGGAAGGATCTGGAGGTTACCTAGTGTTGCTGCCTGCAGAAAGGCAGGACCAAAGAAGCCTAGACCATCCATGGCAAATGTTTGTGCAACCTATTCTGGGGGGAAAAAAAGTAGTAGTGATGGGGATCCCTTGGATGTCTGTTTCAGTGTTTTATTATCCTTATTATTTAGAAACCTTTTTCCTAATATCCAATCTAATTCTCCTTTGTTATAGATTAAGCCAATTTCTTCTTGTCCTACCTTCTGTTGATGTGGAGAACAATTGATCACAGCCCTCTTCATAATAGCCCTTTCACACATTTGAAGACTGGTATTGGATTCTGTCTCAAGTTTTCTTTTCTAAAGACTAAACATGCAGTGTTTTTTCTTTAAACTTCATAAATCAGGTTTTCTAAACCTTTTATCATTTTTATAGTTCTCCTCTGAACTCTCAGATTTGTCCATATTTTTCCAAAGTGTGACACACGGAATTGGACAAAATACTCTAGCCGCAATATTCTGACTGAGGTCTCATCAGTTCCAACAAGACCAGGTCATTTACCTGCTGTGTTAGGTCAGGTCTCCATTATAGACCTCTGTCAATATAACTGCCTTGCTCAGGGGTGTGAAAAATCCACAGCCCTGAATGATGTTGCTATACAGTCTTAGCCCTGTATTGGACAGAGCTGTGTCAATGGGAGAGCTTCTCCTATTGACATAACTGCTAGCTGTGTGGAAAGATTCACTATGCCAATGGGAGAAGCCCTGGATTATATCTGTTTCAAGTGAAAATAAAGTCTTAAAATACCTGTTTTTAAGTGATGAACTGAACTCAACTTTTTCAGTCCTCCTGGACATGCATGTTAATGGTCTGGGATATCATGGTCATTTTAGATCAATAATAGGTCTTCATATACTGCAGCTCCAAGTGGAAACAAAATGTCAGACTTGTAATGTTATGTAGACAACCAGGAATCTAAAAAGCCATTATTTTAGTACAAAACATATTGAAAATAATACATCCTTAAGACAGATGAGAGGGTCTCCAATGAGATAGCCTGCTTCTCTGTACTGAAGCCTCTACCTATGAAGAAAATGTACGTACATTTCCCATGTTTGTACATTTTTCAAAAAGTTCATAATGTAGTTGGATAAAGATGGTTGCACTTTATAGTGACCATGTTTCCTAAAACTGACATTAACAGCAATGAAGGTTCCTAGACTCTGCTGTAATACTGATAATAGGCAGATAAACTGATTACCTTAGAGGTACTCAGTGGTTATCAGTTATAAATCTTCAGTTTGCTGAGATAATAAGAGCAAAGCAGAGAATTCAAACTTTTATTTTATTGCAGAGTAAGTATGTTGCAGAAAATTCATCGATGTCCAAACTTTTTGGCTCTCGTAAATTTGTGACTTCCAACCTGCTTCCTTGCCCGTACTGGTTCACAATTCTTTTATGGAATGATATTTAAATAGGCCTAACAATATTAGTTAAGATAATAAAATGCATCACCAGGGCATGTCTGAATGAATAAACTGGTAACTCATTCTGTCGTGCCAACCAGAGTCAACTTTATTCATTTTGGACTCTGTCTTGAAGACATGGGTCCACATTGTGGGTTGGGCAAGTCCAAGGACAGATTGCCTCTCCCACAATACACCAGGGTATTTAGAGAATGTGTAGCTGACCTCTGAGCTACTGTGCAAGTGAGAGATGGAGGTTGCAACTCCACCGACCAGCGCAGTAAGAGATTCTGTGAAGGAAGTGGGGCCATAGTCTTTTCTCTGATATAGATCTTTTTTCTGCTTATCAACTGAAGCGCCAGTGACCCTTTAATTCTAACAAACCTGAACAAGCTTTCTGAAACTGATTCAGCCCATCTTTAATCCATAGCTATTTATTTGTAGTTTAAATTTATCAGCAAGTCAAAGGCAGAGGCCTGGTTAGGCCCATTAACATATGGTGTCATTGACGTAATAACGTTCAGTCATAAAACCCAACATTAGCAGTGGGTTATTTTCCCTTCTGTCCTTCCCCTGCCCAGCTCTAGTCTTCAATGCAACTCTTTGAGTACTTTGTTTCTGAATGGTCATTGCTGTAAACTGAAAAGCAATTGTCAGTCAGAGGGAGGAGGATGGACATTTTGGCATTTGGCTTTAACATACCTTTTGTAGGAGACAAGCAACATAATAGAAGAGGACAGATGGCTAAGAGAAAGAGAAGGAGCTGTTGAAGTTTTATATAGCAGTGACTGCATTTATCAAGTTCCCTTAAAGGTTTATTTACTAGCACTGTGGCCTGAAAGGTCTCTAATATTTCTTTTGGGTTGAACTGACATATTTATTCCAAGTTTCAAAGATATCCACATAGTACAGCAAGATCAACCCCTATCAAATATAAAAGAAAACTGCCACCAGGAGAAGTGTACTACTTTTTCTTCTTAATGTATTTTCTGTCTTCTTGTTACAAGCCATGGCAGCCAAATGCAAGCAATACCATTAATCAAAAGGGAGGTATATTTCTGGGCATCTCATTTTAAATACCATTAATTTTAATGGTGACTTATGCAAGAATTCTAGGCATTCTGTCAATGTGGTGGTGGCAGCAGGTGTCACAGTTCAGGGAACTGCACTTATGTTCCCTTTCTATGGTCCAGCAAGGGCATCCACTCTAGGCTCCAAGCTCTTCAGTTAGTGCCTCTTTCAGGTAGAGAGACATCTTTAGCTTCTTCAATGGGGTATGTTCAGGCTGCACAGTCACCTGACTAATATCTCCAGCAGAGGCAGAGTGCCTAAATAAGCCTAATTCATGTCTCTCCTCCTGGATGGTACACAGTCTAATAGCTACAGTTATACATAACCAGATAGCTCTTTCTAAGCAAGTGCTCTTCTTCATTAGGTAAAGGCATTACAGAGAACATATATTAAATCCAATAAATAAACCTACACACCTGCAGATTGACTTACTAGAGATCACCCTCTAATTCCAGCAAGGTCTCTGGTGAGTGACTAGGCCTGCAAACTCCCTGGGTTAGAGAGTCCTTCTTTTTTCCAGTTCGAGCTTTTGAAGAGGTTGCGAAGAATCAGCCAGGCAATGTCGTCAGTTTAGAAAGTATGGCTCCAGAGGTGAGTAATTTGCATTTCCCTCTTCCCAAGTATGTCCAAGAAACCCCACTCAACTGGAAGTTTATTTTTGTCTGGTCCCTTGTATTAAAAGAGCCCTTCGAAGCTCACAGCACTTCCCACTGTTTACATTAGCCCTCTGGCTCTCTTAAAAAGAAGCTGCACACCCATCCCAAGATAATACAAGAAATATTTGCATATTTAATACAATGATCTCCTAAGATACATTAAATTAATTCAGTATGGTTTGTTCAGGATATTGCTGGATATTGTCATATCTGTCACAGCAGAGTCTTCAGAAGATGCCAAATATCCCTCTCCTCCAGGGTTAGGTACATTTTGGAAAATGGGACAATGGTAATCTTCCCTGCTCTGGGATTCTTTTTATTAGGACCTATTGGTGCAACTTCAAATGGACTGGCACCCTGGAACTTTCTTGATACTTATAACCAGAGGATCTTCTCCTTCTAAAAAAAGTCTATCCCCAAGAATCAGAAGTATGTGATGCTCTCCTGATCTCAAACCATGCTGATAACCGTAAAAAAAACCAACAAGGAGTTGTGTGTCACTCTAAGACTAACAGATTTATTTTTATTTTAATCTGTTAGTCTTAAAGTGCCACACAGCTCCTTGTTGTTTTTTTACTGGAGTAGACTAACATGGCTATCCCTTTTGAAATTTACAAGATGCAAGATAACTATGAAGCCACTTGCTGCAACAGGACAAGGTAGAAGTTATCAGGACCATACTGTGCTGGTACTTCTGGTGGTATGGGTGTGGGGGAGAAATCCAGTGGTCCCATTCTCCTCTAAAGAGGAGGAGAATATAAGAAGGAGGAGGAGCGAACACTGTATAAGCCTGTCTTTGAAGCGGATCTGGCACATCGACTCTAGCTAAAGCATTCAATTGAAAACTAAACCAAATAACGTATGCTAAATGACTCCACAGCTGGAATATAGGCTTTCAAAGTTATCAAATTACCATAAAACATGAAGAATATGTTGAGAAGTAGCCTGAAGTAACCAAGGCTATGTCTACACTGCCAAATTAGTCTGGACTAAGCAACCTTAGGCTGGACTAATTTGACCCATGGCCATACTTAGCTATGGCTAGTTTGAACTAACAAATTTCTTAATTTGGGCTAGCCAAAGATTAATCTGGATTAGTAAAACCCCTTGCTTAGTCTGGACTAGCCAGTTTAGTTTGAACTTTAGTTCAAAAGAAGCACAGCCAAGATGCAAAACAATGGCTAATTTGAACTTAAAAAGTTTGAACTAAGCCATTAGTTTGAACTAGCCATGCATTCTAGTTCTAACTAAAAAGTTAATTCAAACTAGGATGCGTGGCTAGTTTGAACTAGCAAGTCTGAACTAGTCCGAGGCTAGTTCAGACTAACCTCAGGCTATTTTAGTTTGGACTAGGAAGTCCAAACTAAAATTCTAGAAGTAGACATAGCCACGGTCCTATTTTTCCACACACTATGATTATGTTCTGTTGCTCCTGAGGGTTAATAATTAATCCACGCACATACTGACACTTTCACAATGAAGTCAACTTGATAACAGAATATTTATTCAATTAGAAATGTATTTGGCCAGTACTCCACTTCATTAGCTTTGATGCAACTGAAGATGTGTTTGAATACAAGTGTCTTCCTCATTGATTACAACAGTTGAAGATCTAGTCTATAAACACTAATTATTTATTAAAGGTGAATTTCAGCCTAAATGCCAAGGACCATATAAAAAATCCCATATACCATTTAAACTTCACATTTATGTCTCAAGGTGATCTTAAGCAACTCAAGGAGAGAGAGGTTTTATGTATGCTCTCTGGACTGTCGTGAATTTCCTCTTAAATGCTTTTAGCAGTTCAAGCTTTGGAATGATCAATTTCTGCTTATATTCAGTAAAGGTAACAGAAGTTCAGTTATTTCCGTGTGCTATCCTGTGGTTATTTTGGATCTTTTGTGTTGATGATCATTACTTTTCTCATAAACTCTGTTCCTCTGCAGATGTTCAACTGCCTTTCAAATATTCATAACATAACAAATGTAATGTTGTCAGTTTGCAGAAGTACTGATTTTATGCTACTACAGCATGATAGGCTTTTGAATTCCACTTGGGAGAACATTACTAAGCAACAGAAAAATCATACACTTTTCACACAAGAAAGATTTTGCAGACACTAAACACAGGAAGACTTTAGTTTTATATCTATGTTATTTTTTCAGATAGTTTAGCATGTTAGTTGCTTTGCAATTATGCTCTATGGTATTGTATTCAAACTTGAACTCTGAGTTCTGGTGTGTTTTCCAATAGGAAATCAAGTACAAGAGGAAGGTTTGTTTGCTTGGTTTTTTTTTTTTTTGTTTGTTTTTCCCAAGAACGGTATCCCAGATACATTGAAAAAATGCATAAACTCTCAAGCCCCAAAAATATACATCTAAAAAGGTTAAGCTGACTTCAAAAAAAACCTAATTTTTTTAAAAATAGTAGACTTTTGTCCTTATTTCCCTGCCAGATTTTAACCCTACCAGATTAGATTTTTCAAGCTTCTTTTCCTGTATGAATTAGAAACTTTTCTTTAAAAAAAAAACCCAAAAGGCAACAGTCCTATGTAATTTTTTTTGTTGTAATTAGCAACAGGGATACATCCAGCTCCATATTTAAGCAGGAACTCTCACTTCCTTAAATGACTCAGGATATGGCTCACAATTGAAGCATGAACCTATTTAGAAGGTTGACAGCTCATTCATTGGGTAAATAATTAGCTACAGAGCAATTTAACTGGAAAACAAACATGGTCTATAAAAACCTGCAAGACATTTAATGTTTTGGGGAAGAGATCTATCTCAATTTCATATTAGAAAGGGTCAAACTTTAGACATTTAAGTGCTTAAGAACAAAGAGGAGCATTTGTAATTCCTACCAGGCATCAACTCCTATTGGGTTCCTAAATGTATTTTAAGCCTGGCTAGAAGTCGCTAGGGCAGATCCTCAGTAACTGTACATCAGCAGAGTTCCACTGAAGTCAATTGAGCTTTGCCAGTTTACATCAGATGAGGACCAGGTATCAAGTTTTCTGCCAACTTGCTTCTTTGTGCAGTGTTCTGTGCAGATTTTTCTATCAGAGACAGGATCATCAGCCAGATTGACTTGACTGAATGCAAGGTTAAAAAGACTCCAAGATAACAGGAAACTTCCGAGCTGTAGCTTTAAAAAAAAAAAAAAATCAATAAATGTCCTGTATAACACAGAAACATTCTTTCCCTAATACCATGGAAATTTAATTCCTCAAAGATTAGAGAGGGTTCAGTCACAGGTCAAGGAGAGTCTATTAGATGTTGTACTAGAAGAAAAAAGAAAAAAATATATTTTATCATGTTTCAAGCCCCGATTCTCTCATGATTAGTATTCAGGAAACATGTAGTTGAATACCTAAAGATTAGAATTAATAATATGGTGATACGCTTTAGAGAGAGAGAAATATTCAGCCACATTATGAATGTGTGGTGCATGGAGACCTTGATAATACCAAATGTGAGTTTTAGGCTAATGTCATGTTTGTTTAACTAGGCCATAGTCAGCTAGCTGCACACTGAAGTAAAGCCACGCTAGTTTTCACATTTCGTTTTAGTCCCCCATTAAATAGAAAATAGCTTAACCTTTGTAGTATGTACAGTACATTGCCAACAGAAATACCTGGAAATAGAAAAGAAAGGTGTGTCCTTTTTCTTTGTTAGTGAATACAGTGTTGTTTAGTTTAATGGTCTAAGGGTTAGTTTTTGATGTACAAAGATGTTTAGCTTTAGGAAACAGGGCTACTAACTTAAGGGAATGATACTGAAGTATAGAATCTTCCAGCCCAAAATTCAACTTCTATCCTAATTAGCAGTGATGGAAAGCTATTCAAATGGATGATGGTTTGGTAAGTCATATAAAAGAGTGAATGATTTCATAGCCCAGGTTTTTGCAGACAGGTATCCCCATCAACATGTACTCTGTTGTTGCTAGCCTCCACTACTAAATAAGCCTGGAGCCTGTCCCAAATAATGGCCTACTTTCAGTTAAGTCAGCTGCTGACTAGGCATGTAAATGAACTATTGCAGAGATAGTCCAATGCCAAAGTGAAGGCTCATTGATAGGCAACATAGCTTAGCATTTCCACTACCTGAGTTGCAGACAGGAGGCTTAACATTTTTGGCCTCTGAAGCTAGCAATTTTCATGAGCACTACAGTCATCTAAAGAGAAAACTTACTGAACACAATTATTGATTGGATTCTTTTTCTTCTGAGAACCAGGAGTGACTCCACTGATGTCACTGGAGTTAAACATTATGAAGAGCAAGTCCAGTGTTACATCAGTGTAAAACTGGTGTAAGGGAGTGGAATCAGATTTCAAATTTTCAAACTGAAACCTCTTAAAAGAAACTTTGTGGTAACAAAAATTTAGAGAGATTATGCCTGATTATCAACCTGACATATGTTAATAGAAAGTCATGTTTAGGTAATTGTGTACAACTAGCCTTTTGCTCCACTTACTGATGAAATACATTTGCTTGATTATAGTGCATTAGTACACCCATTGACTAAGTCTATAGTAGGAGAAGTTAGTTTAAATTTGTTAATTGCAAATAATAAGTTCAAGTTTAGTTTGAACTAAACTTAAACTTATTAGTTCGAACTAACAGTGTGGACTAATTCAAATTAATGTTAGTTCAAATTAGTCCATTTTGTTAATCACACTAACTGCCCTTAGTTCGAACTTATGAAGTTTGAACTGAGGGTTAATCTTTGTCTACATCATCCTTAGTTTGAACTAACCAGCAGGACTTACTAGTTCAAACTAACCTTTCATTAGTTCGAATTAAGGAATTCCTTAGTTCAAACTAATGCAAGCCTAGCTAGACAGGGACTAAGTTAGTTCAAATTAAGCCCCCTTAATTCGAACTAACTTGCAAGTGTAGATATATTCATGGTGTCTTGTCCATTGTGTGTTTGTTATTGTTTCCAATGATGCGTGAAATGAAAGCTTCTGTATTGTTCAAAGATCAAAATATCGTCAGTTTGATTTTATAATTGTAGCTCAGTCTCATTTCATAACTTTGGGCTGTCATATAGATGTCGTTTCAGGATTCTGTTTTACTGCTTTTCTTCAGGGATACAATTAAAGTTGCCTCTTTACTAAAACTGGTCAAAGGTTTTCCAGTGGAATGTGTCTCATTAGAAAATGCTGGTTCATTAAAACTCTAAGCATTTTCATGGGAATGTGTCAATTTTAAAAAAAAGTTGAAAGGCAGTATTTTATTATGGTCAAAATTCAACTTTTCATGCTTAGCTGAATGGAATATTTCAATATTTCATTTGAAAATATTTATGATCACTTACAGTATAAATGAAATAAAGAATCAAAATGAGAATGAAACATTTCAATTGACCCAGAATTACATTTGTTTTTTACATTTTATTTTTCAGGAAATTTCAACTTTGGTCCAACATGGCTCTTGAAATGGATATTTTTGAGGTGTGTAACAATTTGATTTTTTTTTTTTTGAGGGAAGGAAAAAATACACAACAGGCTGGTTTTTGAAAAGCTCACACTCTGGCTAATTCTACTTCAGCTGAAGTAGGACCAGAGTTAGCCAGTGTTGAATGCATCTGAAAAAGTCACACATATACTTTATTTTCATTCTCACTTCATGTCCCAGATCCACCAAGGATTGGCAGCAGCAAACCTAAGAGAATTAATATCCTTCTAATAATTATAGACTTCTGGCTAAAGTATGCAGTCATGATTTTTTGAGGAGCCTAGTTTTTTAGCATGCCTCATTTGAAGCACATTAAAGGGCATAATTTTCAGATTATGCTCAAACTCCTTTGCAAAATCAGGGTCCTTCAAGTGTCCCAAATATTTAGACATTCAAAAATACTAGTGACTTAAAAAATTGAATTGGATGTGTTGATTAAACAACTACAAAAGACTGGATCGAATTCATGTCCAGATAACAAATAGGCCTGCATATTGGCCTCCCACTGAATTTCTTTTCTCCCCACACTGCTGTTAGGCTCTCCTCTACTTTTCTATTTCTTCATCTTTAAATAAAGAGGACACTTAGCATGTAGGATCCCTTAGTTCTGAAGGTAAAGTTAAAATGGTCAGGTATACAAGATGTCAATCTGTCATATGGAAACTGATATTGGGGATGTCAAGAATTCTCTTTCCCAAAGAGTCAACAGAAAAGAATAGATGACAGAGGTAGGTAGAACAAGAAAGAGATCAATAAAACTGCAAGCAATGAAAAGCAAATCTGGGGAGGCAAAGCCAAGGAGGAACATCTGCTTGGCTACTGATGTTTCATCTTTTCACATTCTTGTTCCATATCTTCTCTGAAAATCAAGGGTAAGAAAAGCTGCATAATCTTCCTGCTACTCTCTCCAGACTGACAGTTCTGATCTTGAACTGACGCGGCTTCCTTCTTAGGACAAATGATGATCCTTCAGAAGTGTAATGGTATTATTGCAGTAAGCATCTTGGAATATTTGCAATTTCTTTGTTTCAGAACTATATATTTGGAAATACAAATAAGTGGCTTTTTGTATGTCCAAAAACCTTGCACTAGGAAAGTACTGGCCCCAAAGGACTGCAATATGGATTTAATTACAGCTCTGTGTAGAGACAGCAGACTGCTACCTCCTCCAGGCACAATTTCCAAGATAAATTGTACCAAGGATGGTGCAATGCCTCACAGATCTGCAGGAAACACAATGAGAGTAATATGGGATAGTGCGATATGCCCCTCTCTCTACTGCTGCTGAATATACACTGAGGGTTGTAGCTCGCTGGCCTCCCTGCAGGACTTGGAAACTGATGTCCATGTTATCCTAGATACCGGTTCTGTCTGTAGCCATTCACACAAGGGGAAATGATGAATAGAGCTGGTTGAAAATTACTCTGTAGAATGATTTCCTCAAGGAAGTGTCAGTTTAGTCAAAACTTTCTATTTCCATTGGGAAAAATTCAATGCAAATGCTGCCCACCTGGAAGGATCTTGTCAATTTCACTATCCGACAGTAAAATTGACAAAAAACTTTACGGGAGAGCTGCCCAAGCTGAACATACTGACTGGCACTTTATGTCCCCCTTCAGCTCCGAGAGCCAGAGAGGCTCTCCTCACTTCCAGTTCCCTGAACTGCAAGGGGAGAGTGGGCACCCCAGCTCTCTTCCTCTCACAGAAGAGTCTTCCAGCCCGACAACCAGTTTTGGAAGTGAAATTGACAAACAGCCTTCTAGGAAGCCAGCCAAAAACCTGACCTATTGTAAGAGCATGTTCCAAATAAATCTAGTTGGGAATGTTCTTTTGATGAGGTTTTCTCAATATCAAAGTTTTTCCTGGGAAATGATTTTTTTGCACAATATTGTTCATTTTTCTGTGTTGTTAAATCAATACAAAATGGGGTTATTGGTTGGACATTTATTTCCAGTTCCATGATGGCTCAGTCTCCCTGGCCTGACTACACCTCCCAGGATGCACCATAGTGGTTCAGCTGGAAGGAAAGATCACAAGCAGATGTAGTGTGGCTAGACTAATGGGGAAAAGGGGGTATATGGAACCTGAATTACAGCAAGAGCTCTGGCAAACGGATTGATGAAGACCCACTGTGTAGGTGTTTCAATGTCTGCAAATTAAAAATTTCCCAAGCTTTCCCTTTTGCAAGAAGTTTTGCCATTTCAACCTTTCCAACCATTTGGAATAGAAAGAGTTGTTGACAAACTGCCTGACAAAGACAATCTCAGTGTACAGGGGGATCCTGACCTTTGCTGTGGCCTTTTGCTACTACAATACCAAATAAATAAATACAGCAACTGCCATCCAAATTTTTGAGATAAATAAGTCTGCTTAACTTATTTTTTGCACAGGTTACTGATTAGAATTATTTTTGAGAACTGGAATTGTGAAAGCGAAGGTAGTCAGATAACCCAGGGTCTCTACCTTACCCAGTCACTAAAAACAATGGAGAAATCACCTTCAAATTGTGAAATACTGAAATTGTCATATGAGTGCTAGCCTTTAACCATTTGATTATATTGTTAGGGATGCACTCTACTTGGGAATGACAGTTTGGCATTCAGACACAAAAAAGACATATCACTTTCATTAAGAGGTGAAGAGAGGCATAAACAGGGCTTGCAAGTCAGTTGTAATTTCTCCCTGCAATGACAATATTGGTGAACTGACACTTGTATTCTGTAATCCAACTATTTACACTGACAAAAACGTGATGTATCCTTTTAATTTATGTACAAGACTGCTTTATTGTTCCTTGCTCTCAAATTAGATTGCATTCACATGAACTTGATATTTGCCTTTAATGGAGGCTCAGCGAGACCATTGCCAGAGGATTAAAATATAAAGATTTCACAAAGGAAGAACATAGGTTTATTTCACTCTGCTCTGGTATCCACTAAAACCGCCCTTCTCCTTTGTGTTCAGATTCTGACTGTGGTAGTTAAGGAAGACAGAGATATTGCTAAAACCATGGCTGAGTATTTTTACTTGTCCCACCTGGTCATAGCCAAACATAACTGCAATAAAGGAACATTATTTAGCTACAGTGAAGTGGGGGTAATAGCTGGTTTTTATATGAGCTATAGCTCAACAGGAGGCAGATCATAAAGTGTTGGAGGAAGATGAGAGGAAGATTATTCGGTTTAGAGCAGTATGAGAAGCCTGCAATAGTAATCATACATGAGAGAATTTACTGATATATTGAAGGGGACCCATGAGACTGAGGGGCTCCGCTTAGCCACAGAACTGGATGGGACATCAATGTCCTCCAAAAATAACCTAGTAGGACCACCTCTAGAAAAGAGAAGATACTTCAATCCTCAGTCTTATTAGGGTCCCTCTCCTGTACTATTGAAATCAATGGAAATTTTGGCTTTGATTCTAGGGGAAACAGACCTGAAGCTTTATTCTTTGACTTCTAGCTATGTGGTGATGTTCTACAGACAATTCCAATCCAAACTAGATAGAGATCCCTCAAACTTACTTCTCATAAATCATGAAATAGCTATTAGGTAGTAGCAGATTTTTATCACTGAGAACTGAAACTGTATTTCAACAAGCTGCAGTATACAACATAAACCAGGGATTGAACTGGGATGAGATTAATAACCTGCATCTGGACAGAGAACAAAATGAGACAATATATGTACATTTCAACTTGGGTATTGAGCCAAAATGAGGTGGGAATGTCAACAAACCAAGTTCTTTTTACCATTTTCCAAGCACAAAATTAACACTCAAACCAGCAATGGTCATTGTAAAAATGGGTGTTCAGGTTGCGATGAGTTTCAGTATTCCTCTAATGTACAGCATACTTAGCACTAAGTTCCCTAGTGTCCATAGTAATGGTGCATCACTACAATGTTCCATCTTACATTAACATACTATTATTAATATAACACTGAAAGATGGGTTGGGTTCTTTACAGAAATATGCTGCTTAAAGAGGTAAATCCCCTACATTTAATAGTGAGGCTGGGGATGTTGCACCTCCTGGAGGCACAGCATGCACCAAAGCAGGGGAGGGCAACATTAGCTTTTATGCCATATTTGTACCTTAAGAAGTCTGGACTTGTTGGGATCCAAAATAATCTTTGGGGTAACTTTGGCAGCTTGTGGAGCTACCACAATGCAGCCTATAGGTAGCTCTGTAATCAGGAGCTGACCAGAATATCCTGTGTTGCATACAGTGTGCCATGGCTCCCCACCATCTTACCCAGACCTACATGCAAGCAGCTCTTCCCTCAGTTTATGAAGGGACAAAAATGCAAGACTAGTCACCATTATAATCTTTATGGAGTCATCTTTGCTAATACTTGATCTTACTGCATTACTGAAGGCATTTGGTATATTAAGTATGGGAAATAATTATATTAGGTATGGGGAACTTACTACTTGTACATGTTCTTAGTGCCATGAGAAAAGGGTTAATTTTCTTTCTATTTTTTTAAGCACTCTAGTGTCTAGGTACATTGCATTTTTCACAGGACTACATCACAAGACAGATACTTACTTTACAAACTCATTTCAAATTTAAAAGCATTTTCTTTTCATATGTTCTTTATCTCACTAAAGTCTCATTTCCTCAGTCTCTTGCTCCAGATAGCTTGTTTATAATGAGGCTTAGTCTTAGAAATGTCAAACATAATGAAAAAGAAAAAGAAAAATACACGAAAGTTGGTCAGAGAGACTCTTAAAAGTCTTATAATTATGAACTCCAGAGACTGACAGTTTCCTCGACTAGAAAGGTAATATGCTGTCCAATGGGCAAATAGGACATATACCTACGACATCATACATAAGAGCAGCACTGGAAGCATTGCCTAATGGTAACACAGTATCAATGTTTGATTTGAAACAACATGAGATTAACATGATGCTTTTTACAGCAGCTATAGAGCAAGAATCCCAAATCATGGACCTCGAATCACTCAAATACAATGAGCAAGTCTACTGTATGTTATCTGTGCCTTGCCCAATTTCTCGCAGTCAAATAATACTGAAAATCCAGATTCCAGTTGGAAACAGTCCACTTTACAGAGCTCTGAATTGTCTTGGTTTATACGTTGCAAAATTTTTTATGGCAAAAGCAGGTAATTTTGTTAATGAGTTCAACAAGCTTATGGCACGCCCAACATTCTCTCTCCTTGTTCAAGAGTGCATGAGTGTCAGTACTTCTGTGGGTTCCCTGGTTCCCCCGGCCCATCTTACAACCAGCCCTCTTCTCTTTTTGGGCATGTCTGAACCTGGAGCTGAAGGTGCAATCCGCAGACTGAAGACACCCCCCCAAGCTAGCTTTGCTGGAGTCAGAGCGCCAAAAGGAAAACGCAGTCATGGTGGTGGGAGCAGCTAACACCGTCTCCCCAAGTGTGAGCCAAGCTGTGTCCTCAGAAAAGCTAGTTCATCCCAGTGCTTGTATTGTTGTGGTCATGCTCAACTTCTGCTATCTCTGTCAGCGTTAGTGGGGGTGACTCTTCTGAAGCTGGTAAAGGAACCCTTATTGTTACCCCTAATAACAGCTTACTACTTACAGCATCTGTGGCCATTTTCTCAGACCAGTCCCAAGACACCCAGGAAGCTGCTCTACTATGCTACTCACTGATTCCCTGCAGTAAGGATTTCTGGTTTTAGTCAACACTAGAAATACCATTAAAGGCAGCCTCTGCCCTAGCATCTCAGCACATCTGGCTCTGCCCCAACCCAACCAGCACATGCAATCACGTGAAAATGAAAATCAGAAGTGTCTTCTGCATTTCAGACCCTCAAAATGCCATTCTGAGGAGCATGACATGGGCTGAGGTAGTTACTTTTGTCGCAGCCATTCCCTGCATCCATATCATATAAATCACAAGGAGCCATTCAGACATGTTTACAGTTGGGGGGAATGGGTCAGCATTGCCCCTTGTTACTTAATCAGTTTCAAATAATCACAAATGTGTCACTTTAACAAAATGTCCTTGGCTGCATACCAGGCTAGTTAATATATTGTGATTAATTTGCTAGGACATAGATGCGTACAGAGTAGAATAAAAAAAGCCTTTGAGACAGGATGAGAGTTGAACGAATTGTGACTGTTACTCAGACATGTCAGGTGTCTGAACTGAGCTATCTCTGTATGGTAATTGTGAACAGAATGATAAAACACAATGAATACAGCCAAGCAGGCTCTTGACAGAAGAGAGGAGATTGATTAATGGGATGTGAGGGATACTTGATTGATTTTAGTGCACGTTTGGTGCAGTTTTCACAAACGATTTATCTTCATTTTGTATATATTATCAATACATTCAGCTTGACCAATAGGGTGTCACTGGTAATGCTCATCAAAAATAGGAAGCATTTTTCCATAAGAAATCTAATTTCACCTATAATCCGTCACATGTGCTGAGCAGGGAAAAAACCTCCCCTGTTACTGTCCTCAATATCTAATGTTGAGCAAAAATGGTCAGCAGCATTGATGATCCTCGCAGCCTTATCATTTTCAGATAGTAAAAGCAAACTTTATGAGACACATTTAAAGGTGAAACTAGAAACCAAATCTGTCCATGCTGGAACACGACTGATGACAATGAAGTTCCAGTACAGCAAGAATAAACTGGTCTTACTGCTGGCTCTTAGGAAGATAGCTGCACCTCTCCTTTCTCCTGGGGTATGTCTCTGCTGGAGGCTCTTTTAGGTCAACTTAACAAGGTCAACTTTAAGTCGACTTGTTATATCCACTAAGAGAGTCCCCATTGAAAACCCCTGTTGACTGCCTGCGTCCACACTGCAGGTGCTAGGTCAACCCCTCTTTGTGGCCAGGAACTCTGGGAGGGGGTCTGGAGGCCAAGTAGTTTGACTTAAGGGCTTTCGCTATCTACGTTGACTTAATAAGGTTGACTTCAGCATTAAGTTAACCTTAAGAGGTGGTGTTAGTAAGGTGACTTAAGGAAGCACTTAAGTTGATTTAATAAAAGCCTAGTGTGGCCGTGAGGGTCTATAGGTCAACTTAAACTTCCTTAAGTTGAGCTAAGGCTCCAGTGCAGTTGTACCCCTGGTCTCCTAGGTCCCTTATTAATTGTGCTAGATAATCTTGTTGGCCCGGGTCGCTATCAAGTTTCAAGAGCTGGATTGCACTATCACTTGCTTCTGCAAAAGAAAAATAAAAATAGTGATGTTTCCATTGATCTTAAATGCTAACAATTTTGCTGGAGTCCAGAAGCATGTCAAGTGGCTAAATTCCTTTTAAGAAAAGAAAAAGGATGCTATATAGTAATTGCTGTTTATTTAGCTCAACAAAAAGTTAATTCTGAAGGGTTATAGCACTGGTCCTGCCCATTAAAACATGTTCATTGGCAAAAAAGTATTTTAATACAAAGTTAAGATAGCTAGGTGATAGGGTCATCCCCTGGTAGAATGCCGAGTTGAGCAAAACTCAAACCTGAAAATCAGGAAAGGCACAGCTAAAGTTGCCTATGCAGCCTTAACTCTGCTCTCCTTCCACAATGCCTCCCCATCAATACACATACCTTTACGCCACCAGCTGGATAGCTGCTGAAATGTACAAGCTTATCTCTTCCATTCATAACCCTTTCACTCCCTGGTACATCAGTGCACACTAAGTCACTGGTTAAAAGCTGCAGAGTAGGCAAAAGCTGACGCCAATGTAGGCCATCTTTCTCCACTGAACTCAGCTTGTAGTCATCAGTGCTCGTGCTGTAATGAAATCCTTGTTCTCCCACAAGTT
This sequence comes from Podocnemis expansa, assembly GCA_007922195.1. NCBI lineage: Eukaryota > Metazoa > Chordata > Testudines > Podocnemididae > Podocnemis > Podocnemis expansa. The sequence goes on along the minus strand of ML682004.1, from coordinate 15,177,599 downwards.
TCTGTTTCTTGTTAAGAACTCTCATGTTGGCTACCCTGGAGTGCATGTATTTTTTTTCCCCAAGCAGTCAAGGTACCTGATCTGTCAGTTCCAAACTTCTGTGCTATGTGTTTTTGGAAACAACACATTAATCTGCCCCAAGTAGACACTTACTCTCCTTATCCACCAGAGGTTGGTAAAATACAAATTTTCTCAATCAACACATCCAAGGCTTGTCTGCAACCCATCTTCATATTTTTCCCTCTTCACAGTCACAACCTCTCTTTCTGTCCCTCTACTCCACCAAAGGCCTCTATCTTCAGCTCTTCCCTAACTGATATAATATAAATTTTGCTTATATCAGCTTCTACTTATCCTTCTGTGTTCACAGTAGACATTTCCATGTAACACAAATGTTATAACAGAGAAACCTTGTAGCAAGCCACATGAGTAATTAAAGCTTTAGTGCACAGGTGTACAAAAGCTTGGACATGCAACATCTGTTGAGTGGTAAGGCAGGCAATGGCTTCAGTACATTTTCTCAAGCTACCAGCCAGAAAAAGTGGTTGTGCAGAAATTCTTTCACTTGTTTGTCATTATTCATGAATGCCTAGTAGAGGGGCACATGTCCCTTGTAGGTGGTATACATATGGGGAGCAGTTAGCCGCCCCAGAAAGTCAAGCCCACAACTGTGGGCACAAACACATAGGAGGGCAGAAAAGGGGGCCACATGGGCCTTCCTAACTCAGTCACTCATACTCGTATCTTCCTTCCTAATATCTAACCCCTCCACTCCGACAAATCCTTACTCCTTCCTCCCTCTTCATAACTCCCAGCCCTCACTGAAGCTCCAAAACCATCTCCCCCAATATATTCTCTGCTGCTTCTTCATATGCCTCCCCTTCCAGGAAGCATTAACATGCCTATTCTCTGAGTACCCAAATCGTCTGATTGCCCTGTCACCTGTGATTCTCAAATTGAACCAACCTCCAGCTACTCAATCCCAAAATCCATTTTTGTCAGAACTGTAATTTGGGACCCTATCAATCAGATGACCCAAATTTAGGTGACTAGAGCCACATGATGTTTCAAAATCCCAGTAACCATTTGGATTTTAGAGGCCTTTCAAGAGTTGAGTTTTAAAGCACACAAGGTGGTGACAATGGAAAACTCAACTTATTTTTCTGCAATGGTATATATGAACTGTAAATGATGTGCATTTTTAAAAATACCAGTCCTTATCTGGATAACTGCCCCCAGTTTAGTGGGTACCATGCAGCACTTTGGATAAAACTTGACAAATTGAGATTATTTTTGACCCTCTTCACATCAATAATTTGACCCCTTGCTCTCTGCAAAAATATACACCCTATCAACATTTTGAAAAATGGTGATATTTTTCTGGCCTTCTCTCGCTGCAGTTCCAAGAAGAAATGGTCCTAACTTTGGGTCACTAACCCAACACTGCACCCTCCCCTCAAGCAAACCAAATTACAAAGGAAGCCAACCACACCTACTGATTTTAAGGGACTTAGGAAGCATGATCTTAAAACAGAAGGTGTGACACAACCTTAAACAAAATGCCCTGGCTGTGCCTCTGTAATTAAATACACTATCACAGAGAAGATATAAAATTTGAATGCCATTGGATTAGACAATATTGTCTGTTTGTAGTAAGTCACAGTTTCTGACACTTTTTTTCTAAAAGCAAATTTAAACAACTATTTTGGTTGGGAAAGTTTAGGGCTAAAATGATAAATGGCTCCTTTAAATTTCATTAGAAAAGCTTATGCTAGAACTTTTGATTGATGAATAATGTTCATCACATGCCTAATAGAGGCATTTCCTCAGCCAGACAAAATGAATATTCCCTTTGGGTACCACTGCCTACAACACATCAGTGATTTAGCAGAAGAGCGCAAAATTATGATAGATATACTTAATGAATTCATGGCAATTTACATTTGAATCTACCAGGTCCCGTTTGTGAACTGTAATAAATAAGATGAAGAAATCCACAAAATTTAGAGACTATTTTACCATGAGGCTTTCTGAAACACAGACCAAACGCTACCACTGATAACTCTTATAGAAAGTCTAATCATGCACCGTTTAGTCATGTGAGTAGTCTTGTGAAGTTGTTTTTAATCATTCATAATAAAACTGAACCAAATTTTGAAAGTCTCACTCAGGCAAAACTACCTTTGACATGATTTAGACCACAGGTGTTTACATTCTCAAGAACAACAATAAATGCTTGGTGAGGGAACGCCTAGCCACCTACATTAACAATGAATTAAGGGACATGCTGTGACAATGTGTCCATCACAGATACACCATTTTTCAGTTTTTTCTATATCAATCACAGTACACTTTTCCAGGCTGGCTCTGAAGCATGCAGTGATCTTCCTGAGCTACTCCACAAGGTCACTGTCCTCTCTGTGTTCCAGCTGAATGCCCATGATACTTGCAAAAAAGGCCTCATCTAAGCTATAGACAGTTTTGTAACACAGGTACTCCCTTAGGTGAGCAGATACTTCTTACAGCAATGGAAGGATTTGCCCCCACCATCACTGTGTGGAATCACCTCTCCCAATAGGGGTAGCTTAATTTACAAAGTAATTCTTCCATCGATCTTGCTACATCTACATTAGGGATTGGTTTGGCTTAAATACCGTGCCTTGGTGGGTATGAATACTCTACACCCCTGAGTACTGTAGCTGCAGCACCTAACTTAACTGTATAGCAGGCAAAAGTACGTCACTGGGATGGTTTTTCATACGTCATCTGTTGTAATTCAGCTTGCTTCTATTAAAGTCAGTGGTGTTACATTGCCTTAAACCAGTGTATTGTTTTAAAAAGAAGTCTTAAGACAAAAGACAACTGCATCATCAAGTGTTGAGTTAAAGGGATGACCACTTTACTTTTATGTTGCATGTCTTCTTCCTACTTTTCAACTGCCTGTCAGCTTCTTCAGGGAGAACTATGTCTTTTTATGTTTTATAGTAGCTAGTACATTGACAGTGCTACTGAAAGGAAGTAAGTCAGAATAATTGCAGCACCAGCTTGCTTGTAATATAATAGAGGCAGCTTACTCTATGCGATTGAGTGTTTTCCTAGGAGCAGTGGCATGCTGAGGGTGTCTGGCACTCCAGGAGCCAAACCTTCATTTGGGCTCCCACAGTGCCCTACACCACCCCACACCTTGCAGGCCCCCCTGCAGGGCAGGAGGGGGTCTCAGCCCCGTTCCCCAGGTGGCTCAGGGAGGGGGGAACCTGTAAAGGCCAGGCTCTTGGGTCCCATTGAGCGGCTGCAGGGGGATCTCAGGCCAGCCCTGCACCAGGGTTGGATTAGAGGAGCCCTGGCTCGGTCTGCCCAGTTTCAGGGCACCACCTGGTGTCCCTGTCCTCCCACCACGTGGGCCAGAATGGTGCAGCTGTGGCTCCTGGTGCCAGAGGGGGGCTTACTGAGCGCTAGGTGGGAGGCAAGACCAGAGGCTGCCCTCTGCTCCTCTGTTCCAGCCCACCCCACCCCACCGCTGGCCAGCTGGTCTGCATGCAGGCCCTGCACAGCTGCAGCCACATGCCAGGCAGACCTGCCTCCTTGGATGGACCAACCAGCTGGCGTCGGCATGGGACAGGCCAGAATGCAGTACGGAGCAGCGGAGAGACGGTGGGCTCTGGCTCTGCCCCCCTCTAGTGCTGAATGGGCCCCTTCCAGCATCAGCGGCCATAGCCGCCCCACAGGCAATTTGGCCCACGTGATGGGAGGGTAGCGGGCAGCCCAGGCCAGGGCCTCGCTATCTGGCCTTGGTGTGGGGTTAGCCCAGCATCCCCCACCCCACTGCCTCTGACTATAGCATATCAGAGAATGCAATATAAAAAGGGATCTCCTTTAACTCCACATTTCCTGTGATTTTTTATTTAAGAGACCCTGTGCCAGTTCCAGATGATGTGAAGTGGTACAGTACCACTGACTTTGACAGCACTACACCTTTTTACCAGCTAAGGAACTGGCCCCATATTTTATAGGAAACTGCATTATTGCCATGCAATAAAAGTATATTCAGTGGCATATTTAATTATTTGTAAATGGAATGAAATAAGATAAAGCTGATACCACAACTTTTCATACTTGTTTTGTTGCAACTGATTGTATTTGTTAATGGAATCAGCAAATGTGCCTTTTGTGTAATCTGCCATTATGGACCAAAGGCTACAAAGCTTCTCAGAGCATGGTACAAAAGTTGCAATCAGTAATATTGAAAATGATTCAGTTTAGTAAGTTAACTTTTCCTACAGTAATTAATCCCACAGAGACTGTCAGTAGATTCTAATCCACATAAGTATTAGAAACAGTAGAGAATGGAAAGATAAAAGGTCATTACAGGCATTATGAGACATATTATGGTTTATTAAAAACACCAAAGGGTAACAAGTTCAAGTAATGCCATGCACTGTTAATAGTTAAACCTGTCTACTTTACGTATTCTAGTGGATGTTATTTTTAAAACATATGTTTAAAAATGATACTAGTGTGTTTATCTTTTTAAAATCCTAAGAATTAATTCTTGAGCTAATTTCCATTTCTGTGTTTAAATTAGACCACAGCAGCTATTCATCATTTACCATTACTTTGACTGCATCTGTGAAAATTAGAAAGGGAAGAGGTGAACCTGAAAGTGTCCAAGGTTAGGTTCACCTTAGCAGCAGTTCAGGAGCTTACACAAAGCTAAGCTGAACCATCTGAGCTCAGCTTGAACAAAGTGAGATTTCTAGCCACAACAAAAGGATTTATGATAAGATTTCTTCGACTTCTAATTCCTGGTGGAAATCCCACCAGAACAGAATGTCTCATTGAATTATCCCTACTTCTAGGTCCAGATCCAGGCTAAAATTTAGAATTGAAGTGAGAAGAAAATAGTTATCCAAGAAGTCTGGACCTTCAGAAAGGTTAGTTTTGAGTAGCTCTGATTATTATTATTTTCTTTTAAACTTCTTTATTAAATGGTGTTTCATTAGAAACAAATTTTCAGAGCAAAATTCTTATTTCAAAAGTTCTTTTTTATAAAGGCTCTTATTTTTCTCTTTTTAAGAAGTGATATTTTTTACTGCTTAGATGTAACTTAACATTTCCAATGTAAAGTGTTTGTTATTTTCACAGATATACAAACAAGGAGTCCTGTGGCACTTTTAAAGACTAACAAACATTTATTGCATGAGCTGTCTTGCTAGAAAAGCCATTTCATCAGATACTTTGAAGATGGGAACCTTACAGAATAGGAGGAAAATAAATACAGGGAAGTGTAAGTCATAGGATCAAGTCAGACTGTTACAGTAAATCCTGTGTATCTCCCTGCATTTGTTCTGATCCCATCCTGTGAGTTCCCTTTCTTCAAGCATCTGATGAAGCAGGATATTCTCCCAGGAAAGTTCATGCGATAAATAAATTTGTTAGTCTTTAAAAGTACCACAGGACTCGTATGTTTTGCTGAACTAAACTAAGATGGCTGCCCGTTTGGAACTTCTCATAGAGCTAGTAATATTTTTAAAACAGAAATATATATTTGGACTATTTTCCAACTAGAAAATACAGTCACTAGGAAAGCTAGGGTTTTTTCCCCATACTTTAATTTTAAGATTTTTCCCATCAAAAAAAAGTTATTTACTGATTGGGAAATTTTAATGGGGATTTCCTGTGATTTTTTTTTTTTAAACAGAACAAAATTGCCCATTTTTCTACTGGCTCTAGTTTGGTAATTAACATGAGCAAAGTCTGGGAAAAGTTTCAATTTTTCTGAGCAGTTCTACCCATTTCTACATAACCAAGCTGTCCATGGATCATGAAATAACTCATGGACTGGGAGTTCATTGCATGTCACACTGTTAAGGTTTTGCAAACATCCATTTGTGGGATCATACAGCTCAAATACTCATGCTTCAAAGTGTCCATCTTCTGTAAAAAAAACACTTTTAAAATATAGTAGTGGATCAACTGAGTGAAAAAAACTAACTAATGATTATACCTGGTCACCATTCCCTCAAGTGGTGCGTTGCCAAAACTCTTATCTGGAAGGCAAGAGATTGTAGAGTTTGGCTCTAATTCTGTTCCCATACCATTTTTAGATTTTAATTCCATCAAGATCAGCAGAATCACTTCTGAGTCTCACAGAACCATCTTCAGCCCCCAAATTCATATTGGTTATTGTTATGTTAGGGAAGGGTGTATGTAAGTGGTTCTATTCATCCAGGTGCAGTTGACATGAAAACTTTCATTCAAGTAGTGCTAATAAAAAAAAAAAAGTTAAGTGTTTGTTTGAGGGCAGAAGAGACAAGGAATACAATATAAGTTTGTTCTGAGAAAAAAAAAAGTGTGTGTTTGGGGGGAGTAAGGGAACTTCAAGAATCCAGACTGTCATATGGCTACTTATTGAGTACCCTTTTAACCTTTGAAGGTTAACTAGATATTAACTCATGTTTGAGAAGAAACCTTGGTAGAGTCTAGTGTTCTGTTACAGAAAGAAATCCCATTATACCTCTCAACCATTATTTCTCAGCATCCAAGCTAATTTGTTCACGTCAGATGCAATATCACAGAAAAAGAAATTCTTAGGAGAAAAAATAGGAAGGACAACATGATTGTTGTGTATGTATACATGCATGTAAGCACACATGATGAAGGTTATCATAGATTTTAAGGCCACACTTCCTGTATAACACAGACAATAAAATTCCTGCAGCTAGCTCAACAACTTGTGGCTCACGTATCTTTTAGAAACACCTCTAGTTTTGGATAAAGTACTATGTAACTGAGAATATACCTTTACCCTTGGTTGTACTGTCTAATGGTAAATTTATCCTGCCTCTAAAAAGTGGGCATCTTGTTTCCAGTTTGAAGTTTGCTGACTTCAACTTCCAGCCTTTGGAACGTCTTATGACTATGTCTGTGGAATTAAAGAGCTCTCAAGTATCAGACCTCTTCTCCCTATGTTTGTACTTCTAGGAACAATTGCTTTTTAGCCCATTCTTCAATAAGCTAGATAGGCTGTGTTTCATTAGTTTTCCACTGCAAGATGTGTTTTGCAGAACAATCAGTCTAGGTATACAACCTGGGTGAAAAACAGACCCTTACCCCCATTGGTAAATATCCTTTTTCACACAGCTAAATGAAAATTCCAGTGCAAAATAAAACTTTGGAAGCTGAATAGTATTTACAGGGAGAAAGGCTGTGTTTCATTAGTTTTCCACTGCAAGATGCATTTTGCAGAGCAATTATTCTAGGTATATAACCTGGGTGAAAAACACACCCTTACCAACATTGATAAATATCTTTTTCAACACAGCAAAATGAAAATTCCAGCACAAAATAAAACTTTGGAAGCTGATTAGTATTTACAGGGGAAAAAAAACCCAATAACAAAATCTTTAAGAATTGGCATATTTATCAACAGAGTGAGCATGCTAAGGTCCAGAGCAATAATAAATAAGAAAACACCCAACGACCTAGAGATGGGAAAGGAATCCACAGATGGTCTTTCAGTAAATCATGATGTTATTCAATGAGACCCAGGTGGGTTTTGTTATTGCGCCATTAGAGGGGCCTTATCACTTGGTCTGTGGTACAAGGAGCAAGACACGTTTCCAGCATTCTACACTTAGTTGGAGAAGTCTGAGGACTGTAGAAGCAATGGTTTTGGTTTTGCCTGATAACAGAAAGATTTAATTCTTTGAGATTTTAGAGAACCATCTTTATAAACAATAGAGAGACTGACGTGTCCAAAAGGTTATGCATGCTTGTGCACCTCTTTGTCTAGAAACATACATTCGTTAAGTGAATGTTTAATATTTCTGCTAAGAAAAAATATAGTCAATCCAAACATATGCTGTAAGGTGAGGTGCACTTGTAATCAGCATCAAAAGAGATCTTTCCTTTCACTGGACTGATGGCACACTGTTTAAGCTCCAAAGGAACAGTACTAAAATGTACTAATACCTGTATACCATAAAGGGAATGCCAGTTATACAAATCCCCTCAAGATCAGCATTTGTATCAAAGGACAAAGGTAAAACAGCTACTACAGTCATGGGAGATAAGTGGTCATCTTTAAAATTATTTGGTACATCTAAAGTTTAATTCTCTTTTATGGGCCTGACTCAAAAGCCTTGAAGTGAATGCTAAAACAGGGTAAAATTTTCAATTTGTAACTTTTTTCACCCACAGAAACCAAACCTGGACACTTTTGTTAAAATTCTCCCCTCCTATTATTCTGTAACCATATCTAGTTAATAGAAAGCCTTCCATTAACCGGATATTGGATCATCTCCTTCCAGAATTCATGAAGCTAATTGGCATCTTAGGATTCATTTTTTTCTGTACTATGTAAGCCCCCAAGTTGCAGGACATACCAGACCTGGTCCTGCCTCTGGATCTTGTGGACCTACATCTTTGAAAAGTTTCTGTACTGCGGACTGCAGAGAACTGAACAGGAATATTTAGCACCCAAAAGATTCCTGTGTACTAAGAAAAAATAACTAGGAGGGTAAATACAGAGGCAAATGGGAGAGGACAGGTGGAAAGATGAATTGTTTGCAAACTAAATAACCCAAACACAAATAGTAGTTGAGAATGGCTTGTTACAGTCAATTTACAAAGGGATACCCATGTTAGTCTAGTCCAGCAAAGAAAAAAACAAACAAAAAAACCCCCAAGGAGTCATGTGGCACTTAAAGACTAACAGCTTTATTTTTCGCATGAGCTTTCGTGGGAGAAAAATCCCACTTTGTCAGATGCTTAGTTCACCCATCTTCAAAGCATCTGATGAAGTGGGATTTTCTCCCACGAAAGCTCATGTGAAAAATAAAGCTGTTAGTCTTTAAGTGCCACACGATTCCTTGGGTTTTTTTTTTTTTTGTTTTGTTACAGTCAGCTGAGTAATTTTGAATTCTTCATTTGTGTTCCTCAAATGACTTTAACAAAGGATGCTTGAGGCTCAGTTTCTTGGCAAACTGTGTTATTTGTATTTGAAGCTGTTTTTTGGCCAAGATTTCTGCAAGCGCCTGAACATCATAACTATGATTGACAATGTTCTGTCCTTTATACACTTTATTTACTTAGCTGTGTTTCTCATTTCTGTTGCACAAGAAAGATCCAGAAACAAACAAGCAAACAAAAAACCCCATCAAGCTTCTTTTGCATTACCAATAAGAACAAAGGAAAGGACTCCAATTTTTTCTCCACAAGAGCTATAACTTACTCATCCGTAAGGGCTATCATTTTTGCTTTGAGAGCTACTGATGCTGGCTTTTGCTGTAGCACTGAACACAGGTAATAGCAACAGCAACAGATGGAACGCAGGGCCGGCTCTAGCCATGAGTCAATGAGTCCCTGGCTTGGGGTGCCTCACTTTAGGGGAACTGAATTTGCTTTCCATCGGGGTGGCTCAAGGGGCTCTGATGCCCCAAGTTGGCTTTTGCTTCCTTCCTGTCCCCCTGGTAGAACCTGGCCTTTGCTCTGGGCTGGCTCACTCCACCCCCAGGGCAGGGAACAGCCGGTCCAGGGCTGGAGCGGGTCAACCCATGGGGCGGACCCCATGCTCCCACCCCTCCCTGAGCCAGCAACTCTGCCCCTGGGCGTGAAGCGCACCAGCCCATAGGGTGGAGTCCGCTCTCTCACCCCACCTCTGGGCTGGCCCTGCCTGCCCCTAGAGTGGGACAGACAGCCCAAGGGAGGGGATGGGAGAGTGGAGTCCACCCCATGGGCTGGCCCACTCCGCCCCTGTGTGGGATGAGCTGGCTCGGAGCTAAGGCCGGATTCTACCGGGATGGCAGTGGGAAAAAAGTAAAAGTCGGCTCAGGGTGCCAGAGCCCCTTGAGCTGGCCCTGATGGAAAGCAAATTCAGTACCCATTTCTTAAGCCTTCTGATCTCTAGTGTTTAGGCCAGCTTAGTTTGTGGTGAATACTTGCAAAGCAATATGAGGTGGAGCAGCTGCATAGAACAGGGTAGGGAAGAGAGGGCAACGGTGGAAATTACTTTTGGAACACAAGAGGGAGAGAAAAATGCAAGAGAGGAAAGAAAGGAGAGGTCATATAGATGAAGGAGAAAGAAGGAGGGTTTTTTATATTTTCTTTTAAATGACAAGCACATACTAAGTAAAAATCTCAGGCACAGATCCTCTTTACGTGTTAATTACATAACTTTGCTGCAGTCAGTGGTTCTCTGCTCACTTTCCCACTACACTTGCAAATAGTGGGGGATAAAAACCTTCTACCTATTGATCCTTCTCAGCAAATGGTTTTTAACACAAAAAGTAATATTGTGTCAAATGATGGTGAATCTTTAAGGCATTACATGATATTTAACATCAGTAGTTTTTGGGTGGCAGTTGAAATAATTTTTCAAGATTCTTCTGGACTTCTCACCATTAAATCCTAAGGATTTTTCCCAAACTCTTCCTCATTTCCCGGTCAGAGGATGTGAAGGAAGAACCAAATGAGTACTTTGAGGTACTCAACCAGTTCTCTCCTCTACAGGTTGGATACCAACCCGTTCATCTACGTAAAATGCATCTAAACATTGATGTGCTAAGTTCACATGATCTACAGGTTGTCATGACTCATTTCTTCTGTTGCAAGGATAGCAAATAACCTTGTTCTGTACTGTACATTGACTTTGAGTTGGCTGTCACTCACGTGCACTTGGTCTTTTGAATATTAGCATTTCAGTACGTTCTCTCTTAACTCTGTTTAATGGTTTCTTTTAATTCTTTAGCTGTTTAATATCACATTCCTTTTAAATCAACATTTCCCTGGATTCAAAGTCTGGGATATATTCTGGCTTGTTTAATGGAAGAGAAAAAAGAAACTGTTTTCAAGGCCTATTCTTTGTGGCTATGCCTACACTTACAAAATTAATTCAAAGTAGTTAATTTGAAATAACTACTTTGAATTTAAATCAAAGGTATTAATTCAAATTCACACAACTTCAAAGTTATTATTTTGAATTAGCAGTTCAGTGAAGACTCTCTAATTTGAAATAAAGTGGGCTTTATTAATTTGAAGTAGAAAGTTTTCACTAGGCTCTCTAATTTGAAATAGGGGAAGGCAGGCAAAAGAATAGGGAAGTTAGTTCAAATTAAGCCTATTCCATGGCTTAAAATGGCTTATTTTGAACTAATAACTTGGGAGTAAGTGAAACTTTCAAGTAAAAGGAGGTTTTATTATATTGAATTAGGGGTTCCTTATTTTGAATTAAGGACCCACTTAATACGATATAATAAAATGCCTCCTTGGCCAGGGAATAAGTTATTTTGAATTAAGCCTCCTTAATTTGAAATATCTTTTAAGTGTAGACGTAGCCTGTGAGAGTAGTTTCAGCTCTTCTAACTAAAGATTGATGAAGTACTTTGGATAAATTAAGATGAACCGCCCATCAAAACTCAAAACAAATCCAGGCAGATGAGATACTTGAAGTTTGAAAAATATCTGGATGGATTTTCAGTGAGTCTTAATTTTTCTTCTCTTGAAGCTTTCAGGTAAGAAAAGAAAAAGAAGTGATGACACAGGAAGAAAGTTTGTAGTGACATGGATGTAAAAACACAAAACCAATTAAGAAAATGGTATCTTATCTTTTATTTTTTTCTAGATCAGGTTTTTCATAGCTCAGCAGTTTACTGGAAGTATATGTAGTTCACCTAGAATAAAATAGCTCCTGAAGTCTAAGAAACAGATACAGGTCATTGTACAGCTGACCATTCCAGTTTTTCAAACTCAAGAGATTCAGGTAGTTTGTCTAGGCTAAAATGAACACATAGACCAGGGGTGGCCAAATTTATGGAACTCAAGAGCCACACAAGTTGAGAGCCGCACTGAGGCATATAGCCATAGATGTTTACCTACTCCAAAATTACTAAGTTTAAAATTCATTGCTCACTTTAATTTTATCATAAAAAGAGGACAAATATTGATCCTACTAATGTCAGATTCTACTAATTACTTCAGGTTACCATGCAAATTAGGCCTATACAGTAAAAACTTAGCTGCTGCTTGATGTAGAAGACTGCAGGCTAGTGGTGAGTTTTTTAAAATCCCCGCCATGCCACACTTCTCCCCACCATCCCCGGCCATGCCGTGCTTCTTCCCACTGTGCCAACCCCCTCCTGAACTCCTAGGCTGGGGCTGCTTTCCTAAATTGATTTGCTGATGTTCTTCCAGGAGCCACAACTTTTCATTCAAGAGCCACATGTGGCTCCCAAGCAGCAGTTTGGCTCAGACAGTAGTTCCCAACCTGGGGTCTGGGAATCCCTGGGGGTCTGCGGACATGTAACAGGGGGTCTGTGGAGCCTCTCCCTACCAGGGCCAGAATCCAGCTGCAGCCCCAATGCACCCTGCCAGGGCTGCCTCTCCCCGCCTGCAGCCAGATCCAGCAAGGGGATAAGGCTGTGGCGGCTCCCTGGAGGGGCAAGGGCAGGGGCCATAGCCACCATCGCTCAGCTCCCCAGTGGTGGGGGCCATGTTGGTAGTGGTGCTGCTCGCTGGCTGTCCCAGTGGCACAACCAGAGTGGCATGGGCTAGGTTACATAATCAGCCAGGGAGGCTGCAAAGATTTTTTGTTTGTTTGTTTGTTTAAAAGGGGTCCCTAGCCTGAAAAAGGTTGGGAACCACTGCTCTAGGCTGTTTCATTAATGCATAGATTTCCAGGCTCAGGCTGTAACCTGAGCTCTGGGAGTAAGTGTAACCCACTTCATTCATCCTTCAGGGTGATTTTAAAAGCAGCAAGAAGAAATGTTATTCATAGTATTTTGTTGAATTATTTACCCACTTGAAGATTATTGTACACTGCGTACCAGACGGTTTGTTCCTCTTACACAAAAGCATTGACCCAAGTGTATAAAACTGTATTTTAATCCATTTTTTTTTTAAAAAAAGGCATAAAGCCTCAGATAGGTAATTTTGGGGGCATGTGTGTGCAGAAAGAAGGTTTTGATATAATAGACTGTTGAATAGTCTTAAAAGTCTCCAAAAAGTAATGATGCTATAAGGAATTTGGAACAGCACAAATCTTCATTCTAAGCACCAGAAGAAACTATTGCTGTATACTGTCATCATTTCAAACTCAGGTAATTTCTTGATGATAGGCATTTCAAGATAAAGGAGATTTCTGCAAATAAAACATTTGACATAGAAGGAAAAAGATGATGTTTTAATGGTCATTGCTAAAATAGAAACCATCATGCTATACAACTGGCTATAAAAGTCAGCCAGGAAGCAATATTTTGGGGTCTAGTTTTTAGACCCCAAAGGCACATACACAAAGAAACTGGTTCTTATAAGAATGTATGAAACGATATGACATTCTTCTGGGAACCACATGATTCCTTGATACATTATTTTGATCACAACAGGTCAGATACACACTTATGGTAAATACTTTGAGCCCTTAGTCATATAAGCTATATCAGAGAGAGAAAGCAAGAAAGTGCAAGAGAGAGATGATTAATGTGTGCTAAGGGTGGTAAATGATATTACACTGCTCCTTCATCTGAAGATGCAATTTTGTAGCATAACTTTTATAAACTATAACAATAAAGTATGGAAGAAATGAACCATAACAAAGCTGTATAAAGAACAATTATCTCAAATCACAGCTTGCAGTGTAAATTCCACTATTTTAAAGTAAACATTTGAAATGCAAAATTTGTCTGCTTTTTATGTTTAGTTTTCTTTCTGTAGTTTGCTCAAGCTTACTCTGGGTAGAAAAATATAGGTATGACATTTTTGAATATTTGTGTAACCTTTGTTGTTTCCTAGGTAATGCTGGTGTTTCTAAGGCTCCATATTCTTAGCAAAGTACAGCTTTCTATAACTGGTGGAGGGAGAGTTTTATATGCAGTTTCACAAAGAGAGCTGGTTGGTTAGCAGAGTCAGAAAGCATTTTCTTAATAAAAACAGTGTAGGTTATTGTTTGTGTTCATGATTTTTACATGTGCAAGAGGCTACAGACAAATCTTCACTGCAGCAAGCAGGTTTTCAGTATTTCACTCTGTGCTTATAGTTTTAAGGGCATTATAAACTATCTAACTGCTTTGTGCTTCAAATATTTAAATAGGAGTAGAAGAATAATTATGGATTTGTCCCATCTTTTGGATTGGGGAGACATATGCCCGTGTGGAAAGGTTGTGAAAGAGGTGGAGTCACATCATTTGCAGAAACTTAGAAGGCAAATACTCTATGCTGGAGATGAAAAACATGATAACTTCAGCCATGCAATGGGGGTTATTACTGCTGTAGAGCACAAGTAATTGCTGTTGGCATCCACTTCAGAGTGGGAGAGGAAAGAGGAAGAAGGACAAGCTTATCAAAATACATATTAAATATCAAAAATAGAATAGAAGCCTTTAGCTTCCTATTCAGGAAAACCTTGACCCTGTCCAGTCTTCAGTTTCGCTCTGTCCACTGCTACATTGGTAGTTCTTCCTAATTTAGTATCATCTGCAAGCTTTTAGACTTATTTTCTTCTGTAGGTTATCAGTTGATGGATAGGGCCAGAGACTCTCCTCAGAAATAGTCATTTTGCTCCCCCCTTGCCTCATGCAGGCCCTGAACTGTGACTTGATCTGGAAGCTTGGCTGGGTGTAGCTAGGCTCAATCCCCAGTTGCACTGAGGTGCTAAAGCCCCTCTGATTGAGGCAGGTTCCTACAAGCTGCTGTGTTGGGCCTTGAAGTAGTCCCAGAGACTTTCAGGGGGTGGCAAGGCTCCCCCAAGCACAATGCTGTGCTGCAACACAATCTGGAAGGCCCACAGCGTGGGGCAGGCTCCTCAAGCAGCTATGCTGGGCTGCAGTGCAGTCCTGGAGCCCCTCAGGGCCTGGTCCTCACCCCGGCCATTGATTCCCCTGCCACAGACCCAGCCCTGGGGGGGAGCATCACACCACAGGAAGGTTCGGGCCCTGGCAAGGAGCAGTGCCGCAGACCTCCTGCAATGCCGCTGTGGACCACAGGTTGAGAACCACTGTTCTATTGAATTTTCCTCACCCCTCTGATTCAGTAACCAGCATGGACATGTCTCTTTTCTAAACATTTCTGTCCATGACAATAGTCTCTTCTGAGCTGTGCCCTTTTGTACTGAATGTTAACCCGGAGAGAATATCTGTCGAGTACTAATATTTCAGGAATTTTAGCAGATGGTTGAGTCCTGCAAATGCTTAGTACTGAATGTGTAACCTACTGAAGCATGTACTATGCTATCTAGATCCAAAGGGGGTAGCTGTGGTCATCCAGTTCAGCAAAACAAGCAAGGAGTCCTGTGGCGCTTGAAAGACAACCAGAACATCTAACAAAGTGGGATTTTCCTCTCATGAAAGCTCATGCAATAAGTAAATGTGTTAGTCTTTAAGTGCCGCAGGACTCTTCGTTTACTATGCTGTCTGATTCTGTGAAAACCCCTCCTGTAGCTATAATTTAAAAATCAGCTTGAAGCCAGTAATATACATGACAGCATGAACTTTCAGAAGAACTCAGGATCAGATCTTCAAGTGCTCAGCACCACAAGGGGCACCAGATTTTCAAAGGAACTCAGGAGGCATTTAGACACCCAGTTTAAGGGCCAAATTTTCAAAGGTCCTATTTTGACACTTACAGGCAGATGGAAGAGTTTGGTAACCATGTGCCAAGCTCTTCTGCAAATCTGATCATGTGTTTTGGTGCCTGCAAAGAATCTGGGATCTTGCAAAAATCTGGCTTCATTTGGGTTGCTGAACTGTGAAGAAAAGCTAGCCATATGGATATAGTCATGTAGCCATTGAAGGCAATAGGAGTACTGCCATTGACTTCAGTGGATGAATCATCAGGCAGAACCTGCATACAAGAATAAAGTCTCAACCTGCCTATCTGCAAATGACTCTATCTTTATTGCCATTTTTTGGACATCATCTATTCAAGTACAAACTGCAAGATATTAAAAGCATGAAAGTACAAAGTCCACATGTTGTGGTTCCTCAGGTGAAGGCTACACCTTGGGCTATCCTTATTAATTCCTGCTAAGAAAATAAGTATTCATAGCAGTGGAGAAATGGTTTGACAGTGATTATAAATGTTATTGGTTTTATGAATTTTTGATTCAGAAGAAAAATTAGTCATGGACAGTGCTGTTTTCTGAAGTGAATATAAAGGAGTAGACCTTGTTGACCACATTCACACCCCAACTCTAATCCCTTTGGCTATGTCTACACTAGCAAATTAGTCTGAATTAAGGTGGCTTTATCCGACATAATTTGCTCCCTGTCTACACTAGGCTTTTCCTAGTTCGAACTAACAAAATTTAGTTAGTTCAAATGGTTAGTTTGAACTTAGTTCAAACTTTAGTTTGAGCTAGCACATTATAGCCAGACTAGTTTGAACTAAATGCATTTGAACTTGACAGTTACTTTGAACCAACCACGTTTTTTAGTTTAAACTAACTTTAAGTTTGAACTAGCCATGCTTTTTTAGTTTGAACTAAAAAGTTAGTTCAAACTAATAAGCTGTGGTTAGCTTGAAGTAACTGGCACTGCTTAGTTCGGATTAAGCAAGTCCGAACTAAGCTTTCTGGTGTAGATGTAGCCTTTCTTCTACTCATCGCAGAGAGAAGAAAGGGTCTGTGTTTTCCCAAACAGGGATTCCCTGCCATGAGGATAAGTTCTCAGCATGGTTAGACCTGGCATGGCCATCACCTGTGCCATTCTCACTTGTCCTTTTATGATCAACAGCTGGCAAAGGCTGGAGGAATCCCAAGGCAGAGCATAGATAAGAAGGTGATGGGTATTAAAGAAAAAACAAAGATCAGGATAAATAGAAATTTGAATCAATGGAGAAGTTGTTTGATAACTTGTATTAAAAACTACCCAGTATCATGTTCTGAAAACAGTGCAATCTACTGCCCTCAGTGCTGCATTTAAAAAGTTTTTAAAGTAGGTGGGAAGGCAGTGTGGGCTAGTGGGCAGAACGCTACTTTAGTGCTTGGGAACTGTGTGTTCTTAGTTTGCTGGGGGATCATGGATAAGTTACAGAGATACTGAGGTACAGAGGGCCACTCTGTAAGATGGAGATAAAGATACTGTCTTCCTATCTGTTGATTTAAAAGCACTAGAAAACAGAAATCTAAAGCTTTGAGGAGTTTGTTGCTGAATTTAAAAATCTATCTGTGGAAAAATAGATTTTAAAAAAAATTCTCCACAACTCAATTTTGCTGCAGAGAATGAAACTGCCTAATAATAGCTCACATCACTTGGTTATGGGAGTCTGGATGCAAGGTGGGGAAGAAATCAAAGGGCATGGAATAACTTTATTTTTAGCAAGCTGTTTACACTGGTAACTGTGCTTAGTATCAGTGGGCTATTAAATACTAGCTCAAACATAAAACCAGCTGTAAGTATGCTTCGGTAAAATAAAAATACAACTAATTGACTTAATTTTAGAAATTTCATGTCACTCTGTCTTCCACAGGATTTGAAAGCAGAGATGTGGGAAAATGGTGTTTTAGAGGTTTAAATACTCTTTTTATATAGTTGACATGTTGAAATGGAAATGCTAAGGAAATCAAGTTATTACAATCAAATACAAAAGAGATTTAGTTATCACCATTTCCCCACAGATTCCATATGTCCACATCAGTGAATTGCCTGAATGGCCTTCACTGCTGATTGAATGACAGAAAAAACACAAATAGTGCCAATATTTATGAGGAAATGATACTATTGAGAGACAGATGCCATTATAGCCGTGTAAAATGTGACACTTCTGGTTTTCAGGGAATTATGCAAAGCTCCTTTTAGTTTTAGTGCTGGCTCAAGCATGTTTGCAAGCCTTGTTTTGAATTCTTAGTTCAAAGCAAGAGCTGAAAAGAGGTTTTTCTGTTGTAATCACAAAAAAAACCATCTAAAACCATAAGGAGAAGTCTGCCTCCTGACTGAGACGTCAGCAAACATTTGGGATAAACCCTGGCCAGAATTTCAGATTTGTAACAAGCATTTTTAAAACTGTAATACCCACCTGGGGAAGGGAAGAAACAGAAAGCTAGAGCGAGGTGACTACCCAGAAGTCAATTACTACAGGAGAAGCTCCCCCCACCCCCCCAAAAAATAATGGCACTCCACTGGTCATCACCTAAAACCTCCTCTACAGCACATCATCAAGGATCTGCAGTCTAGTCTCCAAGATGACCCCTCACTCTCTCAGGCCTTGGAAGGCATATTTCTCCTCACTCATAGACAGCCCCCCCCCCAACCTTAAGCAGATATTCAACAGCAACTACAGATCAAAGAACTGAAACATTAAACTGGGCACATATTCCAGCAGCAAACCACATTGCCAATATATCTACACAAAAGACACCATCACAGGACCTAATCAAACCAGCTACTCCAGGAAGGGCTCATTCACTTGCTCATCCACGAATGTGATTTATGCCATAATATGCCAGAAATGCCCCTCCAACTTATACATTGGCCAAACAGGACAGTCTCTGCACAAAAGAATAAATGGACACAAATCTGATCTCAGAAATCACAACATTCAAAAACCAGTAGAGGAAATTTTCAGTCTCCCTGCTCACTCCATTAATGATTTGTTAATTGCTGTGCTTAAACTAATGGATTACACAGCAAAGCTTCAAAGAGGAAACTGCAGAACTGGAATTCATATGCAGATTTGACACTATTGCCTGAGGGTCAAATAGGGATCTCAGTTTTTTTTTTCTTATTACAACTGATGATTTGACCTCACCTCTATGTATATGCCATTTTCCACTGTTTGAATCTAAACAACTGCTTTGATTTGCTGTAATAATCTGACCTGACCCTATGACTTACAGTTTCCTGTATTTATTTCCCTCTAAGTTCTCTGTCTTTAGGCATCTGTCGAAATGGGATTTTTCTCCCGTGAGAGCTCCTGTGATAAATACATTTGTTAGACTTTAAAAGTGCCAAAGGACTCCTTGTTTGTTTTGCTGAGCTAGAATAACACTGCTGCCTCTTTGGAAGTTGGTAACTGGACAATAGGCCACAGGCAGAGAGGAATTATTGAGTGAGGCTATGTCCACACACAAGCCATAAAAGCGATTTAACTGAAATCGATATAACTTAAGTCGATACAACAATCATTAAATTGATTTAACTTAGAACCTAAAATCGAACTAGCATGTCCGGGGAAAGGAATTGCTAGTTCAATTCAGGAGAGGGGCACGCTGGGAGATGTGGAAACATGGCCTCCTGGCAGGGCCATGTTGCCACCCAATCCACTACCTGGTTCTCCCCAGGACAGCCAGTGGCAGGGAAAAAAAAGCCCCCACTGGCTCTGGGCTCCTGGAGCCCAGTGGGGGAACAAACATCCCCCCCAAACTGACTGAAGCCTTGTGGCCCAGCCAGCCATGGGGGAGATGGGACCCTGGGACCTTGGCTTCCCCTCCAGGAGCCGGGGAGTGGGAAGAAGGAAGCCCCATGCACCTGGCTTTCCCTCTGATAGCCGGGCAGCAGGGGCAAGGAGCCCCAAGTGCCTGGCTACCCCCCAGCTAGAACAGGGAAAGCTGGGTGCACAGGGCGCCTTGCCCCCACCACCCGACTAGCACGCTTGCAGCAGGGGTGCGGGGTCCCCTTCCCTTGCTGCCCGGCTCCCGCAGAGGAAGCCGGATGCACAGGGCTCCCTGCCCCTGCCACCTGGCTAGCACGAGGAGCTTGGCATGGGGTGTTTACCCACAGCTAGGGTGCTTTCCCCCACCACTCGGCCAGCCAGTGCCAGCGAGGGAGGGTGGGCCCCCTCCCAAGCTGCCCCTCCTTCCCTGGCCAGGGTCCTGATGGGGGGCTTCCATCCAGGGTGCCATGCACCCTGGGAGGAAGAAGGTCAGACCCCTTATATCAATATATTTTTATAGTGGTATAACAGGTCCACACAGGGTTATATCAAAAAGACCCTCATTTCAATATAATACTAGGTTTTATTATATCGAAATAATTTTCCTTATTTCACAATAGGGGAGCTTCTTATTTCAAAAGAAGAAACCATCATGTAGACCTAAAATTTTTAAATTAAAATAACCAGCGTTATTTTGATTTAAAACCTGTGTGTGGACATACCCTGAGAGATCACAAATAGCAGTTCTGGTATTTCAAGCTTTTGGAGGAAGTGCAAGTATGGTTTGAGAGATGGGCACAGTCTTTTTCAAACCACCTTCATGCACCGTAGTGTATGTCTTGTGAGGGGGCTAGATTATGAGGCTGACAATACTAAGGGATCTCCTCCTGCTAGCGGCTGTGGTCATTGAAGTTTTTCTTGAACCTTATGGTTTTGCTCTGGAGTAACTAATGTTCTAGTTTCCACTTCTTTGGTCTGTATAAGTGAGATTTCTACACAGCTGTCTGCAACATATGGATTAATTACAGCTCTACCATGCAGTTCTCACTGCTCAGTTCCAACATAAGTTTCCTATTGCTCAATTATTCCATGAGACTCTTGGTGATCAAACTCCTCCCCTATAATTCTCAATATACTTCCACATATGCCTTTTCATAAAAAAATTCACCGAACTTCTTTAAAAAAAAGTCAGGTTCAGTTGATATGTAGCTTTTGTGTTGGGTTCCATTATATCTGAAACTGTTTAACGTCTTACTTTTATAAATGGAAAAGTTTCAAATAGAGGTACTGAATGTCCTTTGCAGGACAGTTTTAGGACTGGTACTGGTTAGTAGCGATGGCTGTGTTCACACAGCCCTCTTATTTTGAAACAACAGAGGTTGTTTCAACATAAGATTTAGGCTGTTCACATGACACACGGTTGTTTCGAAACAACGAACCCCGCCGGTGCCCGCAGCCCCCTGCCGAAGTGAAATAGCAAGTTCATAGTATGAACCTGCTATTTCGTTTCCACCTTTTTTCCTTATTTCGAATTAACATTTTGTTAATTCGAAATAAGTTGTTTCGAAATAAGCGTTATTTCGATATATGGTTGTTGCGAAACAACCATATCAAAATAACTGGCTGTGTGAGAACACAGCCTATGTGATGAGGTGTGTCAACCCCTCCTTCTAAAGAGAGCGCTATCATCTTCCTCAGAGGCCAGCAAGGGCCCTCCCTCGCACACAAGCTGCACACTTCCTTGCAGGAAGCTGGGGTTAAAAAACCCTACAGAGCCCTCAGCACATGCCAGGACAATAAAGGAGAGAAACCTACTCCCAGAGCCCACCTAGAAGGATTGCTGTACTACAAAGTCTCGCTGTGTGATGAGTGTTAACACACCCAGAGGGGTTTTTGGACTACAGAGATGTTCTTGCAGTGAAACCTGTGGAGCTTCAGAATTTTTTTTTTAAACAAGGGGGCCTAGGCCTACCAAAGGTTGGGACCCACTGAATTAGAATATTTATAGCTAGAGAGATTCCCCATATGATGCATCCAGGACTGCCTACAACTCGTCACCTGGCTAACTCCCCTGTACTGCTGTTATTGCAGTTCCCTGTACTTGCAGCAGGTCTTGAGACTGTTGCTGAGTGAGTCCAAAGGACAGGCAGGAAGTGGCCCCCCTGGTGCAGGAACTGACCCCATAGGAGCAGCGAGAAGCAGCAGCACTGGTTACTTTTCAGGTTTGACCTTGTGGACCCTATAGCAAGACGTGGGTGGGGTGATGCAACAAGGACCAAATGTAAATGGTGCTATGACTTCCAGGCACTGGATCACAACACTACTCACTCAATTTTTGGTCCATGCCCTGCTGATCCATCATGTCAAAGGGGCCACAGCAGCAGATCACAGTGAGCTGGTCAGCCAGTGCTGCTTTTCTTTGCTACTGCCATTGGGAGGACCTAGTGCTGATGACTTAATTAAGGCTTAGTATTCCTGACAGTGGTATGGACCATGCATAGAGCACATGTGACTGTGGGCAACACTGTTTATACGTATCAGTGTTATTTCTTTTCAGTATTTTTTATCGGACATGAATTTTTTCCCAGTGTGGTTGGTAACAGGGTCTTACTGATACGGCATCAGGCTCTGCTGCTGTCTCATTTCCTCACATTGTTTGATTTCTGAGTTTCTTAGCCTATGTCTACGTTCGGAAAAGTTAATTTGAAATTGTTAATTCGAATTAATAAGTTTGAACTAAACTCAAACATATTAGTTTGAATTAACAACATGGACTAATTTGAACTAACGTTAGTTTGAATTAGTCCACTCTGTTAATTTGAACTAACTGCCCTTAGTTCGAATTTATTAAATTCAAACTAAGGGTTAATTCTTGTCTACATCATCCTTAGTTCGAACTAACAATCGAACTGAGGGCTTAGTTCAAACTAACCAGCAGCTCTTACTAGTTTGAACTAAGCCTTCATTAGTTTGAATTAAAGAATTCCTTAGTTTGAACTAATGAAACCCTAGTGTACACAGATACTAAGTTAGTTCAAATTAAGCCTCCTTAATTCGAACTAACTTGCAAGTGTATACGTACCCTTAGGGATTTAGTCTTCTGGCCAGATTGGCCAAATCACACAAGCCCCACACCCTCTGCAGATGGTAAGCAAGAAGTCCAATAAAACAAGACAGACAATCAGCAAAACCTTCTTCTGAAGCATCTCCTGTTTGACCAGGACACACTTCACAGGTTCACACAACTGATTTCATCTTCACTGAGTGATATGTCCTCAGTACTCTACAGGACACACAGAAACAGGACCCTAGAAGTGTTTGATCCTCCTACCTTCTCCAGAAGCTCTTGTCTGGACCTCTAAGCAAGTGAGACTGTCAACTCTCTTCAGCTATCTGCATGATCCTGTTCAGGCCCCCTACCTCCAGAAATGTCTTTCTTTGCAGCCTCCTACTTTCTTTTTAATCAAGGCTCCTTCAGCTGCTCTTGTATCAGGACTGTAGATGCTCACTTACTGGCTGACTTACTCACTCTCTCTCATAGCTCCCAACCTGTCCTGCTTTAGACAAACTTTCATCAGCTCTTCTCTCACACCCTCATATCCTGCAGGCAACCTTCATTGTCTAAATTACCATGATTACTCTGACAGAAATTTCAGTATCTCAAATTCCCTCACATAATGCTGCTTGCCTGGCCCAAGCCTAGCTGAATCTCCAAGCCCATCAGTGTAGAGGCAGATAACAAAGCACGGGTGGGATTGGGTCCAATGTTCCTTAAAGGACCAGCCACTGCACCCTGTGAAAGTGGTCTTCAAATTGCTGTCCATGGAGGCGGAAAAGATCCTTTAACTAAGGCTTATTTTATTTACAGCATTCTGAGCCATTTCTGGTTTCTGAGAGGGCTCATTGTAGATTTAGTGCTGTTGCCAGTATGTAGGTCTGTTTTAAGTGGAATACTAGATGCATCTTTGCTGGTCACCTTTGGAATGATTACCTTCTAGTAGTCATAGCACAAAACCAGACGTCAGGGCTTCAGAATTCTCCTCCTGCTTCTGTCATTGATTTAGGGCCTGCTTCTACAGTCCTTATTCACACAAATTGGTCTTATGTGAGTGATCTAATGGGGATTCATATGAATCTAGCAAGGGTTACGAATTGGAGCAAGGCAAGTAATTTAAGCTTCAGTTTACTCTTCTATTGAAAGGGCAAAGAGCAGGCTTCATGAGCCAGCAGACAGGGCTGTGACCTAGGATACCAGGGTTGTATGCTCAGCTTTGCCTCTGCGCTGTGAGAAAGTCACTTCCCCTTCATGTGCCCAGGTGTCCCATTGTCTGTCTTCTCTATCTAGACTATAAGCCCTTTGGGCATAGATTGTATTTTATTGTGTCTGTGCACTGTGTAACACAATGAAGCCCTAGGGTATGTCTACACTGGAGCCTTAGGTCGACTTAACCTTCCTTAAGTCAATCTGAGGAAAGCTCTGTGCACGTGGGACTTTATTAAGTTGACTTAATCACATCCTTTAGTCAACTTAATAACACCACCTCTTAAGGTTGACTTAATGCTTAAGTCAACCTTATTAAGCAGGCTTAAGTCAACGTAGACAGGGCATAGCCCTTAAGTTGACCTTATTAAGTTGACTTAAGGGCTATATCCCATCAGCACTGGCTTAAGTAGATTTAATAAGGTCAACTTAAGCTTTAAGTCAACCTAGCAGCTGCCAGTGTGGATGTGGGTAGGCTACAGGAGTTTGGAACGTGGGCATTCTAAGTTGACTTTAAGTTGACTTAAAGTCAACCTTCTTAAGTTGACTTAACAGAACCTCCAGTGTAGACATACCCCTAGTGTGGTAGAAAAATATGAATAATCATACCAGTACAAAGTGTCATTTTTTTCTTTCATGAGAGGTTTTTTCCTTATTGGAACGTGGGAATGGGAACTACAGGTTCAGTGGGCAAGTTACCTTTTACGCTACACGGTTCTGGTTTGTAGGAAGGCTTAAAAGTAACCCATGCTTATTTGAAAATGAACAAAATAATTGTCCCT
This sequence comes from Podocnemis expansa, assembly GCA_007922195.1. NCBI lineage: Eukaryota > Metazoa > Chordata > Testudines > Podocnemididae > Podocnemis > Podocnemis expansa. The sequence goes on along the minus strand of ML682004.1, from coordinate 15,153,197 downwards.
GACTTTAAAACCACCTCAAAAAGAACAGATAGGCAGGAGCAGAATATGAAACTACTTAATCTCAAACAAGGCAAAACACACCATATGTTCTCTGCTTCTTCAGCTCAGTGGGGTGTCACCTTAATGACTTACTCAATGAAGTAGATTTTGCCTAAGAATTGTAGGCTATATGGTATGCTTCAACCTTCACTGCTAATTTCCTGGCTTTGATTATTTTCTTACACTGCCTTAACGCCAATGTGATGCTAATAAAATTTCTGATCTTATAGTTCCATGCATTCGGCTTATGTAGCCGGCATAGACCAACTTTGGACAAATATTTATATTTTATTGGTTTTCATTACTGAGTAATCATCTGACCCTTTTATATGTCATGTTCAAGAGACTGTAGCGCCATTAATGGCTCTAACTTGCACTGGTGCTGAGGTGGCCCCTGGTAAGCCCCAGGAAAAAGAGGCAAAAAGCTATTCCTGATTTACTTCAGCACAAGTGAGTTTAGGGAATCAGGCCCCAATGTATGTGTTAGTCTTTCCATAACCCTTTTTTCAAGGAACAGTTTTCAAGCGGTGTATGCGTGCTAGGAATAAATTCTACAGGCGACTGCTAGGAAAAAAGTTAATGAAAAGAATTTGCATCTAAGAGATAAATATTGGTCTTAAATCCCTAAGAATGTCACAATTGCTTTTTAAATGTTCTGTGTTTCCACTGATTACTTATGCCAGTAGTTCTCAGTCAAGGGTATGCATAACCCTTGGGGAAATGAATCATAGACTATTAGGGCTGGAAGGGATGTCACGAGGTCATCTAGTCAAACCCTCATGCAGAGGTTTTCAGGAGTCTTCAACCCATCTAGTTCAGTGTTCCTCAATTGAGGGTGGGGTTTGCAGCCCCTAGGGGATCATGGGGAATTGCAAGTGCAGGGCCAGTGTTAGATGGCTGCAAGCAGGGTAATGGCCTTGGTCCCGTGGTCGCAAGGGGCTTCACGAACTGTGTGACAGTCTTCAGCCATACTGCTTAAGGCTTGTGGTTTAGACAAGGTTCCCAAATGAAAAAAGCCTCATGTGTCACACTGCCATGTAACTAGAATATTTATATTTCAGTTGATTTATTTTATAATTCTATGGTCAGAAGGAGAAAGTAACCAATTTTCCAATAATAGTGTGCTGTGACACTTTTATACTTTTTACGTCTAATTTTGTAAGCAAGTAGCTTTAAAGCGAAGCGAAACTTGAGGTATGCAAGAAAAAAAATCAGACCCCCTGACAGTAGCCTGGGAAGTTTGAGAGCCACTGATGTATGTGTTAACACAATGCTAATCATTACACAGGTTGTTAAATTAAGCATGACATTTCAGTAGTTACATCAGCCAAGAAGCTGTGTTATAAAAAGTAGAGGAAAACATCATGTCAACCTATAAAACAACAAGATACCTGCAAGAAAATAAAAGAGGAGCTATCTTCTTTGCCCACATGGATAATAAACATAAAGAAGCTATCTGCTGTATACTCATGTGTGATCTGATTTATAGAAACATAGCAAAATCCTTTAATGTTACCACTGAGTACTAATAAAACCCTCTTTAGTGGATATTATTGTTTGTGTACATTATATTGTAGCTGGTGTTGGATTTTTCTCATGGTTACCTTTGCTATCAATGACTGATTGTGTCAAATAAGACATGAAAATATACAGTATTGATGGCCTGATCTTTTGGGTCTTTAATTGCAATATGTTAGTCTAAAAAAGAAGATGACTTTTCTTGACTTTGCAAAAAGTAAAATCCAAAGAAAACCAAAGCAACTAGATGATATTGCAGCCAGTTTTTTTTCCCACTGAGCAGCAACCACAAAAGCATTTTGCATTATACTCAGAGATGAAGCAGCAGAAAGGAAGGGAAAGAAGCTGAAGGTCAGCAAGTAAATTACTTTTGTTGTAATATTTGAGATTTATCTATGTTCCCAGTGTAACACAGGGACTACACTTCTGGTCCATCATCAGCTACAAAAATGCAGACTTTTAGTGCTTGATCTAAAGAAAGGCAACTTTAGAGCTGCGTAGTAAGAGATTCCATATGAGTCAGTCACATGAGGGTGTCATTCATATACCTGCACCCACCTATTGTATTAACCCTGGAGAAGGGAAGAAATAGGTGCAGATATCTACCAGACTCTCTCCCTCTCTTATTTACATCCTTAAGATTAAATATTTTCCAATACATTTAATGAAAGTGGAAGGAGTCATTTTTAGTAACCCAGAGATAAATTTAATCCTTAGACGTTCATGCATGGAATAATCATTGTTGTCAGTGGGACCCCTGAGCACATGTCTGAAGGAGAATTTGGCCCTTAATTTGAACATTAACATATGAAAGTTATGTTGAAAGGAATTGCCAACTGCCTGCAAAAAGTTACTAATTTGATGTCATTTCTCTAAAGGCCAGAGAATATGGAGCATTCACGTCACCCTAAAAGAGTATAAACCAAAGGTGTGTCACTCAAGATTCAATGTGAAAATTACCAACCAAAACATGCAAAGGTACTGTCTAGCACTTCAAACTAAAAACAATTGTATTACTGTTAGATAACGTTCAGAATACCACTCACGTAAAACTGAGAAGATGAGAAGACAAAAATATCATCTGCTGTTAAATAAATTTGGTGAAACTGAAATTTGTCCATGGATATTGTGCAGTTAGAAAAAAGAGGCTACATTCTTTAAATAAATCCTCTGTTTTGAATTATGCCTTCAGTTTGAATGTTCACCCTAGGTGAAATCCGTGTGGTAATAATAAGAATAATGTGTCATATTCTCTGCCCTATTCCGTCCTCTTTTTGCTATCCTAGTAGTGAAAGAGGGAATCATTCAGCCTTGTCCCGACTCCTGCGATGTATTTGAATTCTCCTTCATCTCCCTTCTAACTCTGCCACAGGAGCCAAGTCGGGGCAAGAAGGAAATGTGGCTGGAATGCCCTGAGCTCCAACCATTATCAAGGGCTATATCTATGCTTAAGAATGCTACTTCGAACTAAGTTAGGTCAAATTAATTAATTCAAACTAATTGTGATTAATTCAAATTAACTTAGTTCAAATTAGCATGTGAATACTAGAAACCTAAATCAAACTTGCATGTCCATGCACAGGACTTGCTAGTTTGGTTTAGAAGGAGGGCACCATGGGAAGTGTGGCAACATGGCACTCAAGAAGGGCCATGCCCCCACCCAATCCATAAAAAACAGGAAGGCACCTTGGGAGGAAGAAGGTCTAATTGTCTTTAGTTCGAACTAACATGGCTCCATTGGGTTAGTTCGAACTAATAAGTTCCTTAATAACCATTAGTTTGAACTAAAGTCAGGTTTTACTAGTTTGAACTAAGCTTTTCTTAGTTTGAACTAATGAATTTCTTGGTTCAAAATAAGGAAAGCCAGTGTGACCATGGACTAATTTAGTTTGAATTAAGCCTCCTTAATTCAAACTAAATTCCCAGTGTAGACTTAGCCAAGCTGACTCGCCATTCCTTTGTAACTTCTACCATTTGGCACAAATTAGAACAGTGTTTAAGATGCTCTAATAGCAGCAAGGGCTAGGGCCTTCCTCTTTGTGGTGCCCAGCAGATATTTAGTACTGCAGAGAATCTGGGCCCATATGAACATTTTGCAAAATGGTACAATATATCGTTCTGAATCTTTTTCTCTTTTATTATTTCCACTTCAATTATTTCACAATTTACTGAGAAATAGACTGATAAATTTAATTCAATTACCTGCCTTTGAAGATACCTTATAGTTTCATGTTAACTCAATAACCAGGCAACCAGGCATTATCCAAAGAATAAAGTAAAATCTCATTGCTTTTGGCAGATATGTAAAAATAAATGACTGAACAGCTACCAATACAGCAATTATATGCAAAATGTTTAACAAAAAATTTCCTGGCATAACTACCCACAGAGATAATTTAGCTAATCATTCATCTGACTGTCCTCAGTTATGGCTTGCCTTTGTACATGAGCATAGCTGAAACTATGTACAGCTGAAGCAAAATAAATTCCTTGTGAGAGAACAGATGGCTTTAAAATAGTGACTTCCATGTATTGTTTTTGCTTCCGAATACTTACACAGTATTATGATGATGAGGATGTGTACGGTAAACAGTCACAATATGTTTGGAGTAGATATTTCTGGTTAATGGGAATAGATAGAGAAAATGTTAGTTCATGAATAGCTGTACTATGTAGCATTCTGCTCCAGAAACAGAGCTGTAACCGGCATGGACAGTACCCCAAACTTTAGGTGAGTGGCAGCCTCATGAAGCCTCCTCTGCCCTGATTCAAGTGACGCCTGGTGAGGTAAAGGATCTGGGCATTATTTAGAGACAGATACAAATGGGTCCAAATATCCAAGCCCTGTTCTCCATTGCCAACCATCAGGTATAGTCATTTACACCATTCATGTGTATTAAAAGTGGTTGCAAAATAATTCCAGATGGGAAGCCATGTTAGTCTAGTTCAACAAAACAAGGAATCCTGTAGCACTCTGAAGACTAAATAAATAAGTAGTGTTAAGTCTTTAAAAATGCCACAGAACTCCTTCTGAAGGGATAGTTATTTTAATTCAGCAAAACAAACCCCAAACAAGTAGTCCTATGGCACTTTTAAAGAGTAACAAATTTATTCATCGTTCAAGCTTTTGTAGGAGAAAATTCTTTGAAGCATCTGACAAAATGGGATCCCTCCCATGAAAGCTCATGTGATAAATAAACTTGTTTGTCTTTAAAAATGCCGCAGAACTCCTTGTTTGTTTTACGGGATTCCTTGTTTGGTTTGGTTGTACAATGCTACTCAGGCTGAACAGTGGACTGATGCACCCAATTTGAACTGGTTTGAATGACCAGATAAGGTCCATAACAACATGGTGTTTCTTAATGGTCTGACTATTTATATTTTTTTAAAACCTGACACATTTTAATGTAGAAATAAGTTTAGAGTAATCTCTTGTAATAGTTGCTTGGGAGATCTAATTAACAGTTTCTGTTGGAACTCCCTGTTTTCAAAGACACAGAACATTTACTGTTAGGGTAAATTTTCCATATTTGGTCTCTGCCCCAAGCTGATTTTCTTGTGGTATAGTACATTATTTTTAAGTTTGAGAAAAATCCCCTCAGCCATTTGAGAGTCATGGGTGAATGGGGGAAAAAACTCCCCACACACTTTCTTGCTTTAAAAAGAATCAGTTTTTTTTCTCTCCTCCCATATAACAAAAATACCAATGAACCTTGAAATTTCAGCTATGGTATAGAGACCTTTATGGAGGAATGCATATTTTGACCATCTTACTTTCAGTGCTGTCAATTAATTGAAGTTAATACATGTGATTAACACAAAATAGTAGTCCTGATTAACCACAATTTTAATCACACTGTTCAACAATAATAGAATGCCAATTTAAAATTATTATAAAGATTTTAGATGTTTTGTACATTTTCAAATTTATTGATTTCATTTAGAACACAAAATACGAAGTTTAGTGCTTACTTTACATTATTAATACACGCAAATGACCATTTCAACATACGAACAGGAGTGGATATAAAATTGCAAATGCAAGTTTACAGCCCCCAAACCTGAGAATTTGGCCTCAAATAAAGATCTAGATTTGATTTCATTTCTACATGTTCTTAATGCCGTCTCTAAGGAAGTGGTTACTACCCAACTTCAGTACTGGATCATACAGCTGACTATACATTCATGGCCTGATCCTGTAAATAATTAAGACACTGGAGTCAATGGGACAGCTTATGTGAATAAATTTATGTTCATATGTATTTTTAGGATTGAACTCCCAGGCTCTTGCAGAAAGACGACTTTGTCAGCTCTTCCATTTACTGGAGGCTGGATAAATGCTAATTGGGGTAATTCTTTAACCACTGGAACTCAAACAGTCCCTTTATATAGTTCATGAGAGCAGGGATGGAAGTGTGTTAAGACTGGACTCCCCTGTCTGAATCCAGCTCTGCAGTTTGTTTTGCTTTTCTTGTTATGCTCTTGCAGTCACATTAGAATTTCTCTCCCTCCTGCATCCATTTTTAATGTCTATAAATTATCAGCTCAGATTTCATCAGTTGGTATCACTGCACTCCATGTAACATGAAGACAACATTGTCAGAAAATACATAAATAATGGTGTGTGAGGAAGAAATACTTTTCATTTTCTGCACATGCATTGAGGGGCAACTGCATAACTAGCAGTGGCTTTATTACAACACGTAATTTTTCTTTCCTACTCTCCCACCTACCTCCTGTATGCTGGTCTCCACTGTTTGCATCTAAACAACTGCTTTGATTTGCTGTAACAGTTTGACCTGATCCCATGACAAACGCCCCTGCATTTACTTTCCTTCCATTCTGTAAGTTACCTATCTTCAAGCATCTGACAAAGTGGGATGTTCTCCCATGAAAGCTCATGCAATAAATATTCTTGTTAAGTCTTTAAAATTGCCCCCAGACTGGTTTTTTTTTTTTTTTTTTTTTTTTAAGATGTAGGTTGTTTCTACAGAGATGATATATTTGGCAGGGGGTTCTCAGGCAATCTGTGCCCTTCAACTCCAGTCTCACGCTCAGTCATCTTTAGTTCCATTTTCCTCACAAAGCTCTATGAACTGTGTTCACTATAAATGGACAGTAACGTGGCAGCTAAGCAAACACCTGAATGACCAAACTACCATAGTATCTGCAGTGAGTGGATTCAGGCCTTTAAATTAGATATAAGTCAAGACCCAAAGGCTAAGTTACCATATCCGTGCATTCTTTCAGAATATCGTGAAGTAGTGTCATGCCAATTATAATCTTTCCCAGTTACTGGGATGGTGAAAATTAATGGGATTGGCTTGCTAACAGGTCAAACAGCTTTTTAACTCAGTGTCTTGCATTTAACCTATTGACTTGATAATGCTGCAAATCAATTCTTTAGCGAGGATTTCTGCTTTGTGTTCTATTCTATGGCAATTAGACCTTGTACACTGATGTAGCTTGCAAGAAATGAAGCCTAATTTATTATTTACAGAGTAAATCCTCATTGTCTCATATCATTATATAAGAACTGTTGGCACCAAAATGGGAAAGGCTAATTCAGAATTCACATCTTAATCCTCTGTTTTTAGTTATAGATGGACTCACCACAAAACTGTAGAAAGCATCTAAGAACTTAAGGGGGGAGGTTTTTTTTTTTGGGTGGGACTAAACATACGGAAGTTAAAAAAAGCTTGTCCTGTTTACTAGGAATGCAAAGAAAAGGATGAGAACCTAATGACTGTTCAGTGGTTTAGGTAGTATTTTGTACTCCTTTAATTCAAAAACAAGTCTGATTTTTAAACAGAAGTTTTGTATTATATCAGTTCCTGTGGATTATTGCCATTGTTAAGACAAGTGCTATTACAAATTTAATATACCAAATCCTCTTTTTCACTAAGGACCCTTATGTGGCCCTGTTGTAAAGGGATCTTGTGTCCATTTTAACACAGCTTTATACTCCTAGAGCAGTATAAAGAGGCCTTAGTATAAATGAGACTAAGGCCTACTGTTTACTAATATATGCCACATTTCTTTTGCATTTTTGGTATAGAAAAAAAACATGATACCTCAGATCCACTTCTGCCATTCAGATGCTTGATCTTTTAAAATACGTAAACTAAGTTAACTCCTTTTCTGCACATTTATTAATGGGCAATTTAGACAAAATGTTACTGACAGTAACTTTTAGTTGAAAAAACAATTGTCTATGTGTAAAACTCTTTTACACAGGGTATCCTCCAGAGATGATACCAGAAGTCACAGCAAGAATGGAGATCACAATGGGGATCACAAAGATGAGTGGGGCTGATTTAACAGTGAGAACAAAATAATCCTGTGGAAGAGCCTAGACATTAAGGAATCATAGAAACTGGAAGGGACCATGAGAGGTCATCGAGTCCAGTTCCTTGCACTCCAAGTACCCTCTTAAACCATCTCTGACAGGTGCTTGTCTAACCTGCTCTTAGGACCTTCCAATGAGAGATTCTGCAACCTACCTAGGCAATTATCCCAGTGGTTAATCACCCTGACAGGAATTTTTTCTTAATATTCAATCTAAACCTCCTTTGCTGTAATTTAAGTCCATGGTTTCTTGTCCTATCATCAGCAGTTAAGGAGAACAATTTTTCTCCCTCCTCCCTATAACAACTTTTAGGTACTTGAAAACTGTTATCATGTCCCCTCTTTTCTAGACTAAATATCATCACAGTAAAGGGCAGGCTGGAAAGGGCACAGAAGTCACATTAAAAACAATGGGAGGAATGAATGACAGTGAAAAGGAAAGAGGAGAATGGGTGATAATGAAAGAAAATTGGTGGTCAGAAAACGAAAACTCTAAGGAAGGGAACTTTATGCAGAGTTTAGAAGTCATTCCCAGTGAAACTTAATACAAAACTTATTTAAGTTAATGGGAGTCTTTCCAAAAACTTCAATGAGTTCAAGATTGGTCCTGAACAATTTTTAAACTTCAAAATCGGGCCATGAGTATATGTATAGGTCAGATTGTGCTGTCAAGGTGACACAAAGTATGACCATACTCTGCCATCAAATGCCTGAAAACAATGGACATCGAAGTGTAGCCAAGCATAGAACTATGCCCCATATTCTTAGACAATTGCTAACCAAATTGCTTTCAGTTTCTTTATGAGCAGACCAGATATAAGGCATATAAAGGTAGATGCCCCTAAACATATTTTGTGCAAGCTGAATGCTGAGCATACTCATTTAGTTTACAAACACAAATGATTGTATTAGCCTAATGAACAGAATATAATTTTAAAAAGTAGCCCTCAACTACTTTATCCAAATAGGTTCTAAAGCACTGGAGCATGGATTTATTATGGAAATACTACATCATGCTCCTGCATACTTACATAACAATTGAAAAGTGTTGCAAGAGAAACAATGTGAGAAGCTAATGGAATATCTTTCAGTGTTTATTGGTGTGTACTAGTATTTGGATGTAGTAAATCTCCATTCTATTTACCAGTGTTTTGCTTAAATGTAACATTTCTACATGTTTGCCTCAATATTTTCTCACAAAAGGACTTTTCATGTAACATCACATATGTTTTATTGTAATCCCTCAAGGTTCATTCAGCTTTACAGATAGTGCTAATAATAAGGTCACTAAACCACAGTGCTGATCTGTTCTTTAATAAGCATTTCTAAAGATCTTAAATACTTTTCAATTGATTTTAATAGTGAAAATGTAACATTATGACTGAATTTACTCTGAAGCAATAGAAATAAATTATAGTTTTAGGCAGTTCTTTACTTATAATGTTAAATAGACAGCCCTGATCCTTTAAGTTAGTTGGCATAGTTCAGTGAATGGATAAAATGTTCTTTGATATACTATGTCTGAACTATCTAAACTGGTATTTACTCAGCTCAAAACAGCCACCACCTTTTGAGCTGTAAAAGTCCTAAATGGTTACAGAGGCACTAGCTTTCTAGTAGGCTAACATGATCACCAGATAACATCAGCCTGCCATGAAAAGCCCGTCATGTTTTTCTTTTACTAAAAAACTTCCAAGCCTGGAAATAGCAGAGCCAACCACAACAGAGAACTAATGCAACTAAGCTTATTATAATTTATAATCATCCACTCTTGCTTTCTTCTAATGCTAGTCTAAAGGGAAAAGCCAGTGACTTTCCTTTGTAATTATGGGCTGATGAAGACCGAGAAGGGTCTACACAAGCTACACTGCCAGATCCTTGGGAATCAATGTAGCAAGGGCCTCGAAGTGCTCTCTGGTCAATGCCATTAACCCACTTCCCTGAATACAGCAAGACTGCATTGGCAGGAAGGCATCGCCCATCAACACAGCAGTGTGAGGATGCTACGGTATTGCAACGTTAGTAAATCAACAGACGATATGCTAGCTACTTTACAACCATTGCTGGCAGTGAAGACCAGGCCTTCAGACGTAGAACATTTTGATGCTGGAAAAGAACGAGGTTTCATGAAAAAGCATTTTTGAAGGAAAAAAAAAACATTTTTGACTATTTTTCAACTATAAATTTCAAATATGACAAAATTGGGGTGGGTAATTAAAAGTTTCATTTTTTGTCTTCAATTTTTTTGAAAGTCTGGATTTTTTCTTTTTCATTTCTCTTTCATTTTCCCTTTTTTCTCACCCAATGCAACAGAATAGTTACATGATGCCTCCCCCCCCCCGCTTTTTTTTTTCTTTTATTCCTTTTTCCATTGTGAAATGGAAAAGAAGGTGAGGGGAGAAACAAAGAAAATAACCTTGGATATGTAATTTTTCATGTAATTAAAGACTGTATCATAATGTATATGCACAATGGAGCTGCGTTAAGGTAGCATGGGCAACTTTAATTATAGCATTGTCTAATTAAGGAGCACTTGACTTTGCAATTTTAATGCTATTTCAATGTAATTTTTGTGTGTATTATATATACATTAAAGGGATCATGATCTGCAAACTATATACATTGACATAACCCCATTGACTTCAGTAGAGCTAGGTCAGTAGTTCCCAACCTTTTTGGCTCAAGGGCCACAAATATCAAGGGCAACACAGTCCACCTGGGTCCTTAGGCAGCAGCTCCCTGGCCGCAGACGAGTAGTGGGCCACTTTGAAAGCTCCCATACAGCCCCCACAGATCACTTTTGGCCCTTGGGCCACAGATTAGCAACTACTGAGCTATGCCAATTTAATCATCTGAGGCTTCAATCTCTAAATGCCAGCTATTTCTCTCTTTTCCCCTGTCTTCCAGCAAATGCCTCTTCACCTACCTGTTTCATTCCCTTGAAAATGATCCAGGCAGATAAAAGAGCATATCTGACATAGTGGGCTGTATATTAATGTGCAAGCAAGGGAATATCATTTGTGGTAATGTTTAGGACACAAATTGTTGGTTCCCAATGTTTGTATTTAAAATATATCTATTTAATTTTTCTTTTCCTCTCTGCTTCTCTGCTCCCACCTGTCTGTGCCTTATCTTCTCCTGTTCTCCTTCCTATCCACAACAGACCCAAAGTGTGGTCCTTAAATTACCACCACCTCCCCAGATAGTGTTCAGCGGGTCAGTCTGGCCTCCTCTGCACCTCAGGCCTCTGATAGTGAGTTGTAGTTTTCCTCTGTTGATGTCACATCTAGGTTTCCTTCCAACACTTACTGACCCATCCATGGGCTAGTTCCAAACCCATTCATTGACCCATCCAATGTATCCCTTGCAGTGTAACACTGTGCCTTTCACTAACTCTTTTTCTTCCTCTTGCTTGGTTTATTGTTTGCTTTTTCCCTAATTACCCCCTCCTTGTTTGTTACACTGCCACCTCCCCTGCTGGACTTCACACATCTCCCTCTCAACAGTGAAGCTCCCATTCTCATAAAATTATTTCCTGAATCCAGAACACTGGTATCAAATATTTGGGGCTTGTAAGTGAGGCTGATTTCTGCCTCATCATCACAGGGAAGCATGGGCCTTTATGGGACACATCACCACATGTTCTTCAATGAAAGAATGATACCACTGCAGTACAGCCCATATGGGGAAGTGAAGTTACTTGACTTGCCAACTTCTTCCTGGTGATGCTTCTGTCTGCTCCCAACACGCTTCTAAGGGAAGAGAGAAAGGGGCCACATACTAGTAGGATTGTCTTTTTCAGTTAGTTAATAATGAAGCTGTGGTAAATTTCTCTGTTCCCTGTTAGTTAGTGAACTCTTTCTGGTACACAGTCTAATGGCCTCTACCTCCATGCCAAGAGTCTTTTAACATTGCTTTGGAAGTTGAACAGCTTTCAGTTTCCAGTTATTATAGATACATTCTGTGTTGTCGCTTATGATTTCTTTATTATTACTCTGAAACTATTGTAATCTGTAATTGTTTTTACTAGTAGCAGTTTCCCTTTAGCCCGCTGAGTGTTCAGTGCTTACAGAAAATGCACACGTTTTCACTTAGGCATGGAAAGCCATTCCCAGATTTTCAGTGAGAAACAATACATGTCAACTGTGGGCATCCAGAGAATAACCACTGCTAGTTGCTCTTGAAAACAAGTGGTATTCTTCAAAAGGCATGAAACAGCCTAGCAGGTGTATTATGCATGCTGATACTTTGAGTCACATTGAGTCACCCTGTATTATGCAATTCAGTAGACTCCAGTGTAACCCAATCCCCTGTGAAAAACATAATTGCACAGGATCACAAATGGGTAGGAAAATAACATGAATAATTAGCTACATCCATAAAAGGCTATGTTATTTAGATGGATGTGGAACTTATTCTTGGATAATGCACAGAGAAAGCTTTAGTATGCCCATGCTCTTGTGACATGATGAGAAAGCAACATGCATTATAAATGATTGAAAAGGTAAACTTCAATTGACTATAGTCAGGCTTCACTAATTAAGTAACTATTAGTAATAAATATTATTAAATAAGTGCCTTTTCTTCTATAGGGGTTTGGAAAGAGGGAATGGGAAGTGAAAGGTACTGCTAGTAACCAGCGCTCAGTGAGAGGTACTTTTGTGTGACGTCTGGGTGGAACAGGCTGGCAGCACTCCCTAGTGGTGTTATTGGTGAACAGCTCAAGGGTGAAAGGGATTTATTCTGGGGGAAAAAATCCATTGACGACCCCCCCCCTTTGTGAAACCAATACACAAAAAAATACAGACAGATTTAATTTTCATGATGTATTACCAAATAGCGGTATTAACCACTATGATTTTCAAGGACAGTGTTGATTTACTGGTAGGAGAGAGAAAGTGAGAGTGTGAGACACTGGGCCAGGTATCACATCACAGGTCTGAACCATAGTCAGGCCATTCATTAAAGCAGATGTTTACACGTTTATTGTTGGACATATGACTTTGGCAAAGGTATTGCTAAAACACGGGCACACCTGTGAAGCAACCACTACAGGTATGTGTGTGAACACATCAGAGGTACCAACCCTCTACTTGCAAGTCATGTACTCCAGTCCCCTCATCATTTTTGTTGCCCTCTGTTGGATTCACTCCAGTTTCTTCACATGGTTTCTGTAGTGGGGGACCCCAAACTGGCCACAGTACTCCAAATGGGGTTCTACCAATGACAAAGAGAGGGGAGTAATAACCCCCCACACTCTGCTGACAAGGCTCCTATTAATGCTGTTCAATATGTCATTAGCCTTCTTACCAATGATGTTACGCTAATTTACCTCTCAATAGAGCACCTGAGTCAGCTGAAAACTATAGTGGCATCCCAAGTCCATGCAGAACAACCAACCTTCATCTGCCCATGTCTAGGTTCACAACTCCCAGCAATATACAGTGCCTGTCACCGTCAGCATTACCCTTCTCCATGGGCCTTACAGGGTTGTTGAAGGTCACACAGGAATTCACTTAAATTGGATGAGCAGTCGTGGATCAGCTGAAACTCTTACCCACCAAGTAGGGGAGTGCCTTGTAAGGCAATGTATGTATGGTGAGTCATTCTATCCAGACCATTTAGGTAGTCATTGAAGCCTAGAAGGATCTACCTAATACCAAAGGTGAAGAAATGCATGTCCAAATCAGAGCTCAATCACCTTGCTTTAAGAGGATGATTACAACAGAGGAACTCCATGTACTCTTTGAAAGGCTGGAACCAAGAAAGTGAGGGCACTTCAAGAGCTTGTCAGGAGAAGCGTGGCAAAATGAGGGACTGTTATGAGAGGGCTCTACAAAAGAGTTTCATAACACTTATTGTATATGTGTAGCTAGGTAATTACTAGATGACCTGCCAGTAGATGACACTACAGTATATGGAGCATTGCTCACAGATTATTTTTTTTCCCAGAAGCAGTAAAAGTTGTTGTGAAATCCTGCTAATGGATTTTGGTTCTGTATGTAGAACTCTTAACAATAACCATTGTAGGAAGTACGAGACTATTTCTTTTCTTCCAAAAACCACAGCTTACCAAAGAGAATACTCTTTGTGCCATGGCTCACTCTGACAAGACTGTAGACTCTAAATCTTTTGAGATTAGCTAAATCACTGACCAAAAACTTGAGTAAAAGGTCCTTCTGAGGTGGAATGTAGAGAAGTTCCCGGAGATGAGGGCAGAGGATACAGGTAATTTCTGGCAAAGTGGATAAACCACTTCTGTAACTAAATGGAGCATACATTGCTCAGTATAATTTATGAGAAATTCAACCCTAGATTTGTTCTGCAATTTGTTTCTTTACTACAGTTTTCTCGCCACTTTAACAAAAGATGATACACATCTCAGCTTATGTGGGTAATTTTTCACAGACTACACCCAGGGTAGTAAAACCCCTCAACCTCTAAGGAGTGGTACTCAGGGTGTGGGGTATGTGGAATATTGCCCCATTCTGTCAAATGGTACACATAAGCATGTCTGCCCCCATCAACTGTTAGTAAAGGACTATGGTCAGATGAACACAAAGCAGACGTTTAAGGAACAGTTGGAGTGGCAGCAGGTGCTAATTTATGGTGATGACATTATAGAAACTTGTGCTATGGTTTATATGCCCAAAGCAAGCTTTTCATTTAAAGCTAATTAAGGTTGTTTAAGGGAAATGTCTACATTCACAAACCTTAAAACAAAGGACTATCCAAATAACACATCCTCATTTGATGCATCAAAGTCAGCTACTGCACCACCACTCCATAAACAAATCCCTTTCACACAAATATGTACAACACAATACGCTACATGTGGACATCCTCACTATAGTACTATAATGCAACACCTTACCTCTGAGCTCATTCTCATTGATGTAAGTGCCTGCCAGTAAATTGTATGAGGTATGATTTTCCTACAGGGTTAAGGTTCATCCCAGTGAGATGGACTGGAATGTGGTAGTTGTATTGTACTACTGTAATGGAGGAGCTGTATGGGATTGCTTTATGGAGCATGGAAATTTTCCATTTTTTTTTAAAGAGCAAGATAAAAAGACTTTTTGGGGGGGAGGAAAAAATTTGTAGTTCAAATAATTGGTATACTAATGTCTGCCTGAATTTGAAGTTAGTGAGTGCTATAGTTTTATGTGAAAGGAGTAAAAGATTTAATGAGACACCATGCAGTGATTTCTGACTATTTATTTCTCTTACCAGAAGCAGGTCCCAGTGATCAAAATCAGGCAAAAATTTACAGACCCTTCAAAGACTACTTTCTGCCTGTCACCCTCCTGGACCCCCACCACTTTTTTAAAAAGACTTAAGCCACTATTTGCACTTGAGATGAGTTTTGTATAAGAGAAAAATCTGGTTGACTCTTACCCTCCTATCATAATGCTGCACAGAACTTCTGCCTCCTTACTCATATAGCACTACATTTCATTTTGATATGGTAAAAGCATGTCATTTTGATTTTATAATATCATTTGATTTAATTTAGATCTTTAATATTATATAATTTCTGGACATGAGCAACAAAAACCAAAAATATTTTGGCCATTTCAAATTGAATTTTTTTGAAATTTTCATTCCAAGGTAAATTTCATAATTTCAGCTTTTTTATTTCAATTCAGAATAAAAACAAATGCCAAAATATCAGAATTTCCAGCAGAAGGGAAATTCCTTTTTCCAGACATCCCTATTTTTATTTTTTTATGTCCTCACTAGATGAACTTGAGACGTGACATTTCTGTGAGATTGTATTAAATTAGATCATATTTCAAGAGTACACCAGAGATCATTCAAAGACATTAATTTAGCTTTTTGATTTCAATATAATACTTCTGCATTCATGCTAGCACAAAATAAGAGACAAAATATTCCTCAGCTCACATAGTCAGTGTGGCCAGCTATGGCAGACTTATAAAATGCCTTCACTGCAGAGCTATACAGCCCAGAATGTAGGGTGATGATAACTTTTGAATCATTTATCAAAGTATTAATCAACCATGCAATGCTTTCCTATGGAAAAGCAATCTCTGTCATCCTGAAATCCTGGTGCTAGGGAGATTTTAAATGCCCCACAAATGTAGGACTAGTCATGGGGAAAAATGAAAAATGCCAGCTTCTGATTAATAACATCGATAGCCTTTTGAATGTATACAGCTGAATGTCTGATGTTTTTACTGACTGCTTTAACATTCTGAGTTCAAAGCAGGTCAGTGCTGTGTTAGTGTCACCTAAGACTTAACTTAAGTTTGTATGAAGGAGATTGGTAGCGTACTACTAATAACTTATTGACAATTCTTCAGAAGGAAACACTTCTTTGGCAAGACAAAGAAAAAAAGAATGACTGAAATAATTAAAGATGACAAATCTTAGGTTAGATTTAAATTTGGTTGTCAATGCAGAGTTAAATGTGAGTACATAGCACCCAGGCTAGCCTCGCTTGGTCAGAAGCAAACACACTGGATATTTATAACTTAAGTGAGTTAGACACCTAACTCCTGGTGCAAATTAGAGTCATTCACTCAGGTGCTTTTATAAAACCCAGCCCAAATGCATTGTTGTCCCTTCCACTCAGGATGGAAGGATAGGAGTAGACTTGTGCCATAAATATTTCGAACAAAGTATCTGTCTTTGGAGATATTCTTAATAGAAACTGACTGCCTTATGTTTTGCTTATAAAATATTCATTTTTATATATTTATTAATATATTTTTATCTCTTTCTCTATTAATTCTGAACCCAAAAGAGATGGAGAGTTGTTTAAAGAATTGAAAAGGGGATGGGAGATGAGGAGGGTGAGGAAATGGTCAAATAAATGAAGGAAAGAAGCTGGCCAATAGGAGGACTTTCCTCTAAATTTTAACCCATTCTGTGAAAAGGAGTTATATCTGCCTCCATTGCCAAGAACTAGGGCAAAGACATGAGAGCAGGTTGAATTGAGGAGAGGCTTACTTGGGGAACATGTTCAAATTCTTGATGAATACAAGAAAAATCTGAGGGAATAAAGTCAGTAAGTTGATCAGAGACTAGAAAGCAAAGAGCTAATCTAAGTGGCAGGTTAAATTTCAGGTAGATCTGGAAAGGGCTGCACTGCATAGGGCCAGATTCTGAGCCTGCGGTAGTATCTTTTGTTGGACTAGTTTCTCCTGCTGGAAGGGACAAGATTCTGCTTCACCCAGTTCTTTGATAATGTAGAAAGTAACCAGAATGTCCTGGCAAAATACATGTTGGGACAGCCAAGTTTCCAGAATGATGGTTAATAAGAAAGATGATGATAACTTTGTGAGGCTGTGTGTATATTCTGGTGCCCATTCATTTACTATTATTTAAAACAATTTTAAAGGAACTACACAAGTTTACACAGTTGGGGATGTGGTCCCTTACATGTAACTAAGGCCTACAAGTTATACCAATGCAAGCACCCAGAAAATTCCCGGAAGCCAAAATATTATAGAAACTGATTTACTGCACTGATTTATAAGTAGGGTAACTAGGCCTTGATTCAGCAAGGCCTAAAAGTACTTTACTTTGACCCCACCAGCAGCCCATTAACATTAATATTCTTCAGTGCAGATGACTAGTCAAATTTGTGCCTAACTACGTTGCTGAAAGAGGACCTCAGATTTGAGTAACGTGAATTCAGAATAGGTGTAAAATGCTCCCACCCTGATGTGTCATGAATGATTTACATTAACTTTTCACAGATGTAAATGACTGCATAAGGTGAAGGGTGCTGAAGAATAGGCTCTTGTAACTTTTTACATGTGAATTGCTTACTTTAAATGAGTTGTGTGGGTAAGTCCCTGTGTTAGCTTTGAAATCCTTTTTGTTAGTCTCAAATTTATGTTATGTTTAATCTTTAATAATATTACTAATCTATCTATCTATCTGTAACCTTCGGCTGGGCTAAAATTCATTGACTTGCCCTTCTCCAGTGCCTCAAAAAACAAAACAAAACAAAACAAACCCAACTTCTCTAGAGAAGAAGCTGGAGACCCGGAATTCAGCGTGTAAGGGACTCAAAGCGAAGATTGTTCAGTTAACTTCCCCAAATTAAAATACTACTTTAGAAGAAACATAATGAACTTCATTAACTAGTAAACTGATATACCTTACCCCCAAAATAAATAAATAAATAAACAGAACAGTCCCCAGAGGAACACCATGGGAAAGAAAACCAAGAGATGAAATGTTTACGTGGAGTTCACCCATATCTCAGTTGCAGTCTCTGTTCAAGTCCAAAGGCTTGAGTTGCAAGAAGCAGCAGTCTTCTTCTTTTGTTGCAGGGATCTTAGGTAGAAATCCATGCAGGCTTTTCTTTCTCTTCTGGTACCAGCACCATCCAGTCACCTTACAGGTTAACAAGCAATCAGTCCCATATATATATGGGAAAACTTTGCTGTAAAATGCTCCAGAGCAGAGAGAGAACATCTTGCTGTCCTCTTCTGGCTCAGATTTTCCCAGTCACACACTGAACACATGGGGTCCTCTCATTGAAAATTTGTGTGGCTGCTGGCTCAGGCTGCTGCTCTCATGGCATCTGACCACAGCAGCAGTAGAAAAACCCTTGTGGAGCATGCTCAGTGCAACCACCCACTTAATTCCCAGAAGCTTCTGGACCTGGGCAGCCAAGAGATCCCTAAAAGAAATAACTCCTTTAATTAGGCATATGGGTTACATACACACTTCCTGCAAAGGAGTTTTGCTTTATCCAATTTCTGCCTGGTTCTTCCTTTACTTACAGTAGAATTTCCTCCCAGTGACATCCAGACATTGGAAGTTCCTTCTGAAAAGGCCCCAAAAGCAAAACAGTCAAATCTTAAAGTGTGAAATAAGATGCATATCTTTTATTGACTATTGTAAAAGAAGTATATGATGTTTCTTGACAAAAACTTCAATTAAATTGTTCAAATAAATATTGCCCCAACTTGACTTCTGACAGAAATTATATGGGAAAGAGCCATATATAGGAACAAACTGCTATAGATAGAAATTGCTCCTCAATTGCAATGTGCTCGTTGTGTGACCGTCTCCTGTGACCTTGTTTGTTCCTACTAGTCCGCCCAGATGAAATGAATACTGACAGAAATAATTTCCTTGAGAAAAGCAGAAAAGCAAATATGGAAGCTGAGTTTATATCAGTGTATGCTCCACTGATAGAGGTTCTTTTTACATAATGTAGCAACAATATAAAATGGCGCAACATTATACATAACCCAGCTTAGTCTGATGTTTTTGTGCTGGAGAAATGTTATAAACTCTAAAAACATAAAGGTAAAGTGTCAGACTTTTTATGCTAATTTTCAAAAGTGTCATTGTAGAGCAAGACCAAAAAGAGATGTCAGCTGTAATTCAACAAGATGGTTAGAAAGGGTTAGGATTATATGACAAGGCTTACAAATGGCTGTTCTACAGCGTAAAGGGCCAGAGCCTCAGCTGGTGCAAATAGACATAGTTCTGTTGACTTTAGTGGAGTTATGCAAGTTTACAGCTTCTGATTACCTGTCCAGAATACTTTATCTTGAGCCTTTTATCTGGCTTGGTACTATCTAGTTGAAAGTCCTGTGATGCCACAGGAGAAACTCAGAATTATGAACATCAGGAGTTACAAAGTTATCAGTCAACTGCTCCCCTCATTTGGAACCTGAGGTATATAATCAGGCAGGAGAGACCCTGCCCGCAACCCAATAAAACAAAAAGCAAAAACTAACCCACCAAAACAACAACAGCAACAAAACCAAATGAGCAAGTCCTGTATTCTGTTAAACAAACTACTGGAAATAATAAAGGGGCCATTTAAAAAAAAAAGATTTGACTGGGTAAGGAAACTTTCTGTATTTGTTTCATTTCAAATAAGATGGCTAAGAGCAACAATTTTCTTCTGCATATTTAAGTTTCAAGCTGCATTAAAACAAACAAGGAGTCCTATGGCACTTATACACTATCAAATTTATTTATCGCATGAGCTTTCATGGTAGAACATCCCACTTTGTCAGATGTTTAGAAGAAGCTGTATTAAGACAATGTTCAGTTATCAACTTTTGAAAAAAACAACTAAAACATTTGTTCAGTTATGAAAATTTCTGAGTTATGCACAATCTCCATTCCCAATGTATTTGTTACTCTGAGGTTCTACTGTATTTGAAAAGATCCACTGTGCTGGGAGAGGGGAAAAATCATTTTCTTCACCCACAATTTTTTTCTCATTTTGATAAACTATAAACCAAGGGGATTTTTGCATGAAACAGCATGCAAAAAACTGCTGATGGATACGCTATAGTCTTATGATATAGCTAGTCATTGGCTTTACTTCCATCTCCTTTGTTCTGTTATTTTGTTCTGTTTTTCATTTTATTGCCAGCCTCCTACAGTCCCTCTACAGTAGCTGGTGTCTGGAATGAGAAACAGAAGACTTAGTGCACAAGTGGAGGCTGAGGTTCCTAATATCAGCTTGACTAAAGTACTATGGGGCAACATCAACCTGCCTTATATGGCTGGAAGAGAACCACTTGATAAACTTATCCTCCACATGCTTAAAAGAATAGCCACATAAAACTCTGGCTACGCATTACATTATGTAAGGCCACAGTGAGGACTGAATTCCTTGAGGAACCATTTCTACAGTATGAAGGGGTCTGATCCTGCCAAACCCAAAATAACTTGAGTGACGATCAGGCGGTCAAGTCCAGTGCCCGATGAAAGTTATAGAAAGGCTCCTTTGATTTAAAGGGGCTTTGGATCAGATTCGCTGCTAGCGATAAGTTCCAGTATCATCAGTAGGACTTTCTGAATGAGTAAGAACCATTTAAACCAATAAGTGGCTAGATCAAGTCCTAGGATTTTAAACATATGGTTGCAAAATGTGGGCCAGCTTCTAACCTGGTGTAAGTAAGCACTGAAATCTGTGAATGTATGGCAACTTTAATCAGCTGAGTGAGATTACAATTTAATGCATCCTGACCTTTAAGGAAGCCTGGTAACAGGTAGTCTACATGGCAAAATTCATTGTGGTCTTGAATTATTACTTTGTATTTACAATTAGTCTCAAAATTTCAATGAGCTTCATTAATATAATAAAAAAGCAATTCTCTGTCTTATTCATATCCCTCTTTCAAATTTGAGCACATAATTGGTGTACTTGAAAGGTGTATTTGATGCTCTCTAACAACAGTTTTTTTCAGTGGGAGGGGAACATATATGTTATTTATATGGAGAAACCAACACTTATTTCCTTAATGTACAATAAGGATTATTGATATGCAGGTGTACAGTACAAACAATCAATTACCTGGCAACAAAACTGTTCAAATAATTACCTCAAATACAACAAAGCAAGCATTAGATGAATCTTAAGGAGTTCCTTTAATGTATTTTTGAGTTTTGGTAGTTTAAGACTTAACTAATTACCTGAATTTTACCTCAAGTGTCTTACAAAATCTCCAGACCCTATTTTTTCTACAAAAGGCCTAACTGCACAAGTCTGAATCATCAGCATGTATGGTTCTGAAGTTGCTTGTTTCCAAGACGATGTATCACATTACTGATACATATAACAAATGACCTAAGTCTTAAAATAGATCTATACAGCATGCCTTTCTTATTACATAAGGCTGAATTTGATTTATAATATTTGTATGTTGTGTTCACCTGGACATATAATTCTAAAACCCACCCATAGCCACTGAATTAATAGCAGAGTCCAGCAACTTCTAAAATAATAACAAGCGATTGGATGCACCACAGACTTTGGTTAAATGTTCAAAAAAATTCAGCGCATATCTGTTTATGTCTATCACCCAAAAGCTTATTTGTATACATGGCTGATGTAAGCGAGCTAAAGTTGGGCTTGAGGAACCCTGGAAATACAGTTAAATCACTCTAATTTCTCCTCCATCTCTCCAGTTTCTGCCTGGAAATGCCTTTTTTTTTTTGATGAGCTATTGGACTCTTTGTACACATTGGCTATGTCTACACTAAGAAGGTTAGTTTGAATTACCTGAATTTGAATTAATTAATTTAATCCAAATTAACATGGTCACACTAGAAACCCTAATTCTAACTAGCATGCACATGCACAGGACTTGCTAGTTCGAATCAAGTAGGGGGCACTATTGCGTAGGGAAAATCAAGCTGTGGCTAACTCGAACGAACGGATAATTCGAATTAACCCAGCTACATTGGGTTAATTAACCATCACTTCGAACTTAAAGTAGGTTTTACAGATTCAAACTAGGCTTTCCTTAGTTGGAACTAATGAAAGGAAGTGTGGACATACACTAATTTAGTTCGAATTAAGCCTCCTTAATTCGAACTAAATTGTAAGTGCAGACATACCTGTTTAGACCTGAGTTAAATTATGGCCTTCTGTACATGTATCACAATTGTACAATGGAGAAACAAAAACTGGTTTTAATTATTTCAGTATCTGCTCATTAGGTATAATATAACTTTGTATTTACATAGCATGATTCTATGAAAGACCTCAAAGTGCTTTACAAACATTAACTAGGGAAACCTGACCCTGCTGCCATGAGTTATTAATAACCATTTTACAGATGGTCAGAATAAGAAACTATCAAAAATTTCCATAAAGGGAATAAGAATTTGTGTAATTGCAAAGTATATCTGCATCCACAATTATAGCTGTCAATGCATTGTCAATTAATTATTTCTGCTGTGTGTCAGTTGTCTGCCCTTACAAATATGTTTTCTAATATAGCATTGTGATAACTGCATATTTAAATATCTGTTCAGCAGAGATGCATAAATACTTGATTTGTTGAAAGTTTCCAAAAAGAGGGGGAAAATGTTTCTTTAGATTTTTTCAGAATTTTTTTACCAAAGCAATTTTATTCAATCCCACTCTAAATTTTTGACAAAGAAAAGGATTATCCTTCCCCCAACTCCCAGGTCTAATATATATGGATTTTTAACCTCTCCTTTGACATTTTGATTCAAGAAAGTGGCTGTGAATGAGTTGCCCAAATCTTGGAATGAGTCAGGATCACAAACCAAGGCCTTGGTCCTGGTATAAATGGAATCAGAATAGGCACCAAGCCACCCAGTCTTAGGTACTTACCACTAGATCATAAGCCCTCACAAGAGAAAGAACTGGAAAGTTTGTAAAAAGGTGAAGAGACAAGTGTAGTTTTCCCAAAGCAAATAAAGCACTCAACTACTTTACTTCTCACAGGGTATGTCCACACAGGCTTCTTATTTCGAAATAACAGAGGTTGTTTCAAAATAAGAAGCGGCATGTCCACACGACACACCATTATTTTGAAACAACGGGACCTGCTGTTTTGAAATAATGGCCGTTATTTTGAAACCGTTAAACCTTGCATCTAATCGAAACAGCTGTTGTTTTGAAATGGTTGTTTTGAAACAATGGCGTTCGGACACATTGTTTTGAAACAACACCATTGTTTCTAAACAACTGTTTCGAAACAACATGTCCAAACTGCCTTGTTTTGAAATAATCATTTCGAAACAACGGCTATTTTGAATGCAGGCTTTCCTTTAATTCGAATTAACAAACTGTTAATTCGAATTAACTTATTTCAAAATAACTCATTTTGAAATGGATTATTTTGAAATAATGATGTCTGTGTGGACATAGCCACAGAGATACATATATGGAGTTTCTAGCTCAAGCTGGTTTTGAAGTGTGGTTTTTCCAAAAAGACAGAATGTCTTTCGGTGTCATGCGCTTAACTCCCATATCCAATAAACACCAGGTCTCAGTCATCTGAAATTTGATTCACTTCCTATCTAACACAGTCCACACACTGAAAAATTTAAATGAATTGGGTTAGCCTGGGCAACACTAGAGGAAAGAAGTCAAAATTGGGCTTAGAATGGAAAGCTAATTGCAAACTGCTTAGCAATTAAAGTTTACCAGCTCCCCTGTGCTTTAGAAACTGTGATATACTTCCAAAAGCAAATAGTGGTTATGTAAAGCTGCCAAATCTGTTGAAATGTTCAGAAATCTTGCTTGTTGTGCCAGACAGATGTACTGGCCTGTAATTTCTGAATGCAGATAGAGTTTTCTGAAGTTTTCACTTCAGCAATGAGTAACTTCTAAAATACTTTGCCCTGGTCTTGAAAATGCCAAAGGGCACTATGAGGGTGCCATGAACAGACCTAATCTGACATATCTATGCCTCACCTTTATGCAAATTTGATGGAATTTAAAACTGTACTGTAAAAAAACTTCGATCAAGGAAACGATTGAAATTTTTACCATCTCATGTCTCTGGATTGGTGTGTCCAATTCATCTGCTAAGTTTGGCATCAAACGTTCCTTCTGACTCTGCTCCCCACCCTCACATATACACCCTGCATGTTAATTTGCAATCTGAAAGGACAAGTGAGGATTTCAGAAGGATATCAGTATGTCTCTTTTTGATAGACTGGCTGGTCACCATGGTGACAGCGATGCCTCTCCATTACAGAAGTATTTCCCTAAAATCCTGCGAATGCTCAACTGACTACGGCTTGGTTTCTGTCAGATGGAGACAAAGCACAGCATCAAAAAAAGGAAATTGAAATACTTGCGAGGGAACAGGCTGGTTTCTCCCGGGCTGCCTAGAGACAAAGGAGGAGTGGGTTGTGAGCAGCAGCACAAAGGGACAGAGAAGGCTGCAGAGGAGGGCTTGAGATGGAGGCTCTGCAGGAAGTGTCTGAGACAGCTGGCCTGACGAGCTTTAGAAAAGACCCAGGAAAATCTTCCGTAGACTTGGCCCTTTATGCACTTGCTGTATGTGTTTCGGCTCCAGGAGACAAACAGCTTTCAGGTGCCAATTACAGTCAGGCCTCTTAGGTTCATGCAGTTGAAAACAGCAGGTGCTTCACCAGAATCTGGTCTGAAGGTAGGAGAACCACAAAGTTTCAGCCAGAGAGAAGTAGAGAAACCCAGCAGCTGAAGGGTGCATGCGTGAGGAAATATAGAGGCAATAAGGAACTGTGTTCCTGTAGCTATGGCAGGATGGTAAAAATAGAAGTGTTAAACTCTGCTGCCCCAGTCTAACGTGGGGTGAACAATGCAGTTCACTCTGGGAGAAGTTCAGAGTGCAGCTAAGCACTTGGAAAGTGTCCACAGGAGAAACCACAGAAGAAATCACAGATACAGTTTGTCTCTGAGCCTCAGGTGATATACCACGGTGTGCTTGCCAAAGACATGGAAACCTGTAATGGGCCAATTCATTATTTTAAATGATACACAGGGTTCCTACAGACTCAGCACAGTGGTAGTCACCTTTCTTTGGTGCTGCTATTCCCATGTCTGATCCCTGAGGATAATCACCATATGCTGTGTATGGAGCCCTGAACTCATTGCACAATCTCATTCTCATGAATTGTCCTGTAAAGGCTTAGATAAGATTAACTAGATTCAGGAACGTAAAATAGTCATGGAAATACGTTTTAAGTGAGATTTAATGGCAAGGTCCGGAAGACTGTGGATTGGCAGTGGCCAGAGCTAGCTCAAACTCGCTGTCACTCACTGTCAGACAGTAGAAATGAAGCATACTGGAGTGGGTAGCAATAGGCATCATCTCTGACACTTTAAACCTAATATATGGCTGGCAAGAGTGACTGGATTGCAATGAGAAAATATGAATGTGCCTGGCCAATGATCAGAAACAAAATAATAGCGTGATTTAGCTCTTGTAATAAACATCACATTGGTACATCTCAAAGCATTGGATGTTTTAGAAATGAAGATAAATTTTGTTACTTCCCCACAGACAGAGGCACAGAGACGTGAAATGATTTGCCCAAGATCACACAGCAGGTCAGAGGTAAAAGAAACCAGGTCTCCTGATTCTTAAACTGATATCCTATGCATTGCATTGTTTATCCTTCCAAAAAAGTCTCTCTTCATCTCCAAATTCAGTGAAATGCAAGTGTTAATAGTGAGAGGCTAATTAGAGTTTGTAAAATGCTTTCCATTTATTTATATTAATAATGTAAATATTGGGTAACTTTACTCAAATCTATAGAGTTAATCCATCTAAACCAGGGGTTGGCAATCTGAAAGATAAGAAAAGACATTTTTTAAAATTCCTTCGATAACCAAGTATTTTGAGAGCTGCAATGAGTGAGCCTCATTCCAGGCAGTGCTGGCTTAGACAGAGGGACCCTGCTGGCCAGGATGTCTGCCACAGGGTCCTCCAGTGGCAGGGGGAGCCTGGACTCCAGCAGCCCTTTGCCAAAGCCTTTCCTTGATTCTGTGAAAGGCTCCGGCATTGGCAAGCTGTCAAAACCTAGTCTAGTTCAGTAAAACAAATAAGGGGTCCTGTGGCACTTAGAGACTAACAAATTTAATTTTTTGCATGAGCTTTCATGGGAGAAAATCCCACTTTGTCAGACACATTGAAGATTGGGGAGCTTGCAGGTGAGTGTAAGTCATGGGAACAGATCACAGTGTAACAGCAAATCAAAACAGTTGTAAAGATTCAAACGCTGGAGAACAGCATACATAGGAAGATTAGGTTGAATCCCCTGTTGTAATGAGAGAAAAATCCAATGTCCCTATTAAGTCCTGAGGCAATACAATTGAATTTGCAAATAAATTCAATGTCAGCAGCTTCTCTTTGATCTTGTATTTGTCTGGCTGAGCACCTCTAGTAGCAAATCATTAATGGAGCAAGCATGAAGACTGAAATGCTGACCCACTGGTTTTACAATGTTGTGATTTCTGATGTGAGATTTGTGCCCATTTATTCTTTCGCACAGAGACTGCCCTGTTTGTCCAATATGTAAGGCAGAGGAGCATTTCTTGCACATGATGGCATCTGTTCTGATCCCTGCTTCAAAGCACCTGATGAAGTGGGATTTTCACCCATGCAAGCTCATGCAATAAATAAATTTGTTAGTCTTTAAGAGACACAGGACTCCTTGTTTGTTTCAAAGAGAAGCTGCTGAGATTGAATTTATTTGCAAATTCAGTTGTATTGCCTCAGGACTTAATAGGGACATTGGATTTTTGTCTCATTACAACAGGGGATTCGACCTTATCTTCCTCTATATGCTGTTCCCCAGTGTTTGAATCTTTACAACTGTTTTGATGTGCTGTTACAGTGTGACCTGGTCCCATGACTTACATTCCCCTGCATTCATTTCCTCCCATTCTCTAAGCTCCTCCATCTTCAAAACTTTCCCCATTGCCTGATATTTTCACTGAGATGTACAGCTACATGTCACAATATGGGCACAGCTTACTTTTCACTGCAGTGCGCAGCTCCATGCCTTTTACATGCTGCTGTCAGTGCTGTGCAGGACAGAGGTAACTGAAGGGAGGCCCTGTGTACTAAAGTCAGTAAATCCTGAGGCAGAAATGTAGTGAGGGGCCTATAGATTACAGAGAGCAACAACTTCACTGAGCTTGTGACATGAATTTATCCTTGGCTTAATTCCAGAGATAGCAGTACAGTTTAATTGTGGTTGAATTAGGCCTCTGGACTTGTTCTCTACTTACACACTGTAACAGCACGCAAAATTTGGCCCAGGGATTTTTTTTTTCATTCTTTTTTATTATTATTTATTATTACTATTATTATTATTTTTTTTTCTAAGAAAGAACAACGAGGAATATTTTCTCAATGGGCTGAAAAAATCTGCCCTCCGTTATAGCATTGTAACCTCATGTCACTCAATGGCGAACAGTGAAGTTACTCAAAATTTACATTACTCTGAGAGCAAGCTATTACGCTGTCTTGGCTCATGTAAATTGTCTCGCTCTGTCCACTGAAGTCAAAGAGACTATGAAAATTTATGCCAGCTGAGGCGCTGCCCCATCATATTTCATTTCCATGTCAGAATGTGTCAGATCCTCAACCTATAAAACAGAGAAAGCTTAAGTCTCCCTGTACCGGAATAGTAAGTCTGAAGAATGAGTCCTGGTATTTCATTGCCTACTGCTGCAAAAAGGCTTTCTTTGAAGCAGTAATAAATCATGGCAAAGTCCAATTAAATACAGGTTTTCACTGTGTGACTCTGATACTTAATCAGTGCAATGTAAAACTGTCACGTCATTCTAATATGGTCAAAGATTAAAAGATTTTCCTATGCTTTTCCCCTAAATTAGTGCAATAGGCTTAACTAATAAGCAGGGTGTTTGTAAGCAAAGAAAACATTGTGAATCAGAAGAGAGAAGATGTGGAAGAGCAAAGTAATATATTTCTAAGAGAACTGTAACTTCCAAATTGCCTTTATTTGGCACATCTAAGTACCAGATGGCAAGGGCTAAATTCAAGAATGTGAAAAACAAATGCATGTTATCAGGGGAACCAGTTACCAGCATGTGAACTGTAGGACTTATTTTTAGTATGAAACTGTAATCCCATCACCTGAAATAGCAGTGCTTGTGGCACTATCATAAATATCAAATGTAATTATGGTCTTTCTCAGTATGTGACCATGGCAATCTGCATGATTGCCCTGAAAATATGATAGCTCAGATTCATCAATCTGTTTTTGTGGGTTTTGGAGGTTCATTACAAGATAAAATTCAGACCCAAAATTGAACCTTGATGGTTCAAAGCTCCTGCATTGTGAAAGGAGAGGACAGTAACGTTTATACTCACTGAAGAAGAAAATTCAGCACAGAGAAGCACCTGAACAGATGGAAGACATAAAAGAAAATAAGAAGTACCAGAAAAGGAAGCTGCAAAAGCTTTCTCTTTTAAAGGAAAAGGTAAAAGAAGTAGCATGATTACTTACTCATACATTAGTGTCTGACAGCATGTTACATACACATGCAGCTCTGTGAAAATCCTTCACTGAATTGCATGATGTAGTAGTAACCTGGCAAGGGTTTTGAGTATCTTATTTCAGAATCTCTTCCACATGTGCATTAGTAACAGTGTATTGATTTTGATTCATGAAGTCAGATAAAGACTGTCCCCTAGTCCAGTGGCTCCCAAGGACTGTGCTGTGGCACACCTGTGTGCCACAGCAACTCCTTAAGCATGCCACCACTGGCGGTAGGACCCAGCCCCAGTCAGGGTCCAAGGGCCACCAGCAGTGGCGGGATCTCGCCCTCACCTGGGGCTGCTGGCAGTGGCAGGCTCTGGGGGCTGCAAGCAACAGAGTGCTATGGTGTGCCATGGCAAGATTAAAGGTTGGGAACCACCCACCTAGTCTACACTTGCCATACTTTTCAGCGGCAGTCAACAGGAGATTCACAAGGTATGTAAAATACCTTGTGTAGCTCCCATCGCCTTACTAACTCCCTCTTACCTCCTTGTACACACTGTGCTAAGGTGAACAGAAATGCTATCCAGTCAACTTAGCACTACTCCAGTTAAGGGGCTGGAGTTACAACATCGGCTGGAGATCGTTTGAGCGTGCCTTGACAGACCGCTGAATCGAACCTGGAAGAGTGCACTGACGACAGTGAATTTGTTGCTGTCAGTGCAGCCACGTCCTTTGTCTTTCCCTTCCAGTGCTTTATGTACTAAGATATAATTTTTAATAGGATCCCTATACAGCAAAGTATGTGTTTAAAAACTAAAGGCAGGTCTATACTGCCTGCTGGTTTTGGTGGCAGTCAAAGAGAGACACATAAGTTACTTACGATAACTTACATAACTTTCGCGGACTTTGTTACATCTGGTATGTCCACTGCACTGACTCAAATGGAGAGCCACCCCTTGGACTATGTCTACACTAAAGGGCTCAGTTAAGTCGACTTAACAAGGTCAAGAAGGCTGTCCTGCCTTAAGTCAACTTTATTAAGTCGAGTTTAATGGCCACGTTTTGTTAAGTCAACTTAATAAAGTTGACTTAAGCCTTAAAGTCAACTTTAAGGGCAGGAGTTATTAAGTGAATTTAAGTAAGTGCTTAAGTTGACTTCATGAACTCCAAATGTAGCCATGGAGCTGTTTAATTGACTTAAGCCTCCAGTATAGACATATCCCATGACTCAGTGCTACTTCAGTTACTGGGGGTGTGTTCCGGGCTTAACTTCCAGATCAACTGAGCAGGTCTTCACAGGCCTGCTCTCTTGATCTGGAAAATCTGATGGTGGCAAATTTGCCGCCATCAGTGAAGACAGGCCCTAAATATGCGAGTAAGCACATGTTTAAGTGCGTTGCTGTATATCAAGACCTTTTAATAGTGTACTGGTCCTTCCTGCAGAACCCACAACCATTTCAGGACTGATTTCTAGCCTATCCCAATGAGATGATCATGCAGACAGATATCACTGGCGCCAGTCAAACAGGCAGCAAGCTAAATTGTTACTATAGCGTGGATCACGGTGCCACAGAAACTCTTGTAACATTACAGAAACATGGGCAGTCAGGCTAAACCTAAAGCCTGCTCAACACAACTGTGCCCTTGTTTTAAGAGATAGGCAAAGTCATTGCAGCAGGAGCCATCTTGAACCTGCTCTGACTTCCAGTGCATCCTGAGATACTGGAGTAACTCTCAAAGGCTGCAAAAACAATGAGAGTCCTGTAGCACCTTACAGACTAACAAATTTCTTTGGGCATGAGCTTTTATGGGCTCCAGCTCACTTCATCAGATGCATGAAGTGGAAACTACAGTTGAGAGGTATATATTCACATGCCAGGGTAGAGGACAGCAAGTGCTAAATGCCTGAAGACATCTGTTAGTCACTAAGGCTGTGTTCACACGTAAACTCTTATTTTGAAATATGTTATTTTGAAATAAAATCCTTATTTCGAAATAACAATTCAAAATAAGGGAAACCTTCAAAGTGAAAGCGCGTGTTCGGACACAGGACTTGCTACTTTGCTTCAGGAGAGGGGCAACATGGGAGGTGTGGCAACATGGCCCCCTCCTTGGGCCATGCTCCCACCCAATATATAGAAAAAGGAAGGCACCCTGGGAAGGTGACGGGCAAAAGTGTTATTTTGAAATAACCGTTATTTCAAAATAACACGTCCGAACGGCATTATTTCAAAACATCCATTTTGAAATAACTGCTATTTTGATTACAACCTAGGTTTTATTGTTCTGAAACAATGGACATTATTTCAAAATGAGGGGGTCCCGTCATTTTGATTAAAGAAACGTTGTTTGGACATAACAACTTTTATTTTGAAACAACGGTCGTTGTTTTGAAATAAAAGTCTCATGTGGACATAGCCTAAGGTGCCACAGGACTCCCATTGTTTTTGCTGTACACAGACTAATATGGCTACCCCTCTGGAAATGTCAAAGGCTGATGTGTTCTTCATGAGGCATAATGGTCAGCTTTTTTCCCTTTGTGAAGGTGAGCTTTCTGTTGCTCAGATGAATTTTGTTCAAATTTCTATAATCTTGTAATACAACTAGTTGAACTAAATTCGTCGCAGGTGCAACGACTTCACTGTCAGTGGAATGCCATCAGAGAATGGGGAAAGTTGTGATTAGACCAGTAGTAACAATGGCATCATCTTGGCAAGCATGAGGTTCTTCTAAAGGGGTGAATTCCTGTTCCACATCTTCCATCAATCATCATCATCATCATCTATTTTTCCTAGCGAATATAATGATGTATTCTGAAGAGTGGTTGAATTGGATACAGTGATGCTGTCTGGAATAGAGATAACCATTTATTTAATACCAATAAGACAAATTGCAATGATTCTTACAAGCGAGGCCATGTCAGGTTAGAGTCAGGTTATTGGCAAGGTTGTAATTTGCTAAGTATAAAAATATTATTTATATATGTGTGTGTGTGTGTCACATTTGTATTGTAAGTTATGGCTATGTGTGATATATGGCTGTATACAAAAATTTATGCTGTGCTAATGGGTTACATGGCTCCAGGCAAATTAATGTCAGCACTGATGCCTCCTCATTACCTTTACAATGAGTCAGGGAGAGAAACCAGGATGGCATTTATGATTCATTAGGACATGTTGGGATATGCCTGCGGTCAAGGAGTCTGCAAGTGCTTTCCCTGCCCATGCGCTATGAACTGGTGTTTGAAACAAGCCAAATGACAGACCAGAGATTATAAAATTCAGCTTCTCCATTTTCATCTCGTCTTCATTCCTGCTTCCCACCTTAGGTTCAACTCATCTACAACTGAAGCCATGTCGGGGACTGGAGGAACCTGCGACCCATCCAGGAATTGAATGTATACCAGAGGAACTGCACAAATCTGCAGACTCAACAGTTCTGCTATTAATCTGCTACACGTGGACTTTGAAGTCATTTGTATGTAGCATCCCTTGTATGTTGCATCTGATGAAGTGGGTTGCAGTCCACAAATGCTTATCGCTGAACAAATGTGTTGGTCCTTAGGGTGCCCCAGGACTCTCATTTTTGCTGTATATAGCTGATTGCTTTGGCCATTTAATAGCTCACTTTTTATTTGTTCTTTCTTTGATAATAAACCTTTAGTTTTAACTACTAGAGGGCTGACTGCCAGTGTGGTATTTTGGGTAAGATCCAAATGTACAGTGGTTTGGTGATGGGGCTGACCCTTGGGGGATCAAGAGAACATCCTCTTTACAGACCTACTTGCTAAATGGGGGACTGTGTAACTTCTTGGGTTTTTTTGTTTTTGTTTTTAATCTTCAGATGCAGCGTAAGGCATTTAAGTGTCTAATAAACTTCCTGCAACTGCAAATTAGATACACTAAATAATCCTAATCAAACCCACAATTTATTTGTACCCATAAAACTGTGGCTATAACAGTGAAGACTTGCTCGGACCAGACTTAAAATTTGGCTCTACTTATTTTTGTGTATTGGAAAAAGAACAGAAAAAGGAAATAATTAAAGTCTAAACCAAAATTTTAAAACACTTGACCAATCATTCTGCCCAGACATCTCACAAATGGAATGCTTCTTTATCAGCTCTTTTTAAAATTTTTTATATATTTTCCACTTACAAAATTAATTTTCAGTAAATGAGTTCATAATTTATATGTCTTTCAGTCATACAATCCATTTTCCCTAGTTCTACATACCAGAATAGCTCCTGGAATCATTTTAGGTCTCCATTTTCTTAATATAGCCTTTTAGCAAAAGATAATTCTACAGAGAACCCTTTTAAAAAACTTACGATAATGCCCATTATTATCATGTAACAATGTAAAATGGATAGCTGAACTCTGTGAGGCAGCTGATAACTCCAGTCTATCTTGAAGGGAAGTAATTAGGGACTACGTGTGTAGGGAAAGGAAGTGGCTCGTTAATGGGATATAGGACCATTCATCTATGGGTACTGATTCAAGTCTTTCCCAGATTCGCTACAGTGACTAAAAACTGTGACTCTTGGGAATAAGTTTGGTGATGTAGGTTAAAGGTGCATGATCGAGTTATTCCAGCTCCATGTTAATATCATCCCTGTCACAGAAATAGCCATCATAAATGGCATCAGATCCTTACCAGGGGTTTGTCTATATTGATCTCAGCAAGTCAGTGTGTTGCTCCAGTTCAACTGAGCAGTCTGTCAAGATGCACTCAATTGATCTACAGCTCAATGCTGTAACTAAGTCTACTGGACAGCATTTCCAGTCAACTTAGAGCAGCGCGTACAAAGAGGTAACTGGGAGTTAGTAAGTGGATGAGAGATACGCAAAGTATTCTATATACCTGGTGTATCTCCTGTTGACTGCTGCCACAAAGTGCAGTGAGCGTAGACTAGGGCTTTCCACATTACTTGCTCCTGAACACGGGGGGGGGGGGGGGGATAAGCAGTCCAGTAACAGAGGAAGGTTGTTAGGAGAGAACTAAAAGAGGATCATATGTTGGCTTTATGAATTTTGAGGTGGACTATGTCCCAGACACAGGGAGCAACATAGAAGAATGCAAGAGAAGCTTGTGCTCCAGTTAGCAAATTGATGAGCAAGCCCTGCATTAGTGGTGAAGCAAAGACAGGAGTCTACTGCATGATTTAAGAGTAATCATTCTAGCTATGTAGGGCAGCGCCAAATGTTAAAGGGCATTAAATGTCAAGACAAAATTTTTGCGCTGTAATGGAAAGGGGAAAGCCAGCGGTACACAGGTTGGATACAAATATTTTCAGGTATATAGTTAACTATGGTACAGAAATATTGTTAATTATGCAGTTTTAAGCTCAGATTGCAATTTGCTTGATAGTATTTAATCATGATTATTTAAAGGCAAATTAGCATTTGACTTTGAATTTTAAGTGTCACAGAAGGTCAGGTGGATTGCTGGTCTGCTTTCACTGTGGTCCTTATACTTTATGTTTAATGTTTTGACTTTTGGATTGATAAAGTGAAGATGTTACACAGAGTTCTTTTTGTTTTAACCGAGGTCAGGAAATTAGATACCATTAACTACTGGGCTTTGTTCTGACAAGAATGCTACACAAGTTAGAACAAATACAGAAGACACTTTGGCTGTGTCCGTGCACAGACAGTTAAATCAATTTAACTTAAATTTAATAAAATCACCATGAAACTCATTAAATCGCTTTAAGCTAAATCGATTTAACAGGCCCACACTAGAAAGTCAAATTGAACTAGCAGGCCCAGGGACAGGACGTGCTAGTTCAATTTAGGAGAGGGATACCATGGGAGGTGTGGCAAGATGGCCCCCTAGATGGGCCATGCCCCCACCAGATATATAGAAGACACCTTGGGAAGGAGAAGGGCAAAACTGCTAAATCAAAACAACCAACCATTAAAACAAAATAACACATCTGCATGGCTTTATTTTGATATAACAATTGTGATCCAAGCATTGTTTTGATTTAAAACTAGGTTTTATTGAATCAATCTAACTTTCCTTGTTTCAAAATGATGGAGCTTGTCATTTCAAAACAGGAAAACAGTATATGGACCTACACTTTTTAAAATCAAAATAACCAACATTATTTTTATTTAAAAGCTGTGTGTGGACATACCCTTTGTTTAGGATACAAACAGGTGTTATTACTGAACAACTGCACTTGATGCCTAGTCATATAGAGGGGTCACATGGGCTATGTCTACACTAGGGCTTTAAGACACTGTAAGGGCCCTTAAGTTGACTTAAATGAAGCCCAGGCCACACTGCAAGCTAACAAAGGTGACGTTCTCCAGCACTTAAGCTGACTTTGTAACTTATAATTTCCAATTTACAGTTAAGTCAACTTTATTAAGGCAATGTGGCCGTGGAGTTGCCTGACGTCAACTTAATTGGCGGCCTAACTACAGAAAACATGGGGCTGGGGGCTGGAGAGAAGGCACAACACAGCTGGAAGCATTCCCAGCTGTGTGCAGCACATCCAAATTCCCCATGTTCCCCAGCATCTCCCCCACATCTCAACCAGACCTGGCATCTCAGCCCGACCCAGCATCTCCCCTGCATTTCAGCCTAACCCGTCATCTCAGCCCGACTCCCCCATCTCTCCCGTTCTCAGCTGGACCTGCATCTCTCCTGTTCTCAGCCTGACCCCACATGTCTTCCCTGTTCTCAGCCCGACTCTGCCTGTCTCTCCCCTTCTCTGCCCAAACCTGTGTGTCTCCCCGCCTTGCCCTTCTCAGTCTGACCCTGCTCATCTCTCCCCCTCTCCACCCAACCCTGCGTGTCCCCTCTTCTCAGAGGACCCCCTTGATATTGTTGTAAAACAAACAATATGTTTGGAGGCACTGTTTAAGACTAACAAATTTATTTATTGGATGAGCTTTCATGGGAGAAAATCCCACTTCAGACAGTTTGAAGATATGGGAACTTACAGAATGGTAGGAGATAAATGCAGGGGAGTGTAAGACATAGGATCAGGTCACAGTCTAACAGCAAATCAAAGCAGTTAAGATTCAAAGACTGGGAAACAGCACATAAAGAAAGAAAAAGAAAAAGTTGCTATTTCTTTTAGCTTAGATTGTGTGAAAGCAGGATTCAATCTAGACGATGGATCTTTTTTCCCATTACAACAGGGGTTTGACTTCACCTTCCTCTATGTGCTGTATCCTCGTGTTTGAGTCTTAACAACTGCTGTGCCTTGCCCCTGTGCTGGCAGTTGCCCTGCAGCGCCTGGTCCAGAGCCGGCAGAGTCTGGGCAACAAAGGGAGGGTGTGGAGTGCTGTACTGGCACATCGCTGGGCTACGTCAGGCTCCTTGACCTCCCTGGGCTCCCTGCTGCCACACACAGTACGGTGGGTGGTGTGCTCACTCACTTCCTGTAGCGAAGGAGTGGCCGGGACAGAGGGACACTTCTGCAGTTGTGCACTGTGGGCCAGGTACCCACAATGCAGCACTCCTACGGCAACCTAACAGCTGCCAGTGTGGACGTGGGCAGTCTCCTGGCATTTTGAGTGTGGATGCGCTGAGCTGACTTAAAGTAGACCTTATTAAAATGACTTAACCAAGCCCTATAGCATAGACATAGCCATGGTAATCTCGGTTATCCCATGAGTCAAGCCAGGAGAGCTGTCATAGATTTGTGTCATCATAACTGACATCAGAATCGGGACCTAGAACTATCAGGACAAAACCTAACAATATATTTCTGAAATATCTTGATCAGATAAAAATATTTTTGTCTGGAACACAATAATTTTTGAAAACTTGGAACCAGTCCCACTAGTGTACTTCTGTAAAGGATTCTCTCTTTCCATTTTGCACCTCTCCACCATTCATTATAACTTGCCGATTAAAAAAAATTATTAAATATCAATTAAAATTGTATTTAAAAATCTCAAAAATCATGAAAAATAGTCACAAAATGGAGTTTTGTTTTGGGGGAGGGTTTGGTTTCTTTTTACAATTGAAAATAGGACTCTTTTAATGAAAAGTTTTCTCTGAAAAAAAATTCTGCTATATCTATATCAGTCTCCAATATATTTCAGGCAGTAGAATTCCCAATGGATCTGACCTAACAGCCCCTAAAAACAACAGGAATCATTCACTAATTTCAATGGGTTTTGCATCAGGCCTTCGGTGAGTAAGGTTTATTTATTTGAGAACAAATTCCAAAACTAGATCCTAAATATGAGTTCTGATTTTGCAGACAGATCCTCCAGGATAAATCTCTATCATGATATCTTTACTGTACCTTTTACAACTTCCTAGCTGCATTTATTTTAAGAAGGCAATTGTATACCAAAATTACCTACTTCCCTGGGAAGAGAAGAATGGTGTGGTCTGGTCTTTTTTTTCTTTTTAAAGACATTTGGAGACTGTTGTTAACCATGTATTCTTCAATCAGAGAAGTGGAAAATTTGTCTGTGAGCTTTTTTCTTATCAATTCATTTACGAAAATCAAATTTCATTGACAATTCATGAAACATTTCTTGTGATTAATAATAAGCCACAAACTGCAGAAAGAAGGTGTGTATGTGTGTGGGGGGTGTGCATGTGTGTATATGGGGGGGCTATTAATTTAATATTTTCTAAACGAACAAAAGACAAAACACTCAGCATCAGAGTCTGGTTCCATTTAGATCTGTGTAAATCCAGAGTAATTCTGTCGATTTTGTTGGAAGTACTTTAGCGTTACATCAGTATAACTGAGCCTAGACTCATTGCCTAACTATTTGGAAATTTGAGGACTGATTTCTTTAAAATCCTCTGATCAGCACTAACTAATTCAAAGTATAGGGTCACACTGATTGATATGCCTTGTTTTATCATACTCAATTATCCCAGTTTAGTAATCCACAAACTGAAAACTGGTTATACGTTATTGACCCTTATATTTTGTATAGTTGGATTTGGAAAATCACAATGGATACATAAAATGTCTTTCTGCCATTACTACCCAAATCATAGACTATCTTGAAAATTGTATTTAAAAAAACTACACATTCAACATCTTTTGGAGCTCTTTGAAAAACAATACAACAAAAATGTATCTCATTGCTAACCACAACTGAATGTATGAACAATGACCTGTGAACACTCTGCTCAATAAATTTAACATCCTTTTTCTGATTACAAATCCTTTGAATAGCTGACATCTACCTCAGATTTATTTGTTACTTAAATCTGTCCCTCAAACAACTTTGGTGAATGATTCTTGGTCTGTAATTCATTCAAAAGCAGTTCATTAGAGTATTTTCAAAATTCAAGCTCCTTTCAATCACTATGTAGGTCACATGGTAATTTTCTTTCCCTCAGTAGATCAACATAACTCTTGGAAGTTGGATTTTTGTTGCTAATATTTATTATTACCATTTTGAAATATGGATTCAGCAAATATTCTCCAACATTCACTTTATGAACCTGCCTGCCAGTGAAACTCTTGTTAGAATATGGATAAGAAACAAATACAGAAGAGATATGAACAGCTCCTAAGTGAATTTTTTAAAGATCTGAATGAATAATTTGTATAGCCCATTGTTCTTTAGACACACAGCTATCTTTCATGTATAAATAAATATAGATACTGATTCTGTATTCCTAGAGAAGTGTAACAAGTACACATAGAGAAAGAGTATACAAGGAGAAAAGTAGGCTTGTAAGTGCATTACATTTCAAAAGATGCAACATATGTGCTCAGCAAGTTGCAAAAATTTACAGTTCAGAGGCAAGTGATGGTGGCATGCTTGCTATAAATTCTTGTAAACTGACCAGCACCACACTGAAGTTAACTAGTTACCTTTAGTTTGTGCCAGCAGGGTCTAGGTGCAGCAGTTGGAGGTCAAACCATGTGACTGCTCTAAAACTCACACTCTGGTAGAGCACGCAGTGGTGAGCCATGCAGACGAGGGATTATATGCATCTGATTCAAATAAGAACAAGATGGTCAGTCCTTTCACCCCTTCCCCATTAGTGCTCTTATGCTCACTATTCCCACCACTAAAACAGCAGGGGACAGTGGGTTTTTTAATGTTGTCCTCCTGTGAAACCATTGAAAAGAAAATATCATGTGCCTCATACTCTGTAAGTTAGATATAGCTAAAGGCCATGGATCTGGAAACACGTATAGAAAGTCAGCACAGTTACCACTGTATCTTCCTTATTTATGGTCCCATTCATTTACCAGGGGGTTGTCAGCTGTGAGAGTTAAGCCTGAAAACTGAGAGCTTGATAACCCTTGGCATACTAAGTTACAACTAATTTAACTCCATTGATGTCACTGGAGGACTTTCCTGACTTACAAAAATTAGTGATTTAAAATTAGATCTAGAGCTCCCGATTCCTCATTGCCTTGCACTTTGTATACACCGGTGCATAATAAGTGGAAAATTCAGCGTGCCACATCCTTGACCCCCCTCAAACTATTTGCACCACAGCAGTGCTTAAAGCATCATGGAAAGATGTCCTCCAGGTAGGAAGTTCCTCTCCCAGATGTACTGTGATGTTATTTCCTTGTTATACCTAGCTGATGAAGCTCCCTCTGGGGACTGCAGGCTGCCAGCATAATACAGGATGCTGTGTAGGCTGGACTGCTGCCTGATGCCATAAAGTCATCTGAAAATGCAGCCTTCCTGTCCTGCTAGTATGGAGTTTGCCACCCAATGGGCGCTCACTTTATGCAAGTGTAAAAGGGCAAGACACAGTGGAAATCCTCAGCTGCCCTTTCTCAATTCTCTGGCAGGTTGGATTGCACTGCTCCCTCTGAGTATTAATGCAGATCAGGTATTCAAATCCTGAGTCCTCTTTTAAAT
The DNA here is from genome assembly GCA_007922195.1 of Podocnemis expansa. Taxonomy (NCBI): domain Eukaryota; kingdom Metazoa; phylum Chordata; order Testudines; family Podocnemididae; genus Podocnemis; species Podocnemis expansa. The sequence continues at coordinate 15,113,736 of ML682004.1, read as the reverse complement.
ACACCTCAGTGCTAGAAATGACAGTCTCCACATTTCTCTTTTGTTTAATGGCACTTACAGTCCTACTTGTGCAAACATATCTATGGCATGAGTTTATGCTGACACAACACGGTTCTTTCTCTTAGCTGTCAATGAGTTCTGTGATAGATGTCCCTTTGTGTGTCTCATGAAGATGTCATTGTTCTGTCACATGCTTCTCTTAAACATCGAGTTGTTCTTCACAGCACATCTCACTGAGCAGCACATCACCAGTGAATCCTGCATGTTGCCACTTCTGTTTCAGCAGGCCTTGTTCTGCTTTTGCTTTCTTTTCTGGATTTTTGCAATATGCATTATATTTCCATATGCAGCAAGAATTAGTCCTCATGCATGACAGAAGTCAAAAATCACATTTCGATAGCAATCGACATGGGTCGCAATTCATTATGCTCTCTCACATTTATTGTGCTAGTCAATGGGTTGTGATGTCTGTTAGTTTGAAAGTGACTGTTACGTGCCTCCTATTGAGATGTATGCTGAATTTCTGAAGGAAGAAATTGTTACCGATGTCAGTCAATGTTTTGCCCACACTTATCTGCACAAGTGCTCATGAACTGTGACAGTGGCCAACCTCTGGTAAGAGAATAGGTAGTGCAAATTCTCGGTACATTCTACAGTTGATGGAGACACAGCTGGCTCTTCTGCCCTTACATTAATGTTATTTGCATGAATGTGGTGCTCAAATACCTTCTCTCCTCCAGCTGTCCTTTATCTTAAGTTGTAGTAATCAGAGACTTAGCTGTATTCAAACTCAGGGTTTCAGTTATGCTCAGTAAAGGCAGAATAGGCTTGGTAAAGCACTGGACTAGGGGTTAAGAGTTTTGGTTCAGTTTTTTTTAGCTCTGCCACAGACTTCCTATGTGACCTTGGGCAAATCACTTATACTCCTTTGTGCCTCAGTTCCTCATCTATAAATAATATTCATAAATGATATTTTTGTCCCCAACCCTTTATCTGACATGTGTATATATATATATATATGTTTAAAGCTCTTCAGAGCTAAGATTGTTTCTTACTATCTCCTCATCATCCTCTGATTTCAGCTCTAAGTGCTGCTGTAATAATAGTAGAGAGATACAGGTTATATTTTCAATACTCTCTAATATTATATTGAATGGTTTTATCCTAAAGGATTTCACAGAGCTTTATGAAATTTTCAATATAAAACAGTACAAGCCTAACTTTGTTTCTTACAGAAATGCAACCACATCTGAGGTTGAACACGACAGCAATTTAACAGCACACAGAAATATTAATTGAAGAAAAAAGTGAGGCATTTGAAGACTTACTGTTGTATGCCTGTATTCATCTAGCTATCCAAGGCTACCCTGTAGTTCTGGAGAAGTGAGCAGATTTCCTCTGTTAAACACAGATATTGCACTACTTGGGGGGTCCAGAAATGATGAGTCTTGCTAGAAATATTTAAGAAAGCTTACATAATGGCTGCTTCTACTTGTCCTGTAGTTAAAAGTAACAATATTAGTCTCCCACTTTCATGAGAACAAAAATCACTCACAACATTTAATAATACTAAAAAAAAAGATTACAATAGCCTTTACATTTCCCCTGAACCACAGGACAAAAAAAGTGTAAAATATTAATGTCTTTGTCAGCAATATGAGAAAAATACCATAATTCAGTGTACAGTACTATACAGAGGATGAAAACTATTAATTAAAACTAGCATTTTTCCTTTGAAATGTTTCTTTTGCAATATCTGGGAAACACGGTCTAGCTAGCTGGCCACAAGACACATGTTTAGTAATGTAGCAACTAGTCCACCATAGATTTCTAATAGTATATTCTCAGTCAGAAATGCTTTATTGATTTGTAGGTACTATTAAGTTGCATTCCTGATATTCTGACTAAGGGAATCAATAGCAATTCACATTCCTTTTATTTTATAAGTGGCCAAAGGGAGGTAACATCTACTTTAAAACAGGGAGAACATTTATTGCACATGTACCAATCCCAATAACAATTGGCTCAATCCAACAGGCTAGCAGGAATTACTGAATCAAGCAAATTAATCAGCAGCAGCTTGCACGTTCATTTTATGAAGGACTGTGATGACTGTAAAGTTTAAAATAGCGTGACAGTGCTCCCCAAATTGTCTTATTGGACTACCATCATGCAAGAGCATCTCCATTAAAGCCTGTGTGAGTGAGAAGAGCGTCAACTGATCATTTGTATTCCATATGTTGGGTCTGTGCAATATAAACGGATTACAAAGAAGGGCCAGTTCAAAATCCTGGTTGCAAACAAGATCAAACACTGGAAGAGTGTGAAATACTTTTGCAGCTGGGGCTTGTTTCTGCTAAACAGTTCCTAGAATTATAGCCTGAACATTTACAACTAAGGCTAAACTCTGGTCTCAGTTATTCAGCTATACATTGTGACATGTACCAGTTCTGGAAAACAGGGGAAAAGGATAATAGTCTCTCCAGTCCACCAACAGTCTGATATGTGAGGTCATGACGTCATTCCTCCATACTCAACTCAAGCATTCTGCATATCATTGTATATTTTCTTCTACTGAACAGGCATGTGTAGCTGCTTTCATCAGACACACATCCAGGATACAAAAAAAAAAAAAAAAAGCAAGGAGTCTTGTGGCGCTTAAAGCCTAACAGATTTATTTATTGCATGTGCTTTCATGGGAGAATATCCCACTTTGTCAGTGGCTTTGAAGAGGGAACACTAGAGGTATTATGTCTAGGAAGAATACCCCTCCTCACCTAGTAGGGTATGGCCACACATCTTTTTTTTATTTCTAAATAACACAGGTTATTCTGCAATAAAAAAGATTTGGTCCGCATGGCATTTTCTTATTTCAAAATGACAGGCTCCATCATTTTGAAATAAGAGCCATATTTTCAAAACAGCTTAAACCCCATTTGTTTTGAAATGGTGGTTATTTCGAAATGGGTGGTTTTGAAATAACGCCATTTGGATGTGTTATTTTGAAATAACCATTATTTTGAAATAATATTTGAATTTTTGCACCCGGGGGGCTGTCCCAGCCCCCACAGCACCCTGGCCAGGGATCAACACCCTGGCCAGGGTGCTGAGCGGAGGTGTAGGGTGGCAGCAAGCGCCCCAGCTGGCTTCCCCCACCGCTTCCCCTTGGTGGGGGCGGGGGGTGGGCGCCCAGCCGGGTTCCCTGCTGCTTCCTCGGGCCAGGAGCAGGGTGAGGGGATTGGGTGCCTCAGCTCGCTTCACCCAGCCTGCCCTCAGCAAGGGGAAATGGTGGGCGAAGCCAGTTGGGGCACCCGCCGCCCCCCTCTGCCCCGGCAAAGGGAAGAGGTGTGGGAAACCTGCTGCTCGCGCTTGCCTGGTGCGGGGGGGGGCAGATGCCCCAGCCAGTTTGGCCCTCTGCTCTGCTCCCTAGCGGGGCATCCTGGGCACCCGGCTCCCCCAGCCCCTGGCCGCCTGTGAGCGGTGGGGGGGGGTGGTTCCCCAGCCCCTCACTGGCGGGGGCACGTGGGCAGTCACTGGGGACCCTGCCTCCTTTTCTGGTTCTGACTGCAAGCCACGAGCCAGAGGGGACCTTACAGTGACCAAGTCTCAGAGATAAAACCCAAGGTCTGGCTTAGTAAATGGTAAACGATGCCTTTCTCTTTATGAATCACAGCCATTACAAGATGCTATTCTTGGCTAAAAGAGGCAGTTACCATATATAATTGGGGATAAGCTGATCCGGGCACAAGCTGACCCCCCAATTCTGACCCCCAAAAGAAGCTAAAATTGGTGACTCAGGTATAAGCCGAGGTGCCCTTTTGGCCTCAGCCCCTAACCCCCCACCCACTGCGGCTGGCTTCCTTTGGAGTTTCTGACAGCTTCCCTACCCCAAAATCTCTGCTGCTGCTTTTCCCTTGCCCCTCCTGCTGTCCATTCCTCACTCCTGCCCTCCTGCTCTGCCCTTTCCTCACTGCTACAACCCTGCTCACTTCTCAGTTTCCTGCTGTTGCCCCCTGCTCCGCCTACTGCCACCTTCTCACTGCCACCCCCACTCCACCCTTCCCTCGCTGCTACCTGCTGCTGCCCCTGCTCTGCCACTTCCCCACTGCCGCCCCCTGCTCCTCCTGCTGCCCCCCACTCCCTTCTCAGTTTGGTGCTGTTGCTCCCCTGTTCCCCAACACCCTTTCCACCCCTTTCCCCGTCACCCCCCCAACCTCTGCTGCCGCTCTTGCCAGCCTGCCAGTGCCCCCCCCCCCCAATCCCTGGTCCCTGTCGCTGCTTCCCTGGGCTCCCAAAAACCCTGGGTCCTCCTGCCACTTTCCCCAAACTCCCTGACCCCCCCCCAATGCCTATGCCCTGCTGCCCCTTCCCTGGCCTCCCTGAATCCCCCCCCCAATGTCCAGGCTGACCCCCCCCCCCGGACCCCCCTTACGTGGCCGCTCCAGACGCCGGGGTCCCCTCCTTCCCCCAGCCCCGGCCGACTGCCCGCCCAAGATGGCCGCCTGGCAACACTGGGGCTCCGGCCTGCCACATGGTGAGGGAAACTGCTGGCTGGGGCTGTCTACCATATTCCCTCAAGTATAAGCTGAGAGCCTGTTTTGAAGCCAGTTTTCAGGCACAAAATTTTTGGCTTATATGCAATGATATATGATAGTTCTTTTCACTTTAATACTAACAAAAGGTGCACCAGTAGTTAATTCCTTTCTCTTTTAACCATAAAAGATGTAGACTAGCTGTTGTTCCTTTTGCTTTAATATTCTGTAGCGAAATTCTGGTACCATTGCAGTCATCGCTAAAACTCCCATTGACTTCAATGGAACCAGACTTTGGCTCCAAGAGAATTACAAGACTTTGATATAAGTAATGATTTTAAGGCTCTTTTGCTTAATGTTATGTCTTCTTCAAGTAATGCTTTCTTCCTTCTCTCCAAATCCATTCCATTTTTTCCAAACCTCATCACTTTGTGATTCCTTAAGGGACAAAGATTTTTCATACAGCAACTGTATTTGGTTGAAGTGTATTGAGTTTCCAAGGACAAATAATCAATAAACATTTAATATTTAAGCAGCTCACAAACAAGAATTAAACTCTAGATGCAGCTGCAGTATTCTAACTACAGCAGAATCTTTGAAAATCAAGAGGCTATATCCCAGGATGTATTAACCCACATTGTGTCTGTCCGCATCTGAGCAACAAATGCCTGACTTTAAGGATAAACAACATTAATTATGCCTGCCAACAGCTTTTGTTCCATTTAGTGTAGCAAATTTAGTATTTCACAACGTAGGTCTGAGTGAAGGCAGGTCATCTGCAGACGTGTCTAGGAGAAAAATAACCAAGAAATTTTAGGAGCCAGGAAAAACCAGAATTTCAAGTTACATCATTTCTAGCATCAAATTAACTATTCCAAAGCTTTATTATTCCCCAGGCAGGTGAAACATAGATGTTTTGCTTCATCTTGAAGCAAGTTCCAGAGGGGTAGTCATGTTAGTCTACACACAGTAATAACAACAAAAGTCGTCTGGCACTCTAACAAAATTCTGAGCATAAGCTTTCATAGGTTCTAATCCACTGCATCAGATGCAGGTTATATATGATAAAGATTGTTGGAGCCCATGAATGCTAATATCCAAAGAAATTTGTTAGTTGTTAAGGTGCCACAGGACTCTTGTCTTCATCTTACAGTAGTTTGCTGTGGGTCAGTATCCTGGGAATGTCTTATGCAGAGCAGTACACATTAAGGGGCGATCTTCAGCTTGCTTGCCTACTGCATGTAACACAAGTAAGGATGGGCCCAAGGGTTGCTGTGCAAAGGGACCACAGAATACATGGAAGGCTCCTCTTCACGTGCGTAACTTCCCCAATCACAGGAGATATCTGTGTCAGTTTTCCAGCAGCTCAGATAGCAGAGTGCATTGTGGGATGGGCAAGGAGTGGAGCAGACATACCAGAGAACACCTATATCCTGGCAGGTCCACGCTTCTGCAGAACTTCATAGATACTGCTGTAGAAGGGTGGCATCGGTATATAGTGCTGTCTTTGGGGCTGCCCTAGCCTGCTCCAAGGGTTGAACTAACCTCCACAGCCCTTTGATAGGGAGACACAATCTAGACCCAAATGTGCTAAGATTCTGCTTTGGGAGAGCTGAGGTCTGCTGTAACAGACCTCCATGCTAATAGACTACAAAAGATGACTGAAGCAATCCCCATTTCCTGCCCCATCCTTGATCCTTGTCAGTAATGAAAGTTAAGTGAATCTTTTGGGAGAGGTCAAAGGGAAGACTTTTGTCCTTGGAAAAAGACTGGATTTGGATCCAAAGTTTGTGGCTTGGAAGCACCTATTCTCTTGATCTAAATTTTGGAAACCTCCTCTCCATTTGTATACACCTATGAGCATGTTATGTTGTTGGTCAGTGCTTTTTTTAAAAAAAGGTTTAGTATAGTATTTGAGAATTTGAATCAATATATTTCTAGTAGCAGCTAGTAAATGGGGTCCACTGACACAGGTAAAAAATTCAAATTCGCTTTTGAAATTTTTGAGATCCCAGATGAATATGATGGCGTAGACATCCTTTCAAACTGATACAAGACAGGCTTAAAAGGATGCTATTTCAGGCTCTTATTTAAGCACTGTGACTGCTCAGACAGAGACATAACTTTAAGGGAAATCAAAATGTTATTTATACAAAGTATATAAGAAGAGGTGAGAAACCCAAAACAAGGATTGTTTGGAGATAAAGAACGTGAATCTTTGTAATTCCAGTTTGCCATTTCATCCTGAGACAATTTGCTCATTTGCTGCAGATGGATTGGAAGCATCCCACACATCACCAATCTGTCAACTGACTGAATTATCAGGAAAGTCAGAGTTTGCAAGACTTGTCCATTTTTCCAAAAAGTCCCATTACTGACTGTTTTCGGTTTCCAACAGTGCCTTCAGGAACTTGCTGAAAAACAGTGAAATAAACAATTGAGACTGCCATTTTTCTGTGGTGGGGTGAAAGGGTTTTTTTTTTTGTTGTGGGTTGTGTTGCACCAGGGTTATCTCCATGTGTCAAAGCCTAATCATATTGAGGGTAAACCTGAAAGATAATTGAGTGTCCTAATTTTTTTTTTTTTTTTTTTTTTGCTGTGTTACCCCCTCTGATAATAGCCTTTTAAGCACTTCTTACAATTTAGCTGTGGATGAGTTACAGCAGTTTTAAAAGTTAATTTTTCCTTTTTGTGTTTATTCACTAGAAATCAACTTTAATTTTTACTAATTGTTTTGTTATTTAAAATTACTTCATGCAAACACAGTTCATCAGCAGATTATGGCTTTGCTTCGTTTATGGCATATAACTGGTTGCATGCTATTGATTCTGTTTCAGCCTTTTATTAACAATAGGAGAACAATCAAAGAGATATCAATATGTGAGAATTTTTGCTTTCTGTGAATTAAAAAGAATAACTTGTTTATTACCCAGGGAAATTGAATAAAATGGTTATGGACACTGAGAAAACTAGATTGAGGGTTTTATCTGCACATCTGCTCATAAATTAACACAGCCAAGTCTGTCTCATGTCCTCCAGAAAAGAAACCCACTGGGGCTCCTTCTGGAATCCATCAATGTCACATCATGATCAGCTAGCAGGACACACTATGCAATGATGTGAACCTCCAGATTTGATGCAGTCCCAGGAGATAAGACAATGGGCAAGGGAGTCAGGAGGCTTCAGGTCTATCAGCAGCTCTCTCAGTATCCTGCAGTGTGATTCTGAGTGAGTTATTTCACTTCAATGTGCCTGACTACAAAATGAATTAATGAAACTTGTCATTATTTGTAGGCTGTTGGGGTTATAGTATCACCTTCATCACAGTGAGTGGGAAAAGAGAAGTCTCTCAAGCTCACATCTCTTTCAAGGCAGCCAAAATCACATGGTAGACAAACATTAACGAAACTTTAACTAATAATAGTCCTTTGTCTGCTCAAATGCAGAAGTGATGAACCATTACAGCTCAGCACTGGCTGCATCCTTCCTGCACTTACAGTTAAAGTGCTTGTGAGTGTGTGCCTTGAGTTAACTTGCTGTTTGACCCACCAGCGGGAGTGAAAAGGGCAATATGGCAATTAAGCAAGGGACTTCAGGTGCAATTAGTCATTCAGGGTAAACATGGGACTTTGTAAAAGTCAGTCCTGTTAATCAGAAGATTTCTGTGTAGGCAGTGTGATAACAGTTTTTGTTTTATTTTTGGGTAGGAGAGATGTATGAAGAGAACAAAATAACAGCACAAATGAGGATGTTAAATTTTCTGTTTGTAAAACATCTCTTCTGATTTTGTTAAGCTAGCTACAATTCACCTACAATCAGTTTTGGTGAAAACCCTCCCGCTACAGATGTTGGGCCTGAGTCACATCTCACATCACAGGTTTTACACCAGTCTAGCTACAGATGTTGGGCGTGAGTCACATCTCACATCACAGGTTTTACACCAGTCTAGCACCTTTGACTGCAGTGCAGTCAGTCCTGATTTACATTGTGCTTTGCTGTTGGGCCATGTGGGGTGACTTCCAGCTTTATTTAAAAAGCATGGGGGAAAGATCTTTACAACTGGAATAATCTACAGTATTTCTTTCAAATATATATTAAGGCTTTCCTAAAAGGATGTCCTCCTCTTTCCTAAATGCTATAAAAATTTCTAAGCACACAGCCAGAGCAGGAGTATACTGCTTTAAGGATCAGGTTGGTAACCCCCAGGTTCTCTTGAGCCAATGGCTAAACACTGACAAGGGTAACTCTGCTCTCTACACTTCTAATGCTGATAAAATGTGCCCCACAACCTTAGCTCATTGTTGCTGCGTTTTTACTGTGGTCTTCAGATCAAACCTGGCTCTCCTGTATCACTGGAATGAGTCCATTAAAATTCAAGATTCTTGGCAGTGGCTGTTGCTATAGCCTGGTGGCCTGTTGCTACTCCTCTGCTGTAGTCAGAGATTTTTGTCTCAAAATATTTTAAAAACTAATGAATAAGAGCAGGAGAAGTGAGAGACAGAAGACCCCCTTAAGCCTTAATTCCTAGCGGGCAGCAATAGAAATGTTAACATAGTTACAAAGTAAGGGCTGTAATTAGTGGTACTTTGTGTAATGTAAATAAAGCAATTAGCAAGTGTAATATGAGTAGCTTTCCACAGTTTATCAGTGATTTACAACCTCATCAGATGCTTTGAAGGAGGACCCCTATGTACACACTTTCCCAAGCCCCATTTTATCTAAGACTTCCAATTTAAACTCCAATCAGCTCCTTGAAGGTTCCCCCTCCTTTCACAAATATTTCTGGATGTTCTTACTCACTCCCCTTTGCACGTTTTTTCCACCTTGTTCCCACGCCCACTCCCACTCCCTAGAGAGTGTATAATGGAAGTCCTCTGGTGGAGCAGTTTGTAGAGCCTGAAGCCTCAGCAACAAACCACACCACAGCCAGACACACCAGCAAGCGGCACCTATCAAAGGATATGGACGGGATCCAATCCTTACAGGCTGGACCTGACCCTGAAAAGAATCAGTAAGGCATTGGTGCACTGAAGGTCTAAGCAAACTAGCTAACTAAGGGTATGTCTGTGCTGACGGTGGCAGATTCACCACCATCAGCATGCTCTTTGGGCACGATTCAGTGGTGAGTATGAACCTGCTGAATTGCCCTGGAAATTGGTTCAGCATCTCCAGCTCTGGAACTGGAGTTGCTGAAAGCCAACCACAAGGCATTTGAGGGTTGGCTTCCCCTACTATGTATTGGCGGCTTAGAAAGTCATCAACAGATACACAAGGTATTTTACATGCATTGTATATCTGTCATTGAATACTTCCAAAAAGCCCTGTAAATATAGACTAGGGTTTAGTCCTACATCTGCACTTAGCACTGGAAGCAATCCAGTTGCCTATGACAGAGCAGAACTGGACCCAAATTGATGGTTTACATGGATGTGTAAAGTGCTGTAAGTAAGAGTGCTTGAGGCTTGCCTGTTAATAAAGGTGAATGAGTCCTGTGTGGCTGAGAGACTCTTACTTCTACCCATTCCACAAGTGACTGATCATCATTTGTTGAATGCTATAGGTTTTGTTCCCTACTACTGGTTACTGTCGCAGATGGCAGTCTTCTTCTGCCCTGCTATTACTGCAATTACATTTAGACTTCCTAATGATGTAGATTCACAATTGTCATGTACTACCACCAAGGCAGGCAGACCTGGGGTGAAAGAATGTAGCGTGTCAGAGCTGGCCTTAGCATTTTGGGATGCACCAGCTACAGAAAGTTGCCTATGAAAGCCCCAAAGAAGACACACCAGAATTACTGCTGAAGGTTAGAATGGAGTAGCCCAGAGACTGTTAAACTAGGAATGCTCGATATTGTCTTTCCTTCCCCCATCATGATAAAATAACCTGATTAGGAAGGGAAATAGCCTCATATACTTTTGGAGCATCTACAAAGTGCTATGTCAGTTAGTAAGTGCAACTGACTGCTCTTGCACCAAAGAAGTTGAAGGCTGAAGATTCTGTTCATTTTCCAAAGTATAATACAACTAATGAGCAAACATCAAAGAAACCCCCAGTTTATACACTGGTGGGGTTCTTGTGCACAAGACACAGAGGATCTGGGAATATATTTACAGTAAAGATTCCTTACTATATTTGTACTTGACCAACATTTTTTTCTCCACCCACATTTTGCAGTATACCAGTTAGCTGCTTCACTCCTGCCCTGTATGTCTATGGTTATACAATGCTTTGGGGAAAAAAAGGAGGGCACCTTTTCTAATATCACGTCAGGGACCACTTGGCCTGTGTTTGCCTAGTGCAATGTCCTGTGATATTATTTATTGCAACTGATAAAGGAGAAACTTGCTTTTTTTTTTTTCCTTCAGAATTTCTTACTGTCATGCTACCAATGAAATAAACAACTTAACTGCTTAGTACCAAAGGGGCAGCCCTATTAGGCTGTTTCAGTAAAACAAATGAGGAGTCCTATGGCACCTTAAAAATTAAGAAATTTATTTAGACATAAGCTGTTCGAAAGAGAACCCAGCCCATCAGTTTTCCTGACAAACTGCGTTCTAGCCCACAGAAGCTTATGCCCAAATAAATTTGTTAATCTTTAAAGCGCTACAGGACTCCTTGTTTGTTGTATTGCTTAGTACCTAATCTATAATAACTGGTGAGCAGCAGTACTAAAAAAAGCACTAGGCAAAATTTGCTGTTACATGCATCCACCTTTATTGATATCACGGAGGTGGCATGTGTGTAACTGAATGGATTCTGGTTCCATATACGGGAATGAAAACATAATTAAATAAGCTTATGATTACTTAGATTGTGAGTTGCTGGGAGCAACCATCTTCTTGTCCTTGCACAGTACTTAGCTAGTCTGTACCCGGGATTGTTAGGGGCTATTGCAATACAAATAATTAATAAATATCAATATAAGGACAACAGGGGAAGATAAGCCATACTACACGTATTGTTTATATGGGATCCACCAAGACTTTAGCATTTTTTCTCTGTTTCACAATTACTTGCTCCATTTTACTAGCTGGGATATTCCTAGAAAAATAGATTAGTTTCATACTTAATGTTCAGTTAAAGTTAATGAAAACATATAACATGGTTACATAAAGTAATTATAAACCAGTCCTAAGAAACCTAAATTAACTTAAGCAAGCACACTCGTTTTTTAACATTTCCCCACTGGCAAAATAATTAGATTATATTCTTTTTTTTTTTAAGTGTGCTTAGCATCAATGATTGATTTTAGTATAAACACCACTATTGAATATTCTGCAATTTTTTTTTTTTGGCGACTTGCAGGTTTTCTGATCTGCACTCCAGATAGCAGCAAAAAACAAGTTAACAAATAAAATGTGATCTGCAGACAGCATACTGAATATTCAATGACTCCAGAAATGTTTAATATCTTGACTCTGATGATCACTCTAATGCAACGTCTCAGTAAGTGGGGTGTAGACCACTAGTGGCCTGCAGGACCCTTTCTAATTGTCAGCACAGTGAGACATCTTAGGGACTCAGTGGACTGCAAGGGGAGGAATAAATGAGAGGTAACTAAAGTGGATCTTATCTCGCTCTCCCTCAGGCTAAGGGTTTCATGGAACAGTATTAGACCAAGAAGACCCAACCCGTCTGCAGCTCTTGCCAGCGCATGCTCCCAGTGGAGGACCTATTTAAAGGAGGCCTCTGACCAGCGATTGGGTGGAGATGGGGAGAATGTAGGAGACAGTGTTGGCAGAAAGGCAGCCATTGTGTAGCTTCTGGTAAAGAGTGATCCATAGGAGAAGGGCCTGGACTGCAGGTAAAACTCTACAGGAGGACAAGAGACTTGACCCCTTTCTACCTCTCCCTCACAAGAGGGAACGACTGAAAAGTGAGGTGGGCAACACCAGCTGATTCTATGACTTGTTGAGGCTGTGCAAGCAGTGCTGTGCTGAAAGGGGAGCAGAGTAATGGGACCAAAACTCAAACTGAATGAAGAATAGGGAAGTCTTCCAGGTATTTATAGTTATAATCAAGTGAACCCTTACTTCTCTTTGTAAAGCTAAACAAATTGAGCTCCTTGAGACTATCATTACGAGCATGTTCTCTAGCTCTTTCATCATTTAGTATTCCAGCAACGTTCACAAGAATGCCAACAGAGAAAAGAAGCTCCTTTCTGACTTGATCTTTCTTTTTATTTATTGAAAGAAGGCATTAGCCTTTGTGGTCACAACATCAGACTGGGAGCTTATATGTAGCTCATTGTCCACCATGACTCACAAGTATTTTTCAGAGTCACTGCTTCCCAAGATAGCCCCCTATCTTGTAAGTATGGTGTATGTTCTTTCTTCCTAGATGGTCACATTTACATTTAATCATATTCAAATACATAGTGTCTGCTTGCATCCCGCTTTCCAAGTCATCTAGATTGCTTTCTATCAGTGACCTACTGTAGCCTCTTCATTATTTACTGCTTTTCCCAGTTTTTGTCATGTGCAAATTTTATTGGTGATGATTTGGTTGTTGTGTTCAAGGTCATTGATTAAAATGCCAGACAGCACAGGGCCAAGAACCAGTCCCTTCTGATTCCCACTCGAAACATAGCCATACAATGATGATTCCCCATTTACAATTACCTGTCACATAGTCAATTTTTAATAGATTTCATACATGCCATGTAAATGTAGTTTCTTGTTAGGCTTTTTTTTTTTAATTAAAACATCATGCAGCACCATGTCAAATGTCTAACAGAAATCAGAATGCATTATATCAGTAGTATTACTTTTATCTGCTAATTATAGTATAAGTGATATAAAATTATATGAAGTCACTGTTAAAGTTTTGTGTTTTGAGTGGAAGTTTGATGAATTTAGGGTACATATTGCTTTTGGGTAGTGTTGGAGAGAAATAATGTATACCAGAGCATTTTAGATTTCTTGTAAATGCAGTACAAAGGAAAGTGGGACATGCTACCCAGGCACAAAAATCACAAAGCGTCTCTTTTCAACAGTTTATTATAAATGTTTAAGAACTCCAGATTGCACAACCCTTTCACCAAAGTGTCCCTAATTAGTCAAGTATTATAATCCATTTTTGTTTTGATAAAAGTCACTCAAAGATACCAGATATTCACCATCGTTACACTGTCAAACTGAAAATCTCCAGCACAAACTTAACAATGCTATAGCTTCTGATGAACTATATTAAACAGCACTGACTTGAGATACCTGTTAACATTCTGTCATGATGAAAACTGACTATTTAACCTTACACTTTGTTTTCTGTTTCCTAGCCAGTTTATAATACTTTGCCTTGCATCTCATCCCTAGCTAGCATTTATTGTAGACTCCTGTGTGGGCTCTTGTAGAGGCTTTTGGAAACCTTAGCAAATTATTAGCCAGTACTCTTTTATCCACTATTGTATCAATATGTTCAAAGAAAAATACAAGAAGAATGAGACATGAGTTTCCCTTGTAGAATTTATACTGATTAGACACTGTGATAACATGACCTTTGTTATGCTGCATTCAGCTATCAGTTCAATAAATTTGCCCAGGGCAGCTGTAAAGTTTGCTGGTTTATAATTCCCCTGCTTTCCACTAGAAACTCTCTTAAACATATGTTCAACATTTTCTCTGATTCTCCCCCCTCCAATCTCCAATGCTATAGGTGGTGGTAGCTGTTTTTAATAAGAGGTTGGCTAGCTGGGTTAGCAGCAGAATCACTTCACACTTCAGCTCCTTCCAAACACTTGGGGTATATACATATACAGTCTTTAACTCAAAGTAATGCTGATTATTTCAATTTAAAGAAGGGTAGGTCCACACTATGTTTCCTTATAGCAAAATGAGGAACTTCCTCATTTCACTATAAGAAAAGTCAGATTGATAATAAAATCTAGTTTAATATCAATATGACAGTTAAATTGAAACTGTTATAGCGATATAATGCAGTGGACACGTTATATCTATTTAACAGTTAGATCGATTTAGAACCCGGTTTGACCTTCCTCCCAGGGTGTATGGTACCCTGGAAGGAAGGGCCAGGGTTCAGCACCCTGGCCAAGGGCGCTGGGGGGTGGAAGAGACCTGCCCAGCTCTCTGAACACTAGCTGGGTGGTGGGGAAACAGACCCTGCACACCCGACTCCTGCCATGCAAGCCAGGCGATGGGGAGGAGAGACCCCTGCGCCCAACTCCTGCAGTGCTGACTGAGTGGCCGGGGAAGGGACCCTGCATGCCTGGCTCCCCCAGTGCTGGCCAGGTGTCGGGAAAAAGGACCCTACGTGTCCAGATCCTTGCGTGCTAGTTGGGTGACAGAGGAAGGGACCCCGCACACCTGGCTCAGGGCGCGCTAGCCGGCTGGTGGGAGAAGGGACCCCGCATGCCCAGCTCTCCCAGCCCTGGCTGGGCAGTGGGGGAAGGGATGCTGCGCGCCCAGCTAGCATGTGGGAAGCCGGGCACGGGGATCCTTTCTCCCACTGCCTGGCTAGCACACGGGGACCCAGGCATTGAGGTCCCTTCCCCGTGCCCAGCCAGGGTTTCTTTTACCTGGTGCAGGGGTGCCTTCCCCTGATGCCTGGCGGGCACGTGGGGAGCTGGGCATAGGAGTCCCTTCCCACACCACCCAGCTTTCATGCCCTGAGCCAGGCACAGGGGTCTCTTCTCCCCATCACCCGGGTAGCATGTCCAGAGCTGGGCACGGGGTCCCTTCTCTGTGCCGGCTGAGCACGCGGGGCTGCAGCCAGGTCAGGAGGATGCCTTCTCCCCTGCCAGGTTCAGTGCACCCAGAGCCGCATGTGGGGGATGCTCTTCCTCGCCACCCAGCTCACCAGGCAAGAGCCAGGCAGGGGATTGGGCAGATGTCACGGCCCATCTTGAAGGGCATGTTGCCACACCTCCCATGGTGCCCCTCTCCTAAATTGAACTAGCAAGTCCTCTCCACAGACATGCATGTTTGATTTGCTTTTCTACTAGAAACCTGTTAAATCAAATTGATTTAAATCAATTAATGATTTTTATTGTGATTTTATTAAATCGATATAAGTTGAATTGATTTAACCATGTAAGTGTGGACATAGCCTTGGCTGCACCATCTGGGTCTTGCTTTTTATTGCTTTTTATATGATTAATTATCTTCTTCTAACATCTCTGCTTCTGAGAATGCCTTATATTTAGTACCAGAGAAGAGCAGATACAGGACAAGAATCTCCATTTTGACCTTCTCTTTGCCCATTATACAGTACTTGCTGTAATGTATGATCCCCTTCATATAAGGTCAGCTTTCCAAACTTTGAATATTTCCTGTTTGGCTGGAACGGCTTCTCAGACCTTGCCATTTAGATTCACTTTGTGCCTTTCTGGTTCCGTTTTTATTCAGTAGTACACATCTTCTGAGACTTTATTATTGTTTTCTTTAGTTTTATTTTTGAAGATCCTTTCAAGGCTTCTGTGGGGCCCTTCTGTCTGGTGTGGTTCAACCTCCAGGGCTAAAGATTGGCTCTGCGGTTCTTCTCATAGTGTAATATATGATTGCAATCTGCATTTTGAACAGTTCTGGTCTTTCTAACAGCATCAGAAAAGGTGTGTGGAGTCTTTATAAATGCTGATCAATTGAGTTGTCCATTCCCCAACATGTTTAATTTATTTAAAATCAGTAGAATAATACAGCTGCGTACCTTTAATTTCTCTTTCATTATCTGCTGCCTGTTTCTTTTTTAGGTGACCTGTGTGTTTCATTCCGGATGTATACTTCCAGTTAAGCAGTTAGCAAATCTCTGTGACCATTCTCACTTTGGATTAGGTTTACCCAGAAGGCTTTCATTTCTCATTGTTTTATCCCGTGCTGTTTTTTCAAAATGTAGACGTTGTCCCCAGTCCTAGGTATAACACAGATACTTCTGATATCTTTGTTCAGCATGTGTTAAGTATGTTAATTAATCAGCCTTCATTTATTCAGAATAAACAGACATTTGATCATGACTTTTTCTGGTTACAGTTGCCTAGCAACAAACTTCCTTTTAAGATGACCCTTGTGATTTCCGAGGGCCTGTGGCCAGAATGCATTAGATCAGTGTTTCACAACGACCAGTCTGTGAACTGGCGCCAGTCCTTGAGATCTCCCTGGCACAAGTTAGGAAGGCAGCCATCCGGTTCCTGACGTAAAAAAGATAGAAAAGCACTGCTTTAAATTACCTTTGCTCTCCATATATTACCCAAACTTATTTGTTCTTTTTCCTTCTCAGTTTGATCTCCTGTCAGGAAAGATATTTTCCCATGAAAGCCCATGCGATAAATAAATCTGTTAGGCTGTGTTCACTTGTAAACTGATATTTTGAAATAAGTTATTTCAAAGTAAGTTATTTCAAAATAAAATCCTTATTTCAAAATAACTTAAATCGAAATAAGAAAATGTTAATTCAAAATAAGGGAAACCCTCAAAGTGAAATAGCATGCCCTCTGTGTGGACATGCTATTTTGCTTCAGGAGAGGGGCAGCATGGAAGGTGTGGCAACATGGCCCCCTCGCTGGGCCATGCCCCCACCCAATATATACAAAAAGGAAGGCACCCTGGGAAGGAGAAGGGCAAAAGTGTTATTTCAAAATAACAGTTATTTCAAAATAACATATCCAAATGGCATTTTTTCAAAACAACCATTTCGAAACAGCGGCTATTTCAATTGCATGCAAGGTTTTACTGTTTCAAAATGACGTCCGTTATTCTGAAAGGACGGGGTCCCGTCATTTTGAAATAACGAAACGTTGTTCGGACATGCTTGGCTTTATTTCAAAAGAACAGTTGTTGTTTCAAAATAAAACCCTGGTGTGGACACAGCCCTTGTCTTTAAGTACCACAAGACTCCTTGCTTCCTTTTTTTTACCAGGAAAGATATGTTTCCATACTCTCTTCCAAACTGAGTAATAGTATCAAATAACTTCTCATGAATAGAATAACTAACATTTGCATTATCTGTATTTCAGTGTAAACTTGGTCACAACAAGCACAAGGCTCCTTCTTTTGCAATGCACCATAAGTTTGTGCTTTGTCAAGCTGTTTCTCATGCATCCTGAAGAACAATTACCATGAAGAAAACCAGTGGAAACTTTCTGTAGTTTTGCACATACTGTATGAGGGCCTGTACAGCTACCACTGATGTAGTATCATCATTATCATTTGTAATAAAAATAAACTTTGCATGTCACTATGCTTGCTGTGAGTAGCTTGCAACTGTACTTATAAGCTAACACAGTTATACAGATTGTCTCATTATTTTATAATTTGGCTCATATCCTGGTTCTAAAAGAGTATGTTTCTTTGAGAGTAGAAATCTACATTTGCTACAGAAATGGATTCTCATCAGTGTGTTCCTATAGAGGGCTCAACGGCCCTGTATAACTCTCCTTGCAGTTAGGAATTGCTTTGTTATTTAATTTTATGGCTACCAAAGGAGAAATGTTTTCCTGTGATCAGCATTCTGTTGTTCCCCTAGCTGAAGATGCCTTCCGCTCTCCAATGAATTAGTCATGCAAACAAGCATGAAACAGCTGAAATGAAATCCTGCTTATGAGTTTGCAGTAAGACCATGGCAAAAATCAACTTTGTTCAACTTTTGGGGCCTGTGAGCCAGTTTTCACATACAAATTCACAGCTCTTTGCAGAATTGAATTTGAAGGACTGACACAGCTATACTTCTCACTTGGCTGGATTAAAGGTCAGCTCCTAGCCACAAGCTATAGGGCTAAAACCAAAGCAAATTCAAATAAATTAAAATGGATAAGTGAGTCTTTCAACTGATATCAATGGCTATGTCTACACCTAAAAACTTAGTTCAGACTACTTTTATCCAAACTAAGTAGTTCAAAGTTTGTTCAAACTAAACGCAGCATTTTAGTTTGGACTAACTTTTTCATTCAAACCAGCTGCACTTTTTTTTTTGTTAGAACTCATCTAGTTTGAACTAGCATGTCTACATTGGACTAGTTCGAACTAAATATGCAAATTAGTTCAAACTAAGCAATTAGTTCAAACTACCCAGCCAAACTAATTAGTTCAAACTAAGTTTTGTTTAGTTCAAACTAAAAAAATTTTTAGTTCAAACTAGGGAAAGCCTAGCATAGACAGGGCTCAAATTAGTTCAAATTAAGGGTCTTTAATGCCAACTAATTTGCTAGGGTAGACATAGCCAATGAGCATTGCACTGAGCCCTGCATAAAATTCTTATTTAGTAGTTTTTTGGAGGTTTTAATGGCATGCTCAGCAACATTTAAAATATCTGATCACATGCTATAGCAACATCCCAGTATTTCTCTGATACAGTTGCTTTCTTTTGTACAGTTGGGTGAGAAAGAGAGTGAACGAGTCAGACCTACCTTCGCTGCACTGATATACAATGCAGCTTCCGTCTCACACATGTGCGCACGCGCAGACACACACACACTTCAAGGTCCAAAACTAATCTTCATTACACAGAGAGCTTTCCCAAGGACTCCTGCACCTGATGAGGAAAACTTCACCATCCATTTCCTCTTTTGCATCCCGGATGGTGGAATTTCCAATCTCATCAGCTCAGCCAAGAATGAAGCACTGCAGATTTCACCCAAGACCCTTGCAGTTCTGGGTACATATCATATATATTCTGTTTGATTTTGAAAAAAGAATAGAAAAGTGTCTGGTTTAACATTACCTTCATTTGGATACCATGCCCACAGATATTTAGTATTTATTGTTATCTTTTAAAAATATTTCTTGATCTGTTTGTTTATAGCCTCATGCAAAAGAAATGTTGTTTATGTAAAAGCCAGACAGAAGTGAAAGACTTGTAGCATGCTGGCAAAGTGCCTTAGGTAGCCATGGAAACCATGTCAGATACTATAAAACTTCCTTTATTCATAATCTTTTTTAGCAGTTTAGATAACATTCATACTATCTGTTTTAGGGCATTAGAGTATACAGTGGAGTATTCATAGTGCCCCAAATTGTGGCTATCGAGATATTTTCAGTAGCGTGGTATCATTGCAATAGTATTTTGTCAAGTCTCCAGTAAGGCTTACTCAAGGTGCTCAGGCTTGACATAAATGAACAGTCTATTACTCTGTTCCCACGGGGTTTTATACAGTCATTGAAACATAAATAAGTCAGGTGTGAATTTCTCCGAAGTTTGTGCATTTTCATGTTATGTTAGCCTATAATCTTCACTGAAATGAGATAACATGCTTTGCTTTAGGTATGCACCATCCTCTGGGCCTCCCAGTGAGTTTTTAAGTCCATTCTTTTTGTATTTTCATTTCTCAGCATCTCCCTCATTGAAATGAAATGAGTATACAAGAAATACTATAGAGTTTCCTGATATCTGTAGCAGGAATTTAAGTAATTTTACAAAAAAAAGTACAATGACAGGGAAAGCCTATTCTGGTGCCCTAAATCTAGCAAGGACTCCAGGCTCAGAGTCTCAGCTGACGCAAATCTGTGCAGCTCCATTGGCATGTGGCCCTGAGTCTATAAAACAGTTCACTGCTGACCCACAGATATCTGAAATCCAACCACGTTCCCTTAAAAGCTTCCTGGTTTCCACTGTTTTGCAATCCAGGCAGACTCGCATAAATAAAAAATATGCAGAGATTTCTATTTATGAATGGAAGTGGAGTCACATTCAGGCAGGATGCACAGAAGAACTAACTTATGAGCAAGAAGAGAATTTTCATCCCATTCCTACTGTACATTCCCTATTTGCTGTATAGCGTATAAACAGCTTCTAAAAAGGCATGCTAACAGTGCTTAACAGATAGCACTAGAGCCACGCAAATATTGGGAAAACTATTTTCAAACATTTTTACAAATTTGTAACTAAAAACTGTTAATAAATAGCCATTTTCTGCATGGTCATCACAAAAGCATTCAGTCATTGGATGGCTTAAGGAGCCAATGAAAAGGGCAAGGCAAAATCAGGGCCCCAGCATCCAGAGAAGCAAATTGGCTTTTCCATCCTTACAGTTGTTGGGTCCACAAGACTTCAAAAGGGGAAGAGAACTGGGGAGAAATCAGGCCCTTGGGATCTGTCTTGCACCTGTCCACACATCAACCATCAGAGTCCTGACAGAGCTAGCTGCTATAGAAGAGAAGTAAGCAAAATGCCGGGGGGTGGGGTCGGAAATACCTTAGAACGAACCACAATCAAGCTCAAAGTAAATGTAGATTGTGCAGATTCTTTACTTCCTTGTTTAGTTTTACATCACCACATTCCCAAATTATTCATCAGCTTCCCCAGGTAGCTTCTCACTTTTGCAAAGTTTAGGGAAGTCTATCTGTCCATCTCTCTCTATATATTTTATACCAGGGACCATACCTGTAGTATCAGTATGCCATCCAGGCAAAATCATTAGCAATAATGAAATCCTTTGTGGATTGCACAAAGATTCTGCTTTGCACAGCCAAGATCATTGTTTAAAAACTTGCATAAAAGATAAAAACATGGCATCTGAATGAATCTCTGTTCATTTGGTTCAGCAAAACTACAAAGCATTCCACACTGTATTAGAACCCTTTAAAAGGCCCCAAAATGACTTGGGTTGATACTATAGCCTAATAATTACTGTTATTGCTATTTATCATTAGTTCTTACTTCCCACAGGCTCCATATTTCCAGCCTTGTCACAATGCTAAGATAAAATCAAAATGGTTTTGAGGCTCACATGAACTCTTTAATTTAACAAGGAAGAAAGTCTAGATTTTGCTCTAAACCAGGGGTCTCAAACTCAAATCACCACGAGGGCTGCATGAGGATTAGTACATTAGCCCAAGAGCCACACCACTAAAACCTTTTCATACAACAATACTGAAAATATCAGTAAAAATAATGCCATTGTGAGCTGCAGGCAATAGCTTTAGGGGTCGCGTGTGACATGCGGGCCATGTGTTTGAGACCCCTGGTCTAAACCATTCTCTACCCTAGTTGCTTTTTCTTTTGATTTTCAACCTGAGATCCCTTAATCAAGATTTGAGCACCCATTCACTCCTCTGATTCAAAGTAAAAACTAAAATAGTATTGCAGAAATATAATAAGCCAGTCTAGCCTAGAGATAAATGTATATATGCCTCCAAAGCTGCCAGCGTCCAAGAAGATAATACAGTGACTGGTGACAGGGAGACAAATCAGCAGCCAAATCAAGTGACAAACCCAGAAGCAATTGTAAAGCTTCGAATACATACATGCCCAAGTAAGTCTGTCAGGAAGTCATATGTTGCTCCAAGGGAAAAACATCTTTAATGCCTGGCATCTGGCCTCTTGTATAACATGATTTCATTCCAATTGCAATGCATCAGTTTTATTGTAAAATAAAGTGTTATTCACTGGAAAAGGAAAGTAAGAAATAGTTAAAACATCTTTTGATTGAAAAAGTTCAGTCACCATATGTGGTTCCTTCTCTGCTAGCTCTGCACCCTGCAGCCTAATTGTTCATAATCCCTCTTCTCTAAAGGATATTTTAATATCTACAGAGAATTTGCAAGTTTTATATAATGTCTCCTTCACACGAAGTCAAGGCAAAAACAATATTCCCTGGGCCCCTTTCAGCAGCAGATCTGGTCTGGCTAGAATATAGTGTGGGTTCTCCAAGAATACAACTCTGACAGAGTTAAGCATATTCAGTGTCTGCACCTGATGAAACTATCTTCACATCACTTCACGTGGTTTCTATATGGTAGGACCATCACTGCAAGCCTGAGGCACCAGCCACAAGTACCGGAGCTCACCAGAAATAGAAACACTTAGGGTATGTCTACACTTACACTTTAAATCAAAATAATGATGATTATTTTGATTTAAAGTAGTGCATGTCTACACTAACTTTCCTTATTTCGAAATGAGGAGCTCCCTCATTTTGAAATAAGGAATGGTCATTTTGAAATAATAAAACCTTGCTTTATACCAAAATGATGGTTAAACTGAAATTATTATTTTGAAATAACTCAGTGTAGCTGTGTTATTTCAATTTAACTGTTATTTAGATTTAACACTTTTTGTCTTTCTCCCTCCCAAAGGTGCCTTCCTCTTTCTAAATATTGGGTGGGGGCAGGGTCCTTCTTGGGGGCCATCTTGCCACACCTCCCATGGTGCCCCTCTCCTAAATCAAACTAGCAAGTCCTGTCCATGGACATGGTACTTCAATTTGGGTTTCTAGTAGGGGCATCGCTGGTGCTGGGCACCCGGGACACGTGCCCCGAATCCCAGCACCGGTGCCCTGGATCTTGTGGGGCCACCTCTCTCCCGGTCTCCGGCACAATCGGGCAACAGAGCCGGGCCCCAACTGTCAGTGGCTGCAACGGCCGCATCCCAGGCCAGGGATCCGGGGCCTAGCCGCCTGTGGCAGCGGCAGCCCCGTCCCCAGCTGGGGATCCAGGGCCCAGCTTCCTGCAGCCACGGCGGGGAATCCGGGGCCCAGCCACCCGTGGCCGCTTCCGACCCCATCCCCACCCGGGGATGCAGGGCCTAGCCGCCCACGGTGGCACGGCGGCTTCCGGCCCTGTCCCTGGCCAGGGGGCTGGGCCTAGGCCTGTGCCCTGGGTCCCTCCCTGGGCAGCGACGCCCCTGGTTTCTAGTCAGGACATGTTAAATCGATTTAACTTAAATTGATTTAACGATTTTAATTTTGATTCAATTAGATTGATTTAAGTTAAATCAATTGAACAATTTAAGTGCAGACATACCCTTAGGGTTTTATCTCAGTAGCTCCGTGCAAAAGAAGCTATAGATGGCAAAGGACCACAGTTAATTAGTGTTCCCCTGAGCTAGAAGGAAGCAGGGGAGTCCCTATGACTCTCTCTGTGTCACAGTTCTTCCTTTGGGTTCCTCCTGGGGCAGTGCAGGCCTACCCAAGGGCTGCAGCCCCATGCCCCCCACCCAATCCAGCCTGGCTGGCATGCGTGGCAAACTGCTGCCTCTCGCTTTCAGCCTGCTTGCCCAGTCCCCAGGCTGGCTGATCTGCTCTGCTCACCAGCCAGCCCAGGGGCAAGGCAGGATTACCACAGCCGCTGGCCCACCCCTCCCCAGCCTCCAGCATCATCACTGGCTAGTGCTGAACTGTGCCACCCCCACCCCCTGCAACAGCACAGCCCATGGCCTCCCCTTGCGGCCACCTCGCTCTCCCCTCTTCAGCAGTATAGACCTGCCGCAGCAGTGGTCGTGTCCACTGCAACGCCCTGCACATTGCCAGCCAGGGCCCTGAAGCCCTTGACCCTGACCCTCCAGCATGGGTGGGGCTAAGCAATAGGGGGCCCACAAGAGTGGGCAGCCCCAGGCCTTGGCCTGGCCCTGCAGATCCTGGTATTTATTCCACCCCCTCATTCCCTTATTTATCTGAGCTGGGGAATGGATTGTCCGAAGACACAGATCAGCAATGTAAACACGTATTGATTCATACTTGCACTATCCATCAGTGGAGTACTGATACATTAGCATCTTTGTGCATATATATTTTCTAATCACACATAGCAAATGTACTAACTATTAGAGCAGGCTGGGAATTTTTGGACAAAATATTGTTTCTGTTAGAAAATGCCAGCTTGTTACAACTGATCCTTTTTGCAGGAAAGGGTTAACTTTGACAAATAGGTTGTTTCAAATACTCTTTTTATTTTTAAATGTTTTGAAATTTTTGATATATTTTGATACTTTTTAAAGGAAAAGTTCCACTTTTTGGTTTGAAATACTAATTAATAGTTCAAAAATTAAAACATTAAAAGATGGAAATTGACACACAACATTGACTCATCCAACCTGATTTTTATTTATTTACTTATTTTTGGATTTTTGGTTTGCAAACATTTTTGAGATTGACTTTTTGTTCTAATTCACTACAGGAAAAATAGCTGCAATCTCAAAAAATACAACAGAATAGGACTAACTGTATCCCACTCAGCTCTACTGTGTTACCCATTAGAAGATTTTAATCTAGGGCCACATCATCAGCTCTTCTGCTTGGGGAGTAGTCCTTGGCCAAGATAAAGCTCTTGGGGGAATTCTTTTTCTGCCAGTTGGGGAGGGTGATGGGGTCTCAGAAGGGAAGACTCTGCGGCAGTGAGGATGAAAGATGGAGACGATTGGGTTACAGAGGCAGAGCATCTGGGGCTCCAAGAGTTCTGTGGTGTTGAAAGCATTGGGGAGTGTGTATTAAAACACATCAGTTGTTAAAGCCCATAAAACCTCAGCTAATGCCAAGACCACTGTGTTTGGATGCATGACTGCTGAACTTGGCTGGCTACCACAGCTGTTGGTACCATAGCAATCTCGGGTCACGTGAAAGGGTACATTTACAGTGGGACTTTTAAACCCATTTATGGTTCACTTTGGATTATGTTTTATAAATATATTTCCATATTAATACTGATACTTGTAAGCTAACAACAAAATTCTGAAGTAAAAGGGAAGGAAATAGTTTCTGATAGTAAAATGAGATTAGAAGGCGGGTGTGTAAGATAGCTATTACCTGACATTGAACTACACAGCCTTTAGAAAATGACTTATTTAGCAGCTCTGATGAAACCTTTGTAGCAAAAGATCCTCTTCACTGGTACTTTGTAGAGTTTTCACCCAGAACATGTACCAATCCTGATACAAAATAAATCATATTTTTCAAATATCTTACCCTAGACTTTATTCATCTTTGAATTACACAATCCTATTTTCTGCCAACCTGCCATGTTAACATGAATAAATACTTTGTTTTTCTTGATTAATTATGTCTTTTTTTGAGAGAGAGAGGACACCACATCATTAAACTTGTACTTTTTCCCACAGAACATCCTTTGAAAAAGACTCCAGTTGGGTGCACATCAAACTAAATTACCGGTGAAATGACTGATCTCTATAAAAAAATCTAAAAGCAGATGGCTTTGGTTCTATTCAGAGCACATCAGTATATAAAACCTAAATTAAAGCATTCTGGAACAGTAAGGTTATTCTAAAAAATTGAAGTCTTATCAGTTAAAAAAGAGAGAGTAGGTTCCAATATTACAAATGTTCTTGAATTTCTTTGCTAGTTCTTGTGGTTTTACAAAGAGATTTTTCCTATTTTTTTTCAGTATTTTCTCATTCACTTTTGTGTGAGAGACGCACAAAAACATAAAATATGCAAAGACAACAGTACACAAAATACTGCTAAATGCAGCAAGTAAACGTATTGAAAAAGTAGAGAAAAATCTTTTTTTTCTCATTTCATTCAGTTGTAGAAAGCATAGGTCTTATTTGTAAGAGAAGGGAGGCAAAACATTTTCAGAGGCAGCTTGTTTTTTATATTGATGTTCCTACAAAATGAGACAAATCCTGGACCCAAAGATACATAAACTTCAAGCAACTCTATAGTTAAACTCTGCACCAGATCAATCCATCCGGAATATGGTCAAAACCAATGTGGCAGATGGGACCCAGGCTCCTTTATGTGGCTCTCTTTTTATTGTCTACACAAATTTCAGCAAGATTCATAATCTAAACCTGAATCTGGCTGCATAATCTGTGGTTGGTCCTTGTTTATTTAATATCCTTAACCAACTTCTGAACAGCCTTCATGGGTGTGTGTGGGTCTAAAAGGGAGAGAGAATGATTAGATGATGCTGAAATTTTGAGCTGGATTAGAATTATATGAGGCCTTTGGGACTATGTCTAATATTGGACTGCTGATTTAGGTTGATCTTGATGGAGTCAAACCAGAAGTATGACACAAAGAGAAACATAAAACCCCTCTTGGCTTGCACAGAATTTCCTTTTTAGTGGGGATGAAGTCCCTTGAAAAAAAACTTACTTCTCTAAAAGAAAAAGACTTACTTTAGGACAGTGACATTTTAGGGCTCCAGGACTGTACTATTTCTAGTCACCTCTTTCTGCAGAGCCTACTTTCCATCATATAATTACTTCTAGTACATTTTTAACTGATGTTTGTCTGTAAACATTAGGAGATGAACCAGCACAATAAGAATATTGATAAAGAGTGGGAAGGGTCTTTTCAGTAAAGAGGTTACACAGTATCTATAGCTTTTAAGGACCTTCAAATTCCTATCCCCTGGATAGATGCCTGGATTAAACTGTTTTTAAAATGTAGACATTCCTAGGGACATGAAGGGGGAAAGCACAGCTATGTAGATAAAATACCTAGAAGAATAAACATATCACTGTAGGAATTAAATAACTATTTTACCTAAAAGGAATAGAAAGTACATGTAGGCAGGAAGGAACTTACAAAACAATGTTTATGGAGGTAGCACTAGAGAGCTTGACCCATCACCAGTCTTATCTGCTGGAGTCTGTGAATGGAAAGGCTGCACTCTCTCAAAGATTTCCTGGAGAATTTCTTACACTGTATAAAACCCCTGAGTTTTCAAACAGTAAAATAAGATTATGAAAGGACTTAGAAAAAATAAATATTATCATCTTCTGAAAACTGAGGAAAGGAAATTCAAGGGACTGGATCTTGCATGTGTGCATGCACTTGTTTGTGTACACACACATGCACACTCAAGTGTTTGGGTGGGTCAGAGCTTTGGGAACCAAGGGGCATTGTTATACTCACACAAACTGCAAAATGCACAGGACAGTGCCACTCGTTACAATGAGATCGATTACAGCTGTGGCTGGAGTCTACTCTTTTATCTAGTGACACAAGAGCTTTGGACTTTGGCAAACAGGGCTCAGCGTATGGCTGCTGTAACCGAGATGTTTCTTTGGCAGAGTATGAAGATGGAATCATGTATCTTCTTACCCATGTGTGCCTGCCTGTACGTGCTGGGGGCAGTACACAGCACCCCATAAACAGTGCCACAAGCTACTTCCTCTCAAGTAGCACAAGAAGCTTCAGGAGGCATTTAGCCTTTGTAGAGTGTCTCTGAGGAGCAGTGCCCTTGGAGCTCCCATTGGAGGAGGGGTGCAGTTATGTGCCACTCCACACTCCAGGCTGTGCCTAAAGCCACAACCTAGCTATATATTATTTATAATAAATCTGTCCTATGAGGAAAGGAATAATTTGTTAATGTCTGATTAGAGAGGTAGGGAATTACAATGATTTTCAAAAAAAAGTTAATGAATCTCTTTCTGGAGTTGGAAGCATTCTATTTTTCTTGACCTCCAACCACTCCTCTGAATGATCTCTGGAACATTATCTGTACCTTTTTGAAGAAAACCATTTATGTCTTCAAAGATAAATCGGAAAAAAGGTCATCACATATTGCACATGCATCATAGCAGTGCTTGTCAAACCATGGGTCAGGACCCAGCACTGTGTCACAGACCCATGGTTAATGGGTCTGACACTTGGAGGGGTGGGGTGGGCGAGCGATTGACAAGGATGCTGGCTGCTCTGGGTCATCAGGTTTCAGAAAAGCGGCCAGGGTCCTTGTCAGTTTCCCACGGCTGCTACCCAGGGTGGAAGCAGCTGTGGGAAACTTCAAAGGACACTGGCTGCCCTTATCAGTTTCCTTAGGCTGCTTCCACCCAGGCGTAGCAGCCACAGGAAATTCATGACTGTGTTGGGTCACAGTCATAAATAATTTTTTTCAACAGGGTTGCAAGAAAAAAGTTTGACGACCACTGCACTATAGAAACTTTTCCAGCTTTGAATGAATTCCAGGGATTAATCTTTTAAATAGATACACTTCTGCTTGAACAAACTGAGGCCCTGGCCTTACAAACAAAATGTGTAATTTAGGCACATAGTCACTGACCACATATATGTGTACATTATGAGTGTATAATCCTGTGCGTCTGGGCTGTTAGGTGGTTCTAAATAACTACAGACGGAGAGAGAACTGTCACGGAAGAGAAGAATTGAACTGGCAGTTTTTCATTTCCCTTCATTGCTTTGACTATTGTTTCTTGCTGCAGTACAATATTATGAAGCCTGATTTATTCCCTGCTCATTGAGCAGGAAGTTTGTTGATCTGATTGAGTATGTCTGTTTCCTAATCAGTCCTTGTTCTAATTTGCTTGATTATTCAATGTCTTTGCACTCAAAATCCAGCAAATTCCACATTAACTGGATATTAATTGATTATGCTTAAATCACCCAAAAGGTTTTTACTGGCAACTGACAAGATATCAATCACTCATTCATAAAATGCACCCTATTCCTTAAAGCCAGGGGGACTGGAGTTTGTTTATGTGCTAGCAGGAAGTGTGACCATTTCATCTGTGCTTAAAACTGCTGGTCTGAAAACATCTAAAGACTGTTTGACTTAAGAGGCCAAGTTTAACCCGGATGATACTGCAGGAATGAATTTGCTCTTAGGTCCCTATTGTAGCACAGGCATTTCCATCAAAAAGGAAAAGCTGTGAGAAAATAATTCGCACCAATGGCAAGACCAGAAACCACTGAAGTAAATGACTCATAGATGACTCATGGAAATATTAAAGATATTAATGCAGTGTAAAAGAAGATTTTCAAAATGGATACTGCTTATATATAGGGTTAGGCTAACTTTAATGGGAACCAATGTATGTTATTACTAACAACTATTACAGTCCAAAAGATTGCTTTTGAAAATTTCACATTGTCTATTCCTGTAAAAAAAATCAAACTAACTAAATTTTTCTTGGTCCTTTTGTATGTCTGAAGCAGTCCTTGCATGTTTCTTTTTAATTATCCTAAGAAATCTGTTCACAGAATTATCAGTGAATTTTAAAATCAATTTTCCACTGGTTGAATAAATCATAAGGAAGCTGAGTGACTTGTTCAAGGTAACAATGTGGAATCATAGAATCATCTAGGAGTAGAACCTGCAATCCTAATGGCTCCCCTCATCCTTTTCATTAACTACCGGGCCATCCATCTTTTTCATTTATTTCTTGCTCCACCGACATACCATTTTTAAGAAGTGACATTTATTCTGTATGTAAATATATCTGCATGTCTATTGGCACAGAAGTCAGTCAACACACGGCTAATTTCAATCCACCTCAGAGAAAGGATGGCAAACCTAACTGAAACAACCAAGGGTCCTGATCCTAAAGACTCCTGTGACTAAGGGGTGGAGCTATTTCATTCAGTGCCTCAGTATGATCTGAGGGTTTCAGGGAAAAGTTGGGAGGTTGTTAAGCAGAATGTGACAGGGAGACATACTGGAAGAAACCAGTAAGGACACCAATTTATTGGGTACTGCTCAAAGAATCACACTGTCCTTCGACTACTTTGTTTCCTTGTCAAAACAGAGTATAGTACACCCTGTCCTCTTTAAACCAGCTGTGCAGGTAGCACAACTGATGGCATGGGGTCATAGAAGCATAGGAAGGCAACTCATATTCAGAGCTCTGTGAAAATGCTGAAATCTACTCAGTTCCTCAGTTTTTAAATTCAAGCTTTGCCTAAATTGCCTGAGCTCCACATACACAATATCGATTTTGGTATGGTAAAGTCATAACATGGCCAAGTGAGGTTCACCTGTCTCTATGCAGTTGTAACATTATCTCTGAACATTTCTCAAAGTTAGGAAGAGTATAAATGAAATGGCAGGTGCCTATTAGAATATTCTTTAACTGCATTAACCCACAAGAGGTCAAATACGCACATGCTGTAGCAGTGGGAGACTATTGGTTGGATTAGAAATCTAAGTTAGTCCTCTTCTAAAGCTTTCCCTCTCTCATACTTTTTTTCCACCCTTGCATCCCACCCACTTTTCTTATATTTCCCCTTCCCATCTTTTCATCCAAACGGATCCTCTGTTTAACCCTTTGACCTGATCTCTTCTTGTCCCTCCCTCTAAATGCAATTAGCACTTTGATGTCTCCATAAGATATTTTGTTTGGGGAGTTGTTTTGTTTCCCCTTGCTTTTCATTCTCCTTTGAAAACAGGATTGAATCAGAATCCTGATTATATAAAAAGGCAGTTAGTCCAAGTATTTTTCTATACAGTGTAGTTGCCTCAGACTTACAATTCATTTCTAATTGTTGGATTTCCCAGAAATATCACCCAAGGTAACATTTCCGTGCAGCCATACAAAATACTACTCAGCAATCATTGATCTACTACAAGTAATTTAGTTTCTGATTATCAGTAATCATTATTGCAATGGCCACACAAGTAAATTTTGAGTCAGAGCTGGTACGTTTTCAAGACAAGTTTGTACATCTGTTTTTATGGCTACAGAAAAATATTCCAAAATGTTCAAATTTTCAGAAACAATTAAATTACTTAGGAGAGAGATTTGATCAAAAGTCTATAGAACCTCGGAGGTTTGGAAGAATGTTACCACCACATGACTAAAATATCTATTGCACCTACAGTCAGGAAGTCCCATAACTAGGTACTATTATTTGCCAGTGTACATGCCTCATCATGAGCACTGTTGAGAACCACAGTCAGGTTACTAGAATAAAGCCAGATTATCTTAATACTGCAACACTTCTGTCAGAATTAGCTCTTCTGCATTCTTTCTTATCAGAAATTTACAATCTATCCTCCTCTTATAGCTCACCATCTAGCAGGCAGTCATGAATTTGCAGTGTATAATTTATGAGCAACATTTCTGTTTGACACATTGGGATTGATTCATCCCATTATATGTTTTTTATTGCACTATACATTCTAGGTAAGGTTCAGAGTATAAACATACATAAGAGTGACTGTGAAGCTGTAATTTAGGATTTTAATTATTTACTTATTTTTCATTCTACTGAGTCTATTACTTAAGATTACTTTACAATAAATTTTACTTGTTTACCCTGATGTCCAGAAGGAGTCAGAATTCTGTGGAAAAAAAGTAATTAAGTGAGAAAAAAAGGTAGACTACAGAGTTCTGATTGTTCTTCTCTCTCTCTCTTGCTTTTTAAATGACATAGGAATACAATAAGCATGAACACTTCCATGATAGCTAGGTCATGTGTTCTAAGAAAACATGAATGCAACTGACAGGATATATGTATAATGGGGTAAAAAATCCTTTTCACATAGTGAGGGCAATGCTGTGTTAGTTTCAGGGCAGAGAGGAGGTATGAATTCAGTCATTACTGGCTAATATTTTGCAAAATTAATATTACATCATTAAATAGCAGCTGATTTTTTTTTAAATACCCATGATAGGTGTAACCCATGTGCCTAGTGGAGACCATCTCTTTAAGGGACCCGTTGGGGCTGGGTTACTGTTGTCAAGCAGTCACATCCAGATGATTCTGGAACAGGATGTAGTAGCTTTGAGCATGCTCCACAAGGTTCTCTGCTGCTGCTGGGATCAGACACCATGAGAGGAGCAACCAAAGCAGTTGCATTGAGAAGAGCGCATGTACTTGGTGTGTAACAGGTAAAAGCCAAGCCAGGAGCGGAAAGCAGGAGGTTTCCCCCTACTCTGGAGCATTTTGCAGCAGAGTTTCTTCATATGTACATATGACTGAGTGCTTGTTAATCATTAGCTGACTGGGTGCTGGTTCCAGCAGAAGAGGAAAAAGAACCTACAGGGATTTCTGCTGAAGATTCCTGCAGCCAAAGAAAAGGAAACTTCTTTCAACTCAAGCCTTTGGTCTTGGTGAACAGAGACTATAACTGAGATTCAGGAGAACACCGCTTAAACTTTGGGAACTGTTGGGTTCCTACTGCCATTTTTTCTGTGGGGACAACTCTTTTCAAATTAATTTTGATTTTCTTGTTTATGTGTTGTGGAAAAGTAAGCTGTGAAATGGTGAATGGGGGTTTACAAAATAACCACATTTTATCATATAGTAGTTATATTGTTTGATCATAAGATTTATAAAGTTAATGCTTAATAAAGATTATTCATTTTGGTTTTTTTAGCCCTTGAATGTAGGGAGGGTAACTGAACAATCTTTTCTGAAAGTCCCTTGAAGATTGATCCTGGGTCTCCAGCTGCTTCTCTATAGGAGTTGGGGTTAATTTCTTTTAAGGCGCTGAAGAAGGGCAATGAAGTAAACTCTAGTCCACCTGAAGGTTACCTAGGCACTTCCGGGAACATTTTTTAAAGTGCCTAAGTGACTTAGGTGCCTATGTCTCATTGACTTTCAGAAGGAGTTATTTTCCTAGGTTGTGACCTACATTTGAATAAGTCACCCTTTGAATGTAATGCAATGCCAGTGTTGTTATTTTTTGATAAAATTCAGCTTATACACAGATGCTAATCTAACTTCCATTGCCAATGGAACTTGGATTTGGTCCAAGAGAAGGCTATGGTTACCAAGCATAGATAAAATCATATCTTTTTTCATACACAATTAACTCAACTGACTTAAGTAAATAATTTACTTCAACTCAGTACCTATCAATGGCAAACAAATTATTCTAACTAAAGCTCTCTAGTGAACTATATAATCAATAGTTCAGCAATAAATTCCAGTTTCAAATGAGCACTGTTTAGTTGTATAGATCATTTTATAACCAGAAATATGTTTGTTCATGTGTGCTTTAATATAACAAGGATATAGCAAAATGTGGGTGGGATTTTCAAAAGCTCTGAGCATTGAGCTTACTTTGTTCTCACTGCAGTTCATGCAATCGTAGTATTGTAAAAAAAAGCAAGGAGTCTTGTGGCCAGAGGCATTGCTGGCGCCTGGCACACAGGGCCTGTGTGCCAAATCCCAGCTCCAGTGCCCCAGGTCCTGTGGGGCCCCTGCCTCTCCCAGTCTCCAAGCTGGAGATCCAGGGCCTGGCCACCCTCAGCGGCCACGGCTGCTTCTGGCCCCTTCCAAGGCCGGGTGGCCCCGTGGCCGTGGTTGCCGCTCCTGTGCCTGTCCCTGGTCAGGGGCGGGGCCTGGGCTGGTACCCCAGGTGCTTTCCCGGGGCAGCGACACCCCTGCTTGTGGCACTTAAAGACTAACAGATTTATTTATCGCATGAGCTTTCGTGGGAGAATATCCCACTTCGTCAGACACTTTGAAGAGGGAGGCCTTACAGAATTGGATGAAAATAAATGCAGAGGGGTATAAGACATGGGATCAGGTCATAGTGCAACAGTATGTAGTATTGTAGTTAGCGGGAGCAGAGCTGGATCAATGCTGTCAGCATTCAAAAATCCCATGAGTATATTATATGTATAAAAAACTCTTGCTCTTTTGGGACATTGTCCAGTAGCATGGTCCCAAATTTTGATTAATTATTATTTGCATCATAGTATCACCTAGATGTTCCAGCCATGATCAGAACCCCCCTTGTGCTCATACTCTGCATACACACAGTGAGAGGCAGGTCCTGCTTTGAAGAGCTCAGAAGCAAACAAAAAAAAAAAAAAAAGGAGAAAGGAAGTTTTTCACTCTTTTCCAGAGGGGAATTAAGTCACAGATAGATAAACCTGCTGCACCTGCACTGTTGAAACCACTCAGAGCTTTGTGATGATCTTCAATGGTTAAAAATGAGGTCCTATGTGATTTGCCTAAGATCACACAGGAAGTCTGAAGTTGAACAACAGATTGACTCCAGGTCTCCTGAGTCCCATTTCACTACCTTGCCCACAAGACCATCCTTCTTCCTAACTTATGTTAACATTGTGAAAAATAGCTTCAAGCATCTAAAAGTACCTTTATTCTTTGAGCTGGAAGTGTGCATTCTAGTCCAAAGAGACACACCTGCACTAGCTTTAATCAAGCTAATGCGTTAGAAACAGAAAAGTATCCTCTGCAGTGTGAATTGTGGGAGGGCTAGCTGCCACATAGAGGTACCTGTGGCTAGCCTCACCTTGAGGTTGGCTACACACTGTATTATAGCATGCCAGCTTAATCAGAGATTGTGTGGTTATGTGTTGTCCTTGGACTGCAATTTACACCTTCCCTGTGAAGCACAGACTGTGAATGGGTAAATGTTTTGTTTTATTTTCTAGCTGAGGACTGTCCCGAGGTAAGTGATTAACACATGGAGGGAGGCCTCATTTTTCTGGAAGATAGAAGTAGGGAAGTAAATGAATCATCAGGTTGAAAACAGAATGTTTGTACTAAATAAGACATTCGACTAAGAAGGCAGAATGTCTGAGGCAACTAATTGGGAGAATATGCACAGAATTAATTATTCTGAACTAGAAAGCAAAGGGCAGTGGAACAAGGAATGTAGTGATGAGGAAAAGAGGGAGTTGCACTATGGACAGAGCATGCTGCACAGAGATTGCTTTCTGCAAACTAGTCAAGCCAATCCAAAAACATGTGATCTGATGTATAGTAAATGCAGTGAGATGGGTAATGTATATAAAAGGAGAAGTTTCTGTGTAACTTAAGAACACTGCTGTATCCTGCATCCATCTCCCCTGTGGATGAGTTTGATCTACCTGTCATAGGACTTTTGCACGCCAAATGAAACCTGAGTGACAAAGGCGGGAATAGGTCTGAGTTCTTGAGAAGCAGAGTGGAAGGAGATCTCACAGGGAATCCCAACATATTTTACTCAACCATTTGTGTCAGTGGAGAAACCAAATACGTGTCTCAGAATATACTGTTCTGCCTGGATGCTAGAAGGAATTACTGGAGCATATCAGAAGCCAAAGGAAAAAAATCAGAGGACCAGATCCCCTGTTTATGTGATTTGATCATTTAAAATCATTGCAACTACACTGATCTATATCTGCTGAATATCTGGCCTGCAGTTTGCCAAATGGACATTCCCAAACTTTTACGGTGTCACAAACAGTGGAAAGTAACGCAACCTGCAATGCATACACATTACATGGATTAATACAGAGAAAACTTACTAAATCCATATAGGATTCCATTTACCAAGATACTTTAGCACATACCTAAAATTAAACAAATGAGTAAACACATTGACATCAATGGCAAAATCCTCACTGCAGTGAAATGTTATTAACTTCTACAGTCACAATTTCATCTGAAGTGTTTAAAGTTAGTCACATGCTTAAATGCCTTGCTGAAGCATGTAAAGCATCCATCATTTACATAGCTCAAGTTGTGATGCTGCAGTCCTGCAAAATAAACAAAACTGTGCACTAACTATCCCACTTCATTTCATTTTGTATGCGGTAAAAGTTTATGGCAATAAAAATGAGTGTTTTTAATTTGTATTTAATTACTAAAGCTAGGGGAAAACATGGGGGCTCCATTTAATGAAGTTTTCACTAAACTAGGCAGTTTCACAAATGCTGATGACTCTCATTAAATGCTCTTATAACAATCTGGAAGCTAAATTTTCTGAAATTCGACATAAAGTGCACTAATCATTTTTCTGGAGAGAAGTACACTTTCAATCTTCTTTTTCTTGTAGCCAAAGACCAGGTTTGTGTACTTGGAACACTTATTCAAGTATTATATTGAAAAATTATAGATAAAATGAGATTTCCAAAATATATGAACTAAAGAATTTTGTAGAAAACTACAACTGCCTGGCATTGACATTATAGAAGGAATGAACACGAACAGATTTGAAAAGTTAGCTGGACTTGCCTCTGGACACTTTTGAGTGCAAAGAAGAGCCAAAAGGAGGAGAAAGAGGGAACTGAGAACTGGACTGCAAGCCAGAAATATACTGTGTTTAAGTATTACTTCTGTTGGTCAGCCAAACAATGAGTCAATTTGGCTCAACTTCTGCAACTTTGTTTTTGAATGAAAAATAAAATAAAATCCTTTGAAACTGTGAAAACATTTCTTTTGGCATTTCTGAAACAAAGCATTTGATTTTTTGCTCAGGAGAGATGTTCCTTTTTGGAATTTCCCTTTGTCTTATTTTTTTTAAAAAAATACCTCAATCAAAATGAAATCTTTTGTTTAGATCTGAACAAAACACTGAACGATTTTTTAGTTTTACTGTCCTGTTTCGCGAAAACTCGTTTTCAGTCCAGTTGAAAAATGAATTTTGATTTTGTGGTTTGGTGGCTGAACATAAAAAAGTCGGCTATTTGGATAGTTCTAGCTATAACATTAAAATAAGCTGTTTAGAGTTCACTAAATGTCACTATAAAATCCAGCTTTTTCTATCAGACTCTGGCTGCATAATACAACAGCTCATCTCCAAACTGAGTTTCAGAGTGGTTGAGTGTAAGCCAGCTGCTGCAAAAAATGTCATTAACATGATTTCTCTTGTAGTAATTAGATATTGGCATGTGTCACATAGCTTGAACTTTACTTTGGATGAAGAACTCCTGAAAGTTCAGGGGTTTCTGGATGCAGGGTACTGATCTGGCCCATTAGACATAAAGAAGCCAGTCAGAAAATTCTGATTGGGATCTGTGTACATATTACAAATCCTTCTTTTCTTCCAAGCTCTAGGACACATTTCTTTGTCTACATGCTCCCTTCCCCTGGGATTGGGGTACACAAAAACACGCAGATATATTTCCCTCTTCCCTCTTCTGAATCCTTAAAGAGAAAAGGCAGAACCTGGCTGTAAATAAAACATGCAAAAGAAATCCCTTTTTTCTGACTGGAAGAATTTCAGGCAAGTTCTATTCCAAAGGATGCTTTTTGTCTGCTTCTGCAAGAAACAAAGTTTGCCAGCCAAAGCAGAACAGACTACTGGCTAATAGGACCAGTCCTGAATGCTCATTTTGAACTGAACCACACCTACTATTGCATGAAGCAATTTCTGTATGATTTGTTACACCAGTGGTTGGGCTCCTGCTGCATTTGCTCTTTTTCTCTCTCTAGTAATTAAAGATGAAGAGTGGGCCTCTAATGTGATAATTAACTTTAAGAACAGAGGATTTACTGGCTGAGAACTTTGCAGCATGCCTTCATTACTACCTGTAAAATACCGATGCTATGTGTTTGGAGCTTTTGAAGTAATCATTCTTGCTAGATCTTCCTAAGGGTTTTAAAAGTTATATGAGTACTGGAAGAAAATTAAAATTCCATTTTTATTTGAGATATCAAAAGAAATTGCCTACACTAGTTTGAAATAGAAAATAAACTATAGGAAATTGGAACTGATCCCTTTGTATCATCATATGAAAAACAGAAAAAGTGAAACACTCTCTCTTCCAATCTCTCTGCTTTGGGTTTTAGAAGGTGCGACTGGTAGCATTGCCTATTATTAATGTTGCCCAACATTTCCCATTATAAGATTCTGTTTTAAGGTATTTGTAGCTTTGCTTAACTGTCATCCTTCCATTTGGTATTTTCCATTCTGAGTGTTTGATTAATTAGTTTATTTATTTTGGGAAAATTTCAGCCAGAAACAGCTCAGCCATTCAGGAGAAGGAGACTAGGGAAAAAATATTTTGTTTTGTTCATGTTACAAAACTCTGCTGACCAATGCTTTGGAGGATGGACAAGGAATATGCCATGGCCTCTGTGTCTTCACCATTCCTGTGAAAATCCATCCAGATATGGTCAAGATACAAGTCTACCAAATATCACTGTTTACACCTCCTCCGTAAAGACTTCTTAGTGCTTCACAACTACATGCTATGAAGATTACATCCAAAACAAGCATGCTGTAGCCCCAGGCCAAGTAAGAGATTTCCCTGATATTGTAGTTCCCAGCTGGTCTGGGCTATGCCAGGGTGGGTCCAGGCATGAGAACTGAGAGCAGCGAGCCTGTCTGTCATGTACTCTGAAGGATCCCTGCTGCTGCCTGAACAGTGAGAAGGAGGAAGCCAAAGGGACAAAAGCAAGACTTGGGAGCACTGGATTTGCAGATCAGGGCAATGACTCTGTAGTAGAGAAGACAAGGACAGTAGCCTGCCGGGGAAGGGGGCGGGGCATAGGCAAACTGGGATTGTGTGCTACAAAAGGTTTCAGGAATTGGCTGGGTATGGAAAGTGAGACTGAGGTGGCTCGGTAAGAAGATTGGCCAAACCTGCCTGTCTCTGTGCAAATGAATAAATGGACACAAATCAGACATCAAGAACAGCAACATTAAAAAACCACAAGGAGTTGTGTGGCACTTTAAGACTAACAGATTTATTTTTAAAAAAACAGTAGGGGAACACTTCAACCTCCCTGGATATTTTGTAAAAGACATTGTAGCTACATTTCTTCAACAGAAAACCTTTAAAACCAGACTCCAACAAGAAATTGTGGAACTGGAATTCATATGC
This sequence comes from Podocnemis expansa, assembly GCA_007922195.1. NCBI lineage: Eukaryota > Metazoa > Chordata > Testudines > Podocnemididae > Podocnemis > Podocnemis expansa. Next base: position 15,075,265 of record ML682004.1, on the reverse strand, counting down.
AAATTCAACACCATCATTGCCAAATATGATTTTCATTCTCACCTCCCTATCTATTGTTTCACACTGTTTGAATCAAAACCACTTGCTTGGTTTGCTGAAAAAGTCCGAACAGACCTTGTGATTTACCCTTCTCTCCATTTATATATTCACCTACACACTGCAGTTTCCATTTAACCCATTTGATGATTAGGGATTATACCCATGAAAGCTAAATAAATGTGTTAGTCTTTAAAAATGCCATAGGACTCAATTTTTTTTCTACAATGAAGAACAGACTTATCAAACACATAGATAAAAACTATCTGTTCAGGAAGAGTCAATATGTCTTTTGTAAAGAGAAATTGTGCCTCACCAATTTATTAGACTTAGAATAATAGATTATTAGGATTGGAAGGAACCTCATGAGATCATCTAATCCAAAACCCTTCTAAAAGCCCCAATAAATCATCCTAGCCAGTGTTTTGTCCAACCAGGTCTTAAAAGTTTCCAAAGATGGAGATTCTACCACCTCCCTAGGCAACCCATTCCAGTGCTTCACCACCCTCCTAGTGAAAACATGTTTCCTAATATCGAACTTAAACCTCTCCAACTGCAATTTAAAACTATTGCTCCTTGTTCTGTCCTCTGTCACACTGAGAACAGCCTAGCTTCCTCCTCGTTGGAGCCTCCCTTCAAGTAGTTGAAGGCTTCTACCAAATATACCCTCAGTCTTCTTTTTGCAGACTAAACAAGCCAAGTTCCTTCACTCTCTCCTCAAGCCATGTGCCCTAGCCCCCTAATCATTTTTGTTGCCCTCCACTGGACTCTTTTCTAATTTGTCCACATCCTTTCTCCATCAGGGAGCCCAAAACCAAACACAATATTCCAGATGCAGCCTCATCAGTGCCAAACAGAGGGGAATAATCATATCCCTTGATCTTCTGGCACCACTCCTACTGATTCAGCCCATATGCTGTTGGCCTTTGAGGCAATAATGGCATATTGTTGACTCATATCCAGTTTCCTATCCACCATAAATCCCAGGTCCTTTTCTACAGAGCTTCTAATTTGCTGGTCTGCCCCCAGCCTGTAGTAGTACATGGGATTTTTCCATCCTAAGTGCAGAACTTGGCATTTGTCCTTGTTGAACCTCATGAGATGTTGTTTGGCCCAATGCTCCAATTTGTGTATGTCTCCCTGAATCCTATTCCTACCTTCTAGCATATCTACCATTCCTCCCAGCTTGGTGTTATTCACAAACTTACTGAGCATGCAATCTATCCCATCATCCAGACCATTAACGAAAACTTCTTTGAGAGGGTCAACAAACATGTGGACAAGGGATATGGGATATAGCATAATTGGTTTTTTCTCAAAGACTTTATTGTCCCCCTCCAATGGCTCTTGAGCAAATTAAGCTAGTCATGGGATAAGTCTCTGATGAATCAGTAACTGATTAAAACACAGAACAAAAAGTCAGTTTTTGGAATAGAGAGAGGTAAATAGTGGTGTCCATTAGAGATGTGTCTCGAAGTGAGAGGTGCTCAACATATTCATAAATGATCTGGAAAAAAGGTGTAAACAGTGAGGTGGCAAATTTTTCAGATGATACAAATTACTCAGTAAAGTTAACTCCAAAGCCGACTGCAAAGGGTTGCAAAGGATTCTCACAAATCTGGGTGACTACGCAACAAAAAGGCAAATGAAATTCAGTGCTGCTAAATGTAAGCTAATGAACACTAGAAAACATAATGCCAACTATACAGATAAAATGATGGGGTTTAATTAATTGTTACCACTAAAGAAAGATCTTGGAGTCTTTGTGGACAGTTCTCTGAAAATATCCAGTTGGTGTGCAGTGGGAGTCAAAAAAGCTAACAGAATGTTAGGAACTATTAGGAAAGGACTAGATAATTAGGCAGAACACATCGTGCCATTATTTAAATCCACAGCTTGAATAATGCATGTAAACAAAAATGATTAAAGGTATGGAACAGCTGTCACTCCAGGAGACATTAAAAAGACTGGGAATTTTTAGCCTGGAAAAGAGATGACTAAAAGGGGATATGACAGAGGTCTATAAAATCATGACTAGTGTGGGGACAGTCAATAAAAAAGTGCTATTTACCTGTTCATACAATACAAGAACAGGGGGTCACTCATTTAAAGTAACAAGCAGTGGGTTTAAAGCAAACAAAAGAAAATACTTCTTCATAGGATACACAGTTAATGTGTGGAACTTGTTGCCAGGGGAAGTTGTGAAGACTACAGATATAATGGGGTTCAAAAAAGAATTAGGTGTGTTCATGGAGGATAGTTCCATTGGTTGGCATTAGCCCAGGTAGCTACCAGTGAAATTCCATGATCTGTCCTTAGCTACTGGCTGACTGTTACTTTCATGCTCCTTAGCGACTGACTGCCAGAGACTGGGACAAAAGAGGTGTCGTTGTCATCATGAATAAATTGGATTATGATCAGGAGGCTTATAAACAACTCTCCAACACAACATTCTACAAACCACTTTCCTCTGACCCCATTGAGGAATGCAAAAAGGAACTACACTACCTGCTCAAGAAACTCCCCAAGGCAGCATAGGAACAAGTAAAGACAGATACGTCACCAGAACCCCGACCACAGATATTCTATCTACTGCCTAAAATCCATAAAAAAGGTAACCCCTGATGCCCTGCCATCTCAGGAGTAGGCACTCTTACAGCAGGCTTATCTGGCTATGTGGACTCCCTCCTCAGACCCTATGCTATCAACAATCCCAGCTATCTTTGAGACACCATGGACTTCCTTACAAAAATCCAGTCCATTGGTGAGCTTCCAGAAAACACCATCCCGGCCACTAAGGATGCAGAAGCTCTTTACACCAACATTCCACATAAGGATGGATTACAAACTATTAGAAGAACCATTTCAGATTATGTCACTTTGTGGCTGAACTTTGTGACTTTGTAGTTACCCACAACTATTTCAGATTTGAGGATAATTTATACCTTCAAGTCAGTGGCACTGCTGTGGGTACCCGCATGGCCCCACAATATGCTTATATATTTATGGCTGACCTAGAACACCATTTCCTCAAGTCTTATCACAAAGCACCTCTCCTCTATTTATGCTACATTGATGACATCTTCATCATCCGGACCCATGGTAGAGATGCCCTTGAAGATTTCCACAGATATTTCAACAATTTCCACTCCACTATTAAATTTAGCCTGGAACAGTCAACACAGGAGACTTCTGGACACTATAGTACAAATTAGGGATGGACACCCAAGTGCAACCCTATACTGAAAACCTACTGATCTGTATAGTTACCTACATCCCTCAAGCTTTCATCCTAAACAAACCCACACCATATGATCCATTGTCTACAACCTTGCCCTAAGATATAACCACATTTGCTCTGATCCCTCAGATAGAGACAGACACCTGCAGGATCTCTGTCAAGCATTCTTAGAACTATAGTACTCAGCTGCAGAAGTGAAGAAACAGATTGACATAGCCAGATGGGTACCCCAAAGTCAACGACTACAGGAGAAGCCCAAGAAAGAAAACAACAGAGCTCCTCTAGTCATTACCTCCAACCTCCAACTTAGACCTCTGCAACACATCCTCAGGGATCTACAACCCATTCTACAAGAGGTTCCCTCACTCTCTCAAGCCTTGGGGGACCGACCTCTCCTCGCTTACGGACAGTCCTCCAATCTTAAACAGATACTTACCAGCAACTAGAGACCTAACAACAGAAACATTAAAGCAGGCATATATCCCTGCAACAAACCATGCTGCCAACTTTGCCCACCTGTCCGCACAAAAGAAACTATTACACAGCCTAATAAAACCAGCTATTCCACCAAAGGCTCCTTCACTTGCTCCTCCACCAATGTGATTTATGCCATCATGTCCAAGAGATGCCCCTCTGCCTTGTGTATTGGACAAACAGGATGATCTCTGTGCAAAAGAATAAATGGGCACAAGTCTGACATCAGAAGTCATAGCATTGTAAAACCAGTGAGTCAGCATTTCAATTTTCATGATCACTCCATTAATGATTTGCTAATTGTTGTGCTCACATAGATGAATACTAAATCAAGGCTTCAAAGAGAAGTTACTAAAATTGAATTAATTTGTAAATTTGGTTGCATTGCTTCAGGTCTTATTGGGACATTGGATTTTCCTCTCATTACAACAGATGATCTGACCTCATTTCCCTCTGTATGCTGTTCCCCAGTGTTTGAATCTTTACTACTGTTTTGATTTGCTGTTACAGTGTGACTTGTTTCTCTGACCTACGCTTCCCTGCATTTATTTCCTACCATTCTGCAAGTTCCCCCACCTTCAAAGCATTTGACAAAGTGGGATTTTCTCCCACAGGAGCGCATACAAAAAATAAATTTGTTAGTCTTTAAGTGCCACAGGACTCCTTGTTCATTTTACTGAACTAGACCAACACAGCTGCCCCTTTGTAACCTCTCCTGAAGGTTTTTTAGAGAAAACCTATGCCTCTGGGCAAGTTAGCCAGATCACTCTGCTCTCTTGTGCTACTATTTTCAGAGACAGGCTAGGCCCAGTCCTCCCCCTATAAAGCATCTCCATGGAAATAAGTGGCCTTTCTACCCTCATATCCTGTGGTAAATAGAACCAAGAAAAACTCTTGTCGCTCTGCTGTTTTTCAATATTGGAGAAAATCAGCCATGATTATTCACAGCATCATTCTTCTTGCACTGAAAAGAGCACTTTCATCAATGATTCTCAGAAAACAGCAGCAGGAGAATTAGAGTGATGCTCAGTGCCTCTGAACCCTCATTATTTTTCACTCTCCAACATTTGCCAGGTAATTTCAGTCACAGTGGCCAGGTATCATGTCCTTCCCTGATGAGTCCAGCTGCTCAATGGCAGTCAAGGTTGAATATTAAAAGACAATTTGTAGTTGCTACATATAGATTAATGCCAGACACCTTCAACTTACCAGACAAATTTCACAATGAAAAGTAGTTTAAAAACACTTTGCACAGGTTGAACAAATCAACACAAAAAGATGCAACTTTCCCCAAGTACTACTATCAAGGCATAAATAAATAGTCATCCAGATTCAGAATTGCCTAGACAAAATATGGAACAAGAGGACTTTCAAAAGCAATTCAAAATAAATCTAAGTCATCCCCAAACAAACACTATCTCATTTTGATTTTGCACATATATTGAAGGATATATACTTTTAGGCTTAGGTAGAGCTGCTTATTTCTAGAACTGGTCTGAATTTTACTTCTTCCTCAGAAAATTTTGATGATAATGAAAAAAAATATTTCTGAGAAAAATGTTTGACTTTCATTTAAAAAGAACTGAAAAGGCAGATATTTTCCAGAAAAAAATGTTTGTTTTCAGCTAAAAAAGTTTTAATTAAATTTTTCACAGAAAGCAAAAAAAAAAAATTTTTTTTTTGCAAAAAAAAATTCATTGTGTTGAAAACTCAATTTTCCACAAAAAAGAAATGGCAGAAATATTTTATTCAGCCCTACCTCCACCAATGTCTATAAAGTTGTAAGGGCTGGATCATAAGGGGACCGTGCTAAAACACCTGCAGTAGAATATCTCCTATGTTCTTTCTGGGGTGGCACATCTCCATATTGGCTCCTGCACCTGATTAGGACTTTAGGGCTACACTCGAGTCCTAAGCAGAAGGCAGATACTCTTAGGGTGTGTTCACACAGCAGTCTTATTTCGAAACAACAGAGGTTCTTCCGAAATAAGAAACGCCATGTTCACACGATGTACCATTGTTTTGAAACAATGGGTTCCATTGTTTTGAAACAACGGCATTGTTGCGTAACAACTTAAACCCCATTTGGTGTTGAAACAACATTGTTTTGAAATGATTGTTTCAAAACAATCCTGTCTGAACATGTTGTTTCGAAACAATGGTTGATTCAAAACAACCGTCTGACCTTCCTCCCAGGGTGCTCAGCACCCCAGGGAACAGGAAGTTCCTGCCTGGGCATGCCTGGCTGGCAACATGGCCACCGACATGGCCCAGTGAGGCGGCCATGTTGCCACACCTTCCATGGCGCCCTGCCCCTGAATTGAAATAGCAAGCCCACAGTGTGAACATGCTATTTCAATTCCCGCTTCTTTCCTTATTTCGAAGTAACTTTTTGTTATTTCGAAATAAGTTATTTCAAAATAAGGCGTTATTTCAATACAAGTTGTTTCGAAACAACTTGTATCGAAATAACCCCCTGTGTGTGAACATAGCCTTAGTCTCTGTCTACACTAGAAATGCTACAGTGGCACAGCTGCAGTGTAGACACTTACTGCAGTTATAGAAGGCGGTTCTGTCAGTAATCCACTTCTCTGAGTGGTGGTAACTAAAACAAAAGAAAAATTCCTCTGTCAACCAAGATTTCTCCTGTCAATTTACCAGTGTCTACAGAAGGGCATTAAGTTGGCTTAACTATATTGCACAGGGTACAAAAATTTCTTAGCCCTGATCGATGTAGTTAAATTGACCCAACTTTGCACTGTAAACCCACCTTAAGACTTGATGCTGTAGACCTCACCCATCTGAATAGTCCTTACTCATGCAAAAATTGATGTTAAAGACAGTTTGCACAAACAAGAGCTTATACATTTTGGACCCAAATGTGCTAACAGGGAGACATTGTTCTGTAAACAGCCTATTTGTTTAAAGGGCATAAGACAACTGTATTCCAGACATCTGAGAGATGAGAAATAAGGAAGGAGAGATCATTTATAATGACTGAAACTTTAAAACAAAAGGCAAAAATGCTTGATTCTGTCCAAAATGGACAACTAGATCAGATTAGAAAATATGTTAACAGTATTTCAGCTGAGCAGTGGAAAAATTGCTCTAAGGATGTAAAACAATGGAGTGAAGTGGGTGATATTGAAACCATGTAGGACCAGATTCTCAGCTCATATGAATCCAGGAAGACCCACTGAAATTAATATAGCAATTCTAGTTTACATCAAAGGCCCTATGGTAACATAAATAAAATAATATATAATAACCAATAAGCTTAGTGGTGCAGTGGAAAATACCTCTCCCTGCTGGAATTTGATTACATAAATGCCAGGATCTTCTTCAGATCTGTCATCTATGATCTTTATAGTCTTATAATAAGACAGCTCTGCCATGAAGGTTGGTTTCTGATGTTATTGGTATCAGTGCAAGTGAGCTCAGAATCAAGACTCGAATTTGCACTCATGGACCCAAATTCTGGAAAGCACATAAGATGTCCCTAACCTTGTCAAATATTCAAACATATTTAGTGAGCAAAACGCTCAGATGTTTGTTGAACAGAAATGATATGCAGATTAGTCCTATTATAGCTGTGTGTGTAGAAGGAATAAGGCATAAACACACACAGATGCACATTAAAAAGCCTGATCCACTAGCCTTCAAATACACTACTGCTTCTTGTGTCTTGTTTTGTCTCCTGAGTAGCGTCTCCATGGATTTTTGTAGGATCAACTATTGGGTTATAAAACTCTGACCCAGGGCTGTGGCTGGGGTTTCTAGTGGCTGTCTATGCCATAATTTGATTTATTATTATCAATGATGAATTTATGTGATACATTTTTTGAAAGTAAATGCTGAGTGCCAAACAGAAAGTGCTGCCTGACCTCAATGGACACTGAGTAACTCAGAGCATTGTGGGAGGCATTTAACATGTTGCAGAATTGGGCCAGTATTTGCTGGCAGAAAATATTGCTGGTATTCAACGAAAGGGTTGCTGTGTGCTAATTTGTTTTTTTTCAGTAGATTTCTAGTGCAATAGAAAGGAACACTAAAAAGGATAATGAGCAGTACTGAACACAGATGTGGTGCTGTGGTAATACCGTATCAAAGATCTTTTTTCTTTTACATTCATGACAGTCACTCTCCACAGACAGAGTGGTGTACTCATCTGTCAAATCTTCCTTGCCTTGTCAAGCTTAGATTTATTACTTCACTGAAAAAATGTAACATTTTGATTTGAGATTTAAATATGACACTACATCAGAGAAGCATGATATGCATTTAAATGTTTAAATATTCTTTTGGTAGTGTTCAGACTGACAATTTAGAGAAATGCCTTTTTAGGACTATATTCTGTCACTTTCTGTTATGCTGTCACCCTTGAGAAGAACCATTCATTTCAGTAGGCTTGGTCAAAGTGTTAATCTAAGCACAGGAAGCAGAAACTGGCCCTTAAATATTAAGAAACGTGTGTTAGATGGCCCAAACTGGAGATAACTGGAGTATTAACTGAGCAAATTAGAGGTTTTGAGGAGCATGGAAGAGCCATCAGTGAGTTTTAAATAAGTTTATTCATGAAAGTATAGAAAAATGTTCACAAATTATTCCTTTTGAATTCTGAATTCACTACAAACTCTTGACAGTGGGATGTTAAGCAAATATTAAAGCTGGCTGGAGTTTCCTATAAGAGAATTGTTTTAAAAAATCTTCACGATAAATAAATTTGTTGATTTTAAAAAGTGACACAGCACTCCATGTTTGTTTCTTTCATTTTTTAAAGAAACAAAACACTTGTAAAATTGACTTGGTATTGTCAGAAAACTTTGTTTTTGATAATATTCAATGGAAGACATGAAAAATTTGGTGTGATGGTTTTCTGTTCTTTTGTCTTCCCATCTTCATTTTTCCCTTGCAACTTTTTCTTATTCAAGTTCCGCCATCATGACAGTCCTCTGAATGTTTAACTGTGACCTTGTCTGATCAACGTGAATGCAAATCAGTCACTGTATCAGTCTTTCCTATTTAGTCCTCAAAAATTTTCTTCATGTTTGGTTGCCCAACATCCTTGATTGTCTTTCATGAATTTTTCTTCCCCCATTGGCACGCTATGCCGGAGTCACTCTATTTCCAGATGGAGAAGTTTTATTTCAAAAGTGAAAATATGTTGGATATGAAATTTCACAGAAAAACATTGTCTGGTTTGTATTCCTTTCAAATTTGAAAGCTAGTGGAATGCTAATGCTTTTCAAACATTCATTTTCTTTTAGTAAAATGATATTGTACCATTTTCAGACAGTGAACAAACACCAGGATGACTTTTCTTACTTATCACTAAACACCTGACCAGCTAATCCCTAGTGAACTGAGAATATAGATTGTTAAAAAAGGGAGAGAGGAAGAATTTTCAAATTTAATTTTTCCCTCTTATTTGGCCCTCTTCACCACAGTGTGTGAGCTCATCACAACTTTTATTCTATGTATCCTCACACTACAGAGAAGTACTATAATCCCCATCTCTGTCTCCCTCTATTCCCCAGGCGACTTGCCCAAAGTCACAGAGGAAGTGCATTGCAAAGTGAGGAACTGAATGCAAGTATTTTAAGTCCTTGGCTAGTTTCCTAATGACTGGACCATCCTCCTTTTTCTCAAGGAACAATTCCTTCTTTCTTGTTCCCCACATGTCCCACAATCTAACCACATTAAAAAATATCACTTTCTTCTATGAGTTTTCTGTTTCATTTAATGTCCACTTATTCTTGGTTCAAGAATCAGTGAGAACAGAAGTTTCAAATCTACTTTCTCTGCCCAATTGTTATTGTTTATACTATTTGTCTCATGCCTAAAGTAAACAATGAGAATCTTTACAACTTCTTCATAGGAGAGCATATTTTCCAGATCCTTGATCATTCTTACACTTTTCTGAACCCCTCTAGTTCTGCAATGTTGTTCAAGATAGTACCAAACCCAGTATTCCAGAAGAGTTCATACTACTGATTCATAAAACTACTCATTCCCCACCCCCATATTATTTTCTGAGTGCATCCTACTCCCCAAAGTGAAAATTTGCCTGATGAAGAAAGCCTGGCGAGGTCATATTAATATAGAGGTTGTAGTTTCAAAACTTCTACAAAAACATCAAAAATCTGAGAGGCAGAGCATATAACATATACAAGATGTCAATAGAGCATACTTGTATGGGTGTACTGAGTTTTCTATGGCAATTGGGCTACAAATCTCCACACTGTATGCATTGTAGTTGCATTGGACCCAGGATATTAGAAAGATCTAAAGAGCTTGGTATAAGCTTAAAAGCTTGTCTCTCTTACCAACAGAAGTTGGTCCAATAAAAGATGTGCCATTCACCTTGACTCCACATGATCTTACTTATGCCTTCTCAATATGGCAATCTATTCAGAAAGCTGCTTTGCTATCCAGCCAAATTAGCAATGCCATACACTTAGACTTCAAGGTCAGAAGGGACCAATATGATCATCTAGTCTGATCTCCTGCACAATTCCACAAAACCTCACCCACTCACTCCCGTAATGAACCTCTAACCTATGACTGCTATTAAAGTCCTCAAATAATGGTTTAAAGACTTTAAGGTATAGAGAATCCACCACCAAGTGACCTGTCTTCCATGTTACAGAGGCAGGTGAAAAAATCCCAGAGTCTTCGACATGCTGCCCTGGGAGAAAATTCCCTCATGACCTCAAATATTGTGATCAGTTAAATCCTAAACATGTGGGCAAGACTCACCAGTCAGACACCCAAGAAAGTAACAACTCAGAACCCACCCCATCAAATCTGTAATAACTCAGAATCTACCTCATCCAATGTTTCATCATATGCCACTGGCATATCTACCACCAGTAGTCAAAAATCAATCAGCTGCCAGACTAGGCTGTCTCACCATACCGTTCCCTCCAAATATTTATCCAGCTCAGTTTTAAGGGGTTTTTTTCCCCCTGCCTCCATTGCTCCTGTTGGAAGGCTATTCCAGAACTTCACTCTTCTGATGGCTAGAAACCTTCATCTAATTTCAAGTCTAAACTTCCTTATGGTCAGTTTATATCCATTTGTTCTTGTGTCCACATTGGTGCTGGACTTAAATAATTCCTCTCCTTTGCTAGTGTTTATTCCTCTGATGTATTTATAGAGAGAAATTATGAACTCTCAACTTTCTTTTGGTTGGACTAAATAAGCCAAGCTCTTTGAGTCTCCTCTCATAAGGCAGATTTTCCATTCCACGGATCATCCTTGTAGCCCTTCTCTGCACCTGTTCCAGTTTGAAATCATCTTTCTTAAACATAGGAGACCAGAACTGCACATAATATTCCAGCTGTGGCCTCACCAGCATCTGTTTAACAGTACTAACACTTCCTTATCTCCACTGGGAATGCCTCATCTGATGTATCCTCGGACACCTTTAGCTATTTTACAGCTTAAGAGATTTAGGAGCACAAGTCCTATTGAAAGTAGGTTTCTGAAGGGACGTGCCCTCCTAAGCAATTTCAGACCAAATCCTTATCTTGGTTCTCACACATACTTTGATTGTCACAGTCTTTATTTGGCACTGAAGAAGTAGAGAAGTAGATCAGAAGCAGCAATGTAAATACATGTATATGACTTGCCCTGTAAAATAACAATGATTTATTGATTAAACCACATCAAATAAGTAAACCAGCCTCAAAAACATATAGCTTATTTAATTTGGGCATTCTAGAAATGTGAGTGGTCAGCTTTGTACACTTTCTTCTGCACTGGTACTGTTTGGAGTTTACCTTTGTATCATGTGTAATTGCAAAAATAGTCAGGGGTGGGGTATAATCGTTCAAACCTGATGCTTGCAGGCTACTAGTGCAACCAATGAGAGTGCTGTAGGCAAAGGGCTGGCAGCCTCTCAGGATCTGCAATATGGTCTTATATGGAACCTAAAATCTTAATGTCATTACAGATTAAAGACCTCTATATACAAGTCACATAAACCTTTGTTTGTAGATGTCTATTAAAATGACAAAGACAAAATCTAAAGACCTCATATATTTAGAAAGAGTAACTAACTTGCACTGAATATAGAAAATCTGCTTCTTGGACAGGAGACCATGACCTCTTTTATTAATAGGATGGTCATTCTATAAGCCAGCAGCTCCCAACCTTTTTCCTTTTTATGGACCACTACATCATCACTGAAAGCATATGCAGGCAATGTTCTGACTGCCAAATGTCCAAAAAGCATAAGTTCCCACTGAAATCATGCAAAAGCACCACTATTTAAATTCAGAGGAAGTTTTATTATACAAGGATGTTTGTGAACTAAATTACATTGCAAATAATAATGTAACATTGAATATGATACATAAAAGGTATATAAGCTTATATTATTATTACATTATCTTTTTCATCCTCCCCTTGCAAACCACCCATGGTCCATGAACCACAGGTGAGGAACCACTGTTATAAGCCAATATATCTTGAACGTTTTCAAAACTGTTGTATTTTAAAAGATTGTCCAACTAATGAAATTATGTCTGACAGCTAACTCAGAAATATACTTAGTTATTCAATATTCAGGCCCAGAGCTTAGACCAGTCAAGCTGGGCTCAGCTCACTTCTAAAGGAAATAGTTGCTTTAAAATTGGCTGCTCTTGTATTTGTCAAATTATGAGACCAGCCTACGGCCAGTTTGGCTTCATGATTAGTGCATTTGGCACTTGACTGAAACTAAATGACTGTTCCTTTAGTAAGTGATTGCTGCAGTACAATGAAAACCAACCACCCCTGTTATCCCCTGGCTGTAATCATCATGTAGGGGACCAGAAGTGGATGGCACAAAACCATGGTTCTATACAATCTGAATTGTCAGGAAGCTGGGTAAAATGGCTCTACAGGCCCTGTGTGCTACAGCAGGCTCATACCAGGGCCAAGGATCATGGTGATGATGTCCTGAGATATTTCTGAACAATTTAGCCACTAGTCAACAGAAACAACAGACTTGAAACACACCCACTACTAAAAATGATAAAAATTACCCCCTTCTGCATTACCAAGGGATTGAACTCTGAAGGAGGACAGGCTACATTTTCATCATTCTGCTCACAGGGGTTCAACTGGGAAAAGATTGCTCCATAGCAGCCCCTTTGAAGGAAATTGTCAATTGGATGTACTGAATTAGGCCCCCTCGAGGTGCCCCTCCCCTACCCATACCTCTTATAATTTGGAAACTTCATTAGGTGTGTGAGAAGGGCACCTTGTACCTCTTCAATCCCCCATTAGACAGATATACCACCACCAGAAGCCTCACTAGTCCCTGTGGCAGCAAGTGTCTTGCAGAAATAAATCAAATTCATCTTGCTTAAGTATTACAGAACTGTCAAATAAGTACCCTAAAATCAAAGTTGCACTTTAGTACAGCATTGTGCAAATTTTGCCATTTGATACTACACTGCCACATGTACATCATAGTGATACTATAATATGCTTTTGCATATCACCAGCCAGTGTTTCAGAATACTGCAAGAGTGAATTCCTTGCAAGGTCAAATGAGCTCAGAATAGCTGTACCAACAGTTATTGTAAGTGAAGGTATTTATAATTTATGGTAACAATGCTTTTTTAGCAAGATTAAATACCATTTGTGAAATTGCTATGGACAATGCTGTCATAGTAAAAACTCTCTGATATGCTAATAGGTCTTATTATAAGAAAGTTCCAAAGTAATTTGCTGATGAAGTAATTATGCTAGGAATAGTCTAACGTTTACAGTATTACAGCACATTATAGTAAGCTAACTTTGAGAACAAATCATTTTCCACACACATTATTAATTATAATTACTGAAGAAGAGAAGTTGCAGAAAATAATTTCTAGTATTTATGAATCTTCTTTGGCATATGGACTAAATTAGAGACTCCATTCTGACTGTTTAGCAGAAAGAAAAAAAGTCCTCATGCTTGTGAGGCCAACAAAATGGGATTTGAACTATATGTTGTCCTTCAGTTTTAATGATTTTGAGGGGGGACGTTTCCTGACTGAAATTTTGGTAAAATGTGGCCATTGTTTAAAAAGTATGTTCTACTGCTGTGAAACTGATACAACAGCCAACATTATATGTAAGAGACACAACGTAAACAGACACTTCATCACCTTAACTACACCAACTAAGCCTTAGGCCTCTTGTGAAGGTGGAGTTATGATATCAGTGTAATAGGGCACTCAGATCAATGGAAGAAGGATTGTAGCGTATACCCAGACATAATTCAGTCAATATAAGCTGCTTTATGTTGCCCTAACTGTGTAGTGTATACCATCCCTAAAGTATTCTTGTGTCTACCAGACCTTTTATTCTGGCTATCAGTCCAAAACAGGTTTCCAGTCTTCTTTTTTATACACATCACATAGACCATAATAGGAACAGCATGTAGTTGGTATTAGGTTGTTTTGCCAATTCTTGCAATCTTTGTTGTTTAACAAAGAAAAAAATAATTCCTGGTTTCCATCTCATGAAACATTCTTAACTTAGAATACTTAATGAGACTGAAGCCTCTTCTCTTTGCCTGATTTAGAAGAGGGACTTGAACATGCAACTCCTACCTCCTAGATGACTCCCTTAATCACCAGCTTACAGAGCAGGGGTCTCAAACATGTGGCCCACATGTGGTCCCTAAAGTTATTTCCTGCAGTCTGCAATGACACTATTGTACCAATATTTGCAACATCCTTGTATGAAAAGGTTTCAGTGGTGCAGTGCTTGGGCTAATGTACTAGTTCTGACGTGGCCCTGTACTAGTCCTTACGTGGCCCTTGTGGTGGTTTGAGACCCCTGTTACAGAGTTATTCTCACAACCTCTGGTCCACTGAGATAATGTGTGAGTATTTATACAAAGTGGTACAACTTTAGCAGGAGACAGTAAGACCTACGTCACACTACCTGATAGTTAGGCTGCTCATGTGACAAGAGGAAAGTTGAGTTCAAGCCTACTCCAGAGGGGAAATTCAAAACCATTAGTCCTATTAGTCAATCACAAAACACAAATCCCAGCCATAGAATGCATTGGATACATATGCAGTAAATTCTCACAAGGAACACATATCATTGCTTAATGTAAGCAGTTTTCTAATAAGTTGGGATTGTCTATTACAAAGCACATGAGGAGGCAGTAAGGGGACCATACTTAAGGATGAGTTTTCATGGTGGTTCTACTGCAGTTTGAATTGTATCATTTTATGTACAAGCAAATTTTCCTTTTCAGTTGCATTCTTGTCCAAAGGATTTTCTGCAATACTTAAATAAAATGAAAAATATGTCTAATTTAAATCAGTAAATTTTACTAAAATTATGCTTGACTTGATTATTAAATGAATAATACTATTTGAGTACTGAAATAGAAAATATTAGCTATGTATCTGTCACAGATTAAAAGGACACTGCACATGGATGGATCAGTGCAATTTATTAATTGGATCATGGAACTAACCTTCTTCAAAGAGTTTTGAAAACCCATGTGGTTCCTGCCCTTGGGTGTTTGATTTTGCCTTTGGATCTCTGCTGATTTAGCTGAGAAACGTGGAAAAATACATATAGCAAGATAGCATACCTCCCCATTAGCTATAGAGTTGTGAAGGCTGAAGAGCACATTTACATTATTATAGCTACCGTCAGCAATAACTAAGGCTCAGTAATTGGGCTCTAACGCAACCAGTTTCAAACTGTACTATCCACCAGAAAGAACTTGTGTGTTTTTTCTGCATTCATCCAGAGGAGTTCTGCTGAACTGAATATACGTTCAAATATGGTAGCGGATGTATGATAAATTCACAGTATACTCTGGGTACCCTGGATAGATGGAAGGTTAAGTGTGCCAGTAAAATCTATTGTATATAAGGTCTAGTTCCACAAGGTGAAGATATTGCTGTAAGTGAGAGGGCTTCAAAAGGGAAGGTGCTTGCAAATTGTTTGATAGTATGTTAATTAGCTAACTACAGTTGTTAGAGAGTTCAAATTAGAGGATAATTGGAGTTATCCAGCCAAAGCTGGAAATCTGACCTAATGATTATTTAACTGTTCATCATTCCCTTTTGATTGAACAGTTTCATCTTTTACTTTTGCAGAGCACAAATAGGTAATGTCTGCATTCTATTTAATAGCTGATCTCAGTTTCTTTGATGTAAATATTTCACTTACGATTTTTTCCATCTACCTAATAATCATTTGAGGGGAAGCAGCAATGTTGCCTTCAGTCACAGAAAGCTAATATAACAATAATGATTTCAGAGAAAAAGCAATGCTGTAAGCCTCTAGTCAAATTTGCAAGCAAGTCTAAGTTCCAAATAGTCTGAAAATGATTGATTTTGAGGGAAGCCAGCCTTTGGAAACTCACAGCATAACAGTGAAACAGTACTTTCAGGGCGCATAAAGATTGATTTGAAGGAAAATGACTCTCAGTCACAAACTTCTCCTAGATTATGGCTAAGAAGACTATAAAAGATGATTTTCTTGTAGATGCAAAAAGAGGCCTGGCTAAAATTTACACAGCTAGGAAATCAGACATTCAGATCAATTACTGATTTGCTTTTACCTGCTAAATTGTAGGCCCAATCCTGCAAAATGCTGAGCATCCACAGGTTGGCATTTTTTAAAAGGTCACAAGGATTTAGGCATCAGACTCCCATTGAAAAGTGATAGCCAACCAGTGATTCCCATAGATCCATTTGTACAACTCCCATTAACTTCATTTGGATTTGAGTAATTTTGGCACCTTGAATGCTTATGATCCAAATCCTGTTGACTAATTACTAGGAACTATGAATTGTAAAGCTCTCTGGAAGGTTTTACTCAAGCAGGGGGACTAGGCATTGTGTCTGCAGATGAAAGTAGTTTAAGGTCTTGTATAATTGGATGAATAATCAATTTCTCATTAAAACACTGACGGATGCTGATCTTGCAAACCCTGCCCTTCATTATTTCATAGTCTCCATTTTAACATTGTATCCACTGTTTTAACTGCTACTCCAGCTGAGGGAAAATAAAACCACTTTGAGGAGCCATGAGAATGATTAAAGGGTTAGAAAACATGCCTTACAGTAACAGATACAAGGAGCTCAATCTATTTAGCTTAGCAAAGAGAAGGTTAATGGGTGACAATCACAATTTATAAGTATCTATATGAGGAACAAAAATTTGACAGTGGGCTTGACAGTCCAGCAGCCAAGATACAATATGATACAATAGCTGGAAGTGGAAGCACACAGATTCAAACCAGAAATAAAGTGCAAATTTTAAACAGTAAATGTAATTAGGCACAGAAACAATTTGCCAAATGTTATGGTGGTTCTCCATGAATAGCAACTTCTAAATCAAGATGGGCATTTTCTTTCTAGCACTTTAGTTCAAACAGGAATTTATTCCAGGAAGTCCTATGGCCTGCGTTATGCAGGGGATCAAACCAGATGATCACAGTGGTCTTTTCTGGCTTTAGAAAATCTGTAAGATTTAAACTTTTGCATTGGCCATCATGGCACTTTTGCGGGCTCGATTTTAATCATTCTGAAGAGACCACTCCTGAAGCTCAGCCTGTGGAGTTAACTGCCATGGTAGGTCATCAAGACAAAGAGTAACAGGATTTTCTAAAAGATAAAATAATTTCCTCAACATTTACAGCCAAGAAAACACACAGAAACACAGGTCACAACATTATCATCTCTGCCTGCTTGGAGTGAATCCCTCTGTCTTCCACAAACAGAAATAGAGGTGTACCATGCTCCAGTTCCACCTCCCCCAAAGCATCTAGGATGGGCTGCTGCTGAAGGCAGGGGAATAATTCACATTAACTGCCCTACATAGCGTACTGTGTCCTGTGTTTTAAGTACTGGCCATGGCAAGTGACTCTCTCATTGGTCAAAATGTGCTTTACTTTTGTAGTGTAAGTATCCAGCCCGTCATTTGGGTAGCACCTCTCTGTTTACAGCTTAGTTAGTACTGGCATCCAAAGCAGAGATTACATTTTGTTTTCACACAGACAAATTGTAAAGCGGCTACACATTTAGAAAAGTGTGGGATGGCGGTATAGACAGCTGGCATCCTAAAGAATAAGAATATCAAGGTGAGGGGTGCAGTCACCCCTCTGCTTACATCATTTTAGTTGATGACTAAATGGAAGATGTGAATTCTTTCTGCATTCAGTTAGCAGGCTTATCCCAACCTGCCATGGCCCAGCCACAGGTCTCAGTCTATGACCCAACATATGAAAATTAAATAATAAGATTCTCATGTCAGTGGAGTCACATCTTTAAGATGTGCTTCTTGAAGGAACATAAGAGAATTTATGTTCAATGCTTGTTGAAATCAAGGCTGACTCCTTTACACTGCTCTGAAATTCAAGTCTTTTTATAACCTCGGTTTTGTGATTCTTTGCTTCTCAGGTAAGATACAACACATTAGACATCTGGTGGATGTTGTAAACCTTTAAACTACTAAGATATCTGCTGAAATGTGGGACAGTTGAGAGGTATGGCTCAGCAGTTGAGTAACAAAACAACAGCGCAACGAATATTTGAAAAGCTCAGACATGTTTATGAGAATTCTAGAATTGCAAGTGCAACTTGTATTTTAGTTTCACAGAGAAATCTCTGATGCCTCAAGTCAGCTACCAGCCCTACAATATAATTTATTCCCCTTAGTAAGAACCTAAAACTCAGGGGAAAAAAATTAATGAATTTACTGTAGCCAATGTACTAACCAGTTATACCAACAATTTATTTACTACATTGACCAAATTAGATTAACTATTTCCTTACTCTGCTGCTTTATACAAAAGATCTGTGAATGCAGCCTCCTCTGAATAGTTGTTTTTAATATTAAAAAAGTGTCTCCATATCAGGAAGGGAAAGAAAAGAGGCAGTTATATTCGCAGTAATAAAATCAATGCTTTTTCTATTCTTTTTTGCAGATCATGCCACAGATCCTCTCTCTTGCCTAAGCCCCCTTCACATTGCTCCAGAGGCACAAAAGACACTTCAAGCTGCCTTAGGTGGGCAACTTAGGAGTCCCCCCATGCGTCTGTGCTAGCTTTATGCTGTTTCTCTCTTGCAGTGGGAAAAGGGTGTGTCTGAAGTTGAGCGTCTGCCAGGAGGCAGATAATATTTTATCGTAATACACATTACCTTACCCTCCTTGTCTCTTATAATATAGAAGACAGATTTACTGAGGTCTGATCTTTTTTAAAGCAGGTCTACAAATTTAATACAACTATGTGCCAGGTTGTCAGCTTCGCTGTGGTCCATTTGTAATGTACTAGTGGTGGAAAGGTGTTATAAAGCAAGCTGAAGTGATTTTTCAGGGAATTCCCTGATGTACAGGCCATGGATGAGTGAAGGAGGCAGAGCTGGACCAACGTTGCCATCTTCTGCTATTCTAAGGGCTACTTAGATTTGCTGTAACTGGTGCAACTTAGAGCACCTATGAGGCTGCTTCTAAATTGCACTCAGAGTAGACTCAGCCCACTCGCTAGAGCCAAAATTAAGTAGGTATAAAGGCAGCATAAAACCATCCTTGTTTCTTGCACCCCAAATGTATTGAGTAGAGCTTGGTCATAGCTGAGAACTGAGCAAATTGGGTACGTCATGTGCAAATTTATCAAGCTACCTGGTCACTTAAGGATATAAATACTTGACCTCCATATGCAATTGCAACAAGTGTAGGATTGGTTCTGTGTGGACTTGCACCCTATAATATCAGTTACATATATGCAAAGTGGGAGGAAAATGCTACCAGATCAGAATGGGAGCTTGGACCCTTTTTAAACAAACATAAAAGTCCGTGCAAGGTACTTGAGAATCAGGCCTTATTTATCCAATGGAGGCGCAGAATACTAAAAATCTGCAGCTGCATTTGAGAAAAATCCCACTTTCCGGGAGTCAGGAAGCAGAAATGTGCTGGCTCTTCAGACCGCCTACAGAAATGAAAGGCAATTCTCCTCAAGCAACAGTTTGTTAATGTTAAACATTCCACTGAGCACACTAACTTATTTATAAACACATTTAGTGTTTCAGTTATAAACACATGGTGAGTTAGGAATTAAAAAGCAGGCCTCAGCCAGGTTTCTGGCTACAGCTCAAGAGCATGTAACAGAGCTCAAAGGGGTAAAAATAGCTTTTCTCAAACTCCTGAGCTTTTCTTGTGCTGGGCCTAGCCTCCAGCATAACTGACACTAGCTGCCAAGAACTCCCCCCACAGGGCAGAAAGGGATTATTGAGGCACAAGGATTCCTTTCCCCTTTTCCTCAAGCCAATCTCTTCCAAGAGTAGTGGTAGCAGTGGTACATGCAGGTTTTCCAGCCCCTCGCCGCCCAAAAGATCCCCCTTAATCTGAAGTGATATGCTGTTTTTTGTGCATTGGCACTGTACGTAAGATAAACCTTGAGATTTCACTTCTAACCTAAACATATGTAATTCTGCACCCCGAACTCAGATTACAAATTTACTTTTTCATGTAATTAATTTTCTTTGCTGATTTTATAGCTGCATTAAGGAAAATAAAATAAGCATAAATGACTCCTATGCTGTGTTTTGAGTGTTTCATCTACACTTTTTAAAGGACTTTTTCCTGCACAACCTTGCACTTCATGTAGGCATGCATCCATGTGTAACGGGAGTTCAGAGTCTGCATAAATTATTATCTCCTCAACAACAGCAGCAGTCTACACCCTTTTGCACAGGTGTACATAGTTCTGCAAAGTGAAAGAAGTAGCAATTTGAGGGTATGGATCTAATGGCACCTTAACTATTAGCCAAGTAAAGACCTGCTGTCCCGAGTGAGTCTTTGAAACACCCCATCAGCATTATTATATAAATATTTATTAAGAATTTTCTCAAACATTTATTAGATGTTAGTAAACATATGTAAATATTCATATACCTAGATCTCTGTTTTTTACATAAATAATTTATGCTGTCAAACAGTAATGGGTCATAAGGGTTTTCAGTAATTTTTAATATGCAAATGATTTATCAACTGTAGTAATCCACGATAGTGTCAGCGCAGCTGTTATAGTCTAAAAAGTAAATATATGTTAAACGACTTCAGAGAAGTTGAGCCAAAACAGCAGTGCTATTGAATAGATCTGCAGTATGCTAATATATATTAGTAATAGCATGCATAATGTGCTCATAATATATATTATCTACTGTGAAACAAATAGCAACAATGACAGTTAAAAAAGGAGTTGTTTGGCTTACGGTTAGAGAGTAGCTGCTTTTGAAATGTTGGTATTTAATTTTTTCTTCTTTTTATTGTGGGTAAATTCAATAGATTACAACAGACATGGTCAGCAACACTTTAGTTACATGAATGCAAAATGCATCTGAACACTTAATTTAATAACTAAATTTGGTTTCAGAAAATAAACTACTAATGCCAGATTAACACAGGTACTCCAGGTATTTCGTGCTATCTCAATTAAAGAAGGCTTGTGGCTGTATCATATATCTTATTCTTTTTCCTTCGTGCTCAGAATTATACACATTTCTTCTGGACATTTTTTAACCTGGGAATATGGAACATCTTCCCTCCATTTTAAAAGACTCTGATATTTAATTACGGTATCCCAATACTGCATGAAAGCAATATTTCATAAAAATGAATTTGCAAATCACAAAGCCATCAAAACTGATGATGTTTGACGGTTGCTGATTGAAATTATGTCTGATGGGATAATAGCTGTTACAGGTCCTCATTACGGTAGTCATCTGATGTAACGAAGTGTTGGATGTGTGTCTAACTTTGACCATGACTATTCAGTTTTGCAGTGGTCTGCAATGGGCTGTGTTCAAGTTGGGCATTTTAGCAATCATTTGTAACAATATTCTTGTTTGTGTCTTTCACGTCTGAAAGTGCAGACCAGCAAATACATACTGGAACTGTAAAGAAGATTAATTGACACAAAAGGGATACAACTGAAAACATACTTATCTAAATTTCTCTTTTCCTCAGCCATCTCACAGGACAAAAGAAATAAGCTTTATTCGTTTCCCAAACTGCAAAATCATAAAATGATTTCAAAGGACATTAAACAAATTGAAGTCAAAGGGCATTGGATGAGGCTATCATCTGGTCAGACAGCGCAGCCTCCATTGTTAATCTGCATTATGCAAGATGAGATCCACTTTAGTGTTACTGAAATTTAGAGGAAAATGCCTTTTTGGGAATATCGCACAAGGGTGCTTTGAATCGTTTGAACTGGCAACATGTGCAGATGTAGAAAGCAAGCCCCCTGTAGATACTATCTGAGCATCAGCTGGAGCAGTCACATAATAAAGCTACATTTGTGAGAATGTTTTTACTATTCTTGCATTATTTCAGATTCTCCTGCTTGCATGTTCTGCAGCAGTGGATGAGAGAGCAGAAAATCTTCTGAAAGTTATTACATACAACTTTGATTTCAGTCAGAATAACAGACTACAATAACAAGCTAACAGCTGATGTGCAGAAATGGAGATTGAGCTGCACTACTGAGTGGTGCAAAGCTTAAACCTAAGTAGCTTGTTGCATTACTTCAATTCAAGGATGGCTAGTAAAGCAGAAATGTGTGTTCTGAGGTTCTTCTTTTCCTGCCCCCCCCCAGCCGCCCGCTCATGTGATTGACTAATAATGTCTCAGGCTTGGAAACTAAAGATTAACACCCTAGGATGGGGTCAGGGTGAGGGTGAGAGAGCAAGCAAGCAGTTTTGTTTTTCTCCTTAACTAGAACACAAAATACACCAGCATCTGGAGCCAGTGTCTTTACCTCCCCAAGACAAAACTCTCCCCTCAGCCAGGCTACAGATTTATTTTGTAAAATATTGAGAGCCGTTCTGTGCTTTTACAGTAGCTCTTCTGTCAAATTGTTTACAAACACGAATTAAAATATGTCTACACTGCACTTTCATCAGCATGTCATATACAAATACTTGTAGGCCCCCTTCCCCTCCAGCACAGGTATAAACAGCAGTATAGGTAAGAGGCAGGTCTTGGAGGGAGTGGGTGTATACAAGAGTGCATACCCTATGAGGTTACCTAGCCATCTGTGCTATGCCTCCGTGTCTACACTGTGCTTTCGGCAGACTAGTAACCTGCTTTCCTCCTGACTGCTGGAGTCTCTCTGCTGCAGAAGACTGCAGGATTTTTCCCCAGCTTGTGTAGTGTTTTGCTGAAAAATGAAGCTACGTACCCCAGTCTGGGTGCCTATTGTTTTTCACTGCAGCCTGGAGCAACATGTACACCACACACCAACACTGGTAGATGTAGCCTTAGTCATTGTTGTAAGGACCCTGTCTCCAAAAAAACAGTAAGGTAGGTTTTCATTTGCTAGCTGCAGAAATGGAAGTTGCTTTTCCCCTGAAAACATCATGAATTATTCATTTATTTGTATCATGGTCACACCTAGACTGCCCCCATCAGGTTCAGCGTTCCATTGTTTTAGGCAGCAAATCAACAGGGAGGAAGGCATGGTTTCTTATGTACATAAGTGTGTATCAGAAGCAAGTGTGATGAAGTGCAAAGCTTTGGCAGCAAATGAACAAATAAAACCCAATTCACCAACAGAATACAAGTCACAGGTTCCTGCTTGCAGCAAAAAAAAATTGAGCTGTTTTATGACAAAGGTTCAAAATGTCTGGGTTCTTTGGGCCAGTTTCAAAATAATTACAATTAAGATTTAAAAATGTTTGGATATTTTTTAAGTTTCCTGTAATATGAATAATAATAACTTTCAACAACAAAATAGTAGAATTCATAACAATTTTTTGATGAGCTTTTATTGTTAAACTTCATCACTTAATAAAAGGGGTATTATAAATGGTTGTTATAAGTTGTAGCTTTTCATCACAGACTAGTGATCAGAAGAAGAAGATGCACTATATTGTTGGGGCAGAGCCACTGACAGTGAAACAATTCCAACTGCCCCAGCCGAGGACCTGGCCTCCACTAATCTTCCTCCGCAGTTGCCACCATCCTGGTCATCAACGTATCCCTGTATAATGGGAGCCACGCTGACTAACAGCAGCTTAGGATCTGCAGCTGTCCTAATTTCTGTAAATAAACTAACTACTATGCCATACAGTTGTTCAGGAGGGAAAAAGAAGTAAATTTAGAAAAAATGTACCCATTGAAACTTTACGACAGAAAAGCTCCAGGTTGTCCCCACAGATCTTCCTTTAGAATTTAGAAAGCATTCGGTTTTGAAGCATTTAAGAACAAAATGGAATCCTTCTTTTTAAGTGCCAATTCAAAATGAAAAATCATTTTCGTGATTGGAAAATAAAGCCATATTCTTTAATGGCATAATTTAATCAAGAAATGCTGACCAGTGTCAGGGAATAGGATAGGTGCTTATTACTCTACAGAGTTAAGAAATAAAAGAAAGATATCCACCACATTTCTGAACATAGCAACTGAGCTAGCCTTTGGCCTCTAGAGTTGATTCCTTCACCTGGGGGCTGAAACACATTAGCCTGATGGTGTGAGGAATCTTGCATTGGCAAAGGCTCAAGATGTAACCAATTCTATGGATAGAAGGCTTCAATCTCTGGAGATATAGCTAGATGTTTTTCACAAGAACTGAAACACAAGCTGTAAATTACAGCTGCAAATAGCAAGCTGTTAATAACAGATTCATAGTTGAAATGTCCCAGGGGTGTGGCTGGCTTGATTTCCTCCTTCACAAATATTTGGAAGATTAAAAATTATCACCATATATATATGTATATATTTAAGGACCAACACTGCACCTCCACTAGAAAAAAAATTAGTTCACTTTGCGGCAACAGATAGATTTAGAGATATTCTCTTGCACAGGTGTTTAGACAGAAAAACCTTTCTAAGATAAGATTTCAGGAAAGGGACTCTTGAAAAGCATGGGCTACCAAGCACTTAGCAATCACCATTGTTTCTTTATTTTACTAGGATATATTTCACAATCGACAAATCAGAGGAAAATGACAGTATCATATGTTTGAGGATGCAATTCATAGAAGATGCTATGTGCTAACTGAGGCTTGGAGGTCAAGGTGACATTTTGGCAGCACTGTGGACAAACAAGAAGATCTCTAAGAGGATTCATGTTGTGACTCCCTAGTGGCAATGCACACCTACAAGGTGCTCAATCTGCCAAAGTTCAAACAAAACCCTGCTCAAGTTAACACAGCACCCACCTACGACAATGTGCAGAACATAACTAATGCTTGCAAGCAGGGAGGCAAGATTGACAGTTTTATTAAAGATTAATTTTTACAGTTGACTGGAAGCAGATATAAAATATTATTTACAATCACACTGTGCAAAATAAATAAAAAATAGAGGCAGTAATTAATACTTCAGAAGCCAATGTTAAGAAATAATATTTCCTGATAAGCAAAAATGGAGAGGTTATATTGTCGCTCTCCAGGCTTTTCATTCTGTAGATTACTTCATAAGAAATTGATTTACTAATGGATTAAACACTGTTCCCAACACCACGGTGGTAAAACTCCCTGGATCACTAAAACTGTCATTCCAGAGTCTCAGGAAGTACCATGTAGTTGTAACTTGTGAACTACAAAACATGCTTGGGTTTAATATATATCCTGTTGTATATCAGAAAAGGGGTCAGGGACTGTATGAAAGAATAAGGTCCTTGAAGTATGTGAGTTGTCCCACTGAAATTAAATTAGGCATGATTTAAAGTACGTTGATGCTCTACAGTCAAAAAAGGGGACTAGAATCACCCTGTTAGAAGCTGAATGCAAACAAGTATAGACTAGAAATAAAGCGCACTTTTTAAAAAAATTCATAGTAGGTACCTAGAAACATGGTGGATTCACCATCATTTGACACATCTAAATTAGGACTTGATATCTTTCTAAAAACTAAACTTTAGCTCAGGCAGACAAATTACGAGCTCAATGAAGGAATTACTGGGTGAGGTGCTATAGTGTTCTGCAGAAGGCCAGATTAGGTGAATATAATGGTGCCTTATGTCCTTTAAAAAAATCTATAGCTTGTTAATATGAGAGTGGATTCTCTACTTGGTTGGTCTAAAATAATGAATTGCACTAGTACCATATTATCTGTTCAGATTAAAGATGGCACCTTGTGTTTCCAGGTAAGCAAGGGAAAGAGTCCTCCTTTACTGAGAAATTCTTCCCTGAAAAAATGTTGGGTTCAATTCAGCCCTCAGCAACTACATTGGATACTTTATCATCATTTACAGATAAAAATGCACATGCACAAAGTAACATTTGAGCCAACTGGCATGACTGTAAATAGCTGCAAATCTCTGAAGGAGTTGGTAGAGTGCTGAGTACTGGCCAACCAAGTTAAATAGTCCTGAAGGAAGAATCACTAACTCAACCTTAGAAATACCCTAGGGAGAATACTCTCATTTTCAGTTTAGAACTGGGCTTAATTTAATTCACAGAAAAGGAGAATTTAGAAAAATGGTGGTTGTTGTGGAAATAAGTGTTAGGGAGGTGATTGAAGAGGTCAAAAGGAAAACAGAGGCTTCATTTCTGAAAAGTGGGCCTGGGTGCCAGGTCTGCAGCACAGAGCTGTAGAACGCAGCTTAGGGCAGGCTCTGGCTTCTGTATACTAAATGTTTATGAAGCAGGTGTAAGGATAATTTTGTGGTTGAATACATGCTCTCCCTGCTCTAAGTGGGCAAACAACTCAGGTAATACAGTGGCTCAAGTCCAGAGCCTACTATAGAAGGAAATTCATAGGACTCAGAAAACGCAAATTCTATTATTTTAGTCCCTGCTTTATTCTTTTGCCGACCTGCTGTGCAATCTATAGCAAATCATTACCTGTTTGCACTTTTGTTCCCCTGCCACTTGTCTAGTTGGAGGCTGTAAAGCCGCAAGAAGGTCAATTTTTTACTACGAGTAGCCAGTGCTTAGCACAATGGGGCCCCGATCTCTGCTCTAATGTCATACAATAATAAGAAAGCAAATTTTAAAATATTTGTAAATTTGTAAATATTTATATGTAAATATTTGTAAATTGTAAATATTTATGACAAAAGTGCTCCAATCCAACCTGGTAACATATGCTTCCATGTCTCATCTACCCCATCACATGTCAAAAATCATATATCTGCAGAGAACTGCTTTCAGTCAAACCAAAAGTTAACACTGCAATAAAAACATGAAAAATATTTGAATCATTCCACATAAAATATAAATGTAAGGAGCCCACAATCTTCCTGGGAATATTCCATAAGCAAGTGAAGAAGGTAACTGTATCAAGAACCTTGTTCGTTGGGATCTACTGGTTCAGCACCAGTTTAAAAAAGAAATAAAAAATTAAAAAAAGAGGGCTGCAATTTCAGAGTTGTGTGCAATAGAGGCAAAGGGCCAGATTCAACCCTGGGGGAAAGTGGGTGCAACTTCCCTGGATTTTATCAAATAATGGTTATATACACACAAGGCATAAACTAAGCCCTTTGGTTCCTACCTTGCTCATTTTTACTAACAGAGGTAGAGATCATTTGGCAAAGTGCGTGTGAAATAAAGTAAGATGATCTTCTCTTGTTTGCACTAGAATGGGGGACAGATCCTCGTGTTATTGGAACACATGGAGAGTAATGAGCTGAAGGACCACAATGAGACTGGTTTTAATCAAACAGATAAAAATGGATTAGGAATAACCACAGACAAGGTTACAGAGACCATGTTAGTATAATTTTCAGTCCTCCCCAGTTAGGTATCTGGCCATAGTTGCCATTATGTTATTAGGAAAAAATCAGTATAATATTAGGAAAGATATGCAACTTCTCACTATCTGTACTTACACCTCATAGTGTCATAGTAGAGATTAACTCTTTATTCTGATCTTCATCATATTGTTCATATACTTCCAAAATGACTGTCCTGTGGAGTGTCTCCTGTGCAGAGGGAAGAGACAATACTGTACTCCCCATAATATTCTAGCCTTTGCATCAAACCTTGGAGTGACACAGGAACTGATGTGTATGAATGAGGGACTCCATCATCACACACATTCATTCCCACACAATAGAGTGTGGGTTAAAGCTAATTAATTCTAATAGAGTGCTAATAGTGCTTCCTGTTACATCAGTGCACACATTTCATTTCAGTGCAGTTGCCATAGTTTCATACCAGTGTAAATGAAGGCAGAATTTAGTCAACTGAAAAGATATGCAAACAAACAATTTAAAAGCTACTTTGATCCACTCCATTGAAGAATGAGCCATCTATCTATATAAGAGATTATGCAACACATCAGCAGTTAAAGGTTGCGCCAGTCTCGGTTCAAACAGGGAATAAGAATGCTTTATAGTCAGTGAAATGGGAAATAGCCTTAGTCCCATCAATAGCCCTATTTCACTTTATTGATTTACACACTGTAATGGTCTATTCCGATTTGAGTCGCATATGCCGCTATAAGGCTCATATTGAGTTACATGCAGAATAACAGGTTTTAATGAAAATGATATTGTGTGTCCAGTACACACAATCCCAGGAGCTTCCATAGCCAATAGTTATGTGGTTATGAGTAGGAGGTATGGGGGATAAACTCACTAAGAAACAACAGCTGCATAAAATTGGCTTCAGCTCAAAAAGAGTTTTGATTCAGTTCATTCATTTTGAAGGAGGTAAAAGCAATACATCTATATTATTTGAGACAGTTTCACTAGCTTTTGGGCCAAGCCATTGACTCCATTTCATTGGCTTTGTGACAATCATAAGTTGTAACACAAATGGAGCCCCAGAAAATCTCACCATACATCACCTTCCCCCACTGTGGGCTCCACGGAAATGGCATAGCCAGGAAAAAGGGTGATAAAACCACCTATTCTTTGGTAAATCCAATCTACCATTACTGACCCTGAGCAGCTATAAATAATAAGCGTCACTTAATCTAACGCTGAAGTCACTCTCAAGAGGTTGAGACTAGTCAAGTGCCCCAAAGCTCTAGGATGAGGGAAGAGTAAAAATAGTTGAGTCTCCTTCACACCTTGACTTCCAGAGCTGCACTGCATGCCAAAGAATGGGTCATACGAATCTGACCCTTTGGCTATGACTACACCTAAAATCTTAGTTCGGACTTGGTTAGTTCAAACTAAAAGAACACAGTCAGGTCAAACTGAAAGTTAGTTCAAACTAAAAAAAAATGCTTAGTTCTAACTTACCTCTAGGTTGAACTTATTTAGTTCAAACTAGCATGTCTGCACTGGGCTAGTTTGAACTAAATATGCAAATCAGTTTGAACTAAGCAGTTAGTTCTGACTAACCAGCTGAACTAAATAGATTAAACTAAGCTTTGCTTAGTTCAACTAAAAATTTTGTTTTAATTTGAACTAGGCAAAGCCTAGTGTAGACAGGGTTCAAATTAGTTTGAATTAAGTCTCCTGTAGACACAACCTTTGTGTTTCCACTGTCTTTATTTAGGTAGTATGCCCATCAACTGGCATAAATTAAAGATTTTCCCAACATCCAGCTGACATAATTTCTTATACTATTGGGTCATAAACTGCATGGGAAAACCTGCATTATACACCACATGAAAGTGTGAAATACAATGAAAAGCAAGTAAAGGGCAGATCCAAATTCTTTTTTCTTGGTAAAGAGTATAGATTGTATCCCAGAACTGCATCTAGTTGTTGAAGATGACAGGAACATAAGAAAAAAAATTTCTGTAAAAGAAGTGTTTTAATTTAACACACCCATACTTCAAGTAACCCAAAGCAGAGTATCTTTGCATAAAGGAAGCCAGATTTCTTTTTTGTTAGATTTAATCAGTCTAAAAAGAATGAACTGGTAAGAAAAGCTTACTGTTTGAATGGCTGGTCAAAGTTGTAATAGGTTTTAAGAGCAGAGATCTCTGCTGTTAAAGTAGCAATTCTGTAATGCGTCATTGATTAGCTTTATTTTCTTGGGCTTTTAATCCATCAACTATTTTATGTCAATTAAGAATTACAGTTTTAACAAACTGATTCAAACTAGATGGACTATTAGAGTTTTTGACAATAACAGCTGTGCTATTTGAAAACAACTAATTCTTAATTGCAGCCCTTAGGAACACTTTACAGTAATTTGAGTGAGTAATATTAATTCACATTAATATTGTGCACAGAATGGCAGCTTCCTGTATCAGAAAATTTAAAAAGAAAAACAACATTTTAGAGCCACGTTCTCCTCTTGCACCAATGTAAAGGTACATTTACTCCACTGAAATCAGTTAGATTTGTATTGGTTTAATAAAGACATAGGGTCTTAATTGATGCCAAGATTTCACCCTTAATCTGTACAATGAAATGGACTAAATTTGGGGTAAGGATCAGAGAGAAGAGAAATCTAAAAGGGTAAAGACACCACCTCCTAAAACTAGACTAAATAATCCTTCATGTTCTAACCCATGCTAGATAGATTTATGAATTCTGTTCCTATGTCCAGGGCCTGAGTGAGCACAAATAATCCTACTCATCCAAACACAGCCATTGTACATGCTGCAGGCATTAGGCTAATTTATTTATTTCAAATAGCAAAACTCTAGCAAAGTTTTTTGTTAATTTTCTAATCCCTGAACACCAGAGATAGGTTGGCCAACACCCGGAGCCTCTGAAACACGTAACTATATTTACTTGATATTGATATGACACCATATGTTGTCTTAGAAACACGAAAGGAATGAAGTAGCCAATTTTTTTCTTCACGTATGTATGTCCCTGGTGCAATCAGAGTACGTTTGCATCACAGTGTGCTTTGATCAAGTTAGCACTGTCCTCAGTCATGTTTAGTATCACCTCACTGACCTCACACGGATTTCAGTGGGAAAACTCATGAAATGAGATACTACCTGAAGAGATTAAGAATCTGGTTGAATCTATCCTTTAATATCTACACAGCACTTTGGAAATTTAGAGTACCAAGTATTATTGTTGACTTCCATTCTGCAATCTTTATGCAATCCTGATTCAGAAAAAAACCCACTCATTCAATTACTCAGCAAGTGTGAAAGGAAAGGCTTCTGTGTGCGGCGATGGGGTTTAAACAAACTCCATTCATTCTTTATTTAGAACAGATAGAAAATATAGATAGTATCTTACTGTTTCAAGAGGCAGACAAGTCCAAACGATTTTCTCCTCAGCCAAAGATCAAAGTAAAAGCAATAGGATGTAGTTTACTTCAGCCAGAGCCAAAACACAGGACTTAAAAGGTGATTTAGCACAACCACGTTCCAAAGAGAAAGCAAAAGCACCATTTTTCCTCCTGTCCTAGTTCTAGCTATCAATCCAGGGCCAGCTCTAGTCATGAGCCAATGGGGCACTGGCTTGGGGTGCCGCAGCTGAGGTGGCATGGTGGGCCAGCCCAGATGCCAGATCCTGCGCTACCAACCCTCCTCTGAGCCAGCCACTCTGCCCCAGGGGCATTGCAGGCCAGCCCATGCGCTGGACTCCACTCTCTCGCCCCGCCTCTGGACCGGCCCTCACCGCCCTTAGGGCAGAATAGCTGGCCCAGGAGAGGGGCGGGAGAGTGGAGCCTGGCTTCTGGGCTGGCTGTTTGCCACCTGGGAGTGGGGCAAGCCAGCCCAGAGCAGAGGCCGAGTTCCATGTGTCCCCAGGAGGTGTAAAAGCAAAAGCCGGCTCGGGGCAACACAATCCCTTGAGCCAGCCCTCTATCGATCCTGACTTCTCTTGCCCGGACTCAGCCCCCAAAGGTCACAGCACATCCCTCTCAAGCTATGCCAGGAGAGTTAAGTAGTTCTCTATGACTGACTCAGCTCTAATACTCTCCAATAACATGCATTCATGGAAAGCAAATCAGTTGAGGAGGGAATGGCTCCTTACATGGTGATTTCTCTGTTAGGCCTATACACGTTACTATAAATTGAATGAGAGTTTAGTCCATTATTTTTATTGCCTTTTTAATCTGAGTAGACCTGGAAAGGTTCAATGGTCGGTTTCAAACAACCCCCTAGCTTTATTATGTATACCTGAGCGCTATCAATGCTATCCAGAAACTAGGTGCTCAAGATGGAAATTCACATTAACTCCCCTCACTTCCTGGGAAATGAAATAGTTTTCTGAACTGAAGATATTATCCAACAGCAATGTGGTGCAATGGAGTTTTACCAGCAGCACTAATGCAACTGGTAAATCAAAGATATTCTTTTTTTTATTTTTATTTTTTTTATATATTTTAAATTTCTGTATGAATCTGAGTATCACTTCAGTCTGATGGTATTCACAGCATTATTAGCCAGACAAAATTTTACCCTCTTTTTTTGAATGTTTTTGCTTGAAGATGTTTTAGGGAAAGAAAGAAAGAAAGGTTTTGTTTTCAGTTAAAATGCAGTAAAAGAATTTGAATGGAATTTTCTACTTTTTAAAAAATTATTATTCTGTATTTCTAAATGAGGAATTTAACCTGTCCATTAAGAGCTGATGCTTTAGGAATACCACTCTATTCCCAGTTGCTTACTGCTTAGTGGCATTTATGTCTCCACACAACAAAGCTTTTAGGGACTGTAGGCATGTGCCCTGTTTCATGGCCTATGCCATGCAGAATGGGCTTTCACAGGCTTCTCAGAGCCCAGTCAGCACTGATGGCAGGAGGCGGTTAGTGGAGTCTTTCCCACTAATCATCATTATAGTTAGTTTTGAAAAGCACATGTTTTTAACTTCTTGCAATCTATTCTACTGAGATAATAAAGGAACAGGTTAAATTTGACAGAGATGAGTTGTGTGCCTCCTGCCACTGCAATCCCAACCAGTTATTAACACCCCTCAAAGAGGCTGAAGATGAGAGCCAAAACCACCCCAAACACTTAGAGTCTAATAGAAATGTATTTAGTTTTATTGTGTATGCACAAATCTTCTAGAAACTAAAGCCTCATACTCTGGCCACTTACGTTGTTTGAGTCACTTCTAAACATTCCATTCTGCTTAGACTGTAAATGAAATTCATCCACATAAGCATTTCATTTTAAATGATACTATAGATTCATAATATGACCAACATAAATCAAATTTCATTGCAGAAGAAGAATAAACAATGGGCAAATACTCATGCTATTGCTAAGAATCTCTGGGTAGGTAAAATAAATTACATGAGTCATTAACAATGAATCACTGGTGCAGGTAAGTTCTCTCACCTGACATAGGAGTACTTTATATGCATAAATAAATGTCATAAAAGATGTCAGTAAGAATTAAGTATTCTAGTGCTGGCTATAAACATACTAAACGCAAAGAATGCAAACAGACAATCTTCAGACTATAGCTACTGAGTTACCTATAGCAATTACTACAAGAAATAAAGGGGTGATAAACTAATCCATCAAACACTTGACAAACCCCATTGCCAACTTTGCCCATGTATCTGCACAAAAGACACCATCACATGACTGAATGCACCAGATATTACATCAAGGGCTCATTCACTTGCTCATCCAGCCGTGCAATATAGGCTATCATGTGCCAGCAAGGCCCCTCTGCCTTAAAACACTGGGTAAACAGAACAGCCTCTGTGCAAAAGAATACATGGACCCAAATCTGACATCAGAAGGAATATTAAAAAACCAATATGGGAACACTTCAATCTCTCTGCTCACTTGTTGATGATATGTTAACAGCTGTACTTAGGCAAATAGATTGTAAATCAAAACTTCAAAGCGAATCTGCAGACTTGGAATTCATATGCAGATTTGACACAGCTTCCTTAGAGTTAACCAGGGATTTCAGATTCTTTTCTTATTACAGCTGTTGATTTTACCTCAGCACCCTCTGTTTTCCACTATTTGAATCTAAACAATTGCTTTGATTTGCTGTGACAGTCTGAACTGAGCCTATGACTTACACTACCCTGCATTGATTTTCCTCCCAATCTGTAAGTTTTCTGTCTTCAGTTGTCTGACAAAGTTAGATTTTCTCCCACAAAAACTCACATGATAAATAAATTTAATAGTTTTTTTAAAGTGCCACAAGACTCCTTGTTTGTTTTAGACACAAAGCTAGTAACTCACTAGTCCAGCCTGGAAGGGACTTCAAGGGCTCCAGGCCCCTGCACTCAAGGCAGGAGTAAGTATTATTGACTGTGTCTATACCTAAAACCTTAGTTTGGACTTGGTTAGTCTGAACTAAGTAGTTTGAAGTTAGTTCAAACTAAGCACGTTTTTTAGTTTGAAGTTACTTTTAATTAGAACTACCCAGTAACAGTGCTTTTTTTAGTCTGAACTAAATTTTTAGTTCAAACTAAAAAAGCATGGTTAGTTCGAACTAAAAGTTAGTTCAAACTAAAAAAACTGCACTTCATTCAAAATAACCACTAGTTTGAACTCATTTAGTTCCAACTAGCACAACTAAATCATGCTAGTTCAACTAAATTTCAAAATGTTTGACCTAAGCAGTTAGTCCTGACTAACCAGTCAAACTAACTAGTTCAAACTAAGCTTTATTTTTTATTTTGAACTAGCCAACACCTAGTGGAGACAGGGCTCAAATTAGTTTGAATTAAGGCTCCTTAAACAGAACTAATTTGCTAGTGTAGACATAGCCATTGAGACTATCCCTGACAGGTTTCTGTCTATCCTGCCCTTTATCCTCAGTAATGGAGAATCCACAGCTCCCTAGGCAATTTATTTCAGTGCTTAATTACCCTGATAGTTGGAAGTTTTTCCTAACGTCCACCTAAACCAACTTTGCTGCATTTTAAGCCTATTGTTTCTTGGCCTATCCTCAGCGGTTAAAGAGAACAGTTTTCTTCCTTCCTCCTTGTAATAACCTTTTACATACTTACACTATTATCTCTCTATTCAGACTAAATAAATTTTCTTTTTCTTTTACCCTCTTAGTAGACCTTTAATCATACTTATTGGTCTTCTCAGGGCTTTCTCCAGTTTGGTCACATCTTTCTTGAATGTGGCACCCAAAACTGGACTCTATATTCCAGCTGAGGCCTAATCAACTCAGAGCAGAACAAAAGAATTACTTCTCTTATCTTGCCTACAACACTCCTGCTATTATATCCCAGAATGATATTTGCCTTTTGGGATTTTTTCTGGTGCACCAGTGTGATGCTGTTGACTCATAGTACTCTTTCCTAAGAAATCATTTCCTGTTTTTCATGAGTGCAACTGATAGTTCATTCCTAAATGGAGCACTTCACGTGTCCTTATTAAATATCATCCTATTTACTTCAGACCATTCCTCCAGTTTGTCCATATTAATTCTTTGGTCAAGGGTTTTGAAATGGATATTTCATATGCTTCACACTAACAGCCTATTTTATCCTACAAAGAAACATGCACTATGATGCATCTTTCATGCCCAGTTAGAACATGGAAGTCACATCGCTCTTTTATCCATTGTCTCCTCAGTGGAATAAATCTATAGGTTTGTAAAGCCCAAGACTCTTGGCCCCTCCTGGGAATGAGGGTGGTAGGTCTCGCTTTAGTGTTTATGGATCTTACTACATTCTACTTTGTCCTAGTCCCAGTATCTATAAAAGGGCCATTCCTCCCTCCAGGGCAAGCTTTTGATTGAAGTATTTTTTGCCCTGAAAGTAATGGAAACTAGCAGACTCCATGCTGAAGGTTTCTGCACATTTTATCAAGGTCTCTCCTCACCGGGGCTCTTTTACACTGCCTTAAAGTCACATTAAACTATAACAACTACCTTCAGTTTTCATCTCAAGTTTTATTACATGTTGGAGATGATTTCTGTCACTTAAATAGTTACTATCTACTCTTATTTTCCTTCGTAAAGTAGGAGGATAGCCACTGTTCATTTAATTGCTCTTCTGCAGAGCTTATGCATTTTACTTTGTCATGAAACAGACTTTGGCCCCAGTTCATCCCAGGATAAGTTTGTACATTTGGACACAATAGGCCAGGCTCTTTGCCATTCAATGGCAATTCTAATACCAGTAAAACAGATCTTCAGACTATTGAATGTTTTTTTTTAATAACAATTAACTTTTGCTTGCATTTGGATTTGTTCTTCTATAGCAATAGCTTTGCCTTTCTCACTGACTTTTGTAGGATTCAAAATCTACAGTTCACACAGAACCAAAATAGACAGCAGCAGATTGTAGAAACCTATCCTCTTATGAGGCAGAAGATGAAAGGAGGAGGGTTACCTGGCTTCAGAGAAGTCCCAGTTCTAGAAAGGAAGGAAAGCCTTATGGTTTAGTCACTGAGAGAGCAAGATTTAATTCCCACTCTGTCATCTTCCCTTGATGATTTACTCATTTTGTGCCTCAGTTTCCTCTCTGCAACATGGGGTTAATATCTCCTCCCTCCCACTCCTTCTGGTCTTGTTTAGTTGAGCTATAAACTTATGGTGACCATAAGTCCTGTTTTTAAAGGGACAGTCCATTATTTTAGTCTTCTGTCCTGTCCTTTTAGTTAAAAACAGACAAATTGTCTTGTCTTTTGATATTCCAGCTCCTCATGCAGGTGGGAGTTGGGCCTGGTGGAGCTATTTTAAATCTCCTATCATGTGAAGCACAGGCAATGCCTTTGCTGCACAGGGTGTGAAAAGGAACGCCACTACAGGCTCTCTGTGTGGTTGTTTTCTGGGTGAGAGGCTGGGGGGGAAGTGGGAGAAGGGGGCATGAGGTGCTGGGGGGAGCCAGGCAGGGCAGCCAGGAGGCAGAAGGTACCAGGGAAGAAGGGGGCCGCTGGGTCCGGGCGCCACAGAGTGCTGAGAGGAACGATTCAGGCAGGGGAGCTGCTGCTGCTGTGGGCGCTGCAGGTGCGGTGTTAGATGGAAGTAGCTGCTGCCATGGAGGCTGAGGAGCATGAAGCTGGGCCAGGGAGCCATGGATGCCCGAAGGAGGGAGCTGCTGCTGCAGGCACTGCAGGTGCATGGGGGGAGAGAGGAGAGCTAGAGAACCAATGTTGTAGCAGGGGGAGGCCGGGGTCAGGGAACTGCTGCCCTGGGCGCTGCAGGGGGGCAGCTGCAGGGTGCAAGGTGCTGAGGGGGACGGCGAGAGTGACCAGATCTTCCCCTACCCATTCTGTTTCTCCCCCCTTTGTCTTCTGACCCTCTATAAATTCCTCAGTGCCATCACTTCCTTTTTGCATGACTGTAAAGAGTGCCTAGCACAGTGGGGCCCTGGTCTCCTTTGGGTCTCTTGGGGTGTGTTCACACAGCAGTCTTATTTCGAAACAACAGAGGTTGTTTCAAAATAAGAAAGGCCATGTTCACAAGACACAACATTGTTTCGAAACAACGGCATTGTTTCGAAACAACTTAAACCCCATATGGGGACGAAACAACATTGTTTCAAAACAGGGATGTGACTAGTCAAAATTCTCTTGGAAAGAACAACATCAGGTTGTACAAATGGGATCTTGTGTCACTTTTGGGGAAAGAGAAAGAGACTCCTCTCTTGTGGTGAGTGAACAGAGTCTGTACCTCTATAAAGGAGAGCTTATGATCAGCATGACAAAAAGTCATTAGAAGCAGCTAGATAGAAGGTAGATTGAAGAGGAGGAGGAGATTGATTAATGGATTTCAAAGTGAACATGATTGGTTTTTGGACACATACTCTGTGTACACTTCACCAATGATTTATCTTAATTTGGTGGGTATTACAGTGAGTTCAACCAGATTGGCACAGAAACATCTATCATGCCCATCATCAGCAGAAGGAAATGTTGCTTTCACTTAGTTTTATGTTTTATCTTTCCATTTTCTGTCATATATGCCTCAAAAATAAAACAAGAAATCATTTTTCTTTAAAGATGCATTGCTTCTGCTTATTGAAATATCTGTGATCTAGGTACCCCATCAATGCCTGAACAACTGATTTTTCCTGTGCGAGGATTATAACAATATACTGACACTGAATAACTTAAAGATTCCATACTGCAGAAAATAAAGTGTTTTTGTACAAATAAGCAGAACTATGGGAATAAGTGAAAAGGGTTTGTTTTTACAGTATATTGTACCTAAAGTTAAACTGTATACTGAAGATCAACTGGCATCAAACTGTATGCATCCTACATTACAGAATCAGATCACAAATAATCAGTTTATTCTACAGCTATTGTCTAATGCAATTAGAGAAGTGGAAGTGCAGCTCCTAGCCCAATAACTACAGATGTGATGGGCCCTTCCAAGCCAGGCTCATTAAGAATGGAAAGGGAAATTATGTTACAGGCAATAAAATAATCATTTTGTTAGAGTTGTCTTGGGCAGAGAACATTTTTTTTAAGGATTTGTAGCTGGTGTTTAAAAAGAATCTCATGTCACTAGTAAACAGAATAATAGATAACTATTAACAGGGGACAATGCCTGAAGCCAAGAGAGCTGCTACACCAGGAAAAGATCCGGGGCTCGAGTGATGGGATTTGGAGTTTGCGCACTTTCAGTGCACTCTTGCTGCAGCCGCCACTGTGGCAGACCCAGGGTTCTTGCACCAGGACCTGGGGCTCGAGCCCCATAAACCCTGTGCCAACACCACCCCTGCTTGAAGCCCTCACTCAACAGAGTCTTTCTGAAAGCAAACTTTCCAGTTACCCTTCTCCTCGAACATGTCATTCTCTTCTCTTATGAAAAGGTATAGGAGGGAACTTCTAACACGGCAGTTTCTGCCCCAATTCCTTCAGAGATTTCACCCCAGAATATGCTCAGGGCAGGGGTTTACTCCCAGTAGTTAATCTGTGGGGCCCACTCCCAAGCTTGGAGGATTCCCCACCATGTTCCAGATCTATTTTAACTCATGGTTCAGAGCACTACAGTGTGCTAGAAATGCCCAACGCCTTCACTGGCTCTGGCCCAACTGAGCTCAAGAATCCCTCTTCTTATTTCCTGCCACTAAGCTCTGCTTCTGGTGCAAGGGATGGGGCTGGCTTGGCTCCAACCAACAGAGTATAGTGGCCCCTCTGTCTCAGGCTTGGATGGAGGCCACTCTGCCTCTGTGAAGAGAAGTAATATTTTTAATTGAACCATCTTCTGCTGGTGACAGATACAAGCGTGCAGGCTTACACAGAGCTCATCTTTACTTCTGGTGAACTAACTTGGAGTGCTACTGCTAAATATAAAGGTAAACACATTGCTTCACATAAGATGTTAACATATATTTCAAGGGACCATTCACGGTAAAGTGGCCCATTAACAGCCCTTCAGTCACAGAGGGGTAAGGAAGAGGGGATTGTTAGTGGGTTATAGCTTGTTATAAGCCATTTGTCTAGTGTCTATTCAGTTCACAGGTTTTAGTAACTAGCAAAGATATGATTTTAAACTCATAGACTTGTCGTTTGAAGTTATTGTGTAGGTCTCATCAGGGGAGGAGGGCTGAGAGTTCAGCTTTAGAGTGATCACTTTGTGAAAACTGTTCACCCACAGGTGGTGTGGTGTTTTTATCTTTTATAATTTTCATGTGACAGTTCATTTGAGAATGTAGTAATTGTCTGATCTCACCTATCTAGTTGCTATTGGGTATTCAATGCCCTGGATGAGGTATGCCACATGTTGCGATAGGCAAGTATAGGATGTGTAGAACCCCTGGATCTTGAAAGGTAAGGGAAGTATTTCATTGTAGAAGTGCAGATCAATGTGCAAGTTTTGAGTCTTGTTCCAACAGTCTGGGGCAGCTTTAAATTGTGCGTCAGGATCTGTAGAGAGCTCGCTTCTGATAATGAGATTGGAGAAGTTGGGGGTTTGTCTGAAGGCCAGAAGATGATGCTTCAGGAGGGGTCCCTGCAGAGTATGGAGTTTAGCTGTTTGACGATGTGCTGTAAAGGTTCTAGAGTTGCTTAAAGGTAACAGCTAGGAATGTGTAGGTGGAGGGGGTTTTATTTCTGTACTAAAGCAGATTCTCTCAGGGTATTTAGATAGCCTGTTCCGTGGTGCAATCTACTTCGCTGGTGAACTGTCCTTGTCTTGAGAAGGCTGCATTGAATGTGGTAAGGTATATATCCTGGATGTTTTCCTCAGACCATATGCTGTGGTATCTGAATGAGTGGCTGTAGATAACAGATTGATGTATTTGGGTTGATTACCGGATCCATGAAGGCAGGTGTGATGATCCATGATTTTCTTGTATATAGTTGTCTGTAGATTTCCATTGCTGAAGCTGATCATGATCCAGGAAATTGATGCTGATGTGGAAGTGTTCCAGAGAGTTTAATGGACAGGTACTGGTTGATGTTGTGGTGGAAAACAATGATGGAGTTTAAGTCATCTGTCAAGTGGATGAAAATATCTTTGATGTATCTCAAGTATACCATTAGTTTTGTGGCACTTATCTAGAAATAATTCTTCAAGGGGCCTAAGAATAGGCTGGCATATTGGCAAGCAATTTTAGTACTCCTGACTGATCCATGGTTCAGACGAAGTGTTTGTTGTTGAATGTAAAATTGTATGGATGTGGATGAGTCTGGTGATGTGTTTGGGGTGTATATTTGAGGGTTGTCCATTGTCTTGCAAATATCTGAGGCAAGCTGTTATGCAACCATGAGGGATGATGGCATATTGGGAGGTGACATCCAAGGTGGCAGGGATAGTGCCTCTTTGTCTACTGGTTAGATTTCAGGAATTACATAGAGTCCTCTGGGTGGTTGAGAGATAGCAGATGTGATGTTTGTTAAGGAGTTCACAGTAAATTTTTTCTGAAGCAATCAATTAATTTAATGATTATGAATGT
Organism: Podocnemis expansa; assembly: GCA_007922195.1. Classification (NCBI taxonomy): domain Eukaryota; kingdom Metazoa; phylum Chordata; order Testudines; family Podocnemididae; genus Podocnemis; species Podocnemis expansa. The sequence goes on along the minus strand of ML682004.1, from coordinate 15,034,885 downwards.
GATTTTGCTCTGTGATGTCCAGTCAAATGATTCTTTCTTCTTATGATTGGCAGTGAGGACATGGTAAATGTGAGTGGTGTTGTCTCTGTTGGCAAAGAATTCTTCTAGCTCTCCACATGTTACTATGGCATCCTATTGTTGTGTGGTGCGGTGGGGACTGACAACCACAGCAGATATCTAATCAGTTGTCTGAAATGGAAACTCCACAACATGCTTCCTTTTTCTTCAAAACTTGACAGCAACATCTACTTCTTGAACAAATGCAAGAAAAATATATATTATCTCCAGAGGTCTCATGACCTATTGTCTTTGGACCACTAGATATGTAACAACAGCTCCTCAGATGGACTTCAGAAAACATTCTAGAGCCACTGACTGCACGTCACATGCTCCAGAAGAGACTAATGCAAACAAGGAGTCACCACATGCTGCTCCAGCATGGAAGTTTAAAAAAAAATTCCAAACCCAGAAAACAGGAAGGTTATCTGGATACCATACAAGAAATCCAAAACAACTATTAAAAACCTGATGGACAGCCATCCAACACAAAAAATAAGAAGTGGAACCAACTACAAATATTACATGACCCACAGAACGTAATGTCCAAGAGAAAATTATGGCACCACTACACACCACATAGACACCACCCAACACACATTATCACTTTAGCAAGACCATACCTAACTGGAACTGAATTAACCATACTCTAGGGGACTGACAATCTGTTCCACCACAGAACCTGATGCCATGCTAACATATGGTGCACTAGATCCTCTGCTTGATTACACTTCGTAAGACTGTGTTCACAGAAACACCAAGAAAACAGGGAAATATTGGTTTCCTTTTCTTTTTGCAACATGGAGTTTGATTTTGTAATAGCTATGAGCAGTTCTCCTTTGAAAAGGTGTGGTTGTAAAATAAGTGAGAACTTACCTGGGTATTACAACTCATTTACACACCTGTAATGCTATTTGGTTAGTTAAAAATACAAATTGGCTCAAAATCTCACTATTTCCGTTCAAATCTTATAATCTCTAGTTAACATTTTGTGAAAAGTGATAGAATTCATATTATGCTTTAATGAAACATAGCCCTCTGCTATCAGATGGTAAATGATATTTTTACTAACAGGTAATAGAATTTTTTGGTCCTATCTATTAAATATAATTCACTGTCTTGTTTCTGATCTTTACAATAGCTCCACAGGACTGAAGACTTTAAGAAGCTATTAAAGAAAAATTCCTAATCTGTTCCATTATCAATATATTTTACTTTTAATATTATTCTGTTTCAGTTCTTTTTAGATTTTGATCTGTACTGGATTTCATCTGTATCAGAATATCACACAAATTAATTCCTCAGTATGCAAATATATTCTCCCTTATTGATAGCTCTTCCAATTAGGCATCATCCACTGAGCTGAAAGTCTGGATTTCGTTACTATTAGTTAACTAATTGACAGTTCTGTCTACTGAGCTCTTCCACTGACTTCTGGTTGGTATGCAATAATTAGAATCAATCACAGGATTCCCACATTAACAGGAAAACAGAGCAGTGTTTCAGATCGCTAGGTAATTTCACTATTGAAACCATCCAGTGTTTACGACGTTTCCAATAGCACCACACATTATTGTCCACTGTAACCAATAGGGAATGACATAGCACCCTACCATAAGAGCACTTAGCCCCTGTAATTAGAGAATAAAAGCTGAGGAACTCCACACCTTGGAGTCATACATTTGCCTTACTGGGCAGCACTATATGTGGAGGTGACAAGCTGGTATTCATTAGCAGTGACCTTTGCAAATCTCTCTTATCATGATCTCTTTCCTGAATAGACTATCAACATAAAGGTTTTTATTTATTATTAATTATTATTATTATTATTATAACATATTTCTTTAACAGATTTTAAGTTCAGCAAGTCAGCTTTTCTTCTGCTTTACCTCTTTACAAAGAAAGACACAGCTCAGAGTTAAGACTTCTTAAACAGCCGGATGCATCAGTCTTGTCATACTTCATCATACTGAATGAAGAACAGAGATTGTGATGCTGGCAAGGAAAGAGCAAGCTCTTGACAAGACTGTAGGCATCACCTCAGCACTGAAATTCATAGCTGGAAACCAGATCAACTCACCCACATGTTAGTATCATTCAAGATAGCTCTTAATTTACTTGAATGTGTTTAGTTTCTCTGGAACGACTGTAAGATGCCACATGTGTTAATTTCACATGCACCATCTGTATCCCAGGCCATAAGAGGACATGCAAGTTTTGCTTTAAAACTGTATAAAGGCCTATTTCGAATTGAGTCAGGATGAATGGTGCACTGCCCATCAAGAAGGATGGCCCACTGTGCAATATCACAATACAAAGACTGTGTTAATTGCCCCCCTACATCCTTGAATGTACTATGTGAAAGAAAGCCTGCCCTATCTGCTTGAGTGCTGGAAGAAGAAAAACAGGAGTACAAGAAAATTTTCTCTTTGTTGTTTGGACTCTGAGAGGGCTGGAGCTTTGAAAGAGAAGTGGAAATCCCCAGGGTGAACCTGCCTTAGCCCTAAAATGCAATCTTTCAGCAATGAATGCTACAACTGTCACCTTTTGAAGCCATAGATTAACTCATTTGTGTATTTGTTTGCCTGTTTTAACACATAAATAAATAATTTCTTCTTGCTAGTTAATACATCCTTTACTATAGGATTGGTTACAAGCATTATCTTTGGTCTAAGATCTGAGCTTCAAATTGATCTAGGATAACTCACTGGTTTCTTGCAACTGGAAGTAACCTGACTCCTTTGTTATTTTTAAAGTATGGCAACTAATTATCACTTAGCCCAGCTTGTCTGAGTAGCGAGATAGACATGAATGCCCAATGGACCTGTCTGTGGTTCCATGGTAAGACTATTATAGTGCTTCAAGAATTCACATTTATTACTGGGTTGTTAAAAATCCAATTATAGAATATACAACTAGATTGGGACCTCTGCCCTGCTTTTTTGACAGTTTGTTCTGAGGATTTTTGACAGTTTGTTCTAAGATCCAAAGGGGTAGCTGTGTTAGTCTAGTTCAGTCAAACAAGCAAACAAGGAGCCCTGTGGCACTTAAAGGCTAACAAATTCATTAGTCTTTAAGCACCACAGGACTCCTTGTTTGTTTGTTTCAAGGTTGGCACTTTCAGTTACAAACCACTCCAGGCAGCCTGACAGAGATAATATGAATGATATCACTCAAATAATAAATTGAGACAATTCACCTGATAAATGTCAAAGTAACAGCAAAAGGTGCTACCCCTATTCCAAAATGATAATCTTATTCAACTGAATAAGGATCAGCTGCTGCTCTCAAACATGGCTAGAGGTTAGGGCCCTATCCTAGGAGTCAGGAGACCTACCTAAAGTAAAACAATATAGCTGTTCAGTCTCCTGTATAATTTTAATCTGAGTAATCCCAAATGCTTCCTCAGCTCTCATCCACAAGTGTCACTCCTCTACACGTGCTACATTGATGACATTTTCATCCTCTGAACCTTTGGAAAGGAGGCTCTTGAGGATATCCACTGAGATTTCAACAATTTCCACCCCACCATCAAGCTCATCCTGGACCAGGTGACACAGGAGATCCACTTTCTGGACATTATAGTACAAACACATGATGTCCACATACACACCACCCTATACTGGAAACTTACTGATTGCTATATCCATCTACATCTCCAGCTTTCGTCTGGGGCATATCATACAATCCATTATTGACAGGCATGGCCTAAGATACAACCACATTGTGCTGATCCCTCAGACAGAGGACAACACTTTCAGGATCTCTATCAAGAATTCTTAAAACTAGAATACCCAAGAGGAGAACTGAAGAAACATTGACAGAGCCAGATGAGTACCAGTAGTAACCTACTAAAGGACAGACCCAACAAGGAAAAACAACGGAACGCTACTAGCCTCAAATAAACTTCTCCAGCACATCAGAGATCTACAACATATCCTGGAAAGTGATCCCTCATTCTCTAAAGCCTTAGGAGGTAGACCAGTCCTCACTTATAGAAAGACCCCTAATCTTAAGAAAATACTCACCTGCAGCTATATAGCATACAACAGAAACACTAGGCTAAGTACCTACCCTTCCAGCAAACCCCATTGCCAACTCTGGCTGCATATCTACTCAACTGACATCATCATAAGACCTAAACAAATAAGCCACTCCATGTGGGGCTGATTCTCCTTCACATCTACCAATGTGATATATACTACCATGTGCCGAACAATGCCCCTCTGCCATATACATTGGTCAAACTGAACTGTCTCAGCACAGAAGAATAAATGGACACAAATCAGACATCAAGAATGGTAACATTCAAAAACCAGAAGGAGAACATTTCAATCTCTCTGGACATTCTGTAACAGATGTGAAACTTACAGAACCTCAGCCAAAAAAAAAAAAAAAAACACCTTCAAAACCAACTTCAGTGTTAAACTACAGAGCTGCAATTCATATGCAAGTTTGACACCATGGCTATTTCTACACTGCCAAAGATATTTCAAAATATTTAGTTTGAAATAACTATTTCAAATTCATTTCAAAATAATTATTTCAAAATAGCATTGTTTCAAATTTATTTTTTCGAAATCAGAGTCTAGTGAAGATTCTCTATTTTGAAATAAGTTAGGAATTATTTCAAAACAAAGAGACTTCACTAGTCTCTCTATTTTGAAATAGGGGAAGGAAAGGAAAAGTATAGGGCTATTATTTCAAAACAAGCCACTTCTATGGCATGGAATGTCTTTTTCAAAATAACAATTTAGAAAGAGTTGCTCTTTTGAAATAAAAGCAGGTTTAGTTATTTTGAAATAGTGCTTTGTTTTTTCTGACATAATGAAGCATTTATTTTGAAATAACGAAGTGCCTGCATGGACACATAAAACGTTTTTTTTTTTTAAATAAGCCTCCTTATTTCAAAAAAACTGTTCAGTGTAACCATGTATGGCTACTCCATGAGATTAGAACTGAATAGGGATTTAGAATGGCTGACTAATTACGCCTCTTTTACAGTCTCACCTTCTCATCTACACAGGGCCCAATTCCACACTGGCTGAATGAAAACAACTTGTTTGTTTTGTTGAACTATACCAACAGACTTCCTCTCTGGAACTGTTTGAACTGACCTTGTGATCCACCCTTCTCTGCATTTGTATGTATATACCTGACATCTTCAGATGCATGAAATGGAAAGTGAAGTATAGTAAGTATGATTATACCCACAAAAGCGTATGTGATAAATAAATTTGTTGATAAGTTCCAAAGGGGTAGCCGTGTTAGTCCTTATATAGCAAAAACAATGAAAGTCCTGTGGCACCTTAAAGACTAACAGATTTCTTCAGGCTTTCATGGGCTGCAACCCACTTCTGCAACCCACATCTGATGATGTCAGCTGCAGCCCACAAAAGCTTATGCCTGAAGAAATTTATTAGTCTTAACGTGACATAGGACTTTTGTTGTTTTTGTTGGTCTTTAGAAACACCAGAGGACTCCTTGTTTGTTAAGCCACATCCAGTATCATCTTCTGGAAGAGCTGAACAATTATCTCCCAACTTCATGCTTTATGGGTCTTTTTTCAGGAAAGGGTCTTGTCACAGTGAGTAACCTATTTCTTTATGAACATGTGAACAGGGTAAAAATGGAATGGGCTCTATTCTCCACTCTTAGATGAACTAAAACTGAAAAATATCTTTCTAAACCTATGTTTTAAGTTTTCCTGACTATTTATAAGCTAAGAAGATTACTAAATAATAAGATTTTCAAAAGCACCTAAAGACCATTCAAAGTCAATGATCTTGTCATTTTTTTCAATAAGTCTCTAGATTTTTCTTGACTTCCTTTCAACAACTAATTGGAATAGATGGTGAACAGTAAACATTGCAATCAATCTATAAAGTCTCAGGAATAATAAAATGACATGTTTGACTAGTAAGGAGGCATCCTTGGATGTGTATTTCTATTTCAAAGAATCAATGTAGATTCCTGACAAACTCTTAGGTATAGCAGTATAAACATTTTAATGAACATTGAGGAAAGAGTCAGGGATGTTTCAGTGACTGTTAAAAAGAATTTAGCAAGCTTTGTTTTGTCCATTTTGGTGCTGTGTTTTGTGAACATCCACATGATCAAAGCTATGTTTTTACAAATATTTTAAATAGTTACTAAATGGAATCCTTTTTTGCAGGGGCCACTAATGGTTTAATCTCCACCTTAGAAATTCTCCATTTCTTTTTATAGTAATCCAAAGAGGGAACAGAAACAAATATCATTTAACTCACATGACCAATTATAGAGCTCCAATATCGCCAACAAGTACAGAATATCCATAGGGAACAGTTCACAGCACTTTATAAGTCAACTTATGTTTGCACAGACCATTTATCACTCTATTTCATGCAGCAAACAAGCCTGTCAGAGATTGCAGTATGTTCACAAATTGTGAACAAGGGGTAAATTCATGAAATAAATTGATTGCTGTGAATTGTTCACCCAATGCCCTTACAAGGTGTATGCAGTTTTTTTGTGGTATATAAACACAGACATTAAAAGGATGCTTATACCTTTTCCTCTCATTTCTATCCTTCTGAATATTTTAAAATCATGTCCATTTCCCTACATTCTTCATGATTAAATGTTAGTATTCCCTTAGTTCTCCATGAACTGGTTTATTCTAATGGAAATAAATAACTGATAACAGAAGAGACCCCACAGCATTATTAATTATCTGAGTTGGCAATTATACATTACACATGGGAACAAGACACATGGTAATACAAAACAGTGGTGAGATAGCCTGGTATGGCTGATTACCTCACACTCACCTTAGAAAGAAAGATGATACATCAGTGGTAGTATGATCTGATAAAGAATGACCTTCTGTACCACATATAAGACATACTGCACTAAGAGGTACTGAAGACTGGACTTAAGTAGCTGAAATTTAAAATACAGTAAAAAGAGCAAAAGGAAACAGTTAAGCTTGGGACCAAAGCAGGGTATTATTTGAAAGGAACCAAAGAGGCATCCAAGTCTAAGAAATGCATCCAGAGCATATGGCAATTATTGCTTTTTCTGAAACCTGTCTCAGCCTAGTTATCTCAACCCTACAGTGCCTAGTTATCTCATTTCTTTTGCTTCGATTGTTCCCACTACTAGAGAAAGACAAGATCCAAAGAGGCAGCCATCTTAGTCTAGTTCAGTAAAGTAAATAAACAAGGAGTCCTGTGGCACTTAAAGACTAAAAAATACATTTATTGCATGAGCTTTTGTGGGAGAAAATCCCACTTTGTCAGATGCTCTGTAAGTTCCCCCATCTTCAAAGCATCTGACGAAGTGGAATTTCCTCCCACAAAAGCTCATGCAATAAATATATTTGTTAGTTAGTCTTTAAGTGCCACAGGACTCCTTGTTTGTTTGTTTTAGAGAAGGACAGTATGTTGATGTCTAATTTCTTAAAATCTCTATTTTATTTTAAAATAATTGGAAGCTAGACATGAAATTTCTAGACATCCTATTGCCAAGATGACGACATTTGAGAAGTGAGAAAGCATATCAGCCAAAACTGGTCCAGGCAGCTAGCCAATATCCACAGCCTTGCAGTAGGTTTCAGTAGAAAGAGAAACTGGTGTCACAAGTCAGATATATTCTTGGCCCTCTTTTATTTTATTTGACCGAAGTATACTCAGCCTTGTTTACTTGATCAGCATAGAAACAAACAGCAGGCAGTTTCCTTTCTCAGAAATCCCCAAGTCTCTCGCCCCAGCGAGACCAGTGCTCAGATTCGATTTTCTCCTTCCTTCCAGGGTCATGCTCCTTCTCCTTACCTTTGCTTGCCAACCGCCCCGCAGCCACATGCCCTTGCATCCCAGGAAACCCCCTACAAATCTCTTTGTGTTAGGTCTGGGCTGAGCTGGCTTTGTGGCTAGACCTTTATTGTCTGCAATTGTTAAGCTACATGAAAGGACTTAATTGTAGCTTGCACTGAACAAGAGAGAAGGTTTGGCACACCCAGTAGCTTTAGCAGATTATGTGATAGTTTTTGTTCCAAGAGTCCCTTGCAGGCAACCATTAGTACCTTACAACATAACATTATGGTTGCCAGGGTGCCAGTCTAACAGAGGTGAGATGATGTTAGGACGACCCCACACCAGCAAGAACTTCCACACAAGATGCTTTTGTGATTTGTTTGCCTAAGCTCGGTACATTCAGGGCTGCACTTAGCACAGAGGACAGCTCTGATTGGCATCTTGGGGTGGTGTAGGTATGTAGTAATGGTCGTCCTTCCCCATGTACCATACAATACTGGGAAGGGTGCACTGCCAGGAGCACAAGGGACATGACTACACCTTTTCAAAAAGGCAAGACACCCAAGTTTCTTCTCTCTTTATATCGCCTCCAGCTTGCTCCTTTTCTATGCAGATGTAATACGATCAGCCACTTCTTCTGGGCAATGCTCTTCCCTGCAAGACTTTTCTCAGTATGACTTCTTTTCCAAAAGTTTTAATTTCACAAATGTGATTAAGACTTTTAGTGATCCAAGATTTAGGTGAAAGTAGTTTTTAAAGGGCATTTACAGAGTTTGCCCCTCTCTATCCCATGACATATTTACAGGGCAGGGCTAAGGTTGTTTGGGCATCTTAAATGTGTATTTTCATATCTTAAGATATTCTAAGTACAACATTTAAATTTGAATATCTAGCCTTTATAATAATTAGCTTGGGAATAATTTCATCATCCCACTAATTTCTGCTAAAGTTATGGATGAAGACTCAGCTGCAACTCCATCGTAACAGGAATATTTTTCTGGAAATGTCCCCTTTAATTTTTTCATAAATGCTAAACAGGAAATTCAGAGAGAAAGGCAACTTATCTTTAACTTAGAAGGACAGATTCAATGGAGCACCAAAGGCCCACAAATCAGCAAGAGCACGCTTTTAACTTGCAGAATTTGTTTTTGGTGTGCTTTTGAAAGATTTTGGTTAAAAGATGCCCCTCATTTAAAAAATGTTATTGAAATAATGTAAGATAAGCTGATGTCTGTCTAGGGTGTTATGATAATTCTTTCAATATTTCCTTAAACAGGCAGGAAATGACATTTCAGGTACTACACTGTTGCTCATGCAACTGACTTGCCTTCACCTCTGCTGAAATCCTCATGGTAGCCATCAGTTTCTTCGACTAGATGACTTCACCTACTTTGGTTGGTCCTACCACTTCTCGGAATTCCCAGCTTTTCTCACACCAAGAAAGCAGCAGGACCACAGGTTCTACCTATGTGATGACTTGTGATTTTATTCTTGCCTGACTTGGACAACATGTTGTTTACTCAACTTTCAGGGACCATTGCACCAGCCCTATGGAATAAGAAATACTAATGAACTCAGGTGATATCTGTGGGTATGTCTACGCTGGAGGCTTAAGTCGACATAACCAGGCTTAAGTTGACTTAAGCAACTCCCGGGCCACATTTGGAATTCATTAAGTCAACTTAAGCACTTGCTTAATTTGACTTAATAATTCTCACCATTAAAGTTGACTTTAAGAGTTAAGTTGACTTTATTAAGTTGACTTAATACAGTTGACTTAAGGCAAGAGAGTCAACCTGAACAAATGGAGACTCTCTAAGTCAACTTAATAAAGTCGACTTTAAGTTGACCATATTAAATTGACTTACCTGAGCCTTCTTGTGTAGACATAGCCTGTATGCATAAATAGTTTGAGGATTTCAAGGGAGAAAGCCATTCCTGTTTATTTTAATCAGAAGGAATTAATTTTAAGCTACTCAAGAGCACCCAAGGAGATGAGAATGCTTTCAATCACACTACTGCAAAAGGAAGCCATTGAAATGGACAGCCAAGATAGGTGAACACATCAAGTTGTCAATGAATAGTTACATGAATTTTTTGATTGTGCTTATACTCCTTCAGTGCTCACTTCCTGTGAATATTCTAGCAAACATTTACTATCATCACCATTGGTAGAAAAAAAAATTCTTATGCATACATTCAAGTATAGATACAGGAAATGAATTTTGAACTCATGACACCTAATATTCATACAAGAAACTAGACTGAGCAGTTAAGGAAATAAAAAAGTCATTTGGCACATATGTCCACTTAAAAAACCCATTTCTCCCTTTTTGCATTGGAAAAAGAAAACTGAAATGGAATGATATTATTCAGGCTCATATGATTTAGAAATACTGATTTGAAACAAGTATATTGTTTAGAAATTTCTCATTGGAAGAGAAATTATGCCAACATTGTCCTAAAATGTTTTCCTTGAAACTATATTTCAGTTTAACCAACTATAAAAATAAGCCAGACAACAACTTTTCACAAGCAATTGGTAACTGGAAAGACAAATCTTGCTGTGCTGGAGTCTCTGAATCAGTATTTAGAGACTTAAGCACAGAATGAGCTGGTGATGTGTGTTTTCTTATGAGCTATTTTGTATTCCAACCCTGAGAGTGAACAGAAAACAAAACAGTAATGCACAAATTTGGAGTCAGTCTTTAACTGTGCTGGGTGGGTGGATGAAGCAAGGTGGTTTAAGTCACCTTTCTGTTCCTGCAAGCCAAGAGCTGTTCAGCCCACAACTAAACTTAGAGTAGCCTCTGGGCTATTCTCTTTTACCCTGGATACTGCCAAGTTCTCTAAGAGTTAAAGATTTAAGACAGTGCCATACCCATCTTCACAGACCACCATGATTTGACAGAAAAAAAGTTGAAAACATGTTACATTCTTAGAAACAGCTTCACTTTATTTAGCTAGTAATAAAGTTCACCTATGTCTATCTGTTCACCTGCTGCATTTTCTCAACATTAATGATGCATTTTGAGACACCTTCTCCCTCTGTATTACAGTGATATTTGAGATCTCCTGTATTGCTTCTAATAGTTCCAATGTTTAAATGATGAAAGGGAGGTTGGGGAATTGTCACTGTTGGCTCTGTATCTCAGAACTTTTTAAATTGACATTTTATATAGACATTTTATGTCTATATATGTAAGTTGTCATATTGGTGCAGGTTCTTAGGAAATTAACAGTCAGTCATTTACATAGGTTCATTGTCCATGTTTATCTTTGGGATGCCCAAACAGATAGAATAAAAAGTGTGTACAAATTTAAAATTGTGAGCACTTGTGAAGATCTGTACTCTCTTACTTCATAAGTCTGACAACTACTCCAAAAATGAACTAGATGGATACTCTGATACATCTTAACAGGCCAAGAGAGGAGCTGTAATATAAATAGCACTAGCTCAAGTGTCTCTCTTTCAGATGCTCAGTAGTTAGTAACCCAAGGTCAAAGGATCTTTTGTATCTGACATTGATCAGAGACCAACGTTACTGACGTATCTTTCAAGCTATGTGAATTAACAGTGCTGAAGCATGGAACCAGGTCAACAGGTTAACTTAAAAAGGAGTCTGTCACATATTGTTGAGTTGCATAGATCTGAAGAAAGCATCATGAATATTCATGAGGTGACAAAGAAGGCTTTTCAGTTTTCTTTTTCACATTGTAGAGGGTGTGCTGGAGCTGGGGTGCAATTCACAGCTTGATGAGATGCAGTAGCTTGATAAGAATTAGAACAAGTATATTAAAAATGGAGTGTAGCCATGACAACATGACTGGCAGGACAGGCTAACATCCCTGAGTACATGTCTAGGTTTCTGACAGACACATACAAAGGAGATATCTGCTACCAAGTATGCAAATATTGATTATAATGGAATTTTTAAAGTTTTGTTTAGCTGCATTCTTCTTTGCAAATCAAGCCCTATTAAACCTTTCAGTGAATATTAGCATTTGTGAAAACGGCTAGATTACTTCCATTAATGACCAAAGCTATCCAATCACAGAAAGGGTATAGATCAGGGAAAGGCAGCTGCCTCCCCACCACCTGATTTGTCTGGGATATGGCCAGGAAGTTAACTTGTGTGGGTGGTGGTCAAACTTATGGAACTCAAGAGCCAAACAAGCTGATTATTAAACCTTCGAGATCTTCACTGAGGCATACAGCCATATATTACCTACTCCAAAATTACTAAGTAAAAAGAGAGCAAATATTGATCCTACTAATGTCAGATTCTAATAATTACTAAAGGTTACTATGAAAACTAGGCATACATAAACTTAGCTTCTCCCTGCTGTCCCGACCATGCCACTGCTTCTCCCCACCCTCTCTGACCATGCTGTGCTTCTCTGTACCATCCCTGAGGCCCCGACCATGCCACCACTTCCCTACTGTCTCTGACCATGCCACGCTTCTCCGCACCATCCCAAGTCCCCGACCATGCCGCCACTTTCCCACTGTCTCTGATCATGCCACTGCTTTCACACTGTCTCTGACCATGCTGCCACTTAGTCACAATCTCTGACCATGCCGCACTGCTCTGCACCATCCCCAACTATGCTGCGCTTCTCCCCACCATGCTCTTCTGCAAGCCGCACCTTTTCTTTGAAGAGCCACGTGTGGCTTGTGAGCTGCAGTTTCACCATGCCTGGTATAGCTTCTTTCCTAGCTCAAGCAACTGCTGCTGGCTCACACAGAGCAAGGATGTCTCCACACATCACTGGAACAGTCACCCTCAGTTCATGTTTTCAAGTTTAACTTTGAACAGGAAGCAAGTAATCTAGTTTGGATTAAAATAAAAGTTTATATTTTGACATCACTACATGATTCCAGAAGCTGGAGTTCTAGTCACATGCCAATGCCTTTTTTCAGATTTGCCCAGGGAACTGTCCGAACCCAGCTAAAAGGAAACCAACACTGTGGAGCCCAGCAGAGCAGCATGATCATCTTATGAACATTTGTAGAATCCACTGTTAGTGGTGTCTCCTTTTTGCATCTGAAATGGTCAAGCTAGCTTTATAGGTGAACACTGGGAAGGTAAAACTATTTTCCCCCTCCCAGTTCAGACTGGAATTGGCAAAAAGGTTGCCAATTCTTTCAGTTTTGATGGTAGTTTTGGGTAAGGTGTACAATGAGGCAGGGATAGACACCAGTTCAGACACCAGAATGGAATAATCCACTTATTTCAGACAGATTCATGTTAACTAGTAATAACTTTGAACTCTTAATATATTGACTCTTGTCTGTTGTTTGTTTGCAATGTGGTACAGTAAGTTGATGCTACTAAAAAAAGTCATAGAAGCAGAAGTGAAAGAGGCATGTTTCAACACATTTAATATTTATCAGAAATTTTGGTTATAGTGTGCCTAAAATTAGTCTGCATGGTGAAAAAAATAACATGTACCTTATCACAAAAAAGACTAATGAACAGAAGTAATATATGAATATTAATAGAAGCTGTTTAATACAATGCTTTAAACCATTCTTCAAGGATTTCAGTTGTCTCAGGGTTATATAGGGCCTGGGATTTTTTCTCATTACCAAAAGGTGATTTGACCTCACCTTCATCTATGTGCTGTTCCCCAGCATTTTAATATAAACAACTGCTTGGATTCACTGTAACGAATCTGACCTGATCCTATGACTTGCCCTCCCCTGCATTTATTTTTCTCCCATTCTGTAAGTTCCCTCATCTTCAAAGTGTAACCTTCAGGTGGGCTAGAATTCATTTAACTGCCCTTCTCCAGTGTCTCAAAACATTAGTAAACAAACAAACAAACAAACCCCAAACTCCCAAAGAGAAGCAGCTGGAGACCCAGGATTCAATCTATAAGGGACTCACAGCTAAGATAGTTCAGTTACCTTCCTCAAATTAAAATGCTACTTAAAAACAAACATATTGAACTTTATTAACTACTAACATGATAAATCTTATCCTAAGAAGAAATGAATTTAAACAGAACAGTCCTCACAGAAACATTGTGAGGAAAGAAACCCAACAGTCTCAAAATCTAGGTATAGTTCACCCATATGTCAGTTGCAGTCTCAATTCAAGTCCAAAGACTGGAGTTGCAAGAAGCAGCAATGCTCTTCTTTGGTTGAGGGATCGTAGGCAGGCATCCATGAAGGGTTTTCTTGCTCTTCTGGAACAGCACCCTCCAGTCAGGTTACTGGTTAACCAGTAATCAGTTGCATATGAGAAAACTCTGCTGCAAAATACTCCACGGTTGCTGTTCACTCCTGGCTCAGCTTCGCCCAGTCATGCACTGAGCACATGGACTTTTCTCATTGCAACTCTGTGGCTGCTGCTCTCAGGCAGCTGCTCTCATGGCATCTGACCATAGCAGCAGTAGAAAACCTAGTGGATCATGCTCAATGCAACTACTCACTTAACTTCCAAAAGCTTCTGGACCTGAGCAGCCAAATTTGCCCAGCAATATAACCCAGTCTCAAGAGATCCCTAAAAGAAAGAGTTTCTTTCATTAGGCATATGGGGTATAAAGGCATCTGATGAAGTGAGATTTTCTCCCATGAAATCTCATGCGATAAATAGATGTTAGTCTTTCAGAATGCCACAGCACTCCTTGCTTGTTTTGTAGAAATAATATGCAGGTTCTTTAATTGTTGGATGGTGGTGGTTTGTACTGTACTGAAAAACTGACTGGTTTATATATAAATCTGTGTAGAGTCAGTATTTAGAAAGTTTTTTAAAAAGCAATATTTTAAAGCATCTTCCTAATGGTTGTTTTGTAGAGCTAACATGATCTGAATAGTTATTTCATATGCCAAAGTTTGTAACAGAGAACACAGACACAATGTATTACAAATGCAAAGCTCCTTTGATATACATAGATCTTCAGAGAAGATGTTGACTCTAAAAACTGCCAATTTTTGACCTTCTAATAATCTCCTTAACCTGTGGTGGACCAACCTGGGGTGATATATCCCGGATAAAAGGGATTTTTTGTTTTGCTGTTGAAATGCTGGTTTTTGGGTTCGCTCTATATTCATGCAGGACTTCTAATTTCACAAAGTTCTGAAATTCAGTGAAAATCCCAAAATATCAACTGCCAAAGCATTTGTGCTGCTAGGATCAATAAAACAGTTTCAAACAAATATTCTGTTATGTGAAAGAGGTGTTATTAGCAGTACATGTGGGCGAGACGCACGTACCAAGATTTGGTCTAGCAGAGAAAGTTTAGGATTTTTGGTCCGTATGTCCTGAGTGTTCTCTTTCTCTTGCTAGCTTGGGCTTTAATACTCTGCAGTTTGCAACACTTTATAAACATGTAAGTAAAAAACTAGAATATTAACAATGAATTGTAGTCCCAGTCTTTTGTTATAATTCCACATATGAGTATACTTAGCATTATCAAATCATTTTTGTAGTATTGCAAGCCTAAAAAACAGAGCAAATATGGTTCATCACCAAAACTATTCGAAATTGCCTGCTTCAATTGTATGCTATTATTATAATATACTATATCAAAGCTCTGTTTAGTTTTCTTCCCTGTTGCTGTCACTCAGGGGTGCTTCTCAATTTACATTTAAGATAGACATAAAGCTGTTTTCTTTACCAAGTCATTTAGGGGCAAATCTTCAGCCAGTGTGAAATTGTCACAATTTCGTTCGCGTATAGCTCCATATGACATTATGTCAATTTATACCAGCTGAGGCTGTGCCCCACAGAGAGCTTGAAGACGCTGCAATATACAGCATTCCATTCCCATAAACGTCCGCCACATAAATGAAGAGAAAGAAGGCAATGGAGAGAAATGAGGGAACTGAGAAATAAACTTTCCTTGATCTTGGTAGCCAAACTAAACCTCTTTTGTAATTTATAATAGCAGGGTTTCCATTCTAGTATATTAGTGAAACACTTTAGACCAAGACAAACAAGGAGTCCTGCAGCACTTAAAGACTAACAAATTTATTTATCTCATGAACATTTCTGGGGGAAAATCCCACATCGTCAGACACTTTGAAGATGGGGGAACTTACAGAATGGGAGGAAAGCATTTAACGAAGTGGGATTTTCTCCTACGAAAGCTCATGTGGTAAATAAATTTGTTAGTCTGTAAGTGCCACAGGACTCCTTGTTTGTTTTGCTGACCCAGGCTAACATGGCTACCCCTTTGGAACTTTAGGCTGAAATTCTGCTCTGTAACATCTGGGAATTTTGCTAACAGCAATAGTTTTGCACTAGGTGTGACTGGAAGTATTTGGCCCATTCAGCTCAGCAATACACTGTTTACATATAATGTTACAAGTGGCACTTCAAAGAACATACAGGAGGACCAGCAAAGTGCAAGAAATTTGTTTTCTCTAAACTTGACATAGTCCATTCCATAGAAAATGTTAAACTTGGGTTTCTCCTGATTAGAGGAACTGCATTTTTTTTTTTAATTTCCTGGTATGCTCAGGAGCCGTTCACATACACTGGGTCAGAATTTGATCACATTTACACCAATATAGATCCAGTAGAGTTACTGCAGATTTGCACTGGTGTAACTGATCAAAATGTGGCCCAGTAATATCTTTTGACATGTTACAGGAATTTCAGAAGAGAAAAATATTGATGACATAGTGCCTGACCTGGTATTTGACAAGTGCCATTCTTTACCAGTTCATGCTGTTTTTCGCTGTTCCAGTGGTTGCCAGGTATTTATTAGATTTTCAGACATTCTGGCCCAATTGAAAACATGTCATCTGGATATTAGAGCAAGCAGTTTATTCACTGCAGCTCAGCACAATCTTTATACCCTTCATAGGATAAAGAATGATCATAACTTCTTCATTCCATCCTAGAAATCATGTTCCATTTTTGTGTGATATCAGACACACTTGAGCAGAGGAGGCAAACATGAGATTTTCCTTCATGTTTTAAAAATTACCGCAGTAAGTATTTAAAGCAGATTAACTATTCTTGATTAATTCCATTTGTTGTTTCTTTCCCTCCACCCCCAAAATGGAGTAAGCTAATCAGGACTAAAGTACTTTTATTTCAGGAGAAGCATCCACACATGGCGCTAATTTACAATAGTTCTTCAGGTAGACAAGGCCTAACAGGTAAGTTTTACACACAAAAAGAGAAGTGTAGAGAAGCCCGAGCAACCATCACACAATCATGCTGTTCAACCTAATCATAGAGTCTAATAGAAGCAAGCATCAAATTCCATTAAATATTTTGAGATTCCATATAAACAGAGTTTTATGTTAGCATCTCTAGGTTAAAAAAAAGAAATTCTTCAGAATTGCACTTTGTTAAATCTGGTTTAAACATCAATCATATAGCTAGGTCATACCACCCCCCACCCCCCCAAATTTGAAAGTAATTTTCTTCTAAAACATGGAATTGTTTGTTTCTGAAATTTGCCCCAAAAACACATTTGAAAAAAATGAAGTTTTTTGTTTTTCTTCCTGTTGCATTTTCCTTCTGCCTTTTGAAAAAAAAATTCAACAGAAGGAAAGTATCCAGGTTTTGTTGTTGTTATTGTTGTTGCTGCTGTTTTTTTCCAAAAGGGGTAGCCATGTTAGTTTAGTTCAGCAAAACAAAAAAGAAGGTTGGTAGCACATTTAAAGACTTCCATTCCCCGCCCCACACATGCATTTCCTCTACCCTTTCCTGATATTTTTCATTTTGCCAGTTCTGCAACTTTTGAAAACTCCCTTAACTTTGGGACATTACGGTGTGGCAAAAGAACAAAATAAAAGAAATTCCACTTCTCTTTCTCAAATAGATGGATTTTTGAAAAGTTACAGAATGGCAAAATATTAGAAAAAAGGAGGGGATGGGAGACGGAAAACACACCAAATTCCATTTTCTTTAGCATTCAGTGGCATGACCCGGGAAAGAAAAAACTCTGAACTCAAGTTTTAAAATGTTCATATTTGATAAAAATTAAAATATCCATAATCTTTAGCCTGTAAATTTAGAAAGTACTTAAAATAATCCACTGTATGGATACAGGAAGAGATTTTTTTAAATTATGCATTCCTGATTTTTTTGTAATATATTAATTTTAAAGCATCCATATGTACTGTGCATGACCAGATTTAAGATTTAATTAATACAGAATTATGCACCCAGGCTTCCTAGCAAACACAAGTGCACTTCCAAACCTCCCCTTTGTATTTCATGGGAGTCAAGGATTTTCTGCATTAACACCAATGATGTTTCTTGCAACCATTTTCTATGCAGTCAATTTCCTATGGGACCAGAAGCCTGATAATCAGAAGAAAAATCCACAGCATGTTTCGTGACAGACATGTAATAGTTTTTAAAATATTTTTTCTATTACCTGCCAATTTTACTCAAGGTTGCTGAAAGATTACAACAGAGCTTCAGGCATCTAAGTTATTTTTCCAGGTATATTGGGAAAATCAGAGAAAATAGAAATGAATGGACAAAGCATGAAAATCAAGGATACGCTGCTCTCATCTATTTGTCTTCTTAGCTTCATCTTCTTGAAGGCACACAAACATTGTGTGATTCAAATGCAAAGGAAATGGGAAGACATAAAATAATCGTAAGCAAAACAGATTACTCTACTGAATAGTAACAAATGATACACGTACAGCACAAAACCAGAAGTCTTCACATATAAAAAAAAGTCACTGAAATAGTTCAAAGCTTGAACATTATCCTTTCCACTACATTTTAAGACTTTTTTATACACAACGTAGTCCATGAAATTCTACTTGGATCTCTCTTCCTTTGCTCTTTGAGTTTCTGAGAAAGAATTGAGAAATCCAACAATATATTTGAGTTATAAAGCTTGCCACTTCTACAATCCCCTTTGTGAATTTTGTAAATTTATTTTAGCTACCAGAATAGAATCACTATGACAACAAAGTTGAAGACTGTATTTTTAATATTCTGGTATTACAACACATTTGTGCAGGATTCAGCTAAAACAATGGCTCCTAACATTTTTGAGTGAGAGCCCCCTAGTAAACACTGGGTAAAACATTCACCTTCCTCAACCCCCTGCACGGCCTCACTGGCCATAAAGCTATTAACCCCTATAAACACATATAATGATAATACTAAATTACATAGTAAGTTACCCTTATCTGCATTAGAAACTAAGTTTTTGCTGGCGCAACCACCATTGCATGCCTCACGTGGCCACACCTCTTTCCATCCCATGGATTGAGGCTAATGGAGGTGGGCTGTGCCAGGTTGGCTAGGGTTACTCCAGGTCACCACAGGCGCAGTGCTGCTCTCCTCCAGCTGAGTGCCTAACCAGTGCAGAACTGGGAGTAGGGGCTCTTCCTCAGCTTTAACCAGAGTGGAACTTGGGGCTGCCGCTCCTTTGGGGCAGGGGGTCCTGCTCTTCTCCTCCAGTTGACACAGTGCTCAAGGCAGCTGCACCAGCAAAGCTTGGGAGCTAAATGATCTCAATATTACTAAACTTAGACCTTGAAGTCTCATGGACCCCCTGGAATCCTGGGTGCCTCCAAGTGGGTCCTGCCCTCTCCCGCCCCCCCATGGGAATCAGTGAGCTAAAGAACCATTAAGCTGGTTTGTCTTTTTTTGTTTTTGGTTGGGTGTGTGTGCATTCTGAATGAGACTTTTTCATTATGTTGTTTGATTAGTGGGGAAAATGCATTGAACAGGTTCAAAACTATTGAAAACAGGGCAAGTGTGGAGTCAAACAGTTGGGCTCTATGGATGACAGAATTCTCCCCAGTCTATGAGTAAAAGAATAGCTGCTTTCTAGGCATTTTTAGAAGCTTGAAAAAAAATAAGATAAGTTCCTATTTCTGATCAGATGAACACATATGGCCAAATTCTGGCTTGGGTGTGCATCCCATCACCATTTTGTAGATTAAACACAGCTACATCAGTCAAGAACAATTACACTGGAAATTATTTAAGTTCAAAAAATAGTTTATTCCCCATCTGTCAGTCTCTACACACTTAATTTTGATTTAAAAATAACTTGGAAGCCACCTATCCAAAGTTCCTAGGTGCCATAGTATATTAACCATACAATTTAAATCTCAGCAGCATAAAAATAGTAGGTTCAGGAGGAGCTTAGCCAGTCTGGCTTTTAAACCATTCCTCATCAAAGAAGAGTCTTCGACTTTCCCAAGAGACCTGCTAGTCACATGTCATTTGCTGCATGCCCAGAAGGCCATCAAATCCAGACTGTTTCAGCCAAGGTACAGGTATTCAGCAAGGCCCAAGCCCCAACTACAGGTCATAGCCTAAGTAAACAGGTTGTGGAATGGAGAATTCCTCAGGGGTGTCGGGGAAAAAAAACATGTCCCTCCACCTCAACTATGCTGAATTATAGATCAGAAGCCAAACTGTTCTGCAGTTGCTATTTTTTTGTGTTGCACAGGTGCTTTTTGGATGGGCTTCTCAAACTCTGCACTTCATATGAGGAAGCAGTGAGGCATACCAGGTACATTAGAGACCTTTTATATCATACTATTTAACTTCAGTTATGCACAGCTTTGTTTGCCTGGCTCTGCATTAACTTACAGGCTATAACCAAGGCCTGGCTCTGCTGCCCACATTTGCATAACTTGTGGGCACAGTGCAGAATGAAAAGGAAAGCTCAGTGCTTTCAACCAATGGAGAAGCATGACTTTCAGTTCTTATTAAGCCTAATGCTCGTATAATACCTAGCACTGACAAGGCACCTTCCTTTCGTGACACTGAAAGCACTTCATAATTAATGACAATCTTTACGAAACCTCTGAAAAAGATTAGCTTTAATATCCCCATTTTGCAGACAAAGCAACTAACGCCTTGGGGCTTAAATTACGATCCCATGCTTCATTTAGTTAGATGACTAACCTGTGGTAATCAAATCAATGCCTGCCTGCAAAGGGACACACCATCATTTAACTACAGTTGTTAGCAGAAGGTGGGATGGAGATATACCTCTCTAAAGCAAATAATTCCCAGATGTCATAATTAACAATAATAATAAAAATGTAGAGTGTCTATTAGCTCCACCTGAGATTAGAGCTCTGTAATGCACATGCATATAGTGGACAGTCTGTGGCCAACAGTTTATGACCCAAAATAGACAAGGCAGAGAGTGGGCAAAAGGAAGGGTTATTCCTGCTTTTTATAGACTGGGGATCAAGACACAAATTTCATTACTTGCTAAAAGAGAGAATTTAAAGCAGGTTTATAAAATCTAGTCCAGTGCATTAATCACAATCCCATCCTGTGATGAGATTATAAACTATTGCATACAATTTAATACTCCTCGCAAATACCCCATACGCTTCAGGAGCCCCAAATATGCAAAGAAATGGCAGTTCCTGTTCTCTGCCTCTACAACTGCTGATCACTTGTGTGCCAGCAGTCCACACCTCATGCCATGCAAACTAAGATTTTGACTGCTGAAAACACAGGGACAGGTTCTTTTAAACTAATAATTCCACCAAAAACAAAAAAACCTGTTTTTTTTTTAAACAGTGATTAGTTTAAAGCAGCCTCTCCTGTTTCCAGCAATGTCTGTTTCCATGACAGCAGGAGCAGCCGCCAGCAGCCTCATTATCAGAAGAGCTAATACATTTCAGAGCCAGACTGCTAGAAATTACATTTTTGTTCAAATTCACCTTCAGACATAAAAGATCCAACAGGTACCTAACGCCTATAGCAGCTTATGTTTGCCTGCTAAAGCTTTTCATTAATTTATTTTACATATCCAGGTATAAGTTTTTGATACAGCTTAAAATCAAAGTGGCTAACAATTCCTGGCCTGTGCGTCTAGACCAGTGGGTCTCAACCACAGTGTTGGGACACATTACTGTGTCACCAAACAGCAGTAAGTGTGTTGCAGCGAGCTGGGGAGATGGCCGGATTTGGCCTGGAGGAAGTGGGCTGGTGTGTCCTGTAGAATTGCAATATGCTGCCAAGTGTGTTGTCACCCACAAATAGTCTAGACTGTAGTGGAACCTGTTGTATCCAGTTAGATACCTAACTTGCTCTAACCAAACCAAGCCTGCTACACTGGACTACACTATAGCTAACTACAGCCCCCTGCAGCAGTTGATGGGATGGAGATTTACCATCGTAAGGGGAGGAATGCATGAAGTTAAGGTTCTTCCACATGGTGTTGTACCCATGCTGGGATGGGTTCCAGTAGTGGGTAATGAGGAAAAGCAGAGCTATAGATTCACCCCTGTCCCAGTGAAATATCCAGAGGCTGGATATTTGTCACTGCTGGCTTCCTCTGGCTCTTGTGTGACAAACCTATTGTTTAGCAAAACCCACAAATCCTGCTTAAATCCCATTGACTTTTACAGGACCGAAGTGTTTTGATGAATGAGGGTGGTTTGCGTGAATCCTCATCCAAGAAAATAAGGAACATGTTTGTGCAGGAAAGTTGTGAAAGCTCGTTATACTATAGCCCATCTCCTTGCCCATAGGCAGAAGCTAGCCTTTCATATCAAAAGTTTCATATCCAAGGTTTGTCAGACCTCTGTCCAGCGTACATGCAGTAGGCAATTTAATACACACCTCCCAAGAGGTTTTATACTTGTATTTTATTGATTTCAGAGGCAAGATTTATAGTATGTACGTTTTGAACTAAATTGGCCTTCCAGCACCACAATACACAAATTTGTATGATCTCAAACATCTATAGTAGTATTTATTACCTCTTTAGTATCTTCAACGTTCAGTCACTTTTTCAGATGTGCATTTTGTTTCTATGCTATTGATTTTGTGGTTAACAAATTGATTTTGTGTACAATTATAAGTGACTGAGCAGTATTTACAGTGCGGTGAAAAGCAAGAGAGGAAAAATAGTCCTCACAAGTTCTGAATTAAGTGCAAAATCTTGGCATTTTCCATTGAGCTGTCTTCATTATCTTAATGTCAACTGGTACTACAGCAGTGTAATGTATGTCATGTGCATATCACAGGGGCATCAATAAGATTTTACAACTGAGAGAAAACTGAAAGTGGTTTTCAGATGTCTAAATAGGAGGAACAAAGGATCTCTTAAGATCAGCTGATCTCAAACTTTTAGCTGGGACCCCTATTGAAAATA
The DNA here is from genome assembly GCA_007922195.1 of Podocnemis expansa. Classification (NCBI taxonomy): domain Eukaryota; kingdom Metazoa; phylum Chordata; order Testudines; family Podocnemididae; genus Podocnemis; species Podocnemis expansa. The sequence goes on along the minus strand of ML682004.1, from coordinate 15,011,951 downwards.
TTTCAGGCTGTAAAGATATCCCTCCACCAATATCATGCCACCCTTACTTCTGCACTTGTGTTTGTGGCTGCACAGCCAGAGCTGAGCTCTCAGCCAGCAACTGCTGTAACTCTCACATCCTCCCTCCAGTAGTCTTGTGACCCCCCACATTGAGTTGGGAACCCCAGGTTGAGAACCCTGTTCTTGGCAAAGAAAAAAAATGGAGAAATGTTGCTCTTGAGAATTCAGTATTAAGTTGCCTCATGGTAAGTTCTATTAACTCATTTGCCGTGAAGAAGTCACTTTCTTCATGGTTGATCAAACTATCATCTCAAAGTGATCTATTAAAACTCTGGGCTAGATCATTTTCAGACCATTTGTGTCAGGCAGTACTGTGTGAGGAACCCAGGCCACGGAATTGCCAGACTTTTTTTGCCCTTATCACCTGACAAAGTGGGGAGAACAAACAGATCTCCACAGCCTGTTCGTAAGCTCTGCTGCTGTGGTCATGCTATCCTTCGTTGCTGAGCACCCAAGAGATTTCTGCGTGCAGCAAATAATTAGTTACCCACTATTTCTTGCAACCCATTTGACTCTCCAACTATTCTTGTCATCTGACCGATCACTTGTTAGTTAATGCTCTGCTTACTGAGTTACCAGCTGTTAAGTTCATTACCCAAGTGATTCTCTGTCCAATACTATGATTGCTGATTTCTGTCCACCCCTGAGCCTTCTACCTGCTCCCTCACAGTCTCATCCCAGTTATTTGTCTCTCATTCTTTTTTATACTTTCTTCCTAAATTTCTCTGGCTTGTTCCTCACATATACAAACACAATCTGGCATTTCCCCCCATCCTAACTTTATTTCCTAATACCTTCCTCTCCTAGCTCCCTGACAGCTACATTGTATCCTGTCAACATAGGATGCAACAGCAAATATGATCTTTCTTGATGGCTGATTTAATCATATTCCCCCCCCCCTTTAAATACCTCCTGTAATTCCTACTTTACTTCATCAAGTTTGTCTTTGCATTTAGGCCCTTCACAACCCTGCTCCTCCTTACTTATCTAATAACTGCATGCTTATATCCTTCCCTATGGCAAGGACATGAACCAAAATGGTCCATTTCTCCCCCAAGTCATCTCAGCATTTTCTTCCACACCACTAGTCCCTTAGTCTGTAAAGATCACTAACTTCTCCTCATTCAAATCTTTCTTTAAGGCCTAATTCCACTGCAGTGCCTATAAATATATTAGCCAATTAATAACAGTTAGGGAACAGTCTGGACTACAAGCGTGTCAGTCTTTCATGTCACCACTTTCCCCGTGTTTTATGCCTAGATCTTCCCAGGAGCATAACTAGCCCTTGATTTCTGCCCGGGTCCTTGAGAGTTGGGAGTGGGCCTGGCCAAGGATGGCTTCTGGTCACATGACTGGAAACTCCCCTCACCCCAGGAAAGGGGGAGAGGTGCAGAACCCAGCAGCAGCATAAACTTTACTGCCACAGGGCCTAGCAGCCATGGCCATGAGTGGGGCAGAGGCAGCAGCACCGGTGCTTCTGCCGTACTCTTGGCCATGGCTGCTGGGTCCTGCACCTGCAAACTGACCAGAAGCACTTGTGCTGGCACATCTGCTGTGGTCACTGGCTGCTGGGTGACCCAGCAGCTGCAGCAGCAAAACTCACGCCACTGCCAGGTGCTAAGGTGGGTGGGCTTCGTGGCAAAGTGGGTGAGCCCAAGCCCACCCATGGCTCTGTCCCCGCATCTTTCATCCTTCATGTATTTGTGAATTCCCGTAAGGATGAGGTTTGCTTTTGTCTAACCAATGTGATACACTGAATACCATGATAAAATTGTAAGCTTTCACTTGACATTTTAGAGCTTTTTCCTTGTCCTGCATGAAGGCTGGAGGGCTCTGTGGGGAAGCTTGTGATCAGCAGCTAGCAGCAATCAGTCTACAGACACCCTACAGTAAAGCGGGACAAGTTGTGGCTCTATTTTTGCAAGCAGCCTGCTTTATCTCTGTTTTCGAATGTGGTGTTATTTGAACTGTAACAGTTTTATTTTATTTTGCAACCTAACAGCAGCAATATTTATGAGGGTCTTTTGTCTAGCTTTTATTAGTAGGCTGTGAACATAACAAATGCCCCATGCACATTTTGGCCATAACAAACTGCACTAAATTATGGAAATGTGTATTTTAGTAGCAGCTACAAATCCCAGTTGTGGCCCAGCACCTCATTCTGATCTGATTTGCTGTTACAGTATGACCTGATCCCATGTCTTACAATCCCTTGAATTTATTTTCATCCAGTTCTATAAGACCCCCCATCTTCAAAGCGTTTGACAAAGTGGGATTTTCCCCCACAAAAGCTCATGTGATAAATAAATCTGTTAGTCTTTAAGTGCCACAGGACTCCTTGCTTCTTCTCCTGCCACAAAGAGCAGACAGTTAATGTATAGAGATAATGAGTACAATAATAAAAGGCAGTTCATTAGTAGATGTCCTAGGACCATGGGATAAGTATTCTAAAATGCTAATTGCTTGGTTCTGTTAGAAGAAAAACAAAACAAAACCAAAAACATAAGGAAGCCATCTTCTCTGGAATTTTAAAAAGGATTGTATTTGCATTCCTTATTTCAATAATTTTGTTAAGGATATTACAGTTATCATAGGAGCCTTGTCCATCTGAAACACGTAAGAACTGGATGTCTTTTTGAGAGTCAACCTTATTTGAAAATATCTGATCCATTTTAAAGGGTCGGCAGAAGGTGGAATACTTGAGGGAGAAAGAAAGAAATGAAGGTGGCAGAATACGACAGCTTGTTGTTTTTTATTGCCTAATTTAGTCAGTTAGATGGGCTATTAGACCAGCAGAAAAACCTGGATACCGTGTGTGTGCGGGAAGGTTGGGAGGCAGGTTGGACACTGAGGAAGAGTCTGTTATTGTTATTATAGCTTGTAAAGCCCTAAGGGGTACAGCTGCAACCTGACAGAGGTTAAGAATCTGTTTCTGTTTCCTAGGGTCATACTACATTGTCTGCATATTCATCTATTTAGTAGTTATACATAAAGTTATCAAGGGCTCAAAGCAGTTAAAGACATCTATATTACATTTAAATAAAAGTATAACACATCCAGAACAGCAGCAAGCTTCATTTCATTCGCAGAGTATTTAATAAAGTGACTGCAGAGATTATGTGCTAAACAGGAATAATTACAAGTTATTTTACATCCCGAATGTTCTCCAGTTCAGACATTATAAGAACAATAAAGACACTTATAGGGTATTGTCTCGAGTTAATAAGCAGCATGCAAATCACTCAACTTGCTTAAACATATGTGGAACAGTCCAGAATTCTAATAAATGGAAGTGTCTGGTCAGCAGCTACCTACCTTCAGATACTCTTGCCAATATTTTTCTGGAAAAAAATGAAGTAGTGAGATATTTTTATGTTTTCTCCAAGCTGAATACTTGCTCCAGACACTGAGCCATCAGCACGGAGATGCACCCCACACACAGATACCAGTGCTTCTCCATGTCCATTGGCAGTGTGAAAATAAATGTTTTAACATAGATGCTCATATCCACTCAGTTATTGACCACCTTGGGCAGGAAGCATGCACTAGTTCTTGACTGTCCTCTCCAGCCTTGGCCTTGTGGAGTCCTTGCTCCATATTGTTCCTTGGGGCCCAAAGGGGGCACTGGGAACATGTTGCTGAGCTGCTGCTTGTCCTTTCCCTGTTGTCCCTTCACTGCCAGATGAGGTGAGATGACTGGCCCCTTGGAAGAAGTGAGGCAGATGTTCTTATCTCCTCTGATCTCTCCCCTCGCCTGACAAGTCTCAAATGAATGCAACTTGCCAGCTCCACAGCCCTTCAACAGCACAGATTCCCCTATTTGAGCCGAGCAGTGTGCATGGGGACACAACAAGCAACTGCTCCGGCAGGGCCAGCTCTACAGTGAGGCAAGAGATAGACATGGCTTCAGGTAACAGTTCTTAGGGAAGCCTGGCCCCCTGAAGGTCAGGCTGGCTCCTGCGTCTTCAACTCTTTCCTAGCTGCTGTTAGTCAACCTGCAGCTTAAGTCATGTAGGCAGAGTGCACTTTAAATCCCTCTGCAAGCAGATGCTGGAGATTTATGCACTTTGGAAAACCATTTTCAACCTCCATGAATGAGATGGGGGGGCGCCAAATGAAAATGTGGGTTGGGGCGCCACAACCCCTTGAGCCAGCCTAGTGCTCTGGGAGAGGAAAGATGCTTCTTTCAAGTCCCCTTTGTCTTGCCTTTTTGTGTACTGCTAATGAGTGGGGTGAGATCCAACCTACACCTCCTGGTGAGCCACCTAAAGGTTGCAGCCCAGGGACAGAGAAACAAGAACAGAAAAGACTTTGAGTAGCTGATGTAAAAATGGTAAGAGGGTTTGGCCTGCGGCAGCCCAGAGTCCAAGGTGAGAACTGACCGAAAAGACCTCCCATCTATTTCTAGTAAGCCTTCAGACTCTTGCCCCATTATTATTTAGGATGCCAGATGAATTACTGAATGTAGCACCTAACGGCTCAGAAGAACTTCCTATCATTTTATTCCCAGCAGAAGATATGTCTGACAGGATGTAATCTACTGCTTTCCAGCTGCAGCATAGTACCCATCTACTCCATCAAAACACTTAGCCAAGATACTGTGTATCTTCTAAAATTAAAATAGGAACATGTTGGTGGATAACAACCACACAACATTTATTACCTACAGAAATGTTGACTGGGGTACCTCATTGTTTGTTGCTGTAAGTGAGCGTTAGAGTAAAACACCACATGTACCTTTTTAAGTATACACATTTATATCATAATATTTCACTACTATAGCAAATGGAAGATACTAGAGAAGCCTCTGTGTATTATTAGAAATTTATGAAGTTTTTAGGGCATCAAAGGAACAACTGGAATTCTACTTTATTGCAATTCCAATTTATTGGTATTCCAATTTATTATTAATAATCCTAGTTTCTTCCAGTGATCCAGAAATCACAAGTAATCCACAAGAATAGACCTAAATTCACCCAATAAACATGAAAACTGTGGCTCAGTTCTGCTGCCTCTAGTCACAATGAATTTCATTTTGCAAGAAAAATTCCAAGAAAAACCGAGATTCTTGCTAACCCAGCTTTTGTCAGCCAGTTAAAATAAGGAATTTGATAGGAAGTAGAGTATTAAAATATTTCATCATGTATTATCTGAATAGCAGCAATAACTTCTGAATTAGAACAGCCTGCAGTAGTTATGAGGTTCTATAGTGCTTCATTTGCAAATGACAAGTGTGTGACATTTTCGAAGAGCCTAGGCATGTCACTTTAATTATTTCACATTACAATTAATATGATCCGTTTTCCTCCAGCTACTAATGCAGTGGGTCATTAACAGCAGGAATGTTTGTGCTGATTTAGAATGGTAGCTAGGGTTTAAGTGCATATGTCAGGTGAATGTAAGTATTAAAGGTTGCCAGCTCCTGAGAGTCTAGAGCAACTTTTTAAAGCCCTGTGGTATCTGACTGGCAGAGAAAGGTTAACCACTTGAAATGGAAGACTATAACTGGCAGATATGACTAACAGCTCACACACTTCAAGCATCTGATGAAGGGGAATTTTCTTTCACAAAAGCTCATGTGATAAATTTGTTAATCTTTAAAAGCGCCAAAAGACTCCTTGTTTATTTTGCTGAACTACACTAACATGGCTACCCCTTTGGGACAGCTCATGCATAGTTATGGAGCAGAGGGACTGAGCCCGAGACTTCTTACGTAGAGCATCGGGAGACAGTTTGCAGTAACTTTACTATCGATATGTTTATGCTTCAGCGAGGATTGTGTTTCCCAGATGGGACATGCAAACAAGTGCTAGTACTGCTTGAAAATAATGGGGTAGCCAGGGGTGGTATGTGCAGTGTCTTGGGCTATCCTGTGCAATATAAACCCAAAGGCATGGGCAAGTATGCTGAATCTAGCTCCAGCTGTTTACCACACTCCTAAGGTTACATGGCTATTTTTAGCTTGCTAGCTCAAACAGAGCTAATGCCATCTGTCATCTGAAGCTGGGGAGCATGCTCCCATCCACAGAGTGGGCATATCCTTCTCAGTCACTCACTTTCAGGCTCTTTAGGGTAAGTACAAGTTGTTCATTTTTTAATAGAACCTCTCCCTACCCCATGTCACACAATTCTTCTGCCAACGTGGAGCAACATGTAGGGAGATAAAACTTTAGGATGGAAAATAGCATTCACAGAGAAGTGTCTTTGAGCAGTCTTAGGAAATCTCTGTTTTGACAGAGTTGTCAGTCTTTGAAAGCCCAGATAACTGGAATAATTTTTAGCATTGTTAAGCCACATGCAGCAAGAATACAGCATGTGCTGAACTGGTGTCAATGGCTAACTCAACTGCACTGCGGAAGGCAGGGTGAAAAAATCAGCGGCATACAGAGTGAGCAAACAATTTTCTTTCTTTCACATGGACAAGTACATAGTCCATGAAGGATGCATCCTCATGGAAGTTTACGTTCAAAGGGTTAGACTATGGCTTTCACAGGGCACACACACCTCTCTTTTCCAAGAGAAAGTCTAGCTGACTTAGCCAGAATTCTTTCCACGGCTCCAGGGCAGTGAATGGTGAAGAGGCAGCTCCATCAGCCATTGAGACACTGTATCACATGCATCCTCCATTACTAGGCTGTATTGGGTATTCAGGCACTGTCCCCACAGGATATATATATATATTTCTTCTTTTCATAAGTTTAACTTTCCTAGCAAGGAGCAATGCTACTGTGTCCCAGTGTGGCCACTCTCCAGTGCTCTTCCTCTGTATGGTGGCTTGGAATAAGGGGGAAGGCTCCTTGATCATTAATGAAGGAGAAGATAAATTATACCCCAAATGTCAAATTTACAATCTTTTAAGCAGTAAACTGATTGCATCCAATTTCCTAGCATTAGATAATATGATAAGATTTCCACTGGGCTGAAGTGTTTTCAGTTATCTCATTTAGTGCGACTTAAGTATGATTAACAGAGCAGTATGTGATGCTCTAAAGTGATCATTTCACATTAATGCAATAGTTACTAGCAATTTTGAATTTAATCGGGAGAAAGGTAGCGACTATATAAAGCAAAGTTATACAGTGTATTTCTCACAGCACTATTTCTTAACACTATTCCTTGATATCTATTTGGGGTCGGGAACGAATTTTCCTCCAGGACAGATTGGCAAAGGCTCTCAGGGGATTTTGCCTTCCTCTGTAGCATGGTACATAGCTCACTTGCTGGTGGATTCTCTATACCTTAAAGTCTTTAAATCATGATTTGGGGACTTGAATAACTCAGTCATAGGTTCAAGGTTTGTTACAGAAGTGGGTGAGTGAGTTTCTGTGACCTGCCTTGTGCAGGAGGACATCAGACAAGATGATCTTCTTGGTTCCTTCTGACCTTAGAATCTAAGATCACATCACAGAACAAGTTCTGCCCACTGCTGTGCTCCTGAAAATCCTTTGACTAACAGCTATATTCTACATTTCACAAAGATATTGATGTCTGAAAATTTTATAGTGTGCCTGTGACAACGCAAAATAAAATGCATTGTGACTGGAGGCACCAGAGCTGGGCAAACAATTTTCCATGTGTATTGGATGAATTTAGCTGTTCCTTTTGTGGATTATTTGTGACCAGACCAATAACTGATGCAAAGACATTTCAATCTAGGCATTGCAAATCTTCTATTCATTATATGCGCTTTCTGATTTGCATGCAAGTTACATGGCAAGACTACTTCTTCCTAAATGGATGACTGGAATTTTATAATAAGAAACTAAAAAGAACATTCACATAGGCACTCATTCACATGAATATTTACAATGTCCCAATGCAACTACTCAGCCCAGTATCTTGTTGCATGAATGGTTTACAAACCTTCCTTGCAACAAAGATGTTACTCATGTGCTTGTTGATGGAAAAATGAACAGGAAGCATTCATAATGCTGAAGGGTGTTCACAGTATTTATTCAAGTGCATGTCCGCAAATACTTTTCCACAGCATTTACTTATCAGTTCAAAGTTTTATATAAAAATGAGTGTGTAAATACCAAATCAGTAAATATCAGCAGCTCCTCCTGTAACTCAGTGGCTAAGATAATTTTCAATGTCAAAAGAGGGAGTATGAAAGCCCCCTCAGAACTGTCAGCTCTACTTTGTCCTCTTTCCCCTGCATCCCAACCACCCCATTGCAGAATACAAGAAATCTCCACTGACTCCATGGATAGGTCAGACAGCTTTTGAGACATCCTTCTTCTCAGGAATACTTGAATTGACTTAATGTCTAAGCCCAAAATATGGAATAGCATCTACTAAACAAAAACTATATTACCAAGCTGCTGGCTGGGAAGACGTACACTTGATACAGTAGTTTCATTTTAGTGGGTTCTATACAAATATTTTCCATGCTTTTTTATTCTATGTGGAATCAAAACACCTACATCATGATTTGCCTTTTAGGTTCAAGCCAAACTAGCACTAAAAAAGAAAATACAGCAAAAACTGTTGAGTTTTTACCATTAAGTGATAAATTGCAAATTTTTTAGGGTTTCAGAACAATACTATGACTGACCACAGGTTTTCAGGGATCTTAAAAATTTTTGGAATTTTGATATTCATCAACATCTGAAACCAGACAAGCACTATGTAGTTTTGGATTTCAATAGAAACATTATGCATTGTTCTACTGCCTCTAGATTCCTTCTTTCCTTCCTGCCTCCTATTTCAAGGAAACATTTAAGCCAGTGGTCGCCAAACCATCTCAAAGCACACCTTTGTGCCATGGCCCAGCATTTCAGCCTTACTCTCTTTCTCAGGATTTCAGTAGTCTGATGTGGTGGCAACCTGGTCTCAGTGCAGTTCTACCCTTTCCAGGGTATCAGTGTCCCAAAACAAATAGCATCCAATAAACTAATTATAATCAATGCATCTTTCACCCCTCCTGGGCTTATCTTCATTCTTTACTCTTCTTCCACAGCAACAGCTACCAGGGATTCCTCACTGGAGTCCCTCAATAAAACCCACAAACTAGACAAAAATGCCAATAAAACAGTTTCCGCATATCTTCAGTTCATTCTGTTTTCTACCTTTTTTCATAGCACTGGTCTAACAGGACTGCTTCCCACAGTGTCTTGATCCTCTTTAAACCCACCACAGGAGCTAACTTCATTCCTGTAACTTTCTCACCGTCTTCCCTTTACATGCTTTCTCACAGGCGAGCAACTGCAAACCACCACTTTGTGTCGCCTTCCTTCAACTGCTCTAAACTCCTTGCTTTTAGCAGCTCCCTCAGCCTGACACACCTTCCAGGTGTAACAAGGTGGAACTAAAAGAGCTCTCAGGCTCCAGCTAACCTCCTCTTGGCTGCTGTGGGATTTATATACCTCATCACAGCCTGCAGTATCATGCAGGGTGCAACTTTAGTGGTCAAATAGTGTCCAAAAATTAAAATAGTTATCCGTAAATACACAATGCATAAAAGACTGCTTCAGCTCTGATGCCCACAAATTGTTGCCATCTGGCACTGACTAGGCTGGCAATCACTTATTATTACTTTGATTGCTGTGAGTACACGCTTATTCAAAAACATCTAGCCTTATTGTTATCTCCCCCCTGCCATCCACATATACACAATCCACTCTCTTCTAACCTTCTTGTCTTTTGCTTAGTGCTGGACTTAGGCACAAGCCAAGTAAGCCATGGCTTAGGGCTTCACATTATGAGAGCCTCTAAATATGTCAGAGAACAACTAAGAAGATTTATCATAATTGAAATTGATAATGCAAATAAGGCCTTTTGCAAGATGTGTTTTACTTATTTGTTTTTCATTGCATCTTTGCCTATGTATATATGTAAATATAACAGCTTATCATTTATTTTTTTCATTACACTTTCTGTTATAATGTAATACATCTTTTTTCCTCTTTATTTTTTATGGTGGGGCCTCTGAATCTTGACTTAGTTTAGGGCTTCAGCATATCTTAATTCAGCCCTGCTGTTGCTCCAAGTATCTGCTTGCCTGATTGTTGCACTTTGTCATAGGCCTAGACTGACTTTCTTTTAGTCATTTGCCCCCCCGACCTATTGAATGGGACTACTCATGTGTAAAAGTTTAGCAAATGCACACGCATTTTTCAGGACAGGGACTTGTACAGCACCGACCTAGCCCAATGGGGCCCTGATTTTTGACTGTGTCTTCAAAGTGCTATCACAACATAAGTAATAACTAAGGACCATACTAACAGAGCTAACATTGGGATGTAGGCAGTTTCTGTACTTAGCTAGTAATGAGACTGGTTTTCAAGACCTGGAATAACTGCTCTGCCTTTTCACAATAGTATACTATAGTGCAGGGGTGGCCAAAATTATGTAACTCAAGAGCCACACAAGCTGATTATTAAACCTTTGAAATCCGCACCGAGGCATATAGTCATATACTTTTAACTACTCAAAATTACTAAGTTTAAAATTCATTGCACACTTAAATTTTATCATAAAAAGAGTGAAAATATTTATCCTGCTAATCTCAGATTCTAATAATTACTTAAGGTTACCCATGCAAACTAGGCATATACAGTTAAATCTTTGCCGTAGCTCAATGTAGAAGATTCATAGAATCATAGAATCATAGGGTTGGAAGGGACCCCACAAGGTCATCTAGTCCAACCCCCTGCCAAAAAAAGCAGGACCACTCCCATTAGATCATCCCAGTCAGTGTTTTGTCCAGCTGGGACTTGAACACCTCCAGAGATGGAGATTCCACCACCTCCCTAGGCAACTTATTCCAATGCTTCACCACTCGCCTAGTAAGGAAGTTTTTCCTAATATCCAGCCTGGACCGCCCCAGCTGTAACTTGAAACCATTGCTTCTCGTTCTGCCCTCTGTTACTACCGAGAACAGTCGAGCTCCCTCCTCCTTGGAGCAACCCTTCAAGTAGTTGAAGGTTGCTATCAAATCCCCCCTCAGTCTTCTCTTCTGCAGGCTAAATAAGCCTAGTTCCTTCAGTCTTTCTTCATAGGGCTTGTGCTCCAGCCCTTTGATCGTTTTGGTTGCCCTCTTCTGGACTCTCTCTAATTTGTCCATGTCCTTTTTGTAGTGGGGAGCCCAAAACTGGACACAGTATTCCAGATGTGGCCTCACTAGTGCAGAATAGAGGGGAATGATCACATCCCTCGATCTGCTGGTAAACACTTCTTCTGATGCAGCCCAGTATGCCATTGGCCTTTTTGGCAGCAGGAGCACACTGCTGACTCATGTCCAGCTTTCCATCCACCATGACTCCCAGGTCCTTTTCTCCAGTGCTGCTATTTAGCTGATCACTCCCCAGCCTGTAGCAGTACATGGGGTTTTTTCATCCCAAGTGCAGGATTTTACACTTATCCTTGTTGAACCTCATGAGATTCCTCTTGGCCCACTGCTCCAGTTTGTCTAGGTCTCCCTGAATCCTGTCTCTGCCCTCTAGGGTGTCTACCGTTCCCCCCAGTTTGGTATCATCTGCAAACTTACTAAGTGTGCAATCTATCCCATCATCCAGATCATTAATGAAAACATTGAACAGAACTGGCCCCAGGACCGACCCCTGGGGCACACCACTTGTTACTGCCTGCCAACTTGACATGCAGCCATTGATTCCTACACGCTGAAACCGTTGTTCTAGCCAGTTTTCTATCCACCTTACAGTCCATGCATCTAACCCATACTTCCTTAATTTGCCAATGAGAATGCTGTGGGAAACCGTATCAAAAGCCTTGCTAAAGTCAAGGTATATCACATCAACGGCTCTTCCCGCATCCACAAATCCAGTCATCTTATCATAGAAGGCGATGAGGTTGGTCAGGCATGATTTACCCTTGGTAAATCCATGCTGACTGTTCCTGATCACTCTACGTTCCTCCAAGTGTTTCAGGATGGATTCTTTGAGAAGCTGCTCCATGATTTTTCCAGGGATTGAGGTGAGGCTGACAGGTCTGTAATTCCCTGGATCGTCCTTTTTGCCTTTCTTGAAGATAGGTACTATATTTGCTTTTTTCCAGTCCTCTGGCACCTCCCCCGTTCGCCACGAGTTTTCAAAGATAATGGCCAACGGTACTGCTATCTCATCAGCCAGCTCCCTCAGCACCCTCGGATGCAGTTCATCCGGCCCCATAGACTTGTGCACATCTAGTTTCTTTAAGCAGTCCCTAACCTGACCTTCTGTCACCAAGGGCCTCTCTTCTTCTCCCCAGTCCCCCGTACCTAGTGTAGTGGGCTGGGAGCTGACCTTGCTTGTGAAAACTGAACTAAAAAAAGCATTGAGCACTTCAGCTTTTTCCTCATCCTCTGTCACGAGGATGCCTGCCCCATTCAGTAAGGGACCTACACCATCCCTGATCCTCTTCTTGTTATTGATATACTTGTAGAACCCCTTCCTGTTATCCTTCACATCCCTTGCTAGTCGCAACTCCATTTGTCCTTTGGCCTTTCTGATTTTATCCCTGCAGTCCCGAGCAATGTCTTTATATGCCTCCTTAGTCATCTGTCCTAGCTTCCACTTCCTGTAAGCATCCTTTTTATGCTTCAGCTCAGTGCAGAGCTCTCTGTTAAGCCACAGTGGGCGCCTTCCACATTTGCTGTGCTTTCTCCTTATCGGAATTGTATCTTCCTGTGCCCTTAGCAGGGTTTCTTTAAAATGCACCCAACTCTCTTGGACACCTTTCCCCTTCAGATCAGCCTCCCAAGGGATCCTGCCCATCAGTTCCCTGAGGGAGACAAAATCTGCTTTTCTGAAGTCCAGGGTCTGTGTTTTGCTTCTTTCCTTCTTTCCTTTAATCATCAAGATTGCAGGCTAGTGGTGAGTTTTTTAAAATCTGGGCAGTAACTTGTCAACGCAGTATGTAAAAACTCTCTTAGGTGCTAATCTGTAAGTATTTCATGATGTTTCAATTTCACAAATTTCATTGTGGAATACAATGCTTCATAGCAGTAAGTTGTGCCAAAATTGAAAGTAATCTACAGCTGACTTTCCTCAGCTGGGGATATTTTAGTTTCAGGGACTAGTTTCTAGAATTCAGTTGCAGACTGGGAACTTTTGTGCATCATCTTTAAACCTACCAAACAAAGAGTGCTGTGGCACGTAAAAACTAACAAATTTATTTTTTGCAAGAGCTTTCATGGGAGACCTAGGGTGACCTGTTCCTGTGACTTACACTTCCCTGCATTTCTTTCCTACCATTTTGTAAGTTCCCCCATCTTCAAAGCATCTGACAAACTAGGATTTTCTCCCACAAAAGCTCATGCAACAAATAAATTTGTTAGTCTTTAAGTGCCACAGGATTCCTTATTTATTTTTTTTACTGAACTAGACTAACACGGCTACCTCTTTGGATCTTTAAACCAGAATCCTCCTGCATGTCAAGTTTTAAACAATCTATTTTCTTCTTTGTATTTTTGTTTCTTATTATTCAACATCATGTTTAGGAGGACTTGTAAAAACAATTTTATTTTAACACTGAGTAAACTGCATTAGGGCCTATGAAAAAATCTAAACATGACACCACCTCTCTCTGCTGTCCTTGACCATGCCGCCGCCTCCCCACTGCCCCCGACCATGCCACAGATGTTTGCGTTTGGGAAATCAATTTAAATCAATTTGAGAAACTGATTTGCTAATGTTCTTCACGAGCCGCACTTTTTCATTCAAGAGCCACGTGTGGCTCCCAAACCACAGCTTCGCCATGCCTGCTATAATGCTTCTGTTTCTTTACAAGCAGAGTTGACATTTAATTAGACAGAAGGGACAAAGAGAATGCATATGTACTCGTTTGGTGGAAATGATATCCAATGCATCCTGTGAACAAATTGTGCCTTTGCTACCTCCCTTCAATACAGTGTTGTTATATACAATATCTGGGATCACAATAAATGCTCAATGATGCACACGTTTTTTTTTTTAAAGGGAGGTGGGTAAATTTGTCTTTCACTGTATCAAGATAGATTCAGATGTAGTATAAAAAAAAGAATCCAGGGAGGTTCAAGAACAAGTCATGAAAGATCATGCTTTATTTAAGAAATGACAGCCTATTATTCAGTTTTATTGTTAAATGGGCTTCAAGGGTATAAGAAGGTAGTGAATAACTCTAACTGAACTTCATGTTCTTTGTAACCTTTGACCCTTCCCATTTAAGGATAAGATTGAGTCTGGCAAGTTGGGTTGCACGTAATTGTACTATGGGGTGCAATTTATCTAACCTAATAATACCTTACATTTATACTAGTCCCTTAGCAATAATCTATGTTGAGCTAGCCAGATATCATAGTCTTCCATGCATAATTCAAGCAAATGAATAAGATGATTGGAGATTTCCTCTGGGTAATATTTAGAACTGGGCATAATATTGCTGAACTGTGTGTTCCATAGCAGAAGCTTCCTTCATATATAGCAATTACAGAACATCCAGTGAACTACTGTAGTTGTTCCTTTTGCAGTCTGGACACAGTGCTTTATTGTTGTTGTTATTATTTATTATTATTATTGGGATTTTGAAATAAAATGATTCAATTAAGTAAGCTTAGAAACCAACATTAAGCATCACATTTCAAATTTCTGGATGAAAGACATTCATATAAGTAATGCAATCGTGAAGCACATACGAGTAGCTGATTACTTTTCTATATCCACTTGTACATAACTCAAATTCAAAATTAGTTCCAAAACTGTTTTACTCCTTTTTATTCCTTTACATTAAACAGGAAAAAATATCAATTTATTTTCATCTGAAGTCTAGTACATCTACACTTTTACTACTTTAAAAAAACAATTAGTTAATTTTGACTGCTTTTGCTCTTAAGGTAATATCATTATTAAAAAATATAGGGTGAATATACTTCCCAGTTTTACTACTGGTTCCAACTCTTCATATAATATCTTAAAACCTCTTTCCCCATTTGTTTTATTTAATCAAAATGTTTTGGGTGCTTATATTTGTTCAAGACATGTTGCTATGCCAAGTCAAATTTGCATTGTGTTACCAAGAACACACAGTCCAGTGGAACAAGCATTCAGTGTGATGGACAATATTTGGAGTAAATGAAAGGAGTCAAATGAATGTAGCTCTTACCACAGCTGTTCTTTTGCTCCAAGTGAATGTTAATGATACTGTTCAGTGTCACTGTTCTTGATAAATTCATTCAGAAAATTGAATTAAGGACTCAAACCTTCCATGCTAAATAGCATGCCCATGTCATTACTGAATCAGAAGCTCACAAGAGCAACTCTACAACATTTAAGTGCATTTAATCTGAGAATTTTGTTGGCCTTAAAAATAAGTCCTCAATAAAATGTCACCTTTTATATTTTGAAAATATGGTTCCCTTATATATGTGAGATAGCATCTACATTACTCTCTTCTTTATGCTCCTATCTTCTAGTTAAATTTCATGGAGCTTCCCCTGTAGAGTTGTTTGCTTTTTGGCCACTTGTGCATTCTTCAGAGCTAAGCTGGTTATTTATTCTATTCCAACCACAGTAAGCCTGTTACCCTTTTGTTAAGGAAAATCATTTAACACCTCACTGTAAGGAAAGTTCAAGGTAGTGATTGGAAAACCTCAGAAGACTCAAGACCAGAACATCAACTGTACTCAGGATAGCATTCAACTGCCTTTAGCATGAGACCCTCTTTTCTCTTCCTGTCATGCCCTGACTCATTCACTGTACACTTTCCACTTGGCCATTCCTTCATATAGTTGTGTGCAAGAGTATGTACATGGCATGGTTCATGAATTCCCCCAACATCTGCCCCTTTTGTGGCAAGAAGCAGACCCTGGTGCACATCTATGCAGAATGCCTGAGGTCACAGTCCCTCTTCCAGCTCTTCTAGAACCTCTTGTTGAGGTTCTTTCTGCACTTCTTCCCATACCTCCTGATCCTAGAACACCTCTTCCATGTTCAAAGAAAGCCACAGGACCTCCTCCTAAACCTCCTTCTGGCACTAGCCAAGAAGGACATCCAATGTTCCAGGAAGGGTGTGTGGGGGGGCGCAATCTGCAAATGTGTGACTGATTTCCATTCTGTGGTCATACCTCTGTGCAGAGCTCTTCTGGACAGTGTCCACTGACTCTGTAAATGCCTTGAGGAGTTGTCTGGTGTACACTTCTGGATTCCTCATTATTAATCCTTGACCCCACTCTCAATTCTGTTTTCTTTTTTGTTGGCCCCAGAAACAGCTAGTAGCCAGGGCTCATTGGTTCCACCTCTCCTCTTAGCTGAAGGGGCATGCCTTTTGTTTTGGGCAGGTCTGTATCCACCTGTCCCCAGTACTATTGATTGCACACAGTTACCACCTTCTGCCTTCTCCTCCCCTCCAAAAAAATCTAACAATGACAACAACAAACCAGTTCAGGAGTCCTGCAGGAAAAAATCCTTATTTATTATACAACTTTGATTAATCTCCAGAGTTTTTCCTAACTGTTGAATGCTTGACTTGGCAAACTTAAGAATCTTTTACAGTCTTGTTTGTAAGCAACTCCATAGGGTTTTAACAAACAAACTTAAAGTGGAATTTGGTTATGTGGAATTATATTGACTCCCATCAGGTTCATCAACTTTGAAGCACAGCCTTCTTCCATTTATGCTAACAGAGCATCTGACAGCATCACTAGGCTATTATCCTCTATATGGGCTAACTACTGGAGGGAGAGGACACACATATTTTGCCAGAGAGTTTCATTGCTATTTGCTGATAGTAGAAGACTCCTGGATTCAGAAATCCTGGATTCTATTCCATATTCTAGGAGTACTATGATTTAGTGGTACAGACCTTTCTTTTTCTGTCCCCCAAATCTGACACATCATCTGCCTTGGCCTCTCTAGCTTGTCCTTGTCCCAAACTCAGTCTCCATCCTGCCCCCTTCAACTCCTTCTTTCAAAGCCATATTCCTTCTCCACCTCCCAGTTCCAGTCTCCTCAGCCTCAGCTCAGCATCCAAGTTTCCTCCTCCACTCTTCACCCTAGGCTTCCCACCATGGCCTTGCCTCTTGTCCAACACTCCCTTTTCACCACCACCCCAGGCTCTGCTCCCCACTAGTTTGTATTCCATCTAGGCTGAATCCTCCTTCTCCTCAGTGCTTTGGCACCAACAGGAGAACATTGAGAACACCAGAGAGAAAGTTTCTCATTCTGCATGTACTTTGTGTGGTTGCATCAGAAGTCCTGCTCAATCCTGTACCTCTGGACTGAGAGGATATTGAGTGCAGGCCCAATCTTTTGAGATTTTAGCTACCAAATATTAACAAGTCTCTACTCAGTGTGTAGGAGCTGAGATTTTCAGAAGCTTATAATTTAACTAAACTTGGGCACATTATCATGTGGAGAATAAAAGGTACATCCCTGACACCTGGACTTCTTCAAAACCCTGTACCAGCCATGGAAGTGGAAAAGTTCCTCCATGAAATAATTTTAAGGCTATTTTAATAAGCAAAACATATTTTCCCTCATAACAGAGAAAATGCCTGAGAAATGGCTGAATCATTTTTGGTGAAAATTTCCAAAAAGCAGTTTATTCTGATAGAGGAAACAGGCACCAAAAGCTTCTACTCACACTGAAAAAGTTTGACAAAGTGCTAAGTGATGGAATAGGTTCTTATACTGTTAAGTATCAGCTAACGTTAATTAACTGTATGCAGTGCTGTCTGCACCAACCAAAACACCTATAAATAATAGGCCAAGCCAAAATTCTTTACCCAAAACTGAAATTTGGAGCTTGGTTCTATTTCTAGCACTGCCTGTTGTTCAGATACTTCCAAAAACAGAGCTCAGCCATCTGGCTTTCTGTAATAATCACAAGAAGGTTTTTAATTACAGATGGTATTTGTACAGCAGTTCATGATGAGTTTGCTCTTCTTCCCTTTAATAGGCCGTACAATGACCCTGCTTGGATGAATTATTTATTCTAGACTCTACACTTATGGAATGATTTCCTTAGCTGTTATTGCTCAGTTGCAGTTATTTTTGGTGCTCTGTATAATGCTGCCCCTTGTCATCTCTTATATAGATATCATCACATAACCTCAAGTAACATGCTAAGGGGTCACACTCTGTACATGAAGTTCTAACTGCTGCCTCTAGGATTCCAAATTCCTCACTGAAGACAATGGAAGCAGAGGTCTGTTGTAATAACTGGGCCTATAAATTTACCTTAATTGTGAGCTCAGCTATAAAAAGTGAGTAAAGTTTCATAAAATGTTCAAAAAACCAATAACAATAAATGTTGATGGGAAAAGGTGCAAAAGAGAGACAGAAAGACTTAATAAAATGCAAACAAAAAGGCCTTCTAATATAATTCAGCAACTATTAAAATCATGCTTGGTAGACAAGAAAAGTGTAGTTCCAAATGGATAGCTATGTTAGTCTAGTTCAGCAAAACAAACAAGGAATCTAATGTCACTTTTAAAGACTAACAAGAAAACTACAGGATCGGGAAGCAGTGAACCAAAATTGATGTGTTGCAAAGAAGACCTAACCAGTGATGATAAAAAATAATGGAGGGTCAGCTATTCTGCTTCATCGCTTCCTTTTGGGGTCCTTAAAAGATAACATTTCTTTGAGATGGTAGGGGACTCAGTGGTGCAGGCGGGCAATGAAGAGGCAGATGTCTGCAAACAACCACTGACCGAGAGTTGAAAGAATGGAAAAGAAGCAAAATTCACCGTCATGGCTACAACCATGGCCATCACCTTGGACCTTTGGATCCACTGTGAAACTAGGGCCTTCATCATCCTGATCCTAAAATAATGTTCTGACCAGAACAAAGCAAGAGATAGGGATCTAAGCAACATCATTACCAGTTCTAGCTAAATCCCAAATACCACCAGGGAGGTGAGATACCACAGTGCTCTAACTCCATTCCCCCATGTGCCTTTTTCCTTCCTTGATTATTTCTTCTCTTTCCTCTCCCTCTTTTTTGCCTTCTGTCTAGTATGAGTCTGGCTTTGACAGCTAAGACTGTATATTTTCAATGCCGCTGTCAGCCTGTGATCAGAAAGAGGCTGATAAAAGCAGTAGCCTAACAGCCCAATGCTGGAACAAGTTGCTAATCAGAACTTTAAGTGGCTTGTTAAATTGCATTTCATGCCTGTCTTTCTCCAGCAGTGAAGCTGCCTGTCAACACCAGAGACAGAAGCTGCATTTTCTATCTTTGCTGTTGTTTTTTGTTCCCTGTTGCATGTTTGTCTTGTTTTCTAGGAAACAACTTTAACAACAGCTACAAACCCTCAACTGATTTTCTCTCCCCCCCACCTCTCAAGAAGACAATTGTTACCATCTTAAATACTATCTAAAACCTGCCAGATAGGGGGGTTTCCTTCTAAAATCTCTCTGCAGCTAAAGAGGATTGGTACATGGGATGCTATTAAAATTAAAGTAATTTCAAATGTTCTCACTTTTTTCCTCTTTTCCTTATAATTAATAAAAGGTTAAATAGATTTTAAACAGTGTGTTTGCCCATAGTACTAAATAGGCCATGGTCTCTCAAACCACAAACCTTGTTTAATGCAAGATAACAACAGAGTCATGTTAACACCTTTGTCTCTTTAGACGCATTTAGTCTATTGAAATCAACAAAACATCGTCCTCAAGATCACTTGACAGGATTAGGGTCCTATTGTGTCTTCTTCATCTTTGCACAATAAAAATAATATAAAAGGAACTGCCCAAGAATAATTGGGTTCCCAATAATGGTGTTTACAACATCAGCATAAATATGCAAGGCCTGTCTATAGTCAAACAACTAGAGCCCTGCCTGGATACAAAAATATGGAACCAAATCTGATCTGCATCCTCTCAGTGATAGCATTGATCTGATCTGAAATCCACATGCCAGGTTTTAGCTGCATCTGTAACTGCATTTGCAACCAAGCTCAGGCTCACACTCAGCATTTCAGGCTTTGATTGGTTCATTCCCCATATGGTTCCCATCCACTTTTTTTTTCTTGTTTGTGGTTCACAGACTGTGCTATCAATGAGATTTCCTTGCCCACCAAGGAAATCTCTGATTGACAGCACAGCATGCAAACTGGAAACAAGAAAAAGAAGAAGTGGGCAGGGAAATCATGGGGAAGGAGCCAATCAAAGGCCAGAAGTGGCTCTCCAAGCCCCAGACTGAGACTCTGATTGGCTGGCAGGTCACAATCAGAGCTGAGCTAGGACTGCCTGGAGCGCTTCCTGGTTCCCCTGTGTGACACAGATCAGCGCAGCAACTGCAGCCATGGATCACACTGTGGGAACGTAAAAATAGAAGCCACCTCCATGAGTCAATCTTCAGCAATGGGTCTGCGGTTATCCGCACCTGCATCTGTGGATGCAGATAACTGCAGATCTGCAGCAGATACCTGCAGATCTGCAAGGCTCTACAGATAGCTGCTCTGCTATCAGTATTCACTTGGCAAAGATTTATGTTTGGAAACTCATTTCCCACCTCTGACAACTGATTCATTTTCACCAACAATTCAAGGTGAAAATGAAAACAATCTTGTTTTAAAATATCTTTTGAGTTTTTGAACCATGAAAAATGTGGTTTTGCCGTTGTCAGAAATTTTTAAATCCATCACATTTGGGTGTTTGGTTATGATATTCAGTATGTTAAACAGAGTAAGTGATTTTTAGGACTATACATGTTTCTTCAGATGGTGTCTTGACAAACATTCACCCACTAAAGTCTTGATTTTTTTTTCCCCATCAACCTCACTGGTCAATCCCAGAGGAAGAACAGAACAATGGTATAGGCCAGTGGTCCCCATCCATTCACCAGCAGATGGCAAAATGCTCACAAGCTTCAATATCAACAGCCCTTTGGAAGCAGATCATGATCTAGTGGTTGTGATTTCTGATGCCAGTTTTGCATCCATTTATTCTTTTGCACAGAGACTGTCCTGTTTATCCAAAGTATAAGGTATGGGGGCATTTCTAGTACATGATGGCTTAAAACACATTGGTGGATGAGCAGGTGAATGAGCCCTTGATGGAGTACCAGGCTTGATTAGGTTCTATGATGGTGTCTTTTGTGCAGATATGTGTCCAAAGTTGTCAACATGGTTTGTTGCAGGGGTATGTGCCTGCTTTAATGTTTCTGTTGTCAGGTCTGTAGGTGCTGGTAAATATCTGTTTCAAGTTAGGGGGATCTCTCTAGGCGAGGAGAGGTCTGTCTCCCAAGGCATGAGAGAGTGAGAGATCATCTTTTAGAATAGGCTGTAGGTCCTTAATGATCTGTTGTAGAGGTCTGACTTGGGGGTTGTAGTGTGATGATCAGTGGCATGCTTTTGTTTTCTTCCTTAGACCTTTCCTGTAGTAGTTGACTGTGGGGTACCTCTCTGGACCTGTCACTCTGTTTTCTTACTTCCACAGGTGGGTACTGTTCAACTGTGGAGTGGAAATTATTAAAATCTCTGTGGAAATCTTCAAGAGCATCCCTGCCATGGGTCCAGATGATGAAGATGTCATCGATGTAGTATAAGTAGAGGAGAGGTGCTTTGGGATGAGACTTGAGGAATGTTTTTCCAAGTCACCCACAAAAATGTTGGCATATTGTGGGGCCATGTGGGTACCCATAGCAGCACTGCTGACTTGGAGATTTAAATTATCCTCAAATCTGAAATGGCTGTGGTTGAGCACAAACTCACAACGTTCAGCCACGTGGTGTACTGCAGCATCATCTGGGATGGTTCTTCTAATAGCTTGTAATCCATCTTTGTATGGGATGTTGGTGTAAAGAGCTTCTATGTCCATGTCACAAGACTCCTTGCTTATTTTGCTGAACTAGACTAACACAGTTGCCTCTTTGGTCCCTGTCTAAGATCTGCAGTACTGCCAGTTTCCTTTTTTCCCCCTACCTCCAATATGAGATGTATGAGGTATATTTCCCATCAAAACCCTCATTGGTTATTGGAAGCTATGCACTGTTTCTTTTTACTTTCCAAGTGTAATTGACAATCTACTAAAAAGGGGGGGGGGCACAAAAGTGGCAAAAAAGTATGTTCTTGGGAAATTTTTCAGCTCATTTGTAAGGTCCCAGCTTGTAGGCCATTCTCCATATATTGGTAACTTAGAAGGTAGCTGGTACTGGAGTCTTGTAAAATTCAGGTTGTCAGTATTTCAACAAGCAATAATGGCAGCATCTCATATAATATCACAAACAGGCAAGTGCCATTCTATAAATAATGAAGGTTTTTGCTACAACATGCATTTGCATATATTAAAGCAAGATGCCCTAATTAAAGTAGCAAAATCAGTTGGACGCATAATAAAGTAACAGTCATGAATAATCTTTTCACTGTACCCACTGAAGAAAGAGCTTGACTGAAATAATTTAACACTCTTTCTTTGTTTGAGGAAAGACATCATCATATTCTCAGTGACTTGATATAAATTACTAGCAGTGAAAATGATAAGGAGCAAACCTAAGTTTATTAATATCATGGACTAGCACAGGATTTGCAAGTCCTTACTAAATGTCTAGTGTTTTCATAATTGTAATCAGCTAAATAGCTTGTTAAGTGAATTATACCATTTAAATGATGAAATTAAAATGTTTGAATGATCTTCCTGCAGATTAAAAACAGCTTCTTAAAGGAGCTAAAGTGTCATTTGAAAGCCAGGATTCTCCACTTGGTGATTGTCTGCTGTTTGCAATCAGCTGCATTTTGTCACCCTGCCTCCAATAAATTACAAATGTAATCAAATGAAACTATTTTTCTTCCATCTTCATGATTTGGATTGGAGTCAAAGTTATGTTTGCTATTGTTGTAAATGTCTACAGTGGAACCACTGTTTGGACTCAATTTTTCCACAGCACAGGTGCTCAGAGCTATGTGCAAAGGAACTCAGAACGAAAGGAAACACAGGGGAACCCCAAACTGCATTAGTTAGAGTGCAGGCAGATAGCTAACATGCTACTCCTATGACATACAAATAATACAGTCTAAGAGAGAAATACACAGCAAAACTCCACACTCTGAATACTGACATTTTCTACCTGTGTGCTTGAGAGTAATAGACTGAAAGTGCTAGTGGATTGAATTTTTTTTTAAGCTCATCCTTATTTGTTCCCATTCATAGCCTCTGGTTTACAAGAATATAACCATCATGGGGCCACTACTGTTCTCTGGAAAGGGATTTGTAGAATGAAGACTACATGTTACAGCAGCAGAAGCTTGAAACCTTTGGGCTGCAGTTTCTGGAAACCAGAGATGGGATCAGTGAAGGGGACTTAAGTATTGAAACACTGAACATCACAATGCCTAACTTTTCAGCACCTAGGTCAGAGGTCTGCATGCTGGAGCTCCAGAGCCACATGCCGCTCTTTGGCTGCCCCCTTGTGGCTGTGCTCCCATTCCTCGCCCCCACCCTCGGTAGGAGGCCTCACAACAGGTACCCTGGCCCAGCTCTCCCCATCTTCCAAGAAGCTACACTCACTGCAGCTCTCAAAACACTTGGTTATTGAAGGAGTTTTTTAAAATGGCTCTTATCTTTTGGGTTGCTAACCCCTAACCTAGGAAATCCAGGCAGAACACTACATCCTCAAAGCTTGAGTTAGGCACTTAGTCTTCCTGTATAATGAATGCAAGAGAGAGACATGAGATGCCTAAGAATCGGATCCGCAAAAGAGCATCCTTGGCAGGGAGATGCCTAAACTAGCCAATGGGGAGGCATGTGTTGCAAGCCTGTCCTTCTCTTAGAGACAGATGCCCAAGTCTACACTACAATGAGATGGGTAGCTCTGATTAGGGATCCAAGAACGAGAACCAGTTGCCTGAAAACAGCTCAGGTACCTCAGGTGTTTCCTACAGGACTGCATGAGGTGCCTGCCTTGCTCCACACAGCACAGCCAGAGGCAGGTGGTGGTAGTAATGGTGGTGTCATCCCCCTTACATCTTTTAGCTTGGTGGTTAAGGCACTCACATGGGAAATCAGCATGGTTTTGAGAGGTAGCATTTGCACAAGGGTATCCATTCTCCCTCACTGACAAAGACAAAGAAATGGCACCTGGGTCCCCCCACATCTCAGGTGAATGCTCTATCTACTAATTTAGAAGTTATAAGGTAGGCAGTGGTACCAGCAACACCCCATGCTTCTCAGTTTTGAATGAGACTCAATCTAGGCTTCTCCTGAGAAAGCCTATTGAATAGGCCTTTCTTGCATGTTAACTGGCTGAATGCCTATTGGCCCCTAGCTGGAAGATTGCTCATGGCCTTAAGTGGAAAATAGGCAGCAAGACACCTAGAAGGAGGCAGCAGTGCACATACCACAAAGCTGAAAATAGATGTCTAAGGAACTTAAACTCTGAAAATGTAAACACCAAGTGAGTTTAGGGACCTAAAAGACTCAGTATGAGTTTTGTTGATTGAAGTGGACCCAAAATTGTGATTCAGCATCCTAAAAACTGAGACTTATGCACGCAGCTGTGAGATACAGGCACCTGAAAACTGCCATGGATCTGACTCCACGTTACCCAGTGTGGGATTTTCTCCCATGAAAGCTCATGTGATAAATACATTTGTTGGTCTTTAAAAGTGCCACAGGACTCCTTGTTTGTTTTGTTGATGCCTGGAATTCCATAGTCTTAGTATTTGATATGCTTAATTTTCAGGTCTTGGGATCACTTTCTTTTTATTTTTCTTCTGTTTCTTAAATACAGGAGGGGAGAGGAGTCAAAGCAATTTGGTACTCAGTTTTGAGAAAACCTCAGGAGGCTCAGTTAAATTAAGTACCCACAGGCTGTCTACACTAGAGGCTCAGTTAAGTCAATTTTAACAAGGTTGACAAAGTCGACTTTAGTAAGTTGACTTAGAGAGTCCCCATTTTTCTAAATTGACTTTATTAAGTTGATTTAAGCCAGGGGACTGACTTAATAAATTCAACTTTAAGTGGGTCTCCTGGGTTAAGTCAACTTAATAAAGTCAACTTAATTAGCTATCCTTTCTTAAGTTGACTATATTAAATTAACTTAAATGGCCACATTTCATTAAGTTGACTTAATAAAGTCAACTTAACCCTTAAAGTAAACTTTGAGGGTGAGTTATTAAATAGATTTAAGGAAGCCCTTAAGTCAACTTAATAAATGCCAAATATGGACATGGAGTTGTTTAAGTCAACCTAAACCTCCAGTGTAGACATAGTCACAGTTTTGGCAGTTCATCTGATTTTTATTCAAAGCTCTTGAGTCTAAAAAACTGGACTAGGAATATCTCACCTTGCTTATAGCAACACTTCAGCTTTCCAGGAAGAACCAGCCTGGTGGAAATTCTAGTTATAAATGTTCACCTCATTCCTATTGTTTCCATTTGGCAACTAAGATTTCAAACAATGGAACAGTTCTGTTCATCTACTGGTTCCTGGAGATAATTGCCTTTTTGAACTAACCAGCAGAAAACAGCTGCTGTAGCCTCACCTAGTTCTCTGCAGCTTCAATTCCCATGATCCACGGTCACTCCTGCACTCACAGTACATCCATCTCCAAAAGTGCTGTAATGCCCCAGCTCCTATTGCTCCAAATCAGCTCATCAGCTTTATCTGCTCCCTCTTCAGCACACTTGCCCTCCAACCTTCACTCTCCAGCAGGCTTGCTCTTTTAAATCTCCTGTGGAGGGTTCCTGGTGACTTTTATCCCTGCTTCACTATTTTGTAGAAGGTGACCAGACAGGCTGCTCCCACCTTTCTTTGTGTCATTTTCAAGAAAGGTCACTTCCTTCCCATTCAGTTATGGTGTTTTTCTCAGGTTCAGTCTCCTGCTTGGGCAGCCCAGCTAGCAATCAGATGATTGCTCAGACCTACTTCTAGGGCATGTCTACATTACAGTTAGAAACCTATGGCTGGCCTGTGCCAGCTGGCTCAGGCTCAGGGGCTGTATAACTGAGGTGCAGACATTTTGCTCAGCCTGGAGCTGGGGCCAGGGACCCTGTGAAATGGGACAGACCCAGAGTTCAAGGCAGTACCCCAAACTTGAAGGTCTACATTACAATTAAACAACCCATTACTCCAAGACACCTGGCACAGACTAGTTGTGCATTTTTAACTGCAGTGTAGACATATTCTTAAAGATGAAGCCATGGGTCTGAAGGCAAGCTCCATGGCCAGTAGCATGGAGAAGAAACCTTAACTCCTTACAGAGCAATCAGAGGGAAACACTACAGGGATCTCCTCACAAGGTGGGAATTATTCTCAGTCATTACCAGCAGTTTGATTTTACTCAAACATTTGCTTTTTTCAATGATATGGGACAGATATAAATGTGAACATCAAAGGTCTATGAAGAAAAAGAAACCTTCTTAGCAAGGAAGTGGCATGTTAGCCACAATTAGCAGAACTATAAGATGCATCTGATTAGCAGTCAACTCCAAACATAGGAAGCTAGATTCTTCTAAAAATATATCTGTTGCAAAGATCCAAGTTGTTAGATCTATTAATCTAAACACACAAATTGAGTTACAACTTAACTGAGATCAATTTGTTTCAGTCAATAGTAAGCTGGGGGGTGGGGACAGAGAGGACTTCCTGTGTGACCTCAGGTAGTCAATTAAACCTTTCTCCATTTCTAAAATGACTATAATAATTACCTTTGCAAAGATCTGAGATCTTTCGTATATAATTAATGTTCTATTTATCCACATTTCCAGACATATGATTCAGCAAGAGAACTATTTTCACATCTGAGCCTTGAGATTAGTATAAGCAATGCATTTAGTGAAAGTATACTTGCTTAAAACTAGAGCATGAATATGATCATTCAAGAGTTTCTGTTTGATTAAAAAAAAACAACCAGAAGTGCAAAATTAATTATTAAAAAACATCTGTATTTAATTCTTTTACACATAAATAGTTCCATTGAAGTCAAGGAAGCTGTTCATAACCATAAATTAAGGCATCCACATACATTTTTTCAGACATAGTCTTAGTGGGTGAAGGAAATGTACCGTTCCCTCTCATGACCTGTCTATATGCAACATCTCTGGTTCCAGCTTTTCCTAATGGGCATCTCCACTCTAAAATGTCTTTTAGGGGTTCTCAGCCAGCTCCCACTGACGTCCATAAGAAGATCCAGTTCCTACTTAATTCAGTGGGCTGGACCAAATCCCACATAAATTCCTTACAAATTAAATTGTAACTACCACCTGAAAGCAGTGTTTCCAAGCAGTACCTGTGAAATCTCTTGTGTGTTACCAAACAGTTACTAGTTCCCTTTCTACTTGATTTAGTGTAAATGGGTGAACTATAAAGAAGTGTGATATCTTTAAATTTGTCCTGATGGCAACAGATAGTGTAACATGACTCATTTAAAATAATATGAAAAGGTGTGGGCATTAAATAAGCAGTCCTGTTTTAGCTTCTCTCCTAGCAAGGTCTAAAATTAGCTTCACCCACACAAAACCCTGGAAGCAATGGCCTGTTTCTAAGGGGTGATGATATACTAATTACTTTAAGTGACTGAGGGAGGAAGATGGCATTGAGGAGCAAAGTGCAGAGCAAGAGAACACTTTCATTTTTTACCTAAGCACTATGACAGCACAGCAGCTGAACTAGCTAATATCAAATGTGTGTGTCTAGCTTCAGGAATTTCATTATAAGTTTCTGGGAGAGGAGTACCTCCATGACCAAAGAAAGACAGGGTCAGTCAGTTAGTCAGTCAGTCATCCCACCCCTTCTATGGGTTAGGGGTATTAACACAGGGCAAGGCTTAATTTCTTCCTTCTCTGTTAACTCTTCTACTCGCATATTTGGTAGAGAATGACTCATATTATAAATAGTCATTTAAAATACTCCAGCTAGACTCACTAATTTGGAATAAAATTTTCTAATTGCCATGGAACATCTTTTTAACAGCATTTTAGGTGATGCAAAATAAACATCTAATTGGATTTTGAAACACACCTGGGCATCTAATTCCGTAAAACTGTCTGGTCCCAAGTGAATTAGGAGCCAAAGTTCTAGTTTCAAAAGTTATTTAATTACATTTGAAAATCTTCTAGCCCCAAGTGCTTACCAGGAGGTGTCTACAGATGCAGATAGGAAATCCCACTAGGTGCCTGGCTCCCATTGAAATTAATGGGAGTCAGGTACCAAGATGTGACAAGGTTCACCTGGCCTCATCCTGGGACAGGCAGTCCACCTGCCACCAGTGGACCAAACCAGTTTTTATTTTTTTTAGTCCCTTCAAGAGGAAGAGAGGGGTTTTTCTGCGGGGTGGGGGAGGAACGATACATCCAGACAATAGTCTACAAAGCGGAGGTAAGGTGCTCCGTCAATAGTCAAATGTCTTTACACAGGGTACTCAAAGCTCAAATCTTTTGGCAAAAAGGGGGTAAGCTATGCGGGGTATCAGATGGGGCTGCCATCTAGGAAAGGGGAGAGGAGGAGGGGGACACAGGCCTGCCCCACTCCACTGTGTCCCATCCCAGTGCCCTAATAGCGGCCACGAGTTTGACCAAAGGTCAGCGGGGATCCGGCTGCAACACACTGACCCTGTTATGGTGTTCAGTCCCGGGTATTCAGGACACAATTCCCCTGGGCTACTGCTTTCCCCCTCTTCCTTTAGTACCTGTCTGGTCCCTTCGGCTGGGTCCTCTGGGTATGCACTTAAGGACAAGGAGCAGAAGCCCTCCATTGGATCTGGTGGGGGTAAGTCAGGGAACTCTGGTATGACCTCCCTCTCCTCAGGCAGGGGTAGCTCTGGAAGCTCCATTTGGTCTGGGGTGAGGGGCAGCTCCTCCAGGTCCTGTCCTGCTGGGAGGTTAGCTTCCTGCAGAGCGAGTGGTAGTTCCTCCAACTCACCCGAAGACAACTGGGCCAGGTCATGGCAGTCTGGGCCTTCTGGGGAAAATTTGGGGTTCCTGGACTCCGACTGTTCCCCCAGTCTGTCATCCCCAGGTGGAGTTGATTCCTCGTTGGGGCCCCCAGCCATGGGAGGCCCATGCCAGCCATCCTGGTACTGGGACGGGGGCTTGCAGGTAGGTGCTGGTTCTGTCTGCAGGAGGAAGGGCCTGGGCTGAGGAGCAGGAGAGAGCCATCTTTCTTCTTCAGCGGCCAGGGCTGGACTGAGCTCCCTGGCTTGCCTTTTATACTTCCTGCTCCACCCCTTGAGCTCCACTTTGACGGACAGTTGCCTGGCAGCCATTTTGTCTCTCCTCGGGGTGGCCATTTTGCTACTTTTGGGGGCAGCCATTTTGCCTCTCCTGGAGGCAGCCATGGTGCCCCTTTCCACAAGGTATTTTGAAAATCCCTGTAGTTGTCTATCTGCATTTTAAGGGCCTAAATATCTTCCGTAAATCTGACCCTATATGCTTGAGGATTTTCATGTTGACAGTCATGTTGTCAAGGCTTTTTCCCCACTCTGGCACTCTGAGTGCAGAAGGTGGGGGCGTGCAATGGGCCTTAAAAGCCACTGGCCTTAAATCCTGCTCTTAAAAGTCTCCAAGGCCTCCAATTCCTGGCCTTGGAGTGGTATCGCTGCCACCACCCAAATGCAAAAAAACCTCTTGAGACCCAGGAAGGCGCACTTGGGAATTCCTCACTGTGAGGTACTTGCAATCCTGTTTATTCCTCTCTCAGAAAAGTGACTGGACCCCAGCTGCAATATGAGCTGGAACTGGAACAGGGTTCCCTCCAGTAGCTGCCTGTGCAGTCTGAGGCACGTACACACAAACCTCTTGCCCTACCAGGAACAGAACCAGAACTTATTAAAAGGTAAAATCTTTAATCAAAAAGAACAGATAATAAACACCAAGAGTTGCTTCTCTGGGAATTAACTTATGTAATTACAGGGTAGTGGGGGGGGGGGTTTACATGTGCTCAGCACAGAGAAATCCAAGAAACAAGCCAAAACCAAAGAAAAACAAGTCCATGGGGCCGGATGAACTGCATCCGAGGGTGCTGAGGGAGCTGGCTGATGAGATAGCAGTACCGTTGGCCATTATCTTTGAAAACTCGTGGCGAACGGGGGAGGTGCCAGGGGACTGGAAAAAAGCAAATATAGTACCTATCTTCAAGAAAGGCAAAAAGGAGGATCCAGGGAATTACAGACCTGTCAGCCTCACCTCAATCCCTGGAAAAATCATGGAGCAGCTTCTCAAAGAATCCATCCTGAAACACTTGGAGGAACGTAGAGTAATCAGGAACAGTCAGCATGGATTTACCAAGGGTAAATCATGCCTGACCAACCTCATCGCCTTCTATGATGAGATGACTGGATTTGTGGATGCGGGAAGAGCCGTTGATGTGATATACCTTGACTTTAGCAAGGCTTTTGATACGGTTTCCCACAGCATTCTCATTGGCAAATTAAGGAAGTATGGGTTAGATGCATGGACTGTAAGGTGGATAGAAAACTGGCTAGAACAACGGTTTCAGCGTGTAGGAATCAATGGCTCCATGTCAAGTTGGCAGGCAGTAACAAGTGGTGTGCCCCAGGGGTCGGTCCTGGGGCCAGTTCTGTTCAATGTTTTCATTAATGATCTGGATGATGGGATAGATTGCACACTTAGTAAGTTTGCAGATGATACCAAACTGGGGGGAACGGTAGACACCCTAGAGGGCAGAGACAGGATTCAGGGAGACCTAGACAAACTGGAGCAGTGGGCCAAGAGGAATCTCATGAGGTTCAACAAGGATAAGTGTAAAATCCTGCACTTGGGACGAAAAAACCCCATGTACTGCTACAGGCTGGGGAGTGATCAGCTAAATAGCAGCACTGGAGAAAAGGACCTGGGAGTCATGGTGGATGGGAAGCTGGATATGAGTCAGCAGTGTGCTCTTGCTGCCAAAAAGGCCAATGGCATACTGGGCTGCATCAGAAGAAGTGTTACCAGCAGATCGAGGGATGTGATCATTCCCCTCTATTCTGCACTAGTGAGGCCACATCTGGAATACTGTGTCCAGTTTTGGGCTCCCCACTACAAAAAGGACATGGACAAATTAGAGAGAGTCCAGAGGAGGGCAACCAAAACGATCAAAGGGCTGGAGCACAAGCCCTATGAAGAAAGACTGAAGGAACTAGGCTTATTTAGCCTGCAGAAGAGAAGACTGAGGGGGGATTTGATAGCAACCTTCAACTACTTGAAGGGTTGCTCCAAGGAGGAGGGAG
The DNA here is from genome assembly GCA_007922195.1 of Podocnemis expansa. Classification (NCBI taxonomy): domain Eukaryota; kingdom Metazoa; phylum Chordata; order Testudines; family Podocnemididae; genus Podocnemis; species Podocnemis expansa. The sequence continues at coordinate 14,980,805 of ML682004.1, read as the reverse complement.
CTCGACTGTTCTCGGTAGTAACAGAGGGCAGAACGAGAAGCAATGGTTTCAAGTTACAGCTGGGGAGGTCCAGGCTGGATATTAGGAAAAACTTCCTTACTAGGTGAGTGGTGAAGCATTGGAATAAGTTGCCTAGGGAGGTGGTGGAATCTCCATCTCTGGAGGTGTTCAAGTCCCAGCTGGACAAAACACTGACTGGGATGATCTAATGGGAGTGGTCCTGCTTTTTTTGGCAGGGGGTTGGACTAGATGACCTTGTGGGGTCCCTTCCAACCCTATGATTCTATGATTCTATGAAAATACCCTGACCGCGTCTAAGTAAACATTCCCTGTTCTACCCACGCCTGGTCAGTAACAAATTTAACTTATCTTTAGTAAAGATGTTGCTGGATTCTTCCTCAGGCCCCTGTGGCCTCCTCCTGATCCTTCCAGGAGCTCTGCTACATCCAAACAGGACCAGGCCAGGCTGCTGTTCCCATTCAAAAAGCTGTACTTCATTCCTATTGGCTGTCCTGGGGCTCACTGACCAGAGTGTTAACCCCTTCTTCCCCAAGGGTTACTACAGATGTCTCAATTCTGTCCCAAGGAAAGAGTTTTCTCTCATATTATGTGAAACATGCAAGAGCAGTATTATATATTTCTTAATTTGCCAGAAGGATTTGGAAAACATAGGTAAAGAGAAAACTTCCTACAGAGAGTGTTCACAACATACAAGATATTCCAGGCACTCACTGTTGGTTTGTGACTTTTATTTTGTCTTGCCTACATTGATATAGATATGCCAATCCATCTGCCTCAGATATCTTCTGTGCATGAGTAACTCCAGCTAATAGGTGAGTATCATTTTTTATTCAAGAATATAATCATTTCAATACATTCTGATTAAAATTTATAATACAGGTGTCCAAAAAAATGCTATGACCCTTCTGGAACTCAATTATATCACAACATGCATGTGCGCATTGTGAAAAATCCATGTCTGGAACCTGGAAGTATCTGAAGAATGCATATTTTTTTAAATGAGGTTGAAAGTAGTCATCATTCAAGCCACTTATCTCAAATCCTCCCTGTACATTTTCTGGGAGGATTTGGGCTAAAGAAAAGCAATATTTAAAACAACAGACATGACTGTTTGAGTGCATTCCTCTGCATAAAGGCCTTCTTCTCCCACACACAACATGCATACACTGATGTAAAATAAACCAAAAGGCTTTGATTTATCTGAAACATTGGGTTACTTTCAAGAGTACCTATAAAGCTTTTAAGACCTGTTTGCAACATTTCTTCTTACCGTAAAATATACTGCTTTCCTTCCACTCCAGTTCTGGACTATATCTCAGAGATCAAAAGTTGTTAGATGTCTAGCAGTCCCCTCTACCTGACAGGAATTATGAAGCCAAGGCCCAATTTTTGGCAGACAGAGCAGCCAGGAAGTTCAGAATTTCTAAACAATGAATTAATAACAAGAATTTTGTTTGTAGCATTTGAGGGTGCAATCTGTGCAGAACGAAGAATGTTAGTCATTAAAAACTTAAGGGTTTTATAACTAGTCATGACATTTGCAAGATGATAAGCATAAACAAAGCCAGTTCCTTAAGAACAGAACTGGTCTAAAACCAGATCAAAACATTCACGAACATTTTGTCTTATTGTTTCCATAGAAATCATCTTTTTTTTTAATTAGCTCTACTGAAAACCAATGTAAAAGAGATTCAAAGCCAAGACAATGCCATTTGTTGATGATCAGTTCTTTAGTCAACTAACCAATGTTGCTCTTGCAGTTCAGTACAAGACCAGTGACTCATCCAGTCTGTACCCACACCCACAGTAATCTAATGGAAGGGAGTCCTTTCAGTTTGTCTGTATTACTGAGATCTGATTGGAGACGCAGCTGAGCCAGTAAAGAGCTATTAGATTCTTGATTTGATGGGAGGTGAGAAAGAGTTGGCCATGATGCAGGAGGTTACAAGAAGGGGAACTGAAGAGGCAGAAGAGGGCAGAGTCTAGGGAAAGACTGGGACTCCTAGCTCTGTTATGAAGGCTGAGCTTATTCTGAGACAAGGAAAGATTTTGTTTATTATTCTTTGTGTTTATTACCTTTTGGAAAATTCATTTTTATGAATATTCTCTCCCATTGAACAGAATTCATTCCCTCTTGCTGCATTTGTGTCTAACTCAGCTTATACCCTTTACATCTTCATCTCAGCAATTATATATTTGGCAGATCAGTTTTATAGCACTGAAACTGGGTAATTTAATATAGCAAAAGGTCTGTTCCAATGCAAACAATATCCATAAGGCAAGAATAAAATAGAGTAGTAAAATTAAAAGAGAATGAGTTTCCTACTTCCCATTGACCTTGTCATTTCCTTAATGATTATGTGAAGCATAGATAATCTTTGAGCTGGTTTAGTAAGATGCACATGCTCTAAGTACCACAGCAGCTCATCATTTCCAGACACCAAGGACTATGAGAACTAAATCATAAAAGACATGACTTAACATAAAGCCTCCAAGAACATGGATAAATTTCCCTGTGACAAGGCCATTTTTAAGCCTACAATTTTGTCACCGGTGGTGCATACATTATCAAGGAAGTTTATTGTGACTTCAAAATGGCAGATAAAGTGTATTTAACAGAAGTAGGAAGAATGAAGCAAATAGCCAATCAGTGGTCATTTAAGGATATGAATTATTCATTCAGTTGCACCAGCTCAGATATTGTTTGCTAAGCAGGAAAAATGGACTGCTAGAAGATGAAATCATACATTTTGGTTCAAGAGGCAATATGAGTTTTTAAGTATGTAAAAGCCTTCAGCTCTGTACTGATTTATGACTCAACTATTCAATTCTAAATGCACCAGTGAGGACAGTTAGATATTATCCTCCATTTTCTTCAGTAGAATAATTCAACTGAAATACAGCTCATGTGAACACCTTATCGGGGTGTTCAAATGCCACTTATAGTCCCAAAAACAGTCTTTAGGTGCATAAAGCAGACAATTAAAGCAAATTTTGACAGCCTGTTAAAATTGCCTCACTTGGAAATTACAGTCCACCACTGAACACTATTGCTGTGGGAGGAAAATTTTTGCTATTGCTTTTGCATTATTTGCAAGTTATGAGAATTTGAGAATCTTTTTTCACACTTTTTGAGATGTATGGGAGGTGTATGAAAACTGACATGGCTCCTTCCTGCCCAGAGTTTAAAATACTCCTCCACTGGGCTAGGTTTGCTAGTCAAACTGCAGCAATTGTGAAGGCTGATGAAAGCGAAAAATATTTTTAAAAATAAAATGAATGTTAAACATAATCTACAATGACCTTTAGTTTAGTTTTGTTTCTACTTTAGGACTCAAGCTACATAGATGGGCATTAGAAACAGCCTGTTTGCAACCTGGCCTAGTTAAATGTATTGTATTTGTTAAAAGTATAGGGAACATTGCAAACATCTACATAAAACTTAAACACTATTGCAGTAAGACAGTTTTTCATAGCAGCTGATGATTTTATTTTTCCAGCCAATTTGCATATTCTGAATTGCTGCTGTAATAAGTGGTTAAACACCAGCTTGTTCCCCATTTAACTTCTGTTTTTGAGTGGGTGTGTCCCTTCATTATTTACTATGACTTTGATACATATCCCTGACACTGTTGGCACACCTTGTTGCAAAGTAGAAGTGGCCTCATTCTTCAGGCCCTGGCTTTGCCTGAATAAACAAAAGGTTGGCAATTTATAAACAGTAGGATGATTGCTTTGCCTGATTTACTTATAACAAGACAACCATTAGGCTATAATTATGAACAATGACTTATCTAAAATAACACAGCTGCCCCTCTGGAACTTCTAAAATATAGGTTATCTAATTGTGTTGATTCAGCTGATCTGGTCCAATAACTTTGCTAATGGTCATTGTGACCTTACTGTTCCCCCACTTAAAAATGTTCAGTGAACTTTGATTAAGTTTACCTAAGGCTCAAACCTGGGATGCAGCAAAGTTTGGGAGGAAAGAAGAGGAAATGAGAAATATAAATAAAGGGAAAATATATATGCATACTAGTTGTTTTTTCCTTTTGGCTGGGCATCCTGTTTTCCAACTTTTTTCCATGCTTGAACCAAACTGAAGATAGGCCTGCTTAATACTCAAGCTGTAACCAATAAGATGTTAAGATATGTAAACAAGGGGAAGAAGAGTAATGTGGATAATATTATAATAACTTTATATAAATTAGTAGTGCAGCCTTATCTGTAATACTGTGTGTAGAATGAAAAATTTTAGTTGTTAAAAACCTATGTGTTTTAGATTTAATTTTATATATATAAACAAGTGTGTGTCTGGTTTTTTGAAGACAGACAGACAGATAGATAGATAAACAAGTTTTCCAGTTGAGATGACCATAAGGGAACACACAAGGAAAAAAAATGTCACACTGGGAGGACTTCTTGTATGAGGAATTTTAAAACAATTGAATGCATGTGTTTGTGAAAAGTTGGATGGCCAGTGTAGCGAGTAATGTCATGGGCACAGATATACAGGCCATCCGACCTTTTGCAAACACATGAATTCAAGTGTTTTAAAATTCCTCATACAAGAAGTCCTACCAATGTGAAGTACTTATGTTTTTCCTTGTAGTGTGTTCCCTGAAGATCATTTCATCTGGAAAACTGTTTTTTATATTTTTTTTTAAAGACCAAAAAGTGAGGAGGCATCACCACAGGCACAGCTCACCATTGAAACCTATGAACTAAACCTATTAACAGCATTTGCCATTGAAACCTATGACTATTGTACAGTCTGTTGGAGAAAAGTGGGAAAGCACAGGGAATACAAACAGAAGCAAAGTTAGTATAAAGGTCATCTAATAACAACTTGGTCTTGGTCAGCTCATCTCACAAAGAATACTACAAAACAGGAGGAGTTTAAGAGAAGAGCAATAAGAATGATCAAGAGTCTGGAAAACTCTCAGACAAAGAGATTGTTTACCTTAGAGAGGGAAAGTGAATCAGAGGAGACATGATAAAAACATATAAAATAATCAATAATGCAGAGAAGGTAGATTTGGCACTTGTGAATTCACAGTGTCATAACACAAGAACAAAGAGATATTTGACTAAATTAAAAGTTCAAAGCCAATAAAAGGAAATACTTTTTCACACAACAGGTATGTCAAAACATGGATAAAAGATCCATACCACTGCCACAGCTGGCATGTGTCAGCAGACAGGTTCATGGGGCTCAGGCTATGGGACCATGTATTACTGTGTAGATATCTAAGCTCATCTGCTGGTTTTTCATCCCCATGCAGATGTATTCGATATATAATTAAATCACAAAACTCACTTTCATAGGAAATCACCATGGTGAAAAACACAGTAATATTTCAAAAAAGAAACTGAGCACTCACAGCAACATGACCATCAAACTATCTGGTTTTGTAATAAAGTAAAAATGTTGTGGAAGGATATTAGCATTATGCTTCAGGCCTTAAGCTAATCTTTAACTATTCAAGAGCCAGATGAGATCTGATATAAGGGGCAGGTTACCCGACAACTCAAATTGTGAGGGTCTCAAACCTTCTTTGGAAATGTCCAATGCTGACAGCTCTCAGAGAAAGGCTGAAGTAGGTGAGGGCACTGATCTGCTCCAGTATGGACATGCCTGTGTTCCTATCTTCCCCTCAAAGGGAAAGAGGTAGCAGTTCTTCGACTATAGTTTGGGTGAGATGACTTCAGGGTAGTCAACTCCTTAGATTCAAATAGTCAGGTAAAGGTTGGATAAGTTGTGATGCTGACTGGGTGTGAGGGGCTGCTTAGGATCATCTCTCATATTTATATTTCATATTTGCAATAATCCATATGTGATATGCCATGTTTGGTACTTATAGAAAGGTTATAATCTGCTAGGAAAGATTATATGGTTTATATGTAGGTATCATATCTGTATTAGAAATTAGAAATATATTTGTTTTATGTGTGTTCCAAGTTATTGGATTCTAAGGCATTCCCAAACTGGATGGCTATAAAACCATTATCCTCTTAATGACCCATTAAGAAAGTTCCCAGCTACAGTGGGACTAGGAAGAAACCTGTTTAATGAGTCACTGACCATGTGACTCAACTCCATTTTGATTTGGCAGCAACCCTGAGAGCATGGGGAAAGCAGAGGTGATAAAAGGCAATGGCCCCATCTCCATTTTCTCTTCAGTCTTCAATCTGTCTGCAACCAACACCTTCCTCTGGAACTATTCTTCTAGGACTCAACAGAGGACTGAGATCAACCCAGGTGCTGGGTGTATACTAGAGGAGTTGGACTAAACTTCAAACTGCTAATTCTTCAAGGACTTGCTTTCTATGGACACTAAATCATTTGTAAGTATGTAATTCACTTTGACTGTTTAACATCTCTCGTTTTTTTCTTTTCTTTTTATATTAAACCTTTAGTGGTAGATACTAAAGGATTGGCTGGCAGCATGGTATTTTGGGTAAGTTCCAAGCCTATAGTGTTCTGGGTAATGTGGCTGATCCTTCGGGGTCAGGAGAACCTATTTCTTTAAGAGACGCAGTGGCTAGATGGGGACCAGAGGAGCTGATGTGCAATAAAGGGGGCTGTTTCTATCTTGTTATGCTTGGTGATTAACAGAATGGTGAATCAGAAGCATGTTTTGTTACTGACCAGGAGACTGGTTTAAGTACCATCCATCCATGTTTTGGGGCTTTGGCCCCTGGTTTTGCAGCTTGCCTGATCTGCCACATTCGTAAGGTTATCCCAGGAGGCCTGGGTCACATAAGTATCCAAAGATTAGGAGAATTCTAAAACTAAACCATATAATCATATTTCTTTAAATTTTTCCTTTCCTATTATTGGGCTTCTTTTTGAGTACATTGGAAATAAAACCTCAGTTCAGTGAAGAAAACTTAAACAAACTGACTAATCAATTTATTTAGTAAGTGTGTGCCTGGGAGCCAAAAGATCTAGTTTAAATTCCATGATGTTAGGAATATATTTTTTGTCTGGATTCCTGACATGTTCCATTAGATATATGCCAGATTACAATTTATTGCAGCATCTTTTCATCTTTCATTTTACAGCAGAACATTTACAAAGATCTTTAGCAGCTCCATTTATTAAGAGAAGGTCACTGAAATTTATTCAGTGAAATAGGATGATCTGGAAGTAGAGTAACTTCCAGTTCCACCTGATAATTGTAGTTTAATTCTGTTGCTTCGATACTGAGCAGAAGTTTTCAGATCTGACCATTTTCCAAACATTTAAAGTTTTAAGTTTTGATCTTCACTGTTAGAGTTGCCACCTATTCTCTCCTTAGGAAAGGGCCCTACTATTTCTGTCTCTTAATTCTCTTTTCTAATAACTGTGTGTTGGAAAACTTCTGAGATCTCAAAACATTGTCATAGAGCTCTAAAACAGTTGTTCTGAATTCTATTCATTCTCTGACAACGTCTTCCTAGCTTTTGGCTAGAGTACAACCAATTTCTAGAGAAAAAAAAAGATAAAACCTGTATTCTATTTTTCCTTGAAATGGGGAATGAAATGGTATAATTGTAAGCTTTAGGATATGAACTGTAAGTTTTAGGATATGGATATTATGTCAGAGGTTTTCACTCTATGGGTTGAAATGAAACAAACCTCTTTACAATTAAACACTTAGGGTATGTCTACACTGACAGTGGCAGAATAGCCACTGTCAGCCCAACATTCCCGGTGCAATTCATCAGTAAGTATGAGCTCACTGCTGCACTCCAGAATTCAACTCCAGGAGTCCCTCTAAAAGATGTCGCTGAAAGCCAACTGCAAGCCATTTGCAGTCGCCTTTCCCGAGTGTGTCCCGGTGGCTTAGAGAGTCGCCGGCATATCATAGAATCAGAGGGTTGGAAGGGACCTCATGAGGTCATCTAGTCCAACTCCCTGCCAAAAAAGCAGGACCGCCCCCACTAAATTATCCCAGCCAGAGTTTTGTCCAGCCAGGCCTTAAACATCTCTAAAGACAGAGATTTTACCACCTCCCTAGGTAGCCCATTCCAATGCTTTACGACTCGCCTAGTAAGAAAATTTTTACTAATATCCAGCCTCAACCTCCCCAGCTGCAACTTGAAACCATTGCTCCTTGTTCTGTCCTCTGTTACTACGGAGAACAGTCGAACTCCATCCTCCTTGGAGCATCCCTTCAGGTAGTTGGAGGTTGCTATCAAATCCCCCCTCAGTCTTCTCTTCTGCAAGCTAAATAAGCCTAGCTCCTTCTTGGCAGCAAGAGAACACTGCTGACTCATATTCACCTTCCCATCCACCATGACGCCCAGGTCCTTCTCTACAGTGCTGTTACTTAGCTGATCACTCCCAAACCTGTAGCAGTGCATGGGGTTTTTCCATCCCAAGTGCAGGACTTTGCACTTGTCCTTGTTGAACCTCATGAGATTTCTATTGGTCCACTGCTTCAATTTGTCAAGGTCTCCCTGAATCCTGTCCCTGCCTTCCAGTGTGTTTACTGTTCCCCCCAGCTTAGTGTCATCCACACACTTACTGAGTGTGCAGTGTATCCCATCATCCAGATCATTAATGAAAATGTTGAACAGAACTGGCCCCAGGACCGACCCCTGGGCCACACCACTCATTACCGGTTGCCAACTAGACATGGAGCCATTGATTCCTACACACTGAAACCATTGATCTAGCTGGTTCTCTATCCACCTTACAGTCCACACATCCAACCCATACTTCCTTAACTTGCCAACGAGAATTATGTGGGAAACCGTATCAAAAGCCTTGCTAAAGTTGAAGTATGTCACATCAACAGCTTTTCCCGCATCCACAAATCCAGTCATCTCATCATAGTAGGCAATGAGGTTGGTGAGGCATGATTTACCCTTGGTGAATCCATGCTGACTGTTCTTGATCACTCTATTTTTTCCCAAGTGTTTCAGGATGGATTCTTTGAGAACCTTCTCCATGATTTTTCCAGGGATTAAGGTGAGGCTGACAGGTCTGTAATTCCTCGGATCCTTCTTTTTGCCTTTGTTGAAGATAGGCACTATATTTGCTTTTTTCCAGTCCTCCAGCACCTCCCCAGGAGTTTTCAGAGATGATGACCAGTGGTATTACTATCTCATCGGCCAACTCTCTTAGCACCCTCGGATGCAGGTTGTCCAGCCTGCTTGTGCACATCCAGCTTCTTTAAGCAGTCCTTAAGCTGACCTTCCACCACCAAGGGCCTCTCTTCTTCTCTCCAATCTGCCATATCCAGTGTAGTGGGCTGGGAGCTGGCCCTGCCTGTGAAAACTGAAGTAAAAAAAGCATTGAGCACTTCAGCTTTTTCCTCATCCTCCATCACGAGGCTACCTGCCCCATTCAGTAAGGGACCTACACCATCCTTCATCCTCTTCTTGTTTTAACATACTTGTAGAACCCCTTCCTGTTAATCTTCACATCCCTTGCTAGCCGCAACTCCAGTTGTCCTTTGGCCTTTCTGATTTTATCCCTGTAGTCCCGAGCAATATTTTTATATGCCTTCTTAGTCATCTGTTCAAGCTTCCACTTCCTGTAAGCTTCCTTTTTATGCTTTAGCTCAGTGCAGAGTTCTTTTACATGCCTTGTGTATCTGCTGTTAAATGCCACCAAAAATCCAGATAAGTGTAGAGTGGGGCTTAGCCTATTTCTGCCTTGATTTTTCTGGAGCAATTTATTTCTTTTCTATATTCCAATCATCATCCATAGGTGAGCATATTCATTGCATGCAAATCAAATACATTTGATCACAGGTAAATGTACATTTTAAATATCCCTGCTTCTAGATTTTTTTTTTTAGTTCATTTTTTTAGACCAAGAAAGAAAAATAACTTCTTACAATTTGTAATTACATTTTTAAAATGTAAGTTGTTCTAATATAAATGCTATTTTGTTTAATCAGACCTTGAGCTATAGCTTTTAATGGATACAGTTGGACTTTGTAATTTATGTTTACTTGGTGTACAGTCCCTCTTTTCCAATTAGTGCTGAGGTTCTATGAGCAAGCCAAGTTTAGTGCTTGTGGTACAAAAGTTGATTATAAGCAATGTTCCCGCTAATTTTTCATAGTCTGTGTGCACAAAAAATTTCTTTAGTGCAAATTTTCAGAACCAGTATCCAAATTTGTGAGCACTCCAGCGAGTGTGGTCAAACTTGTGAGTGCAGTCAAACTTGTGAGTGCAACGAAGTGTGTATGATGCAAATAATATCTAAATTTTATTTTGATATGGTGATGGAAATTATTTTATAAATGACAAAACCTTATTTGAAACATGCTTTTTGAAACCGCCTTCTTAAAGTAGCACAAAAATATTAACACTGTTGAATTTTTTGTGTGTGCTTTATTTTGTTATGTGCCCGGCCTTCACAACCTGTGCGTGCGCACACACGCACACAGCTTAGAGGGAACATAGATTATGAGCCTAGAATGAAACTGGATTTTAGGGTGCTTTCTTTTCTAACTAGGGATGAAATATGAACAATCAATATTTTCTGAAATATCACCCCAATCAGATTGTAAAATAGGGGATGGACCACTGATTATTGTGTTGGCCATGGAAAGCAAGAATATTTTACTTAATCCCACAGAACAATGAGTTAGATTTAATATCCTTGTTCATGTTGAGTAGTGCCTTACTCCATGTAATCCCATTCATTTCAACAAATAACTCAAGAAGTAACATAGTATTCAATGTTAGCAAGCATATAACAGTCAGCCCCAGATTTCAATATGTTTGTCTATAATCTAGCAACATTTTTTAAAAATGCCCCCCAAAAAACCCAAAACAAACAAACAAACAAACAAAAACAAAAACTCACTCAAGAACAAACCAGCCATAGGGGAACTCACTATCCTCTAACTTTACTCCCCCTTTTCAGTGCCTTGACCCTTTATTGCTAGCAGGAGCTATCATAAAATTAAATCTATGCATAGCATCCAGAGGAAGTTTAGTTAACTGCAGCTACAAAAAATTATTTGGGATCTAAAGTTCATAAAAGCCACAAATGTTCCAAAGCACAAAGATATCAGACATTTCATTTAAGGTGTTGGGGGTGGGGGGGAGAGAATTGTATTCTAATGCTTGCTGTACAACAGGGAAACTTTCCGGTGTTGTGCAAGAAGCAACAATGCTATTTGAGAAGAACAGCATTGAATCCAGGTGCCATTGCTTTGCTTTCTCCCCAAGTCACACTGATTTTATAAATTAAGAAATATTCACTCTTAAGTGAACATTCTACTGAATATATTTCAATGAACTCATGATTCTCCTCAAATGGTATTGAGAAGCTCCTGAATGCCATAAAAAATTTATGCTTTACAAAGTTCCCTGGTGTTTGCATTGTTGTAACTTCATTGGTCTCAGGAGAGACAAGGTGTGTGAGGTATTAGCTTTTATTGGATCAGTTTCTGTTGGTGAAGGAAACACATTTTGAGCTACACAGAACTCTTCTTCAGGTCTGGGAAAGGTCACAGGTTGTCACACATAAATACAAGGCAGAATAGATTGCTTAGCAAAAGTAATTGACACATATGCTAAGGGACCATTTAAGGGGAAGTGGCCCATTAACTCCCCTATAGCCCTAGGACAAAAAAGAAGTAGTGATAGGAGTTTACAGATTGTTTTTATAATAAGCTATAAATCCAGTGCTTTTATGAAGACCATGATTTTTAGTGTCTAGGAAAATTATGAATTTAAGCTGGTAGGCTCAGCTTCTGAAGGTATTTATGCCATTTTTCTTTGAGGATGAACACTGGGAGGTCAAATATGAAGTGATAGTTTTGTGAAAAGTGTTCACCCCTAAGGGATATGGTGTTTTTGTTTTACATCATTTTTCTGTACTAGTTTTCTTCAGAAACTGCAACATTAATAGCCTTCCTTGGAACACTATCCACACCACCACTGATGTTACCTCCTTCTACACCTGAATCCTTCTCAGTGCAAGCATGCTGATGGCCTCAAATACCTAGCGGAGAACGGTCAACACTTAGAGGTATCCACCCCAAACACATTGGCAAATTATCCTTTTCATCCTCACCCATAACAATTTTGCATTTAACCACAAACACTTTGCCCAAACCATGAGTATTACGATGACTTGAATGGTACCTTAGATTATGTTTGCAGTATCGCTGTAGCCCTGTCGGTCCCAGAATATTAGAAAGACAAGGTGGATGAGGTCATATCTTGTATTAGACCAATTTCTTTGGTTCAATAAGAGACCTCACCCACCTTGTCTTTAGAATATGGCTTAACTGCTTTGCTAAACACTACGTTCCACGTTGCACTTTGCTGAGGCACTTGGAGTACATTTCCCAGACCTGAAGTAGAACTCTGTGTAGCTCATAAACTTATCTCCTTCACCAAAAGAAGTTGAGCTAAAAAAATATTCCCTCACTCATGTTTTCTCCGCATAGTTTCCTACTATCAGGTTAATATAGAGTTTATACCAGGACCATGAGAGTGGAATGGTCACTGTTAACTGGCAAGGCTGAACAAAGCCCTAGTGGAATGCCATATTGCAAATGTTCTATTTATTCCCACAGCAGCTATTAGTTAAATGGTAAACCATACCCTCCTTTTACCTCAAGAATGGTGGAAAAAGATGACCCATGAGTCACTGAACCATTTCTGCGTAATTAATACAGCATTAAGACAATGTCACTCTGAGCTATAAAGACATATGTTGGCTAGATGAGCCATTGTAAATGGGTATGCCTATTACATAGCTCCCCCTTCTGGCTCTGCCTTGGCCCACCTCAGCTTCTCCTTCAGTAAGGGAACAATGAGGTCACCTCAACCTCAGTCAAGAAGCCAATTTAATTCTAATTAATTCCAGTACATCTCCATTTAATAAAGCATTCTCAAGGAATATTTGAGCAATGGTTTAAAGAGCTTAGGCAAAACTTAACAGTTTGAAAAAAATCTGTAAACCAGCCCAAACAACCCTTCAAGGGATATAGACCAAGGTCAAACTCCTTGGCAATTTGTGCAGCTTCCTGAGCAGTTAGTCACAGCTTTCTCTAGCAGCAGCTCTTGCTTTTATAAAGGCCCAAGGCTTCTCCTTTGCCTGGATAGCTCTATACTCTCTTCCCTGTGCTGTCGGTATCTCTCTCAGGCCCTCCTGCTTGGAGGGCTCTATCAGATTTAATTTATTTATTTACTTGCACTTATCTTCTCCCTGCCCCAGCCTTGCAGTTTCCTGCTGCTCTCTTATAGGCTCCAGTCAGGTGATGTGGTAGCAGACTAACATGCCCATTCTGTGCCTTTTAAAGAGAGGCCACCCTCCCTTTGAAGTCAGAATCCCATGATTGCATCCATCCAAAAAGGGCCCAATCGCCCAATAAGATATATCCTGACCTGGAGAATCTTAAAGCTATTAATATAGAATTGGTCAGAAGTTAATTGAAGAAATGTGCGCGGGGGGGAATGAGCAGTCTATTTCTTTAGACTGATTCTAAAAAGTTTCCCGAATATTAAGGTGACCCTATATCCTGTTTTGGCCAGGACGGTCCTATTTTAAGCCCTGTTCTAGCTGTCCCAACTTTTCTTTGGGAAAAGTATTATTTGTTCCATTTGCTCTTGCCAACCCAATCAGTTGATAAGAGGAAATGGGACAAGTTGGGGTGCAGACGAACATGAGTGAGGAATTTAGTGATAATACCAGACACGTGTGGGAGGGTTAGCAGGGCTCAGGCAAACCCCAGCCCCAGTCTCACATGGGGAATGGGGGCAGGGCTTCAGCGAGGGGGAGGGACACAGTACTTCAGTGATGCTATCCCTGCTTGGGCATGCAGCTTGGGCCAGCTCTGCACAGGAATGGTGCCCAAGTGAGCAGCCCAGGCTGGCCTCATGTGGTAGGCAGGTAAGGGCTAGCCCCACATAGTGGCCTGCTTTCTCTTTTCCCAACCATATATTATATTTTGAGTAGTTTTTTAAAGTTGATACAACTGCCTTTTGCTTTTCGATTCTTCCATCCTCAGCATACTAACAGCTCTTCACAACTGATCCCTTTTAAGAGTCACTTTATAGTAAAAAGCTTCAGTTAGACCTGTTTAATGCCAACATTTTAGGTAATCTTCATTTTTTTTTTTAAAGAGAGAAAAAGAAAATCTAAGAGAGACCCAAGTCTGAAAGGACAACTTCAGTTCTGCTTCTTGCTTTCTTCTTGATTGTTCAAATGGCCTATGTTTTCTGCAGAAAGGGGAAACTTTCAATTCGAAGAGTTGATTAAAAAACTAGATCAAAATCTGAACTGAAGAAGGGCTGTGAGACAGGGTAAAGGGCCCGTTTAAAACATGCCTATGGGCTGATACGCATTCTGAAATCCTCAAAATCACCTTAAAATAGTAGAGGAACAGGCTTCAGCCAATTTTTATGTATAGTTATTTTATATTTACACATAACAAAAGAACACATAGCAATTTCCTCTGGATGCCCTTAACATTTCTGTTTATAATTTTACATACAATTCATAAAGAGAACATTAATAAGGTGGCAAAGTCAAGTACTCAAAAATTAGGAAATACTAGAATGAAGATTGTCCCTGGCCTAGTCCTAGTCTGCTTCCTTCCCCCAGCTCCTAATTGGATCTCAGTGTTTCTTCCCCTCTGCCTGCCTCCCCATTTCCCAGTCCCAATCTCTTTGCCCAGTTTCAGCCTCACTTCCCACTCCATGGATTCAAGTCCCAAACTCCTTGCGTAAGAAATTCCAGTCCCATTCATTGCCACATCCCAGTCTCACCAGAACATTTATTCTAATCTACTCCTTTTCTTAACCCCAAATTCAGTTTTCAACTTTTCTGCATGCAAATCAGATGGTTTCATCCTTTATGCTCCATAGGTGTCAACAGGAAGGTCACTGAGAACACAGAGGAATCAGGCTTCCAGCTCTCAGTTCCCCTGCCTCACTCCATGCTAGCTCAGGGCTGTCATCACAGGAAAAGTCTGGCTTCACCCTTCTAGTCCTGAGGTGTAGCATCTTCAATAGCATAGCACTGGGGGTTTTGCACACGAGCAGTCCAACCAGCATCAGGAAGTATAAGAGTCTGGAGCATGCTCGTGGAGGACAGAATCTTCAGACATTTTAGCTGCTAAAAGACGTATCTGGTGGACATGTGCAAACTCCAGTTTTTCAGAAGGGCCCAGTTTGGGCAGATTTTCAGAGCAAAAAGGAACATTCTTGGCACAATGGCCACACCCCAAGAGATTTCAACTCCCCAGTGTAAAGCAGAAAGAGATCTTAAAACTCTTTCAAGGAAAGGTTAGCAGAAAGTCTTAACCTGGGCAAAAACAATTTTCTTAAACTTTGTTCTCAGAAACAGTTGAACTGTGCTAGCAAATATTTTCAAGAAACATTTAGACAGAAAGATAGAAAGCTTGTATGGAACATTTCAGCTCAAGTGATTAAAGTTTGGCAAAGATATAAGGACATGACTATAGGGTCTTATAATAAACAGAGTCTATAACATATTTTTTGTATATACATAATTCCTTCAGATTTATATTAATGAAAATGAACAACTGTCCATATTTGCTCTAGGTGCCTTTGATGTATCTTCTAACTACACTTCAGCAGTTCTGTTCCACACAATTCACAACCCAGGCAAACTAAAAACTGACTCATCTCAATCCACCATTGTAATGTCCATACAAACAGCCTTTCAGATGCTGGCTGCAGCAAATAAATTACCTTCCATTTTAATAAAAGGAAGGATGAAGTAGTAAGGCCAGTGTACAGAGATATAAATGTGGGTATGACCTCAGAAAGTTATAGCATTGGACAGATTGGCAGAAACATATATTTCAAAATAGTTTCAATGGGTTTACAGCATAGTGAATTTGGTCCTCAGTGTTCATACACCTAAAAGCTGTCTATGGCTCTTCCATTACATATAAATCACAGATATCAATCAATTTGGGGTGTTTAAACTGGTTGCTCACTGTTAGTAAATTGTTCTTTTGTTCAACAGATTCTTTGTCAGTTCTCTACCTTAATTTGAATTTGCCCTGGTGGCAGACTACCCACTGAATGCATCTCCACAGGACGAGAGATAAAATAGATCATTTCGATTGTCACCATTGTAAATCAAGAGCATAGCTGTTTCACTCCCTCCTGTGTCATGCAGAGAAACAGCTAAAGCTGCATTTCAAGTCTACATGCATTGTTTTTCAAGGAGTAAATGGCTGTTTATTACTGATAAAATAAATACTCTTAGCCTCCTGAGGAGTTATATGCAATTGCAGTTTTTCTATGAGATTTTAATAAGAGATAGGGAAAAATGATTAATTAGAGAACATGTGATATAAACCTTGGGAAAGAAAAGCACAGAAAAGCTGAGAAAAGACTGTTCCTTATACAGTTTTGATCCCTAGTCTTTACATGGCTTTTCTCTTGAAAACAAAGGCCAGTTCTGTCCTAATATATGCACATCTAGCTTCTCTTGGTTTCAATGGAGATTGTGGAGGGTATGTCTGAGCACACACTGGGACCCAGAGGCTCTTACAGGCGGTAAACTAATGAAGTTGCACAGGCATAACTGACAGCGAATTTCACCTCCTTACTGTGCCTTCTGTCTTCATTAAAACCTATCTGCACTCAGTTTTCCCTTTGCAGCCCTACTGAATTGCATGGGGGGTGAGTACTGAAGTAAATTAGAGCAGAACTATGGCTCACAAATATTATGGCAGGGGCAGCCAGAGTACAGGGGCAGAGTCAGCCCAAACTTACGTTGTTATAATACCATGGTCTTCACTGTTAATGTTGCAGTTTTCTTGAAAGCGTACAGGGTTAAATCTTTCTCCAGCCCCTAAGCAAGCAGCCTTGTATTTTTGTGCTGATATAAGAGTAGACTGAAAAGCAGATTTGTTATCCCAAGAGTCACAAGGTTCCTCCTGGTTTCCCCCTTGAAACTCTCTGTGCCAGGTCTATATATGGCGCAACATACTTCCCACTGTACATCGGTATCTCTAAGCTGGTTGGTGCAATCTGAGGGCAGCGCCAAGG
The DNA here is from genome assembly GCA_007922195.1 of Podocnemis expansa. NCBI lineage: Eukaryota > Metazoa > Chordata > Testudines > Podocnemididae > Podocnemis > Podocnemis expansa. The sequence continues at coordinate 14,963,783 of ML682004.1, read as the reverse complement.
AGGTTCTATCCCTCCACCGACATGTGCCAACTGGAGATGTAGAGGTCCTGGGCTGTCCCTGTAGCTACCAACAGTACAGATAGCCAACACAGAGGAAATCAGCCCCAGACCAGCCGCCTGCTCTGCTGCCTTATGTCCCACTTACTATGCATGACTGCAAAAGATAAGCTATAATGTGGTCCACATTGAATAATATATCCCACTATGCACTTTTGTGCCTGTAGCACGTCTGCTGCTCACTACCCCTCTCTTCAATCCCCTTCCAGACCAAAAAAGACTCAGAGACCTTTATGCTTGTGGTTTATCTATACTATGTCTTGGAATTTCCCACCACCATACAGCACCGTGCCTAGGCCAGTTATTGTCAAGGCCACTCAGGGAGATAGGAAAGGCTTTTCTACGCTCCTTGACTCCTTTCCTCTCTGGCCTCCCAAGCCCTCTGGGGTTTGGCTTTTAGCGCTGCTACGCCAACAGGACAGCTACAGCTACTGGCCTAATCAACCTCCTGGGAGACTGCTCCGCCTGGGCCGGCATACCAGCCTCCTTTCAGGAAATCAGCCCCAGACCAGCTGCCTGTTCTGCTGCCGCAGTGACGACTAAGCTTGCATGGTAGGTGGCCAAGCAGGAAGTCATCCCCCAGCACCCAGTCACAGTGTCCAATAAATTTATCTGTAGTCAGAGAAAAGTGTGAGCCACATTCACCATTGACTTCCATCCATAAGAATTCACAAAGTCAGTGAAGAATTTGACTTTCCACTTATTATTGACAATATTGAGTGACCCTTAAAAAGTGTGCTGTTTCTGTTCAGTGTTTAGAGGTTTATCTATATCCTTGGTACTCTTTCTGATTGAGGATGAAAGAATTAATTTGTTTAGGCTAGGAGCTGGCAACAACCTACACTCAAATAGTTCATCCTCTTTGAAAAATTTCTGCACATTTTTCTTTTCACTGTTTTCTATTTCTGTGTTTCTGGGAACTTCTGTTTTCCCCCAGGAGACAGAAAGCAGAATTACCACCAGAAAGGCACACATTATATCCTGCTCAGAAATTGGAAATGTGAGAGGAACAAGCCCCCACCTGAGATTTCTAGACGAGATCTCTAGCCCCCAGGGGCTTAGGAAAAACACCTGAAATTTACATCTATACAAAACCGAAGGTCTTATCTTCAGCTGGTATTAATCTGGGTAGCTACACTGAAGTCAGTAAGAGATACCCCTATTTCTAATCCATTCATAATTTCTGTCTTGCCAATTTCTTCTCCCCTCTTTCATTGCCCAGCACAGCCAGATGATTCTATTCAAACTGGAACAGATGCAGAGAATAGCTACTAGGATGATCAGGAGAATGGAGAGCTATTTAACCAAAACAAAGTCTGAAAGTGAAACTGATAACAGTTTATAAATACATCATGGGGGTAAACACAAGGTAGAGAGAAAAACTACATAAGCTAAAGGATAATGTTGGCACAAAAACATATGGGGGTAAACTCTCCATGAATAAATTTGGGCTAGAGATCAGAAGATTTTTAACCATCAAAAGAATAAGGTTCTAGAGCAGTAGGAACAGTGCAGAGGGCAACATACCTAGTTTTATGACAGCGCACGATATGTCTAAGATCATGATTATATGACAAGGGTGTTTATGTAGCTGGAGACTGGACTTGATGACCCATAGCCCCTTCCAGTCCCATGCTCTTGTGTCCTACCTTTTGCCTAGAACCTCACCTTCTTACTAAAAATATTCTATATAGCATTGCTTGAAAATTGCTATTTCTAATTATCATTCCCATTTGTAATAATTACATGCTATACAGAAGGCAACTCAAAATGGGTGTGAGCACAGAGGTCCCAGCAGCTCTAAATTACTGAGGATTTGCCTACTCCAAACTGTTCTTATATTTAGTTTTCTCTCTAGTTTACAGTCTGAATGGCACAAAGCAATCAGAAGTGAAGCTGAGCATCCGATCACTTGTGTTGTAAGCACAGCACTGACAACTTTATAAAAGAAATCAGGTTTGTTTTCTTTAGAGTTTTCAGGAAGAATCTACTGCATAAACTCAATGTCATGGTGAAAATGAATCCATAAGCCAGTAGAGTTCACTGCATTCCTTCATAGCCAGCCAAAGAAAAAGAAGGCTACAGTGTAAGCCTAGTGAGGTATTTCTCAACTGAATTTCAAAAGAGCTATATTGTGTATTTACAATGAATTATGAACAGCTGGAATGCATATAGAAAAATCCAGTCATTTTAATTGTCCATTTTGTCTATCACAGACTGAGTATTAAAAGGAATTATTCAAACTAAATAATCAAATGTATTTAAAATTTCTTAGAGTCTTCCTATCCCTCTAACCCCCTCAATCCAAACCCAACCCCCTTTCCTTAAATTTAGAATCCTTTTAAAGTAAAATTGAAGACTCACCACTTAAAGTTTGATGATGAAGGGTACCTGCCTCTCAAGTGCAGGACAGCTATTTTGCTAGTGTTTGGCTTCTACAGATGGGTGACTACTGCAAGAAAGAACGTTAAGAGTATTCTTGTGAATAAAAGCTATGGATTTGCATCAGCAACTTTCTTATTCATTTGCCAACAACATTTCTATGTGTGATTGTCTCTTCGCAAGGCTCTTCATGGAAAGTGAAAGTTTTAAAAATACTTGTGTAATGTGTCCACACCCAAGTTCGTACTCAAAGTCTTCATGTGAGCATCTTGAAATCCCATTCATTTCCCTCTTTCTGTTTTGGAAAAGTTCATTCATCCAGTGAGATAATACCAATTAACTAAGATGACTTATCACACAGCTCATATAATAAATTATAAATGACTGTAGAATAAATAAATATTCTGATAAGAGTCTTCACACCTGAAATTGTTTTCTCCAACATATTTATCAAAATTTATCAAAATTGCACAAAATGAACATTTAAAAAAAATAAAGTAGTTTGTAGATAATATACAAGAAAGGCAAAATTAGCTGTTAGTGAAATTCTATGTACTCTACAATAACAGCTAACTAGGTCTTTAAAGAAGCAGGCAGGTGAGAAAAGGTGGAGGATTTGCACTGCATACTCAGGGGTAGAAACATATTAGACCACATTAATATCAGCATTGCCAACAGATTGTGGGATCTGATTATTCCCCTCTATTTGGCATTCATGAAGCTTTATTTAGAGGGCAACAAAAAATATTAGGGGTCTGGAGCACATTACTTGTGATCAGAGGCTGAGGGAACTACATTTATTTAATCTGCAGAAGAGAAGAGTGAGAGTGGATTTGGTAATGAGTTTTAACCATCTGAAGGGGGATTCCAAGGAGGATGGAACTAGAGACTGTTCTCAGTGGTGGCAGGCAAACGACAAAACAAGGAACAATGGCTTCAGGTTGCAAGGGGAAGTTTACGTCAACTATTAGGAAAAGCTTTTTCCCTGTGAGGGTGTGTTACCTAGGGAGGTGGTGGAATCTCCATCATTAGAGGGCTTTAAGGCCCAATATGATAAAGCTCTGGGCTAGGATAATTTCCTTGGGGTTTGTCCTGCTTTGAGTAGGGGGTTAGACTAGCTGGCCTTTTGAGGTCCCTTCTTAACCTAATCTTCTATGATCCTATGTTTTAAACTGGAAGTACCTGCAATAAACTTTATGGTAAACTAGTTTATACTGCCAGATTGAACTCAGTCTCAAATATATAACAGATTTTGACTATAGTACCAGCAGAGAAAAGCAATGCAAGAGGGATTTTTAAAAAATAACTGCATAAATGAGAGACTCCACTGATATGGCAAAATACAGTTTACATGAGCAAGCAAAGTGAATTTGGACGGGTACAGTGGGAATCACATCTGCTTGCAGTGGAAGAGCAGAAATATTTACACTCTTTGACTCCTCAAATCAGAAACCTCTTGGAAAACTGTTTACTATAACAGTTCTCAGTGCCTTCTTTTGATTCCTAGTTACAGTATTATCTTTAAACCCTAATCAAATTTGTTTCAGTGTTCTCCTTTCCTCCCACTCAGAGTATGTAAATACAAAATCAACAGTAGATGTTAATATGCAATCAAGAAAAAATGGTAAATATGTTTGGCCCTGATTATGAAAGCTGATATATGTGGGCAGACCTGCTATTGGGGCTCCACTTCCGTACATCAGCTTATATCCTAGGCAAATTTTCTGGGTAGGGGAGATGTAATTTCATACTGGCCTGTCAGTGGTTGGCATGTTAGAAGACTGCCGCCAAAATAGTTCTAGGAACATATAAGGCCTTTATTGCTGTAATATCAAATCATCTGAAGTTTCAAGTTGGGCATCCAAAGATTTTGAAAACATTGGCCTTAATATACATATCTCCAGTCTGAGGCCATGGAGCCTGATAATGCATTCCTATAGTACCAGCTCCACTTTGTCTTTGCAGGTTCTGCATGTTTCTAGCTAAAGTAACATGGTTTCAGAGTTACAGAATATCCACAACTAGAACTATGGGAGTGATTGGATCTCAGCAGCAGTTAAAACCAGTCCCAGGTTTTTATGGCCACATAAAAATGAAGACACCTTGAATTAGTACCCTTTTCTGAACAGATGACTGTAAAACACTGCCTCCATTTGCAGTTCAGATGGAAGAAGTAAAATAACATAATGAAAACTAACTAATCCCTTAACAAAATAAAAGAACCTACAGTATTACTCTACTAATTATTCATAGTCTCTAAAACCCATTATGTTTATTAAATTGGTGGTTTTAGTGGTTTCAGCTGTAAAGTAATTATTTTCAGCTTACTTTAAATAATTGAGCCAAAGGATTACTTGTGCATTTTGTTATTTCTCCCTTATGAGAATATAGGCCTCTCTTTTTCTTCTCAGCCTTTTACAACTTTCTTTAAAGGGAGAATGTGTGAAGACAGCTTCATCAGAACAGACTAGGTCACAACCTGTGCCTGCTTTAGTTTCTTCTTTCATTTGGATTCCTCTCCTCATATAACTAGCTTCTAAAGAATTAATTTATCACAACTCTCCTATGCATGAAAATCAGAGCAAATGTGCCACACTCATAATCCAGAATTCTCCAATACAGTCTTAATAGAACCTTTACTCTTCCAAGTCCCAGTTGTCCATCAATGCACCAACCACCATTTCTCGTCATGTTCTAATGCTCTAGGAGCGTCCAACCCTTTTGGATGAGGGGCCACATTGCAATTCTTTTCTCACTCGGGGGGCCACTGAGCAATTTTTTTGTTTTGTTTTTACATTCCTAGCTCTGCACAGCCCACACAAGTGCATGCAGTGGCTCTGCAAGCAGGATAAGAATCCTTGACGGGCCAGATTCTAGCCTGTGGGCCTCAGGTGTGTGTATATATATATATATATATATATACACACACACACACACACACATATATATATATATAAAATGTCTCTTGCCACACCCCACTACTGCTCTGGTGTCTCACACCACACTCCTTTTCTCAAATATTGACTTTGGTTTCTCTCATAACACTGCACTTCAGCTCCTCTATCTGGGCTACCTCTCCACCCTGTTTCTTCCTTAGATCTGGTTCTAACTCTCACCAGGCTCACCCCTCCACCACTCCTCACCCAACCCTCCAGCTGAGAGAGGCAGCAAGCATCTCTCACTGTTATTCTCAGCCTTCAGTCCTCTCTGATGTGGGCCTTAGGTTTGAGGAACCACTTTCACCAGCCTGATCTGGCTCTGCTGTTTACTAGGGAACTCCTATGACTTCCTTCTCAGGAACAGCCCCTCCCTCAAGGTCTCAATCCATTTCTAGTCTTCTTCTGAGCTCATTTTTCCTCTCTCTCTCTCCCTCATTTGTAAGCAGCCTTTCATTTATAATCCCATGGGGGGGAGAGGTACTTAGCATCCTACCCTCCTCCTTACCCCAAATGAAGTGCACCTGGCCTAGATCAGGCAAGCTGGGTCTGATTTAATTTAAGGGAACAGCTACCCTATTATAGGCAGCATTTCCTTTAGTCAACTTGAGAGAAATGACATGTGTTGCATGTGTTAATGATGTGCCCAAATGTGCTTACTGTGCAGTGAATAACTGCCGTAGCGTGTCCAGAAATGAAACACAATGCAATTTTAAAATGGTTCGTGCCATACAGAGTGCCATTCTGGCTCTCACTGGACAACCAAGCAACATACTCAGAGATACACAGTGAAAAACTCCACCTAACTACCAAGGATAGGGACACAACCCCAGGTCTTCAGAAAAGTGGTACTATTTGAGTAAGATCTGCACAATTACTCAGATGTGGAAGGGACCACTGTACAAAATTTGCATTTTTTCCAGCAGCTTGAGTATTGGGACAGGGAATGGGCTTCAGCACTGAGTACAGAGTCCAAACTGTTTGCATGAACAAAAGGCAGTTTGGGGAATTTCAATTTGGACTCATTTTCTATGACTGAGGTGGGGGATTTCACATTCATGTGGGCCACTTGTGACCAGGAAGTAAATAATGAGCTCCACAGTTGATGAGGTAGCTCCTGGGCAACACTGCTGTTAATTAAAGTCTTGAGTTTTCTGAGTTCCATAAAGTAGTGGTCAGCTGTCTAAACCATATTTAAAAATGTGCAATAAACATTTCATTCCATAGTCTCTAAGCTAGTAACAATGTCTTTTCCACTAGTAAGATTGATATGAGATCAGTGTGCTACTAAGTGCTTGAAAACTGAAGGCTTCACCCAGGACAAACAGGACTACTTTAATTTGAAATTTATTGTTTTCTTACCACTGAATGTCTATCACCTTCATTTCCACAAGAGATGAAAAACTGAAACCAGGAAGATTTCATCTTGGTTGCTGAAGGCTGTCATCAAATCCTCACCTCATTCTGCAGACTAAATATGCTCTGTTCCTTCAACCACTCCTCATCAGTATATGCTCCAGTGCCTTAATGGTGTTGTTGTCCTCCGCTGAACTCTCCAATTTGTCCATAACCTCCTTCTACTGGGCGGCCCTAAACTGGACACAGTACTCCAAAACATGGCATCACCCGTGCCAATAGAGGGGTATAATCACTTCCCTCCAGCTGCTGGCAATGCTTCTACTAATTCAGACAAACATGCCACGAGCCTTCTTGGCAACAAGGGCACGGCATTGACTCGTATCCAACTTCTTGTCCACTGTAACTCCCAGGTCCTTTTCTGAAGAACTGCTGCTTACCCATCTTGTTCCCACTCTGTAGCAGTGCCTGGGATTCTTCCATTCTAATGGCAGGCCTCAGCACTTGTCCTTGTTGAATCTCATCAAATGTCTTTTGGTGCAATTCCCCAATTTGTTTCAGTCTCTCTGTAGCCGATCTCTACCCTACAACATATCTGCCACTTTCCCCAGTTTAGTGTTATTTGCAAACTTGCTGAGGGTGCAATCCACTCCATCTGCCAAATCATTATTGAAGATGTTGAACAAAACCAGCCAGAGGACCAAACCTTTGGGGCATTTCACTTGATAAGGGCTGCCAGCTAGACATCAATTCTTTGATCACTATCCCATTGAGCTCAATGATCCAGCCAGCTTTCTATGCACCCTATACTCCATTCATCTAACCCATACTACTTTAACTTGACATCAAGAATACTGTTGGAAATCGTATCAAAAGCTTTGCTAAAGTCAAAGTATTTCATACCCACTGCTTTCCCTAAATCCACAGAGCCAATCATCTCATCATAAAAGGCAGTTAGGTTGATCAGGCATGACTTGCCCTTGGTTAATCCATGCTGACTGTTCCTGATCACATTTCTCTCCTTTAAGTGCTTCAAAATCAATTCCTTGAGGAAATTCTCTATGTTTCTTCCATGACCTGTTTTGAGAATGAGTGGTCTGTAGTTTCCTGGATACTCCTTCTTTCCTCTCTTAAAAATGGGCACAATATTTCTTTTCTAAATCATCTTTATCGTCATAAGTTTTCAAAGATAACAGCCAGTGGCTCTGCAAATGACATGAGCCAACTCCCTCAGAATCCTCACTTGCAGTGCTCCAGTCCCATAGACTTGTGCAGGTTCAGCTCCTCTAAATAGTCCTGAACTTGCTTTTTTACCCAACTCTTCCACATAGAGTGCTACCCAATGGAGTAGTCTTGGAACTGACCTTGTCGGTGAAGACAGAGGCAAAAATAAGCATTGACTACTTCAGCTTTTTCTTCATCATCTATCATTAGGTTGCCTCCCTTATTCAGTAAGGGATGACACTTTCCCTAACCTTCTTCCTGTTGCTAACATACCTATAAAAACCCTTCTTTTTACCCTTCTTGTCTCTTGCTAGCTGCAACTCCTATTGTGCTTTGATCTCACCGATTTCTCTCCTGCATATTTGAGCAGTATCGTAATATTCCCCTCAAGTTATCTGTCCAAATTGCCACTTCTTGTAACCTTCCTTTTGGTGTTTAAGCTCATCATAGATTTCTCTGGTAAACCAAGCAGCTCACCTGCCCTATTTGCTATTCTTTCTGCATATTTGGATGGTTTATTCTTGCATTCTCAGTAAAGTATCTTTAAAATACAGCAAGATCTTCTCATGGAGCATTCTCTGATAAGTATAATACACAAATATGAAGAATAGTACCTAGGTATTTTAGAGTAGGTAGAATCCTCATGTATCATTTTCCTGTTAGCATAAATTTGCTGGTTATGTAAGAACACAATCTTACTGCTCTTTTAAAATAGATTTTGGAGGGTGTTGCATAGTCTCTTAACAGTCAATTATCCTATAGTTTGATATTTATTTAGAAACTGAGAATGTGACAGGGCAAAAAATAAACAGGATGATTTTTAAGTGTTAGCCCCATAAAAAAATCCATCAGCATTTGTATTTTCTTGAGAAAGAGAATAACATCTTTATAGGCTGATGTTTTAATGCTACTTTCTGAGAAAATTAACCAATTCATCCACTGCAACTTACACCTGTAGTTGCAAGTAGCTTTTGGGTTTTTTCCTTTAGAAAAGAGGACAGGAACTAAATAAGGAAATGATATAACCTGGCAATGAACCAGAGCATAAAATCAGAAACTTTTAATCTGATAAACAGACCTAACCAGTTTACGATTGCCAGACATGTGCTCTTCTGACTTCAAGTAATTCGAGACATGGAAAAAGTGAATAATAGGCCCATCTAAATTTATGTTATATTGTGAGTATCATTAGGATGAAGTTTTACGTTTTGAAAAAATAATACATTGTTTGTATTTATTATTCTAATTTGCTTGGTAATAATTAGGTCCATACTTCCTCAAAAAACGTAATCAATAAAAAGAATGCAAAATTACTTAATTAAAAATACCAAATAGTCTTGTATTAATAAAAGTTTTATGGAATACTGCAGCACTTGCCTTAAAAGATATCTAGCTAGCTAGCTATATTTTCCTGGATGATGTAGTTTCTGATTGGTCTTTTGATTAATACAATACTGAATAGAGAATCAGAACAAACAAACTATTATTCATTAGAAGTTATATGTCTTATTTCCTCTTCCGGACCAGTTGAATTTTTAATATTTTAAAAATATTTTTAAAGCACCAGAACTGTGAATTTGATTTTTAATGAAAATTATAGATAAGGTACTCATTTGTGGTTCATATTATGTAATGAAATGAAGTAGTAAATCTACACAATCAGAATTAATCCTTTGATATATCTATTCCCATATGATATTTTTAATAAAGATTTCTATGCTATCTGCATCTCCAGTTGTCATAACTCGCAATGACCTCTGGTCAACTTTACTCTTATGTCATTCATAAACAAGTTACATGTAGGAAACAAGCCTCCGGAGCTTCCATCTACCCTTGGTGGTAAGTTCCCATGGAGCAGTCAACTACCGCAGGGGGTTAGGGAGACCCCCAGCATTCTGAGCTGCCCCAGACGGCAATTGCTAAACCCTTCCCTCCTGCAGCTGAGCTAGAAATTTCATTCCTCCTCGGCTTCAGTATAGCCTGGTCATCTCCTCCCTGTTATTTTTAGTAAAAACCACAGACAGGTCATGGGCTTCAGTAAAGTTTTGTGTATTCCTCATGACTCGTCCATGACTTTTGTTCAATATAATTGTAACAAAATCTTAACCTTAATTATGACTGTCAAATCTAAGTTTGGAGGAGTGAAAGGGGTAGAAAAAAAGCTTTTAAATTCGTAAACCAGGCACATTTTATATGGATAAATTATGGCAGAAAATACATGGAAACCCACAGTGCCAATTTTTTCATCTGTAGAACTCTATATTAGCTACTACCATTCACTAAAATTGGGTAAAATTCAGGCACAGAGAAAGTTTGATTTACAAAAATAAACTCTAACACATTTTAGGCATTTTTTAACATTTGAAATATAACCCCATTTCATCAATTTCCTAATTTTGCCATCATTTGCAGATAATTGCTTATATTTGCTAATGTAATCTGCCTTAATTTTGCAGCAACCCTATCCTGCCAACCCACTTAAACTGAATCAATAAGAGAGATTTTATGAAGTATTTGAATAAATGAAGCACTAACAGAAATTCAGTGGTTTCACTTTACATGCAAATAGGATTTAATAAGTTGTATTCAATACATAATCTTTATGGCATTAACAGTAAGTGGGGGCCTGAATGCTAACTGATCAAGCTTCTTTACCCATATGATGGCTAACACTATCAATAGCCAACAGACAAAATTATTTCAGATAGGTTGGCAGATCTTTGCTGAAAACTATTTAAATTATAAATACACGTCCAGCAAAACTGTTCTTTGCACCCTGGTTTACTACTTACTACTTTATAATCTTTGGCTATAGAAGAAATCCTTTCTGGTACTTGGCACTACAAATTATGTGTCTAACCAGATGACACCATACAGTATTTTTTGGGTTCTGCCCAAATAATGTCTGTGGTTTCAAACTATGTAACATTCAGGTTTTCATCTGGGGATTTTGGATTGAATTTGGGCAGCACAGCTATTCTCAGAACAGCTCATGTGCACCTGTTACACCTGGAAAACCCATATTTGCCTGTAGAGAAGGGCATTTCATGTGGAAATGATGACTACACATGCAAATTGCTAGTCACGTATTTGCAGAAATATCTGTATGGGAACATGCCAATTATTAGGGGCAATGAAAAGAGATATATTTTTGTGGGTGCACAACTCCTAATAAGGGCCTAATTGTTCAAAAAGATGAGGTATGTGGGACATACCCATTTATACTTGTGCATTGCTCTGCCTATTATTTTTATCCTTTTGTATCCATAACTGATAATCTGTTTGCTTACTTGTGATAATTGAACCTACAAAGCAGATACATAAGGTCCCAGTGTATGCTGAGCCTCAACTTTCTAAAAAGGAGACCCTAACAATCTTTTCATTGAAGGTAGGTGCATTTATTAATAAATATGTGGAAAAGTGTCTTTTTATCTGTTTATACCACAAACGCTCCCCCAAATGGAATTTTCCTGCTTACCCAAAAGAGCAGTTTCTGCAGTCTCATTCCTGCCTCAGAACATCTGCATATAGGCTTCCTAATTAACGTTCACAATTAACAGAAACCCTACATTTCATTCAACCAGTTCTCTGGCCTTGATCCCTCGTTTAAGTGTAAAACGTGTGCTTAATCCTGAACATTGGTGAGCGACGTTAGCCTTGAGCCAGCTTTCAGAATCTCATAGGCATTCCCTAGCACCACTTAGTATCACAGATGTTATTGGAAGAGTAAATATTTAATATTCTGAAACTCAAGTCAAAATGTAATTCACTGCTTTCCTCTGTGATGTGATAACGCAGGGGACTGTCACGTCAGATGGTATAAATTGCTGATAATTTAAATGTATTTTTCTCATTAGAGCAATTTATTTTAAAATGTCTTTTAACAGAAAGAAATAAATTTGGAGTATCGCTCTGCTAAAAATGTTTACCCCATGGGTTACTTGTAATAAACAACACACAACTGCAGAATAATATAATGAGATTTAATCTGAATTCTGGCAATTGTATTTGAAAGCAGCCTACTTTTGTCCCTAGTTGGTTTTTTTTGTGTTAAGAAAACACACTCTTCTCTATCTCTTAATTTTTGATAGTCAGTGGTGGAATAAATATTTTGAATTTCTTGTTCTTTCCTGGTTAGAGGGAAATAAAAACAAGATGTGAGATGAATACTGTTCAGCTGAACATCATTCTTTTGCTATTTGAAAGCAGCCTGTCACCTCTGGGAAATAAATAATAGCAAGACAGTTATATATACCTGAGACCATAGCATGCAGTAGGGAAGTTACACCCACAGATCCAAAGTATTTGGTCAATACGAACAAATACCAAACACAAAATCAAGAGGCTGAGTTAATCACTCAGTAATATGCACCATATTTTTTTTTCTTTTTTGTGCTTTGGTTTGAAATCTACCAGTGGCTGTTTTACTTTTACATAGAACTCATGCTGCCTTTTTTCCCTGATGGTCATTTGATTTCAATTAATTAATAAGGAAAGGGAAGAGGGAAAAGGTGAAAGAGAGTGGGACTCGGAATATCAGCAATGGTGTTTGGCTTGGTAACCCTCAGTCTGGCACTAGTCTGCACTTAGGACATGGTCTGTCTCCTACACAACAGTTATAGTTCTGTTGCATTTGATGACACCACAGATGTATTTATCAGCATCACTTTGTGCAGAAGAGCAAGTGAGAGTACCCCACATTCTAATGAAAACTACAGACTGGGCATGCAAAGCTATGGGACTATTAAAACTCCATGGGACAGACATCCCCAAAGCCATGTGGCTGTGAAAAGACTGAGTCATTCTGAAGTCATTTCCTAAAACTAACATTAATGAATGTTTGAATAATTAATAAGGGGGAAGCTGCAACTGGTACCATAGACCAGAACTTAGTGTCAATATAGTTAGATTCACTTTTAAAATTAAGCATAACATATTAACCAGCACCTTAAAGGGCATTATGTTCTGTTAAAATGGAAACGTTGAAAGATTTTTTGCCTGAGACGTTGTTTTAGCTGCCTCTAATAATTGCCATATGTAAAATACATCTCATTTCACTTTTTTAATGACTAAAACACAAGCCTAAAAATGATGATGTTCTAAAGAAATGAAAAAGCAATTTGTGTTGGCTTTTGCTTGTACTTCATCATTCTTGGTAACCACACTGATTTCATATTATTATTAGAGATGGAAGGATATTGAAATGCTTTATCCAGCTTTCTACAGCTCTTTATTTTATCACACAGAAAAAGCAAATATAGACTGAGACTTCTGAGAAGAGAGAAGAATAATCTGACCTATCAGTTTTGGATAATGAGTGGTGTTTTGTTGAGGGACAAATCTTCCCTCAGGTGAACCACAGGATAAGGGGGACTGAATATGTAACCCATGTGCCTAAGAAGGTGCAATCTTTTTCAGGGATCCCTTATGGCTGGGATACATTGCTGGACAGATTTTGCAGCCCAGAAACCAGAACCTTCTGGTAACAGGGTGTGGGAGCAGATTGAGCACGCTCCCCAAGTTTTATTGTTGTGTTGAGTTACATACCCAGAGAGAAGCCTGAGACGAGCAGCCTGGAGAGGAGGAAAGAGAGAGCTGCAGAGTACATTGGCTAAGGGACTCAGTGAAAGGAGCTGAGCAGGAGTGGACTGCAGGATGTTTTCACCCTGCTTTGATCTGCTTTGCAGGGGAGTTGTCTGCAGTGGAACTGAGAGTTGGATGGCCAGTGACCTGATTGCATGATGCTGGCTACACAGGAGGAAGAAAGGACTGCATGGTATTTGCCTGAAGATTCCTGAAGCTAGAGAGGATGAGGATTGCTTTCCTTCTTTAGTTAAGCCTCAAGGACTTAAAAGACTGCAATTGAGATAAGGGTGACTTCACCTGAACTTTGGGACTCCTGGGTTTCGTACTGTTTTGTTTAAATGTATTATGGTTCCTTAGGATAAGGTTTGTTTAGTTAGTTAATAAAGTTCATTGTATGTTTATGCTGAGTGGTAGTTTAATATGGGATGGGAACTCTGAGCAGTCTTGGCTGTGAGTCCTGAATAGACTGGATCCTGGCTCTCCAGCTGCTTTCTGCAGAGGTTTCTCTGTGGGGCACTGGAGAGGGGCAGGTGAATGCATTTGAGCCCACCCTAGCAGGTTACAAATACACATCCTGAGTGGTCTAACCCTTAGGCTCTATTGTCATCCCATGCTTTTGCTCTTACTATAGCACTCTCTCTGACCTAAACTACACTTAACTTATTTTGAGGATGCTACAGTTTAAATAGGAGAAACTGAGGGAATCTCCACATCAAATATCCCATAGCTCAATGAGTGAGACACTCTCTGAAGCTGTGGCAAACCCATGTTCACCATTTCTTCTGTCTCTCAAGTTGATATAAACCAGGGGCCACAAACATCCCATGTGAGTGCCCTTACCACTAGGCTAAAAGCTAGGAGGGAGGGTTTTAGTTTCCATTTTTCAAACCCATCTACACTGTTTTGTGTAAATATGCCTGAGGATCCCAATCCCATTGGCATGTTTAGAGCGTGCTTAATAGATTTGACCATGCACATGACCTAGGTGGTCAAACATCTATCTTCATGACTTTGGGTATGTCTACACTTACACTTTTAAATTGAAATAATGATCACTATTTCTGTTTAAATTAGTGCATGTCTACACTAGCTTTCCTTATTTTTAAATGAGGAGCTCCCTCATTCTGAAATAAGAAACAGTCATTTTGAAATAATAAAACCTCGCTTTATATTGAAATAACTTAAATCAAACTTATTTCAAAATAATCCAGCGTAGCCGTGTTATTTTGATTTAACTGTTATTTCGATTTAACACGTTTTGCCCTTCTCCCTCCCAGGGTGCCTTCCTCTTTCTATATATTGGGTGGGAGCATGGGCTTTCTTGGGGGCCATCTTGCCACACCTCCCACAGTGCCCCTCTCCTAAATGGAACTAGCAAGGCCTGTCCAAGGACATGCTAGTCTGATTTGGGTTTCTAGTGGGGACATGTTAAATTGATTTAATGATTTTTATTTTGATTCCATTAGATCAATTTACATTAAATCAATTTAACAATCTAAGTGTAGACATAGCCTTTGTGACTCATTCAGTGGTTTATGTGGAAGATGGGTACCTGGAATACTAGCAGAAGGCAGCAGGGCCTGCGGAGACAGAAACATAAGCCCAAGGGAACTTTCATTGCAGAACCTATGGGCTGGATAAGTTTAGGCACCTGCAGGGTTCACTGGGGCTTCTGTACATCACAGTAGGCCACAACCTGCCTAAAACCAGGACTTAAAAACTAGGTTGCCCTGACAATCACAGTTAGATCAGTCTAACCTCCAGTATGTATGAAACTAGTTCAGCAGGATATCTTCTGTCAACATAGCTACTGTATGAAGCAAAACCAGGGCTGATGCCCCTCCAAAGGATCCCCAGAACCTCTAGGTGCCCCTCTAACAGCCATGGTGGGTCATGACTGCATGAGGCAACAGCTCAACAGCACTAACTTACTCTTCCCCAGAGCCTGAAATGACAGCCTTCAAGCAGGCATCAGCAGCCTACCCCAGAGTAGGCCTTGGATCAGAGGACTCCCAGGACCAGGTATTCCTCACTTCCACCATCACCACAGTCTGTTGCACACCCTGTCTCTTCTGGAACCCTTCTTCAGCCTTGCCATGGACCAGGCTCTCAACTCCCAGCCTGCTCCTGCTCCTGCTCCAGTTCCTGTTTCTGCCCCAGTCAAAGCCCTTCTGCGACTTTATGCCATCCCTGTTACTGTCAGGTCCTGCCTCCTAACCCTACTGGACTCTGGCTACCAGGCTTCAACCTTTGGCCTGCGATTGGACTCTGGCTATGGTTCTGACCTTCATTTGTCTGCAGACTCCAATTCTGGTATTGACTCCAGCCTGTTCCTGGCTCCCAGTTTCAGCACTACCCCCAACTGTATGCCCAGCCTCAACTTTACCTCAAGCACTAGGTCTGACTAGTGGTAGGCAACATCGATAAACTGCCGCCTCAGAGAATGGATTTATTATATAGACAGAAAAAAACTTCTATTAATGTAAGATGTGTCTACAGTACAGTGTGTAGCTATAGCACTCCTGCTCTGTCACTGTAGCACCTGTAGTGAAGACATAGCCTCAGGCCCCTTTTTGTGCACCCATACCTTAGTGGCTGGACAGATGTCTGACTTGATAGTGGCAGAGGAAGTGGCAGCATAAGGGAGAGAGGTGTCTTGCCATGGCCACAACTTCTCAAGGTTTAGTCCTCTAAGCCAAATGGAACAAAACAAGTGAGGTATGTATGACATTCCTTGTGTAGAAGATGCCCATCCCTTCTGTACTATGTGGCAGGGGTTGCAAGGGGTTGCAGAAATGCAGCAGAAGTACGGCAGCTTGGAAGTCCCAGGAATATGTGAAATTGAGTAATCATAGCTATATGTTTTTACTGATATACTATCAAAAAGCTTGTTGGGTGCTTTACATACTATAAATCCAGCTTCTGGGAAGCAATACAGATGATTAAAACCCAGCTTTTAACTAAAATTAGGACTTATAAAAATAGATGAAGTCAGTTGATACGATTTGTGTTTCCCCTTTCAGTCATTAAAACACCACTAGCAATCTAGGACTGCAGGGATAACATGTTTACCATTGCAAGATCTTGCACTGAGAAGTAATTGTACTGTACTTTGGGAATAAAGGGCTCAAACACTAGCTGTAGTCCAGCTTTGCTCAGCACAGCTGAGCATGGCAGATGGATGGGGAGAGATATCCGTGGTACCTTTGTAGACTTCTCAGTATTGGAATTGGCTGGGAGTCAATTTATGCCATATTGCAACACAGAACATCCTCAAAGAGGCTCTAAATTGTGCTAATTATAATTGCTCCATGGGTATGCTGGATTGCTAGAGCATAGCAACTGTCTAGCCATTTCCCTTTACCTCAGTCAGTCACCCATAGTTTCCTAACGAGGAATAGTGAGTACAAGTGGCACAAAGCTGGCTACTAGGAATTTATGGCACCTGAAGGGATTCCTCCTTACTAGGACATACACAGCTAGCTGGTGAAAACAAAAAAAGCAAGTAGTCTTGTGGCACTTAAAAACTAACAGATTGATTTATCGCATGAGCTTTCATGGGAGAATATCCCACTTCGTCAGACGCTTTGAAGACGCTCTGCAAAACGTCTGACAAAGTGGAATATTCTCCCACAAAAGCTCATGCAATATATCAATCTGTTAGTCTTTAAGTGCCACAAGACTCCTTGCTTTTTTTGCTTTACTAGACTAACACAGCTGCCCCTTTGGAACCTGGTTGAACATAGTCTTACTTTTCTACATGTACTATTACAAGGGAGCCTCCTAGCAAAGAAAGGACAGGACTGAAGATCAGGTAGCACAGCCTGCAGAAGACAAAACAATAGGGCAAGGAATGGTGTCCACAGGAAGGAATTGAGAGCCAAGTGAATCATGCTGGACTAGGTTAGTCATCCCCCTCCTCTGAATTGCCATGCAAAGCTAAATATCACACCCCATGCTGTAGATGTACGATGCCACTGACCCATTATTATTCATCAACCATTAACTGTATCATCATAGGTTTTAGTTTAGCCCAAGGTTTTCAGACTCAGGATCCTAAAGCTAAGCTGCCAAGTCCCTATTTAAAAACCTGAACCAATAGCTTAAATTACAGATTGGCTGAGCACCCAACAGCTCTCTCTGAGCCTGTTAGGTTCCTATTTTCGAAAATCTTGGCCTCATAGCATGATTTTATAGAGACAGTCCTGATATTTGGGGATTTTTCCTATATAGGTGCATATTATCCCTTGTCCTGATTTTTCACACTTCCTGCCCGATCACACTAGTAATTGGGCCTGAGCCAGCATCCACAATGGGCAGGCAGGATGCTCCACCCAACCATGGCTCCACTCCTGGCTGCAGCTTCAGGTCCCAGCCCAATCCTACTCCAAGCTCAGGCCCCAGGATCTCTCCACTTTCAGCTCCAGCTCCTCTGCTTTCAGCCCAAGCTCCCCCGCTGAGCCAACTGTGTCATAATGGAGGTGGGGCATGGACAGATTCCATTACTGGTAAGGCGGAGGCACAACCTGGAAAAGTTTGGGCACCACTGCTCTAAATGGATCTTACATATCCATTGATTGTTTCCTAGCTGTAGTTTACTTAATTAGCCAATAGAAACTTGCCAAATAGAAAAAGTGTTTTGGTGAATACCTCTGGACATCCCCAAATACAAGGTGCTTCATCAGTCTCCTTAATTGGTTGTGAAAAAGGAACAGGGAAGTCTATACACCCTGGTGTAGACAAGCATCAAAGCACTTCTAAAGGAGAACAGGGTGAAAGATAATCCTATTGCTGCATCTGAACTCCTGGAATCACTGTACTCAGCTAGACAAGAGCAATGAACAAAAGTTATACAGAACAGATTTCACCCTCTCAAACACAAAAGACTAGAGCCTTCTCCGTAATTTTTACCTGGACTATGGAACAACAGACTCCCACAGGGATCTCTCTTGATACCATTTCTTTTGACTATTTATATCAGCAAGATGGCGTTGACAGTCACAGACATCTGGAACCCAGATGATCTTATGCTCATCGGTCATGTGAACATCTTTACCCACACAGAACACAGCACCAAACAAAATCAAAAAACTGAACAATGTCATTGGTTTGGGTAACTCCAACCAAAGACTTAAAAAACCGGCTGTCTCTCCATTCTACTTGGGCAACCATTGTGCAAAGCAGCACTACATATCACCATCTGCAAACTCAGGCATGAGGATTGCCCCAAACGTCTTAGACTGATTTGGGATTGTAGCCTTACATACCACCAATATTTAACAGAGAGTACAGCTAAGATAAAGGTTAGAAACTATATTTAGCCAGCACCAGCTATGAAACAGCTGCTCACAACTTGCAAGACAGCCCTCATCTTCTCATCAGCTGCATATTGTGTGCTGGTATGACCAAGTAGCATACATATACAAAACTTTTTACTGAAGAAAATCTGAGAATTGTCACAGGAAGTCACCACTAACAGTCTGGGTCTAAGTTCATGTGAATCGCTTACCACCACCCCTCCAAAGAGAAGCAGAAATAATACAAGAATATGACAGCACTTCTGGTCAGCAACCAAAGTGCTCAAAACCTCAGGATGGTCACTAAATGATAAGTGGCAGATGTTGTGTGAAGCAAGCATGATCAAGAATCAAGACTGGATCATGGATTCTGTAGCCTAACCATCTGGCTTCACCATGCCATAGAAGAAATGGATCACACTGAAACCTGAAGAGCTGCACATTTCATGGCTAGTTGGCTTTTTAACAAGCTCTTAGCTGAAAAAGGAGGAATTGGCATGCTGTAAGTGATTGCTTTTAAATACATAGCTGACTTGGTCAAATTCATATCAAGCCAACCTAAGATTTTTTTTTTTTTTTAAGATGGTTCATTTGGAAGAGTTTCTCTTATCTTTAAAGGAAAGGGATGTGTGTCTCCTGAAGGGATGTCAGGTGAAGTCTGTTCACAATCAATTTGGTTGTGTTGATAGTAGCAAGGCAGACCAGCTGAACAAAAGCTACACAAGTTGAAGAACTAAAAACAGAGGAGACTAAAAAGCAAAGTGGTAAACATGCACTCAAAAAGAAGAAAACACAGACTTTTGCCAGACAAAGTAAATGAAAAGAGAGCTTATAGCTTTAGAGCAAGTGAAATGCAGTGGACTACTGCTTGAGTCCTTATGAATTGTAGAGGACAGGCCTTTAGGGTCTTTCTCACCACACCTGCAGAATACTTGAGCCAGATAATGAGGAAAAAAGAAGATGACTCAGGGTGAGATGTTCCAAAAGATCCTGAAAGCCAGTGCTGCATCAGAGAATGAGCACAGGGACTGGAGGATCACAATTGCAAGCAGTCTGGGGAAGGATAGAGTGGAAAGGAAAAAGATGCAGGAAAAGGAGAGGCATCCTTGAGCTTCTCTGGCAGCAAACAGAGGTGCTTGTGGACCTACAGGTTCAAGAATTCCACAATTGTCTCCCTCTGCAACCCACTGAAAACTCAGTATTGGGTTCTCCCTATGCCCTCCCCTCCATGTATCATGTGATATCAGTGGTCAGTGGGTTACCCTTACCACTCTCTCCCCGGGGACATTAAAGACAATTGCAGTTTCAGATGCACTGACCGTGGCTGGCATGTGTGTCCCTGGAATATACATGACTGTCAATTGTGTTTGCTTAATTTATTAAGTTTTATTAAATTTTAAAGTTTTTAAAATTGGCTAGTTTATGTTAAATGATATTTTTTGGAAAAAAACATTTGTATTAGTTTGTAGACTATGCTAGCTGCTGTTGAGCAGTTCTGAAAACTAACAATTATCTGTTACTGTACCATGCTCTACAACTCATAACATCATTCACAAATAATATTAACTGGTGCGCTGATGCAGAAACTTTCCCCATTTTGCTTCACAGCCATGGTGCAGGACACAGCAGACAGCTATAACCACTGGACCTCATTGAGAAAAATATCTTAGTTTTCTAAGTAAACAATTTCAGCAAATCTTCAAATGATTAAAGCCACATTCAAGTGTCATTCTTCACCTATAGAGACTAGTTGAAATGTCCCTTGATGTTATCAAGCTGGCTGGCGTACAGCTTTATAAGACATGGAGTGGGGATAGACCAATTCACTTAGTATCACTACTAGCTTTTTCAGCATTGGTAAGTAGAGCCCTGCAAATATGTGGATATCTGTGGAAATCTACACTATATCTGCATTCGCGGATACAACACAGATATCCATGGACCATTTCTTGCAGAAGCAGATCAGATACGGACCCACACATTTGTATCCGTGCAGGGCTCTATTGGTAAGCAACTGGTAATACACTGGTCAGGAAAGAAAGTTCCCGCTTACATCTTTTGTAACAGTCCTGTGTTCTTAATAGCGCATACAAGTTCTGCACACAGATCCAGAGCTATGGCCTTGCACATCTGAAAGTTTTTCACCACTGTTTCTCATCCCAAACCTGCATTATGGTGCAATCCAAACAGTGCTTGTTTTTTGGGCCCAGAACTGGCACACTGCCATCTCCAGCTGCTCTGTGAATGCCATCAACAGCCTTGAATTGTTTTGTACTATGTCCCACAGTAGTCTGTCCTCCTGTGAGTTGTCAGAGTCCCTGCAACTTCTCTTATGACCCTACAAATGCTGAAGATCATATGCCTTGTTCTTTCAATACTTATGAACATAGTGCAGAGGTGTGTAGACCTCATGGTTCCGTCAGAGATGGCACATAGTAAGGAGGTATGCCCAGGCTTGTGGGATTTCAGTGGAAAAAACATTAGAACTGTGGGGTGCAGATCCAATTATGGGATGGAGAACATTACATTATGGGAAATTGACTCCACTCTCCCATGTACCCCGCTGCAAATACTTCCCATAAGACCCAAAAGATGGTGGTGAGTTGCCCATAGGATACCTACTTTTGGTATATTGCACTCTTCACCAGCCCAAGCTCTCCTGGTAAGAATGTGAACTGCCAGCACAAGGAGACATAAATATATAAGCTCACAAGTGATGTATTAACTGCAGCAGCTGTATGTCAGAGCAACTTAGGTTGAGATAACTTTGTACTGTAGGCATGGCCTAAATACTATGGTACTCCATGATCAGTCAGTGCTGAAAGTGGTGGCAAGAATGCTGCTTTGTCCTGGGCCTGGTTCCAGCTGGCTTTTCTTGGCATCCCAACAAAAGCTTCACAGTGCCTTGCCCAGAATCAATGACTGGGAAGCTGCCTTTAAAGGCATAGTCCCTAAGTACAAAGAATGAATGACACAGCAGCACCTCTGCTGTTGGGCTTTTGAGGTGAAGATTAAGGCTTCTGGGGAAAAAATTATTTGCATGTGTTCTGAACATACTTGCTTTGCTTCAAATGTGTCTCCCTCTGTTTCCCCAGCAAGAAGGCACTAAAAAAACCCCACTGGCATATCCGATTATGAAAAACGTCCAGCTCCAGTGAAGTGATGGAATGAAAATTTTTGAAGTGGCTCAATTTGCTGCTGGGTACAGATTTGCACTGCAGGGTGCTGATTTCTCAGGCTACTTGTACATACAATATAGCGCTTGGGAGAGCTTTGCTGATCTTTTGCATCACTTTCAGGTGCTACATCTAGGCACCTCTCAAGTTAATATTCATTATTCATGTCCTTTTATCAGTCATTAACCTTCCGTTGTCCTCTGCTTAATTTTAATTCCAGCTGCCAAATTCCCTGGTGCCTTTCAAGCATAAATGATCAAATGATATGCAAGGCACATTTATAGATATTTGACTCATGCTAACAATTTCATACATTCCAGCACCTTAATATTAATATTTCCTACAGATAAATTAGAAAAAATATTATGGTTATTTTGTCCTCACAAAGAATGATCTAAATTCTGTTGGATCTCTTGGAGTTCTGACATTATTTCAGCACTTTTAAATTTCAGGTATGTGACACAATGTAATTGCTCAACAGTTCTTTTCCTGCCTGTTATTTAGATGATCAGTTTGTAATAATATACTTTACTATGTGATGTCCACTAAATACATGAAGAGCGCATTAAAATAGCGCATTGTAAAACTTTCTGAAAGGGTGCAATCCACCATTATGGAATTGTAATAGTGTTGTGAATATGTTTGGGTTTTCCTTTGAAAATTTTCTTTAAATGTTGGATGCATGAGAATTCTCTTATTAGCAAAAAGTAATTTTTTATTTATCAGCTTTTTCTTAATGTACTTGAATTTAAATCTGAAAATTAATCTTATAGGACACAAAATATTAGCATTCAAGACTACATTTTACTGGTAATTCGAGATGGTATAGAATCCATTACCTTTAGCATTTGCCAATATTTATAAGCAGATAAGTAATCTAATTTACATTATTCCCTAAAAAAATAGAGCAGTTAAGGTGCCTGGTATGGCACCTAAAACCGAGCAGGAGTGTGGAAGACGAGTATTACATCTTCACCACTGTCAAGATTTGTATTTGGCATGTGATTAATTATAAGAAAAACTAAAAGTAATGTGAGTGAAAATACATATTCCTTTTTATAAGGCAATATCTGCATGTTGTTTAAACTGTGGAAAGAGTTCTATCATACAAAGGAACTACTGAAAGTTAGACATATGTATTTATTCTACCACTATGGGTTATGATGCAGTGGCTAGAGCAGGAAAGGATTCTTCATAGCCTAAATGGAATTCAAACAGCTTTAATCTAACATTATTGTAAAACAGAAAAGAAAACCTAATGAGTGGCAAAACAAACAAGGAACCTGGTGGCACTTTCAAAGACTAACAAATTTATTTATCCCATGAGCTTTCATGGGAGAAAATCCTACTTCATCAGATGCTTTTAAGATGGAGAAACTTTGTCTGACGAAGTGGGATTTTCTCCCATGAAAGCTCATGGGATAAATAATTTTTTTAGTTTTTAAAAGTGCCACCAGACTTCGTTTGTTTTGCTGGACTAGACTAATGCAGTTACCCCCTTCGGAACTTGTCATAAGGAGTGATGAACTCCTTCCAGGACCAAACTAGTTCTTTAGGGCTTCTGTCAGATAAAAGTGAAAAGTATAGTTTAAAGATATAGTTTAATTCAGCCAAATGTTTGAGGGTAGAAGTAGGAAGATGAAATCACTTCAAAGCCCTTCTCATTTGTTGGTGGGTCACTGATAGTACGGAGATAGAAAAATTATAATATACGCCCTACCCATTGGCCTAACTCTGACACATTTGGGACTACCTGATTTCTTCTACTGTATGGAACACTTTCATCCAAATACTTTTACAATCACTTACTAGACATGTTAGGGTCAATATCATCTTTGATTTCATCAGATGTGACAGAGAAATTTGATCCTTTGGCTCATATGTGCAAAAGTTCAGAGTCAGATAATATATAGAAAATTAACCTGTCTTAAATATGTTAGAAGTCCTACAGCTCTGCATGTGTTCTCCCTGGCCAAAGTGTAAGCATAAGAAGCCAAAGCTGATGTTCAAACAGGATTTCTAAAATGGTAGTGGTTATTAATGAGAAAGCAGGAATCATTATACATTAATGAGATGACCTATTAGTTATATTAGTAAAAACAAAGAAAAAGTATAACAAATTATATGTGTATCATATACTGCCTAACTATTTTATAAAAAATTAACCAAACTGGAATTTTTGACTCATTCATCATGAATATAGACTTATTTGAATGAACAATAACAAATGAAAGTTCCTTTACCTAATGCATGATTTAGGTGTGCTTTTCAAAACATCAGCTGCTAACATTGTATGAATATTAACTGTGTCAATGTACAGACATAAACAAGAATCAATGAATATAAAGGTTGGAAGAGACCTCAGAAGGTCACCTAGTCCAATTCCCTGCTCAAACCATGCCAACCCCAATAGCCACAATTTAATTATCCCAGCAAGGGCTTTATCAAGCTTGGCCTTAAATAACCTCTAAGGATGCAGATTCCACCATCTCCCTCGGTAACACATTACAGTGCTTCACTGACCTCCTAGTGAAAAAGTTTTTCCTAGTATCCAACCAAGACCATCCCCACGGCAATTTGGTATCATTTCTCCTTGTTCTGCCATTTACCATCACTGAAAACAGTCTAGTTCCATCCAACTAGAACCCCACATCAGGAAGTTAAAGTATATTGTGTACTGCCTGGTATTCTAAAAATATACTGACTAAATGTCATAGCAACAGAAATAGGATTTAAAAGGATATATTGTGCTGTTAGTGGCTTTCAGAATAATCAATTCTATGTATGTTATCTTTGCTATGCTATAGAATGGGCTACTTTAATATATTATGCATTCTCTTCCACCCATTTTTTGCATTAAGCCTCATGATAATACATTTATCGAAGCTGAAACCCATTCTTCAGTCTTGACCTTCCCTCTGAATTTAATAAGCCAGATCTTCAACTGGTGTAAAACAGCCCACTGACATCAGTAGAACTATGCTGATTTATGCCAACTGAGAATGAGTAGCAAACTGACCAGCTGTGGAGCATGATTTATGATAAAAATGAATGGACAAGGAAGAGATGTAAGTGGCCAGAGGAAGACGCTGGGGGAAAAAAAAGATTAATGAAAATGTCTAGAAGTAAAGTTGTGTTGCAGTGTAACAACACAATCTATAATCAGGTGAACAGCACTTGGTTTACTGTTTCAATACACAACCCCGGTTTACCAAGGTTCACAAACCTTGGATTCCATTTTGAGCACAAAATCTGGGTTGGAAAACAGCATGTTAATCTTGGTAGGTTTTCTAGGAGAGTCTCAGGGACTAGAAACCTGAGTAAAAGAAGATTAATCTCCTGTAAAACAGAATTACTAAAATGCCTGGAACAGCTTATTAGACAAAAATGTGAGAAGCACAGAGTTCAAATCATGAGCCAGGAACTAGAGAAGCTTGGAGTGGTGAAGCTAAAGCATTCTTGTGACACCTATGTCTGAAGCAGTGTAAATAATTCTTTATAATAGTGAAGAAATTTTAGAATTCCTTGGGCTAGATCTTTGGCATGAAATCGTGCAGAGAAAAAGTGGGATTGTTTTCTTTTATATGGGGTGAGCCTGATCTCTACAGTTGAAATCGAGGTACTAATCTATTGATATCTTGGGTTGTTCAGACTGTCACCACTAGCTTCCATATCTGAGACATTGAATGGGGGTCTGACATTGCAGAGCAACAGGGACATAATATTTCAAAGACTGGAAAGTGTATGGCTTAAGGCAACCAGATGCAAGGAAGGATTTAAGTTAAAAACAAAATCTCTCACAGAGACAAATAAGACTGGGTCCTGGGTAAAAAGAGGAATACATCAGAAATGGCTATAGAGATGAGGTGTGTATATTTTAAACACATAACATAACAGGAAAAGAGAAGACAGGTAACTGGGTCTCCTGGTCCTTTTCCATATATGTTTATATTGGGATAATATTAGATTTCAGAACCTTAAACATGTATTGGAAAATACTTTTGCCTAGATGTGTAATCTAATCTGAGATCACCTGGAATGAGAGGGAAGAAATGTCCAGAGACTAAAGGAAACCACATTTTGTAGCTTCATACTTAGTATAATTTAACCTGCAGCCTGAAGCCCAGCTAAAATGGTTTCTTATTTTCATCAGTACAGGGAAAGAGAAACAGAACTAGTTACAAAGGCTAATAAATCATCCTCATATAATTCCTCTCTTCCCATTGCTATTCCCTTTACCTCCTGAGAAATGTACAGCATCATAGCCAAGTGCTGAACAGATAGTTCAAGAAAAGCAGAGATGGTCATGGGTAGTTCATCCACAGCTTTCTCTAAAGAAGTTGGAAGATGGGCTTGCAATTGAAGCACTACTGTAGCCCTCAGGAAATCTGGGTTCAGTTCCCAAATCTACCACTCTTATATGACAATCTCTCTATGCTTGGGTCTGTTAAATGGGGATGATGGTGTTTCCCTACCATACAGGGAATATTGTGAGGCCAGATTTCCTAATGCTTGTGAGGTGCTCAGATACTGGTAGTGGGGACAATGTAATATCCAGCTCCAGACAACTCTTCCTTAAATCCAAATATTTTAACTACCGAAAAAAAAATCTTTAGAATAGAAATGAAACATTTAACAATAGTACATTTTTGTGAAGACTGACCCAAATTAAATAACCACCTAAGATTACAGGGAGTATTGATAATGTTATTCTCCAAACATGGATTTTAGTCCAAATTATCTCTTTTATTTTAAACGAGGGGTGGTGTCTTGGAGTGTCTATATATGAAGGTCCACTGAGCTAGCCTTTTATCTCATCTATATTATTCTGTTAATAAAAAAAAGTTAGTCACTTTGAATTAGTTCAGAATAGTAAAATGTATAACAAATGGGTTCCTCCAGTCCAGCTGAAATAACTATCAGTTTTCACAAAGGCCATCATTAGTCAGTCCCTCTGGTTTGTTCTAGCATTAACCAAATGCCTTTCCTAAGCCCCAGGGATAATTTCCAAACAGACTTACAACTCAAGATGGTAGTGCAAGTCAACATTCTTTGTCAGGGAGAACATCCCTCTCCTAGCCAGGTTCTTTTTTGTTTTTAAGAAGAAAGCTTTCACAAAAGCATAATCAGTTCCAGGTGAACCTTCCCAGTGTCCACATTAATTCACTCTGTGGTGCTTGGGCATGTGGAATGCAGAAACTCCATTATATTCAGAAATAATCTTTTTTTCCTAGACTCAACAAATGCAATACAACCTATTTCACTTGTAGCATTTTCAGTTCAGGAAGCTTCAGTGAAACTCAAACTTTAAGACCCATTTGCCTCTTTGGTAACTTTAGATACACTATTGATTTTTTTTTTTTAAACAATTCATTGCACAAAATGCTGCCTGATCCAAGCAATTCTAGGAAGCACAGCTAAATCGCGAAAGTCTCTGGAGAACAAGATAAACGTCCCTATCCAACAGATGTCCTCCCTTTCTACTACAAAACAGGCTGAGTCTTACATTATTGTATTAATGCACAAACATGACAAAAAAAATACTTCAGCGATCTGGGAACAAAATAATTATTCTTTTCCTTCATTATGTGCTGGCTGATAATTTCTAGTGCAACATTTAGTTAACCCAAGATCAGGCAGTTGCCTTTCTCAAAGCCATTAAAGTTCATTACATCCAACTGATCACTGGGTGGTACAGCATCTTTGATGTTTTGCATTTTATCCTTATATTTGATAATTTGTCAGCGATTTGTTCACATTGTTTCTCTGTGCAAGTCATTGAATAAGCTTCAAATAACTTAATATATGTAACCATATTTATGTAAAAGTTCCTTGCATTATTTGATTATTTTTTTAAAAATCATAGTCAGTGATCTTCCTTTGATGAACATGTTAAATAAGGGTCTTTTTTACTGCTGCTCTTAAGCACAGCTGTGAGCTCCAGAACTTCTCAAGGATCACAAATTCATAGTTATTCACTTGGTAAGCTTGCTACTCATCTAAGCTGATACATACTTTGAGCTCAGTATTGTAGATACACAACTGGTTAATAATATTGTTCCTCAATGGACAAAATATTCAAGAACTTACTTGAGATTGACAGGGTTTTCTTAGATGTGAGGAAATCCTTCCTCTCCCTAATAAAAAAAACCCCACAATATACTTGAGTACATGATTTAAAAAGAAATCTTAGTGTGCGTACAACAATCATGGTAATTAATTACATCAAAATGAAGTACTATTCTGAGAAGCTTTTGTGTAAAAATGGTTGTGTGTGTATGCATATGTCTTCAGTGACTTCCATATAGCATATCCCAAAACAGCACTGCAAGCTAATGTGGGTTCTGAGACAGAAGGTGAATTCTTTTCAGCTCATGCATGCTAACTAATGATTTAGAATCAAGCGGAGAAATTAAGCATTTGCAAACCCATTGCCTCAAAACTATGCCCTCAGTGATAGCTGTGTAGCCCCATGCTTTTAATCAGAGCTCACAGTTAAAACTGATTAGAATTTAGAAAAGAGTTTTATTGATGATGTCTGATTATCAGCTGATGTACATCAGCAAAGCTCCATTGTGAGGGATCTGCAGTGCTAGAAAGAGTAAAAAAGCAGTAAACTAGTTCTTTTTTCTCACTAACATAAGCAAACATGATTCTGAATACACTCAAGAGGCACATTTGTGGCATTTTGACACAGCCACTTTTCAGTGTTATATTGCAGTTCAAACTCCTCAGAAAACTCATCTTTAGAGAATAGGTTATCGAAGATTTCTGAACTCTGTTAAACAAAAGACTTATCACAGCATCATAGAAACTGGAAGGAACCATGAGAGGTCATCAAGCCTAGTCCCTTGCTCTCATGGCAGGACCAAGTTCCCTCTTAAGCCATCCCCGACAGGTGTTTGTCTAACCTATTTTTAAAAATCTCCCCTGGTGGAGATTCCACAACCTCCCTTTGCAACCTATTCTACTGGTTAATCACTCTGACAGGATTTCTTTCCTCACGTCCCAGCTAAACCTCCCTCGCTGTAATTTAAACCCATTGCTTCTTCTCCTATCAGCAGCAGTTAGAGAACATTTTTTCTCCCTCTTTGTAATAACGTTTTAGGTACTTGAAATCTGTTAGGTCCCCTCTCAGTGTCCTCTTTTCCAGACGGAACAAACCCAGATCTTTCAGTCTTCCCTCACAAGTCACGCGTTACATGCTTTTAATCATTCTCGTTGCTCTTCTCTGGACTTTCCCTCGATTTGTCCACATCTTTCCTGAAATGAGGTGCCCAGAACTGGATAGAATACTTCAGTTGAGGCATAATCAGCATAGAGTAGAGCAGAAGAATTACTTTTCATCTTTTTCACTCTTTGTTTTGCAACAGTGTTACACTATTGCAAATATTTAGCTTGTGGTCCACTATGACACCCACACCCCTTTCTGCAGTACTCCTTCCTAGGCAGTCATTGCCCATTGTACATGTGTGTAATGGATTGTTCTTTCCTATGCAGAGTACTTTGCACTTGTCTGTATTGCATTTCATTTTATTTACCTCAGACATTTCACCAGTTTGTCCAAATCATTTTGAACTGTGATCCTATGCTCCAAAGCACTAGTTCCTGACATTTTCTCTGCCATGGCACACCCTGATACATTTAATTAATTTGAGGCACACCACCATATAATTTCCAAAGGAACTTATGAATATGCATGGACCAATGAGCCAATCCACAGTTCTTTGAGTAGTTTTACAAAAAAATTTGTGGCACACATGCTCAGACCTCATGGCATTACCGTGTTGGGAAAAATTGCTCCAAAGCACTTGCAACCCCTCCCAGCTTAGTACCATCCGCAAACTTTATAAGTGTACTCTTTATGCCATACTCTAAATCATGGATGAAAATATTGAACAGAACTGGACCCATAACTAATCCCTGCAGTACCCCATTTGTTATGCCCTGCTAGCATGACTGTGAATGGTTATCTAACTAGTCTTGCACCTGTCTTATAGTTGCTCCATCCAGGTATATTTTCCTAGTTTGTTAATGAGAAGATGATCCAAGACCATATCAGAAGTCTTACTAAAGTCTAGATATACCACATCTACCACTTCTCCTCTATCTATAAGGCTTGTTTCCTCCCCTCCGCCCATGGAAAGCTATTATGCTGGTTTGACATGATTTGTTCTTGACAAATCCAGGCAGACTATCACTTAACACCTTATTTTCTTCTATATGTTTGCTAATAGATTCCTTAATTATTTGCTCCATTATTTTTCCTGATACAGAGGTTAAACTGCCTGGTCTGTAATTGCCTGCGTTGTCATTTCCCTTGTTATAGACAGGAACTATATTTGTTCTTTTCCGGTACTCTGGGACCTCTCCAATCTTCCATGATTTTTCAAAGATAATAGTTAATGGCTCAGGTACCTCCTGAGTCAGGTTCTTGACCATAAGAGGGTGCATAGCATCAGGGCCTGGTGACCTGAAGACATCTCACTTGTCTAAGTCATTTTTAACTTGTTCTTTCCCTATTTTAGCTTCATCATTTGTTCTACAACAGTACTCTGAGATTCAGGAAAATGATCACAGTGACAGCATTTTGAATGAACCAATGTTAGGTAATCTCAGTAGGTATCAGGAAGGGCAGTAAAAAAGAGATTGAAGCAGTCAAGACTAGAAGCTATGAGGGGCTCAGCTAGTGTTTTTAATGATGAACAAAGAGAAAAGGTTACATCTGAGTAGTGTGGTAGAGGAAGAAGAAATATATGGACTCGGGCTTGTTTCTTTAGGGTTAATCAGAGAAGAGGTCAAACAGAGCACCTTTCTAATGGGCCTGAGTACCAAAACCCAAGAAGCTTTTGGATATAGTGTAGTTGCCAAAGAACATGAGACTTTAATACGCAGTTCAAAATCACTAATTCTGAGTTGCTTTCTGGACTTTTCAGAAACAACCTTTTTCTCTCTTCTGATTTTCTATGAAGACTTCTCACAGGTACCACAATTAAAGCACTAAGTTAATAATAGTTAATAATGATAGGTATAATATTTCTTTCTCCTTTTCCTGTACATCAGCTTAGCTCTCTGCTAGGGTACAGCCTACAGTTTGGTCTTTTCAGTTGCTAGCTCTCCACATTATACAGTGTAAATCCCTGGAAGAACAAAAGTGACAGAATCTCTAAAAATAAAAATGTCGCTGAATCTATCTGTGTGGATATATACACAAAACTGTTTCTAGCCCACGGAATAATTGTCAACAATAACATCTGAAAGATACAGCTTCTAGGGGTTTTCCCTCAAGTGTTAGTTCTAGCTAGTACCACAAATTCAAATTATATTTATGCACATGCACATACAGACATAGATTCCCTTATGCTCTTCTCTTGGAAGGTTTTCCCTTCTGAGTCTCTGTGGTATGGTGTCCAAACTCTCAGTAGGGAATGCCAATACCTTTAATTGGGGGAACAAATAACAGTGCCAGAGTCTCCTTAAGACTTTTCTCTTGAGTCTCTGCAGTGTCAGACTGCAGTCTGCAGAGCCTGCTGTACTTCTAGTCATTTCCTTTGTTCAGTGGGCCAAGGGAGTCTGCAGTCTAACATCCCCCTGGGTAAAGACCCTGGAACACACTCTTTTTCAGCAAACCCTTATTATTGTCATACTGCTCCCCCATTAAGCTTCCAGCTGGACCCCATACCCTTTTATTTATAAATTTCCTTCTTCCCCTTGAGTTCCTATTGATTCCACTCTCAAGGAGTGGCTGTGGGGGTGTCCTGCCAGGCTGCTTTCCCACTACAAAAATTACCTTTGTAGCTTCAAAAAGCTAAGCCGTTTGTCCATTGCCAATCGTACCCAACTTCTGAGTGGTTCTTGGCCCTTCCAGCAGCCAACCCACTCAACTGTACCTAGTCTGAAAGTACACTCGTAATCTCTGGGCCCCTTCCTGTACTGTCTGGGCCCTCTTCATCCATGTGCAGGCCCCAGCCTAGCCATTTGTAACCATGTCTCAGTACTACATGCATTGGTTATCACTCCGCTCCACACATACACCCAGCTACACACACCCTGCCCCACAGAACCCCAGCAGCATTCCCTGTCCCTCAGCAGCTGCACACCGCCCCAATCCCAGAGGCCACCCCTAAAAGCCCAGCAGCAAGGACCATCCCCTTCCCCAGGGTTGCATCGGCTCCATGCACAGCTCAGAGGGCCACCTGCTGTGCCACCTCCCCCAGCCTCATCATGTCCCCTTATCTCGGCTATTTCTACTTGTCCCTACTTTGCTGGCGGCAGCAGTGCCACATCTGTGCTGGACTCAGTGCCAGGCAGAAGCAGTGCTGGGGTGTTCTGGCCAGTGAAGTTTTGGTTGGGGGCTGGGAGCTGCTACTCAGCCACAGGCTGCTCCCACCCTGAGCATGCATCTGATCATGCTCCGAGTGAGAGATTTACAAACGCCTAGCCTGCCACAGCTCCATGCCAGCCCGGCTGGCCTACAGAGCTTAAGGGGGAATGCACCAGAATGCTGTGTTTCATCCTATTATTCTAGTTTTAGGGACCCCTGGTATGCTAGACCCTAAAAATAGCTGGCGCCAGAACAGCATTCTGGTGCATTCCCCCTTACTTTAAACTCCAGGTACACAGAACCCCAAAACAAAACCAAGAAACTAGATATCCTAGTCCCCAGTTTATTAGATTTATTTATACCACTAAATACTACAGTGAAAGAATATGGGTTAGCCCAGTCTTAAACTGCAGAGGCATCTGATTCTTGAGTATGGCAGAAAATGCTCAGGGTACCTGATGTCCTTTCTTGAACTCCTCCTGCATACATGTTTCATGCTAAGCCTGAAAGGGCCAAGCCATCTTTGTAAAATACATGACCTAAATCTAACCTTTGAAGACATATTATAGGAAAATGCAATCATAGTGAGTAGGCTAGAGCTTTGATATGCATGTGTATCAATAGTGGCTTCTTAATGAAATTTACATATATCCTTTTAGAAGATAGCGAGGTAAATGAACTGGATCCCTGTCTGTCACAATTGTTCTGTTGGAAGGGGTTGAAAGGAACATTAATATCTAAATGAACCTTTGATGTACTGTCTGTTGATGCTGCTAATGCAGCTAATTACCTGTGGTGCCCAGCAGGTGAAGGTTTTACCTCAAAGGACAATATACATTACTATTCTCTACTTAAGTACTTGGGAACTGTCATCAAAGCCCACATGAAGAAATGACCTGTGAATGCCCACCATGCTACGACTATAAAAGGAAGTAAGGAACACCTTTATCTCACATCTGTCCAAGCTTTTCAGGGAAAGTTTGGGCAGCAGGATTGAGATCCCAGCCAGCACTGGACTGGAAACTGCCCTGCTAATTCTCATGGGGAGAATTAGAACAGACTCTACACTTGGATTATTTAGTCTCTATTCCTTAAAACTGCATTTCTAACAACTGAAGCTGTGAAACAAGGATTTATCTTCTATCGACTCTAAATCATTTGTATGTATGTGATTCACTTTGACCCATTAACATCTCTCATATTTTGTTTGTTTTCCTTTTATATTAAACCTTTAGTTGTAGTTACTGAAGGATTGGCTGGCAGCATGGTATTTGGGGTAAGATCCAAGCCTATATTGTACTGGGTGATGTGGCTGGCCCTTTGGGGTCAGAAAAAACCTATTTCTTTAACAGACCTAGTGGCTATACTGGGGACCAGTGACTGGAATGCAGTAAAGGGAGCTGGCTATACTATATGGTGGCTTCTTGATATCCTTTGTGGGGGATCAGAAGCATTGTTTGTGACTGTTTGGGGGAGTTTATCTCCAAGTAACCCCCAGTGCTGCTGGGAGAATCTGCTCTCCTTTTTGCAGCTTGCCTCGATCTTTGAATATTCAGGTGATTATCTCAGGAGGCCCGGGTCACACATGTATTTCATTTGGCTGTGATCCCAGCCTGTTCTCTGCCACTGCTTCCCAGTAGTTCCAGGAGGATTCCCCACTACAGTGCCATGTCCACAAAAGGTTTGTATTTTGACAAGTAACATTTACATGGAATGGGACAATATGGCATTTTGAGAGATGCAAATATTGAAGGAATTTGTGATTTTAGAACTCTGTCATATGTAACACTCTGATTTACTTCAGCTCATGCTAAATAAGCCACACGATACAGATTGTTAATATGATCTGTAAAGGTCATACGCTTAATTAAAATAACATTTGCTATGAAGTTGCTCTTTTGTCATAACAAATAGCACTTCTGTTCCTGAGTTACAGTCACCCTCACAGACTCCAGTCTTCTGAAATATTTTTTAGCAACTTTCCAATGAAAAATCTCTTTGGGGGAATTTAGTATCTTGGTTGTCTCTGCAGATTCATCTCGGAGCATCAAGACTCGCTATCTCATACATTTCTAGAAGTGCATGAGCCGTGAGTGATGGGCTTACTTACACTATCGGGATTAAAATGTCTGAGCTAAGAATTTCCCTTAAAGTCAAACTTATTTGGCATTTTTTGAAACATCTTAAAAGCTACAGACCTGTCTGAATAGTAAATAGTTGTATTGGCATTACATTTGTTGCCAACAGCATTATAAATAGCAAAATAAAC
The DNA here is from genome assembly GCA_007922195.1 of Podocnemis expansa. Classification (NCBI taxonomy): domain Eukaryota; kingdom Metazoa; phylum Chordata; order Testudines; family Podocnemididae; genus Podocnemis; species Podocnemis expansa. The sequence goes on along the minus strand of ML682004.1, from coordinate 14,929,176 downwards.
TAACTGCTGTGTAGGTGTCAAAGGCCAAGATTTCTCAAGGGATTTAAGCTCTTAAATAATTTCAAAGATTCTCTTATTAAATATTGGAAACCTCTTTCAAAATATAGATTACAGACCTTTTTAATATGAAGCTAAAGGAAATACTCATTTTTATTTCCATATTATCCTACAGCCCATGTTTAGGCTATGCACTTTGTCATGAAAAGCATGAATAATTCATGCCCACTGTTAGAGGTTTGCCAATACTGCACATTATTTTGTGAACACTTGTTTAAACTTTAAACTCCTTTGCTTGGTTGTGCTCATTGAGTATCCCACGTGTACATGTTTATTGTCTCAGATATTTCAAACAGATAACTATAAGTGAATAGTGAATGATGCTTATAGAAAACGATTTTCCAATTTGTATCAGTAAGGTCAATGACAGAAGTAAATTAACTCAGATTTTATTTACCATAGTTACCTCACAGAGGTTGCATATAATCTCCAGTCCAGCCCAACAAGTCTTGGCAGTGCCTCACCTGCCCTCTGCCCCCTCCACCATTACTCTAATATTGCTCACACCTGGCCATCTCCACCGTAATCTTCCATATTGCCCATTTCTGGCTTTTCTCCACGCTTCTTAGCACTCTCCAGTCTCTGTTCTTTTTAGTGCTTATCACTAATTTTGTGCCCAATCCAGTGACTATTCAGCACATGGAGCTCCTACAGATTCACCCCCTAGTTCTTCTGATCGTTCTTGGCAAACTAGGGCTGTAGCCAAGGCTTTTGTTGGCTATTCACATCAAATGACAAAAAGGGTCTTTGTCCAAGCTCTGTTCAAACCTGGGCACTCAGAAAAAAGAACAGGTGGAGAAAGCAGAAAAGTTACTGTAATAGTATTATTCAAATCTATTGTCAAATGACTCATGGTATATCAGTAGTAACTGCCAAATAAAGTATTAACCATTTGGAGCCAAATTCTGCCAACCTCACTCAGACTGACTAGTACCCTACTTCCTCAGGGGCTCCACTGATCCCTGCTCAAACTGAGTGAGGGAAACAGCCTGGCTCTAACTACATAGGCAGCAGTGGTTAAAGTATAATTTGACGGGCCCCCTTCCTGTATTGTTCAGGCCCCTTTACACATGTGCAGGCCCCAGCCCAGGTAGGCATTTGCAACCGCCTCTCACTACCATACAGGCCCCGATCCTGGCCTCACATGGTGCGCTTTCCACCTCCCTGACCTTGATCCCAGCCTCACATTCTGCCTCTGCCACCACCCCCCGGCCCTGATTCTGGCCTCACACACTGTCCCCTCTTCCTCCCCACCCTCATATTGGTCTCACAAACTGCCCCCTCTGCCCCCCCCCACACCTGATCCTGGCCTCACATGGTGCACCTTATGCCCCCCTAGATGGTACATGAGCTTAGCATGAATGCAGAGGACTGGACTCAGTGACCTCACATGGTCCCTGGCCAGGCTGCTCCCACCTTGAGCATGCATTTGAACATGCTCAGGGAGGGAGAGTTGAAAACATTTTACTATTTTTCAGGGCCCAGAACTTTGGTCCCTTAAATTTGTGGGTTCTGGCGTGTTCCAGCTTACTTTAACTCTTGATAGCCAGTCCCTTTGTGGGATACTGCTTGGTGGAGCTCCTAAGAAGTGTTCATGATCACTCTGATAGAAGCAGAATGCTACTGTGCTGCATTAGCAAAACCAGCTGTAAAGGGTTCTGGAGGAGTCAGTGGCCATTTTAACATGAGTGACAACTTTGGCTTGACTATTGCAGAGGAACGGAGAATTTTATTACAGCATTTCCCTCTGCCACTCCAGGAAGGTGCATTGTTTAAGTGAGATTTCTCAAGGGTGGGGCTTGATTTGGCTTTGTTTTTTTAATTTTGTGGGGACTGATATTTGTCTAGCTTGGTTTGTTCTCCATAGCTCAGCACGGAAATTTTGGAATCACAGATCACAACCACTAGGGCACAATCCATCACAAACTGGAGCATGTTGCTACCCTAGGAGCATTCAGGGAGGAACTATGGTTGTGGACAGTTTTCTCTGTATGACATCTTGAAAATCGTTTGTATGATTTACCATGAATATATCTGAGGATGTCTTGCTTTATTTCATATCTTTTAAAATTAGATGTCAATAAGGGCTATGTTGTCAAAATTGCTCAATAGCTCCTTTTGTCACTCCTGCTGCCAGTTTGTTGGACAATCTGGCCACTTATTTTGTTGCCTAAATGGGATGCAAGCTCTTCTGAAAAATCTCTCTCAGATTGTGAGTGCTGAGCACTCTTGAAAATTAAGCCTTATATCTCAACTGCCAGTTGTTTTTCCCTGGAGTGATTCCACAGAAGACAATGAACCTTTATATTGATATTGAGCTCAAATAAGTGAGAGAGGAATCAGATGACCTAGTTGCTCTGTGACTCAGTTATCATCTCTGTAAAATGGGATTAACAGAATCTACTTTAGACAAATCCTGAGAAGCTATATGTATTAAAATATTCAGCACTTTCAGATTCTTAGATGGATGGCACATATACACAGAGCATTATTATTAATTTTACTAGCCTGTACTAATTCTTACTGCTTCTCCCTCCTCTCTCTATTTTTGTTTCTTACATTGTGAGATTGAGAAATACTCCCTATTTTAAAGCACATGATAATTGGATGAAACTTCAGGAAATAAAATGTTTGAGTAACCTTGAAAATTAAGATTTCTTATGATTGATTACATTTCTTTCTGGGGCTAGCGCATGTAAACTAGGAGAAAATTGGAATGTAAAAAGAAAAAGACAGTACATCTACTAAATAAGGGTTTCTTGCAGAAAGAGGAACAATAAATATTTAATAAAAATGCAAATGTAAAGCCATCTGAGGTGCAACTACTGCTATAATTTTACAGTGGAAGACCAAGCGTAGCTGTGAGTTAATGTTCTAAACTTACTTGAAGAACTAGTCCTTCAGCAATTCATTCCCTAAGCAGCTAGAAAGGAGAGACAAAGATCAAACTGAATTATTTATGTTTTAGAATTCACTGGCATTCTGTATTCATCACTCTGACAGAATATATACAATTTCAGTGTATTGTTCCAGCTGATGTTGCTGGGCACTCTGTAGTCACACATACAATGGAACAACAGGATGGAGCCTACTTTAATTTTGCTTATCACTTGTTTTTTCAACTTACTCAAGCATGCACTTACTTCCATACAGGATCAGTTCACATAACTGAAGAAAATGAACAGAATCAGGAGAAGAGGAATGCTTAGTAGCTGGGGAACCACTATACAAAGGGGCATGAAGGCATTTAGTGGTATGTTCTTTTTCTTGCTCTCTTTTTGGGTCACCCAGGTATATGACCCAAATGCAGGTATTCTTTGCAGAGATTAAATAGCAAAACCAACAAATGCAGTCATGTCTGCCAGCAGCTAACTGAAAATCTATGTGATTTTATTACCCTTTGATTAATGAAGGACCATTTGTTGTTTAGTTGCCTGGAGCAACGATGCTAGAAAAAGCTTGTATGTACAAATGGACCTGATTTGCCCTGTACATTGGAGGGCTGTCTTATCTTTCAGGGGACAGGTATTACCCTTATCATTTTGAAATCAAGATGAATCTTAATAAATGTGGTAGACAGATCCAGTGCCATTAACCGACAGTCAAAGCTCGTCGTGATGAATGCAGAATAAATATGCACTCATGCTTTCAGTCTCCCAATTTGAGACATTCAGGGCTAATTACTTCCATAACATCTTCAGCTGAACCTGCCTTCGGGTGAATCAGGTTTACACAACACCCTGCATGACACAATTCACACGTGAAACTATTGCATTGTGCATTAAAATCATTGCTCTCTTTCATACCAAGGAATGCCTGGAAAGTCAATGATAAAGCTGGAACTTGAAAATGAGCTTCACCAGAACTATGTCAAAATATTGCAGTTCATTCAATGACATGTGTAAGTTCTCAAAATATTATGTCATGACTAATACAGGATAGCAGCCTTTGCAATTAGCTGGGGAGAAACGGAAAGAGAGTTGCTGTGAGAGCTTAAAGTCACTTCATTTCTCTGTGCCTCAGATTCCTCATCTATAAAAGAATAATACACACATCTGTAAAACATGGGGAAACCCTCAACATTGAGGCCCTATATAAATGCATTGTTTTTTACTGATGATGATGACGATGGAATTGTCAGCTGGTGTAAATCAGTGTAGTTCCACTGAAGTCAATGAATCTACCTTGTTTTACATCAACTAAGCAGCTTATCACTGGAGTGCAAAACAGATAATTCATCCTGGAAAAGTAACCCTATGACAAGTAAGCCTCTAAAAATTGTATTTCATAATTCATATTTTTCCTCCATGACTACTTCTAAATAAAAGGATAGATTTTCTAACTGCCACTACTGCAAACTGAGCCTGATATCTGAAAGGAAAGCTCTGATATATCTGGCTTGCATCCAGCAACAAAGACCCTGAATGTGAGACAGTTAACAATTCTGTTGCTCATCTGTAGCCAGAAGAGATCACAGCTCACCCTTCCAGAACTGCATGGGCTCTATAGGGATAAAAGGGAAAATGGCAGTAAAAGCTTATTTGTGTCAGTAATGATAATAACGCATAAAAGACTACATTAAAAGAACATTATCCTAGTGTGAGGACACAGATAAAAAGAGCATGCTCCTAAAGAGTAGTAGGCTCCTTCCTATAACATGTCCAGGTCTTCTCTGGTAACTTTTGTGCAGGGCCAGGAGCTGTCATACCCTTCACATCTCCCTCAAGACCAAAAATTAAAATTACAGATCAACGTATACACATGCACGCACACACACACCAGTTCAAAATAAACTACAAATTCCTCAAAACTATTTACACTTCTGTGTTTTCTTATCAACTGTAATTAAATAGTTCTGAGTAGCATTCAAAAGATCAAGTCTTTTGAAGGGGTCTTGTCAGTCTTCCAGGTTGTATTGCTCTGCTGAATTTCTGTATGGAATTCCCTGTGTAGGGGCCTCACTTCCTTTGGCATACCTGCAGCTCCCAGATCCTCTCTTTGTTGTGCTGGGAAATATTGAAAATGAGCCTGACTCCTCCAGGAAATACTGAAAATGAGCCTGACTCTTCTTCTGGAGTTTGTACTAGGGAGAATCTAGGAGCTTCTGCCAAACTCTGAATGATTCCATGTGTTTGGGAAATTGAGTCATATTTTGTTTCCTGTTCTCAGTTCAGGCAGTGCTTTTTTTCTGTGCCGAATACTAAAATTGTTTTGTGGCCACATTTTTATTTAAGCATCCTGTTCCTGAAATTCCTTCAGGTCAGCCCCTATAGTTTAAACTCTATGATGCCACAGGTAAAACCATATTCATCAAGAAGCTCTGCTGGAGAGATGTCAGGAATAAGCAATGTGGACTGATATGCCAAGAGTGCTTTATATGGGTCCAATGATTTTTGTAGAATTCTTTTTAAAATCTGCAGTGCTTACTCCATCTCTCTATTCCTCTGATCATGTGGATTTCTAGTATGCTACTTAAAATCAAACTCCTGTGTAAATGCTAGGAGTAAGGTATGCATAAGTGTAGCCACATGAACATATCTGGAGAAATACCCACTAATAATAATGTATGTGTGTTCTTTCCAGAAAAACAAATGTGCTTCCAAAGGCAGTCAGTAGGCTTGTAGAAAGCAATAGTTCTGGTGATTCCTTCCCCCCTCCCCCCTGCCATTTTACATATCTTGCAGCCATATAGTAAAGTCTAAATTTTCATACTCGGACTAGGCCATCATCCACATTGCTGTGCTCATGCCATGTATTTACTTATACCTGAGTATCTTTCATGAATTTTTGAGCACATCTCTTTCCGGAACATATAGGAATAATAATGCATTGTCCTTTCAGAAGCAGCCCATTGGTCATATGAAGGTCACTTCATTTCTGCCAATATGCTATTAGCTCTGTTGGGGGTTTGTTCTTTTGCCCCACTCATTTTGGCAGAATAGCATCAGTTTCTGGCAAGTCTCATCCTTCAGTTGTTTATCTCTAATTTGTTCAAGTCAGCTGGCAGATGCTAGAATTACTATAAGAACAAGGTCATTGGAGACTTTGACATCTTTCCCTAAAGATATTGTTTCTTCCATTGGCAGCTTCTCAGTTAGGGCTCTAGAAAGCTAAGAGTGTTTTCCCTAGTAGGACGGAGAGACAAGGTGGGTGAGGTAATGACTTGTTATTGGACCAACATCTGTTTGTAGGAGGATCAAGCTTTCAAGCTCACATGGAGGTCTTTTCAGGTCTGGGAAATTTATTCAGGGTGTCACCACTAAGTACATTGTGAAACAAACTGATTATCGTAAGTAGGTAGCACATATTTCAAGGGATCGTTCAAGGTAATGTGGTCTGTTTGCATTCCTGTAGTTACAAGGGGACAAAGGACAGGAAACAAGGGACAAGATATTGAGTGGGGGGTGTTAGTGGATTACCAATTGTAACAATCCATAAATCCAGTATCTCTATTTCTAGTGTCTTGCAAAGTTATGAATTTAAGCTCCCAGCCTCATCTTTTGAAATTGCTGCATAGGTTTACTTTAAGGATGAGGACAGATGAGTAGAGCCCTGCAAATCCGCGGATATCCACATTTGCAGATACAACAAGGATATCTGCGGACCATTTCTTGCAGATGCAGATCGGATACAGTTCCACATATTTTTATCTCCACAGAGCTAGAGCCCTGCAAATATGAGGATATCCATGGATATCCGGACTATATCCACATCCACGAATATCCATGGACCATTTCTTGCAGATGCAGGTCGGATATGGATCCACTTATTTGTATCCATGCAGGGTTCTAGAGATAAGGTATATATTCAATGTTGAAAGAAAACCGCATCAGACAGTCAAAATCTAGGAATTCTAGGTGGATGATCACCAATTGGTTTTGAATCCAATAATGCCACTAAGGACTTGTCTGTTTCTATATTAAAATTCAAGCCAAAAAGATCTACTGACCCATTTACAGGCCTAGGTGACTAGAAATGCATCCTCTTGTACATGAGCATACTCATTTACTGTGAGGCTTCTTGATACTGATGCAATGAATCTTGAGTCTCCTTCTGGTTGCTTTTGTGAGCACTCCTTCTAAACCATATCAAGATGTATCCGCTGCTACTGTTGTTGCAACGTATTGTGCCAAAACAAGTAGAGATCAAGAGCTTTTTTTATTTTATTAAATATGTTCCATTGTATGCTCCCCCAGCTCCATATATTGTGGGATCACATTTGGGAGCTCGCATAAGTTTTGCTAGAAGAGCTAAATTAGTAAGAAGTTCCAAGAATGATTTGTCATGCTCATGAATCCTCTTACAGCGGAAACATCTTTAGATTCAGATAAGGTTGTTTGTCTTAATATGGCTGGATTCCCTATTTGCTAATTATGTATCCAATATATTTTAACTCTGTCTTTCCAAATTCATATTTCTCATTCAGTGGGGTCAACTTGTTGGAGACATCTCAAAGCTACATAGTGGCTCATCATGTCCATTTTTATTTCTCCATATCCCGACATATCATTTGCATGGCAAAGGATGTTATGCAAGCCTGACACTGTGAAAGAATCATTTAGAAATGTACCATTGGAGATATGCCAAATGGAAAATGATTGAAACAGTACCTTCCAATGGAGTGATGAATGTAGGTAATGGTATAGATTCTTTAGCAGAGGGATTTTCTAGAAGCCTAATTAACAGCCAACTCTGAGAGGACTTGGTTCTGATAACTGAGCTAATGCATGTGCCTTTTCTTGCACACACTTTTATTAACATGTGCAAGGTCCACACAAATCCAGATTTTAATCCCTGGGCTTTGCTACTACAACTGTTTCTGTACAATTGTCACTGGATTCTTCTGCCTGGGAAAGAACTGTCAATCTTCCATTCTCCTGAATTCTTCTTTGAACTTCCTTAGCAATAGTATGGGGATATAGCATAAGGTTGTGAGAGCAAAAGGAGTTGCTGATGGACACAGTTTTATTTTGGGCTCCCTTGACAATTTTTCTAGTCCTATGTGAAGACATGTGAGTACATCTCCAGTGTAGATTTTGCTTTTTGCCATTAATGAATTACAGTTTTTCTACTAAGCATACACCTTGTCTTAGTGATGACCCTAGTTAGGAGTTGTCAGTCCTTGCATTACATATATTATCCGTTTAAGAGTTTTCCATCCTTTCTCCAGTTTCCCAAAGAATTGGCCATAAACTTCTAATGTACTACTAGCCCCACATCCACTCTTATTTGATCTTTAGAGAGCTTCCAGACTGATCATCAGCAGCAGCTTTTTCTTCTTTTGCATCTTTTCCATTTTCATTTTTAGTATGGTGGCGGAGGGTTAGAATTGCAATAGCTACTTTCCCAGTATCAGTTTTAAATTTAAGGTTTCAACAGTTTAGACTTATGATTGTGTATCAAGGTGCTGTCTGTTCTATAGAGCCTATAGTCCCTAGAAACATGGACTCATCATCATATAACACCACTCATGGAGTGTTTCTGCTATTCTTATTCCTCTATCTTATTTTACTATGCCCCATTTCATGGCATCTCCTACATTCTCTCTCTTTAGCTGGACATTGTTGCCAGGAGTGATTTGGCATCTTGCCACAACTTCCACAGTTTTTCCAAGCTTCCCTCCTTTTAAGGTTCTTTGGTTTTGGTAGCAGGAAGGTGTAGCCTCCCTCTGAGACTGACACTGAAAGAGGTCCAACCACCTCTTGGTGGGTGGGAAACAGCACATCCACACCCTCCAGACTGGAATCAAAGGGGTAGGGCAGGAATAGGAAGTATAGGGGACAGCCATTTATGTCACACAAGGAGATGCCAAAGGAGACAAATACTTCCTGCCTGCTGCCAGCATCTGATCTCAGCAGAGATTCCAGCCATTCCAGCAACAACCTTGCATTACAAGAGTTGCCAGAGATGCCCAACAGTGAGGAATTGCTGCCATTGGCTGTGCATGCTGAGGAAGTGGAGGATGACACCACTGGGACCCAGAAAGAAGCCCAGGGGTAGCTAACCATAGGATGGTTGTGCTCATACTGGATTACTGGTCTACACATTTTAGCTGGAGCATTGCTACTCCAGTGCTGGAGTGCTCCACCACTGGTAAGACCCTGGGCCGGGGACTCATGGAGCGAGGCTGGAACACATCCCCATACGCCTTTATCAGCCACCCCTGCTGTGGCAGCCCCCCCCTCCTCCACCGGGTCAGTTGGCCTCCATTAGTGCTCCCCCGCCTGCCATCCTACTTGAGCAGTCAAGATGTTTACTACACCCTGCCTGGGGGCCAGCGGTGAAAAACTGTCACATGTGCGGCCGTGCCTGTGGGCTGGGGCTCTCGAACTTGGGTACTGCCTTACATAGCCTGGGAATCCCAGGAATTGCTAATCTCCCCTCTGTCTTCAGTTGTTAACCCAGGAGGCTATGGCTGGGAGGTGGGGCCTCCCTCCAAGATTGACACTGAAGGAGGGCCATCCCCTCCCTTGCATATCTACACCTCCTACACCTGGCAGTACTTTAGCTATGCACTGTTCTTATGTTATAAATTTGGTGTGACCATTCCTGCCACACTTCTCTCTTTTCCGTTACCATGTCAATATTGTCTGATGTAGTCTCTACTATGTGATTAGCATGCAAGTCCCATTGCTGTTTATAGTTTCTTGCATTCTCACTTTTTGCTACAGCTTTCACTAGTATGAGAGCTGGATCTATCTGAAGCTGTGCTGATAAACTTGTGTTTCTCCTACCAACAATGATCTCTCTCATTAGTTCTTCTTTTAATATTCTATATTTCCAGTTATCAGCAAGATAAGACTGCAGTAATACAAGTCTCAGCTTTTTCCTTTTGGTCCTGGCATCTCCTATTAAATTTGGCTCTTACATATTATTCAGTCTGCCCAGGAAACAAGCATCAAAAGACTCGCATCAGAGTATTCATAAGTCTACAATCATTCCTCACTTTTTGAATTTGCAAAGTCAAACACTCAGAACTTAGGAAATGACAAAAGTAAGGTTTTTACAACACCTCTCAGAGGTAAAGGGGTATTATTATCCCCCTTTACAAATGGAAAAATGAGGCACAGAAAATTTAAAGTCAAAAGTATCCACTAATTTTGAGTGCCTAATATGATTTGATTTCAGTTGCCGTTGTAAGTGCTCATCAGTTCTGCAAATGAGATTCCACAGCTTCCTTCCCTACCCTACCAGTTCCCAGTTCTCCCCACCCTCCAGACCCTTGCCCCAGGAAAACTCAGTTCTCACCTCATGTCATGGCTTCTCAACAGAACTGTTTCTCATCTTCTCCCACTTCTCTCATCCAGCACCACTAACCCGCAGTTCCTGTCTCCATGCCCAAACAATCCTAGTACTTTTTCAATTTAATCAAAGGATAGCAACAGACCAGTTCAATTATTTGTATTTCACCCTTCCACTGTTAACTATGATGCTTTAATAGCCTATACAGTGAAGTTTAAATGGTATGTCACTGACTCTAGATAACTGCTTATATTTCGGACTCTACCACTCATTGTAATACACACCCAATATTGTTTGTTTTCATAGACATGTTTTGAAACTTTTTCTAAGTTGAACTGAAAACTCACGAGGGATTGATTTGTTGTCATTTGTCTCCCACATGGCCAACGTCTTCTGTTGCAAGACACATTTAGTTAAAATTAAACCAAGGTTGATTGATTCCTAACCAATTATTTATTCAAAGAAATGTCTTCTGTTTGCAACCAGACTATAAAAATCTCAGACTATTTGTCATTTAGAATTATTCATGGGTTTCCTCGGTGACAGATACTTGCTCCACTGGATGCACTTTACACAAGTTTCTGTCTTAACTAAGCTTGAGCACTCAAACACTTCAGAATGTGACAACTTAGGTGATGAAACACATCATATTAGACAGGCAATTTGTGACCAAGAGGGTAAAGAGACTCAGGAGGAAGTCAATCTGTCTAGAAAGAGCAAATCATTATCAGTCATTGAGTGAGTCAACTGCTGAGCACCCTGTCTCCAGAGGAATGGAACAGAAAACTTCAGGGGACATACCTGATAGGTGTTGTTTCAAACAGTCACCTTAGTGACTCTATGCTAGGAAAAAAGGGACAGAGAATTCAGCAAGAGACACTAGGACAATGGGACAGCGTGATGCCTTCTTGGAGCAAGCGTAAGTGTAGCCACAAGATTAGATAGGATTATGAATTCATCTGGGATGAATTTCTCCACTGAAAAAGATACACATTGGACTCAATGACATGGTGTTACCTAGATTTAGGCAGATTATGATGACAAGATGGGGTGAAGCAATATCCTTTACTGAACCAACTTCTGCTAGAGAAAGAAATGAGCTTTCTGGCTCTCACACCAAACTCTTCTTCAGAGCTGGAACTGAAGATTATAGCATAGTTCAGGGACTATGGAAAGGTGATGGATAATAAAGTTCAAGTGATATTCGTGATATCCTTCTGGTCCCACAAGCGAGAGAAGACAGAAGGCAGAAAATGCTGGAGGTGAACAATTAACTGTGAGACTGGTGCTAAGCTGAAAGTTTTGGTTTTTTGGAACAATGGGCCATATTCTAGTGGGAGAGAAAGATGGAAGAATGGGATGTAGGATAGCTGGCCTTACTAGCTGACATAGCCAGAAGGGCATTAAACTAATAAAAGGGCAGGGTGCTAAGATGATAAATGTGCTTTCAATTTGATTCTAGTGTGTTGCAAAAAAATTGACCCAATATTACCTGAATGCAAAATGAAGAATTTCATAGGATGCTGGATAATAAATAAGAGGAATTAGACATTCTTACTGATGAAAAGAAATTATATATAATTGTCATTACTTAAACCTGATGGGATGACTCATTTGATTGAAATATTAATCATTGATTATAACCTGTTCAGGAAGGATAGTTCACATAAAGGAGGTACGACAAGTTGTACTCTACTTTAAACACACAAATACCTGTTCTAGAGCATGAATCAATGTGTTAGTCAACCAGGTGCAGAAGGGGATATTAGTGGGGGTTAGAAACAAACCTGATTTCATTCTCTGATGAGCTTGCAAGTTTGGCTCATAAAGGTAACTGAATAGTGTGTATGACATTCCGATTTTAAAGATAGCACTACTTAATATTAATAAATCACATTAAATGAATTATCCTAAAATCAGAGAGTCATAAGACTGGGTTGGAAAGGACCCCAGGAAGTCATCTAGTCCAACCCCGAGCTCAAAGCAGGATCAACCCTGACTCATAGATTCTAAGATCCAAAGGGACCAATAATATAATTTAGTCTAACCTCCAGCACAATGCAGGACCCAGAACCTCACCCACCCCTTCCTGTAATAAACCTCTAACCTATGACTAAGTTATTAAAGGCCTCAAATCATGATTTAAAGACTAAGATACAGAGAACCCACCAACCAATGAATCATACCCCATTCTACAGAGGAAGGGGGGAAAAAACCACACAGAGCCTTTGCCAATCTACCCTGGGTGAAAATTCCTTCCTGACCCCAAGATGTGGCTGTATGACAATATGAGAATTACACAGATCCATAGGAAAATAATAAACTTTACATGCTTTTCTTCTCCATCCAACTCACATCTGTTTCACATAGGTAGATAGGTGATGTCATCTTCTGCTCCCCACTGACTCCTGCAGCAGCTTCTCTTACCTTAAGAGAAATTAAACGGTTAAGCTCCTGCCCTTTATAACGGCCACTCTCTTTGTAAGGTGAATCCTAGACCAGCAGTCCCAGTGATCTCAGAGCCTTCCCAGGTGGCTTTGTTACTAGTTGACCTCCCCCCAGTAAACCAGCTCTCATGGCTAGGATAGGAGCCAGTCTTTTTTCTAGTGCCACTACATTTCAGCTGAGCTGTAATGCTCTGTTTCAGCACCTGGGGCACTTTCCGATTGGAACGTGCCCCATGGGGCCGGCAGCACAAAATACGCCCTTAATAAAGTGGCTCTACTGAGCCACTCCAGCACACCCAGGGCAAAGCCCCATTTGTCCTACCATAGTTACAGCTCTGCATTTCAGTTGTCAGGCTGTTAAGTCAACAACTCTCTTTTTTATCCTTTTGCCACCAGCCTTGGACATTCTAGTCCAACAGGGAGATAAAAGGACAAAGAAAGTAAAGAATCCCATATTCAAAATGGATTGTGTAATCTGATAAAGATACATGCAGCAAATTCATAATGTCACACAAAATTCATAAATTATACATCCAAGTCATCACACCTTTGCTTAGGAGTTTCATTCTAAACTACTCACAGACTCTGGTCTTTAGTATACTCTGCCCCTATAGGTCATTGTCCTTTCACTCTGGAGTTAGTTATTTCCATCCCAAAGCAGCTTTCTGACATCACTCTAACCTTACCCTCCCTGCACTTCTATCTTCTATCTCACTGTGATTCTTTTCTTTAGCTGTTTCGGCGTAACAGTCAGGCAGTGATTGAATCATATTTGCTGCTGCCTGCTACGTTCTACATCGCCTCTGATTTCTTTCCTATAAATTGTAGGTTATAATAATATTAACCCAGTAACTGTATATTAACATTCATCTTATGCTTATTTCACAGAATGCTAATGTTGATCTGTAATCTGTTCTAATTCAAGGTGGGGTTTTCAAAGGCACTCTGTGGCCATCTAACTCTTCTATTGAAAATTACTTCACTGGGAGCAGAAGTAAGCCAGTGCTGACCATTTTTGGAAATTCCAACCCAAGTCTTCATTAGCTTTGTCAATTCATACACACACCACAAATCAGGATTTTCAAATATCATGATTATTAGAACCCTGAGAATGAAAAAGACCATTTGCAATACAATGCCCTTTATGGCAATGCTTACTTGGGGTGCAAGGGTTTTTTTTTAAGTGCTTTAGGAGTGCATAAAGGCCTCTGACATGGCAGCAAACTATAAATTACTGTACCAGGCACAAGTGCTTGCACTTCTGAGGATTTTGGACAAAGAAAAGAAAAACAAAAAGAAAAGGCTACTTGCTACCTAGAATGTTAGCATACCATGCCTTTGGCAAAAAAAAAAAAAAATGCTGTTGCCTCCTTCTATTGCTCCTAGTGTTTCAGTCTGACACCTATGTTGCTCTTCTGACAAGAGGTAGCAGAATTCTGGGGCTTTGCAGGTTGGCTTTCCAGTGAGGGAATAGGCAATTATGTGGAGTCTGCTTATATTATAGATGTAATTCTTCACTGATATGTCCAGTCCTGGAATAGAAATGATCACAAATACCAAGCAGGCAACCCCTCTCTCAGTAGCTCATCTCATACACCAATGCATAACTGTCAGAAAACTACTCTGTCCCAAAAATAGACCAAAACATAAATGATGAAACAGTGCAAAATCTCAGCTACCTGCTCCAGCTTCTTTCATACAACTACTGTATAAAGAATACAGCATATCTTCAAATATTAACAGTTTACTCAGATACTAAGAAAAAACTTTTGAGACTGTGTAACAGGAGTTTTGCTGTTGACTGTAACAGAGAAGGCTTTTCACTAATTAGGTATCCTCCCCCCCCCATCCATTTCTTCACTCAGCTTTCCTTTCTGTTAGATCTCTCTTCCTCAGTTCATTTTTTTGTTTTCCATTTACTTATTTAAAGTGAAATTATAGAATCACAATTAGAGATTATGAAGTATTTTGGTCCCATTTTAGCTGTCACCAAATTATGAGATACCACGATATGACATTGATGCTCCTTTTCACGCAGAGACCATAATGAGAGCTGCTGGAAACACTTTGTATCAATTTCCTAGCTCAGGTAAGTGATACCTGGCAAAGGTTTTAATAAAGAGGATGAGGAATATGTGCAGTAAGTATGTATTTTCAAGGCTTGTCGGTATTCATATCCCTTGTAGAGACAGTCCATCCTTGGGAATAGTGAAAAACAGCAGTTTTGCCATTGTTTCAACTTTTTCCTCTTCCTCTTTCTCCTCCACTAGGCAAATGACAAATTGTGAGTAAAACTGCGTGACTGCTTGTCTAGATGTCTGTTTAATGCATGTCAGTGTAAATTTAGATTTGCATGCCTAACGTCTGTGGACCATACTGCGGTCCCTTCTTGGGTAATTTGTGCTGCTCCGAGGACAAAAAAGGTCATATAATCACCCAATCAAAAAGAGGAATCTCCAACTGATATAGCTAACTTTACCACACAACCACTGAGCTTCACTCAACAAGATAAAGATCTTATCAAAAGTCTTCTCTGGTAGATGGGCCAGGGCTGGAAAGCCACAGTGCTTTAGCAATTCCCTGCTGGGGCAGTACTTAGTTTGAGAGCCATTGTTGGCCACCACAAGTTATACTAACCCTGAGGCTGCTCTGTTAATGTTAAGGCCCATGACATAAAAGTGACATACAGTCTTTGTTAACTTAGCATATTGCTATTCTCACATGGCATTATCTAGCTTCAGTTTACTACACATCTAGCTTCACTTCTGACTGCTAACATGCTCTTTGGCTTCTTCTGGATTATTTCCATTATCTAATTTTTTTATCTGTATTAAAAATATCTCCCTTTTTCCCCTCAGTGTTTAATGAGCTTCTTTAAAATGCAAAAGGGGAAAGATAGACATGTTTGTCACTTAGGTTTCTCCCAATAGTGCAGACTTTTTCTTCCATTTTTTTAAAGTCTCTGTTTCTATTTTTTTATGATAATGTGTAGTGAATCATGGTATCATTCTATTCTAATGCTATATCAAGACACATTTGAATGGTAACTCCATTCTTTACTTCCTAGTTTTCAAAAAAAAAAAAATCCAACATTTAATTATCCCTACTGTAGTGAGTTTTACCATAAATCCTAGGAACAAATGTTCTCGACAATCAGATTTTTATAGCTCAAGCCAAGAGAATTATATATAATGGATATGTGGAATTCTCTTTGCTGTCACTGGAAACTATGTATATAACCCACTATGCACCCTCTACGGACAGGCATTGTTATCCTTTGCCTCACATCAAGTGAGCTCATAAGTTAGACATTCTGAATTATGACTCTAACACGACGTAGATCTAGTTCTCAATTATCGTGGGACAGCTAAATTTCACAGGCTCATTAGCTCTAATGGTGGGAAGAACATAAAAACAGAGCACATCAGAGTGAGTGAAAAATGTAATGTTATATATATATATAGATAGATATATAGATATAGATATAGATATATAGATATATATAACATCAACATTTAAAATACTGGTCTTGTTATAGATCAATATCAGTGTAACTGGTAGAATCATCCTCTTAAAATGAGTTCCTTATATTTCTTATTCCTTATTTGTTAATCCTAAGTATCTTGGACAGTTCCCTGCTCCCCTGGAACAGAAACATTGACAAAACATCTTCTAATTCTGTGTAAATATTCTATTTCTGTAATGAGACAATCAGCATCAGTACTTTTCTTTTTCATTCAAAAGACATTAGTCATCTTAAAGATATTAAGTCTTAATATGAATATATGCAACTCTATCAGAAACATGTTGTATTTTACCAAACATGATAACACAGCTAAATGTTACCAAGAAGACGTCCATTTCATTCAAGCCTCTAAACTTCTAATGGATCCAGGTGCATTTACTAAGGGCTTTATCTAATGCTTCAGAAGGTTTTAAAATGAGCATAAGCCTATATTTTGGTCAGTTTTGCCACTACCAGGATACTCCTATAAATTTTTCAATGAATTATTTTCCCTCCTGATAGGTCAATAAGCATAGCTACTCTTTTCTGATATCATTCCTTCCAAAAATGAGCTGGACTAGAGCAACCAGCTTACGGAGGGTTTAAGTCAAGGGGCTGGCAACCCCTGGCACACATGCCACAGCTGACGTGCACTCCTATTCCCTTCAGCATGTAGCACTGCCACTGCTTCCCCCACTGGCTCTGCCCCACCTGGGCCCACAAGAGCCACAAACGAGTCATGGCCCCTATGCTCTGATGGCCCTGCACCCAAGATAAGGGGAGAGGTCAGCACCGAGAGGGTGCCACGGTGCTCATGGCTCCTGTCCCCTCCAGCCCTCATCCCCCCACTGGGGAGCAGAGCCAGCAGGGGACAGGAGCTGTGCACAGGGGTGGGGCTACTAGGGAAAAGACCTTGCCCCAAGCACCTGCTGGTCATGCCCCCAGCACCTGCTGAGGGCACAGGGGGAAGGGCTGGCACAAGGGCTTGCAAAGATTGCCAACCCCTCATTTAAGGAACAGGTGGATACCATCTGCAATGGCAAAGAATTTGCAAAAGCAAAAAAGTGTTCATTTTCAGTAGCTCACTGATTCTTCAAAATTGTATGTTAAATGATCACTGAGGATCTGAGTGGTACCTAGGTGTTTACATGATGGAGTAACATGATATTCATAACCTTACCTCCTCCTTTTTCAGCTTTTGGGTAGTTAAAGTTAAGTGAGTTACCACTGAAACATAGCATGCCACGTCCTGAACTGGTATAGATCATTGAAGCTACATTGACTTCAACTGAGAATCTTGCTGAAAGACAGAGCCTCAATATTGGTGCAAAAATCATTATTAATTAAAATTATTATAATTTATTTTTATGATTTTACATGATAAAAACTTCCCTGGGCTTTAGGTGGACTTTAAGAAAGTTATTATTATAATAATGAAGCTTGGAGAAGATGATTGATCAAATCCTTATGTTTTTAGTTGTTTATTTAAATAGGTGAAATGATCAAGCTAACTGAGAAGCTTCCTAGGAAATCTCAGCTTCCTGTCAAGCAGTGACAGGCATCAAGTTTCAAGGGAGAGAAACATCTTGTTAGCCAAAACGTCAGATTTATCATCACCATACAGATTCTGGAATACAGCTTTATAACTTCTATTTTGTAGAAGTTATTATACGCTTTTAAAAATGAATGTAAGTGTTAGTTATTGTGATTCATGCTTTGTACAGAATATTTGGAAGGAATCTTTAATTTTAATGTATATGTATTGCAAATTGTAGGTTGTAAATCTAGGAGCCATTTGGTAAAAAATGCAAACAAAGCAATAAGAGCCTTCTCAAAAAGCAGGACACTCCATGAAAGTCTTTTATCTCAAGAAAACAAAACTTCTTATGATATTTATATTTTAGAATGGTTGTGTATAAGATTCATCCATTCACATATACTGACCAAGCGTTGTTAGTGAGGTATTCATCAGAACTATAAACAAAGTCATTAAGTGGGCTTATTCGCCCCTATTCTTTGAAAAGGGAAAAGCCGCTGGTTTAAAAACCATGCAAAGTATTCTAGAAATATTCTTACTGAAATTGATTCTTTTATGAATACCTAAAAGCTTTAACTCTCCAAATATTAATGAGAACATTGATGATTGGGAAACATTTTACAGATTATATTTGTTACTTCTAACTCATGTTTACCCTTAATTGTGAGAACTTTGTTGTCCCTCTAAGGAGAGGGAGATATGGCCAGAGACAGACAGAGAGGGCAGACCAGTCCTCCACTGGTAACTCCAACACCACATCACCAGAAGCAGCGGGGAGGGTCTGAAAGGGGAGTCATAAAAAGGAAGCCCTCTCCCTCAGTCCAGCCCTGGCAGCTGTAGAGCAAGGACCACTCAGCCTCACCTCAGGGCCATGGGCCCCACAGGCCTTCCCAGGGAACCTGGCCCGAACTCTCAGGGGCCAGATGATCACACTAACTGGCCCACACCCTCCAGGCCTGAGGATGTCACAGCCCCTTGGGTGATGGTGGAGGTGTCCTCCGAGAACCCAAAGGACCCACCTGCCAGCACAGAGCCCCAGGAACCCTTGGAGCATGCTGGATCCTAGGACCTGGGTGAACTACCCTTGGTCAGGGACCCAGGAAAACTACAGTCCAACTTGGAACCTGCTGGACCTCAAAACCTGGATGAGCTACCCTCCACTGAGAGCCTAGCAGAATTGCCCCACCTACCAGCCCCGAAGACACGCAGGGCTTCTGGAGCCTCCCATGCGCTGTATACCCCAACAAGCCCTTGGACCTCAGCTGACAAAGTACTCCAAGAAGGGAGGGAGGAAGTGGCCATGGAAGCCAGAAGTTTGTCCGGCAGTAGAGCAGCATGTTTTGGCCAGAGCCCAAGTGAAATGTCGCCTCTAAACTGTGCAGGCAGGTGGGCATGCAACTTCTGCTGCTCACCCTCACAGAATACAAAGCTGACCATGCACAGCCAGCATCCACGGCCCCTCCCCAGCCAGAAGACACAGTCTTCTGGCTGGCAGAGAGCTTGC
Organism: Podocnemis expansa; assembly: GCA_007922195.1. NCBI lineage: Eukaryota > Metazoa > Chordata > Testudines > Podocnemididae > Podocnemis > Podocnemis expansa. The sequence goes on along the minus strand of ML682004.1, from coordinate 14,909,884 downwards.
AAAAACTCCCACTCTGAGCATGCTCAGGGAGGAAGGAGATCCAGTGGCCTCATAAGGGGACGTGGGGGGTGGGGTGGATTGGGGACAACTGGTTAGCCAGCAGGCAAAAAGAGCAGGGTAGGGGGGAAGGGGTCAGGCCAGCCGGGGGGACTAGGAGAGCGGATGGGCAAGTTAGAGTGGGAGGAAGGGATCAGGCCAGCTCAAGAGGGATGGGGGGGTAGCCTCACAAATTGCCACACAGTGAACAACATAACTTGCTCAGCTGCATCAATGGCTTAGAAGGAACATTGCCCAGCTGCCCCCCACAATGAGACACCCCACAGCTACTAAGGTCCTGGGCTAGGATGCAGTGGAAATGGGTTGGCTTGCATCTCCCTTCTGCCATACCCTTCAAGGTGAGCACACCTCAGCTACCTCCTCCCCAAACCCAGCAACCTACCTGACTCCTGAAAGAGACTTATGTCTGCCCCACCCTGCCTGAGGGCTGAGAGGTCTTGCTTAGAGACTTGCCCTGACCCAGGGCTAGAGACTACTGCCTGCCCTACCCAGCCTCAGGGCTGGCACGCTTTTCTGTCATAGTCCCCTGAATGTTTAGTGTGGTCTAAGTTTCTTTTGAGATGTTTATTTATAAATATATTGTACCTAAATACAAGCCTTCATATAGTAACTTGCTGATATTGTTATGAACAGTAAGCTGTTTGTGTTCAAATACATTTGATTCTAAAACTGATTACTAATGTAAGAAGCTATTTGGGTATAGTAATATTTAATTAATTCAATCTCGCACTACCTAAGCATCTCCTCAAACTCAAAAAGACAAGAAGAATCACTTCTCCAAGGACTAGTTAAAAGAAAGGACAACAATTTCTTTAATGATGATTTAAGATTGAAGACTTCCTTTAAGAGTAATTTCAGTTTACAAAAAGTATTTTAAGAGGTGGAAAACTTTCACATCATAAATAGGAGTGTTTGGACTTAAGAACTTCTACTCCTATTAAACTTTGGTGGATGTAAAATGATATTTCAGCTAATAAACTGAATAAAAGAAAAAACTCTAACAAAGATTTTATGATTTCCTACAATAAAGGCAAAAGAAATTAAAACACAAAGTTGAACTAAAGCCTTGCTGCTTATGTATCAACATATTGCATATTCAGGAGCTGAAGATACCAACAAGATCATCTCATTAATTTATTGAGACAATAAAAGGTGACAGCAGCTGATATTAGAATCTCGCCAGGTCCGTGAAAGAGTGTGTCCTTCGCCCTTAGTGAGTCCATAGAATTAGATGTACAAACTCCTCTGAACTGAGACTTTAATGCTTGTGTTCATTCTTACACAATGCTATATACGCTTACAATTCCTATACAATTATACTCACTTTCTTTACACATTGTTACATTCTCAGCTCAGCCTGTTCATCTCAGCTCAACAACAGAGCAAACAGCAGCAACCACAAAATAGCTAAGAACAAATAAGCCACAATACAGCATCAAAAAGCAGAAGCTCCCATCTTAGCACTGTTTCTGAAACATAATATCATTGAGCAGTGTCGTTGGTGTGATGGAGTTTGCAAAAACACTACCAAGAGATTAGATTTGTTTTTTTTTTTATTTCCTTGTCAATATCCTATGGAATTAATTAAAATTTGTTGTAATTTAAGGTACCAACAGTTTCTCTTAAACACCAGATTGTTCAGAGTATACAGCAGCAGCAGTGTAGACATTTATTACACTATGGGTTTTTTCCATTGCTACTGTAAATCTGTTCCCTCTACTGACCTAGCTTCATCTACACTGGAGCATTGTCCTCAATATGAAGTTTTTCACAGACTTGGGTAAGGCAGACAGAGCAACCTAAGTTTTAGACGTGGACTTGACGTTATACTATATATTCCCAGATATGAGAGACAAGCTAAACTTGTTAACAGAAAGAAATAATGGCATTTAATATTCATTAATTTTCCTTGTGAGAACCACATTCTGAATGGCTTCTTTTAAGTAACTGAAATAAAAACTTTTTTTTGGTTTCATAGGACTTAGCATCTGGCTACACTGAAATTAGGAGGTGTGACCATAGCATGTGTAGATGTACTAGCTATGTTTTAACTAGATCAAAGTTGGATTGAGTAATAATAGCAGCAAAAGCTCTGATAACATGGATGGTAATATTGGCTAGCCTAGCTCATTTGGGAATTTAGATGCATGCTCAAGCAGCTGCTGCTGTTGCTCCTGCTGTCACTGTTTTCTACATTACTGTTACTTAAGCTGGCTTTGATCTAAGCTAGATGAAAGACATCTTGGGTGTGTCTACAAGTGATGCAATCATACCTCCTGGTTTCAGTGCAGACTCTCATGTATTTCAGTTTACTTATTTGTCCATTTATAAACTCTATATGTTGTCCAGGATGAACTGAACAGAATTCACTTGCCCTTTACCAAAACACTAAATGTGGTTGTAGTTGTCTATGGTATACTGAGACAGGACTCCCTACTGATTTGGGGAATAAGAGACCTATCTAGAGAATAGGGTCCCTACCAGGAATGGATCCACTATTAAGATGTAATCTCTGTGGCAATTTCCTCACAGAGACATGAAGAAGAAATTGCAACTAAGGTAACAATTGGTTACTAATGGTGTTTCATTTTGTCTTTTCCTTGGCTCCCTGCACCAGTTCTTTTCCTTCCTTTGATTATAAAACGGTCATAATAAAACATGATGATTTTGCTGGCCTTTAACTGTGGTGTCCACTAATGTATGGAGAGAATTCCATGTGACTAAAAGAGACGGAGTCACATTCTTGAATTGGCATTAAAGAGAAACAAATATTAAGATTTGTCCTTTATAGTTTGTTTCTCTAGATTATAATTTTTTAAGTAATTTTTTTTGTTAAAATTATTCAACACTCAGAACTCTAAAACACCCTTTTCTATCCCAGGTGGCCAATATCGTCAAGTAGATCATGACACAGCTTTCTCCTATTACTACATTCAAAATAGCTTTTGGTGTGCCAAATGAAGTAAGATTCTGGTTCCCTGTTTGGAATCAAAATGGCAAGAATTTTACCACATGCTTCAATCTAAATGTCAAGAGCCACATGCTTCACATTTGCTCTTGAGTGGGCTCAAAAAAGGGTTGAGAATGTGCAAGAAAACCTTCACACCAGCCCTCTACTGTTATATTCGAGGAAGCCCAGTGACTGTTCTTTTCATGCCTCTGAAGGGAACAATCCACCATAGAAGGGCAGGATCGTGTTTTTGTCCCACCTTCCCTCACATACACCTCCCCAGACTGAAGAGCTGTCTGGCTGTACCAAGAGGCACAGAGCACACGAAGAAGAGATATTGCAGTGAGCACTCTCCCCATGCAGGGGAAACATTATGGCATTGCACTGCCCCCAGAAGGATTGGCTGCTAAATGTCCAAGGGAAAGAAGACAAGAAACAGAAGTCTCCATGAGAGAGCATGATTTCCATCTCTTCCATGATGATCAGCACCTGCACTGAATGTACAATGGTCGCTGTCTCCAGCCAAAAGAAATATATAGCTGCAACATAATCTGCCCCCCCCCCAGTCACATAGGTACAGCCACCACAATAGCGGAATTAAGGAATTAAAGTTATTGATGCTGTTGGCTTTTTAGTAATTAGCTATTAATTATTATTATTGCTATTACTTATTATTATAGGGTAGGCATAGAACAAAGAATAAGTATGCTGATTAACTCAAAGAGCATGGGACCTTGGTTATGGGGACTGCTGGACAATTCCAACTGAGCAAACCGGATGCAGGAACTATTTCTGTAAAAATTAAATTATCCAGTTTGTATACCACATGTCTATAAAATGGAATGCAGTGAAATTTCATAGATATAGCAGGATGGGTGTTTGTTACTAGCTTGCCTTCGTTCAGATTCTACACTGAACGTTGTTTGCTCTGTTCAGTAGCCATGCTCATATTACACCATCTTTACTCTAGTTACATAGACTGTATATCAAGTGGAAGATTTAGTCTTAGACAGCTCTCTTTTACACTGTCATAGCTCAAACTTTCTCCTTAAGTCTTGTCTCTGGTGTTATGACATCACAATCAACAAGACAAACAAAACAAAAGCAAAAACCTAAAACCTGACTTTTTTCATGTTTTCCTTTATCTAAAAATCTACAAAATGTGCTTTATCTAACTTCAGTGAAAATTCAGATGACTTTTTTTTGTTTCTTTTTAATTTTTTTCATTTAAAGTACTTTCCTTTTCTGACCATTCTCATGGAGGTGTTTTCTTGTTCGCCTTTGATATAGTTAAAACTTAAGCCAGTAATCAGAAATTATTTTAACCTTAAGGATATGGATGCTAGTAGTGACACTTTGGGGGAAGACAAATCAACCACTTACATTCTTCTATCCTGTAGTTTGTTTGTCACCTTAGTGACAAGGGAACTGCTTCTTTCACAACTCTTCTGTATCTAATTTTCTGTTGTCTGGATACAATACATGGAACATCACATTTTGCTTACTGGGTTTAAAACAGTAAGTATTAAATATTATGTTTTAATGAATCTTTTACAAGTAGAACTGTGCTACTTTAGAGTAGATTGGACTGGCATGGCTATACCACAGCCTACCAATAATCTGAATAACTAGCTATAGCTCATTCACAAGCTTTGGTATAAATTGACTTCATCGAATTTCCTACAGACATAATGGACCTGGTTCTGATCCCATTGACAGTGTAAATAAGGGGGAAACCACCAAGATCACTGAAGATGCATCTTTATCAAATGGATGTAAGTAAGATGGTGTAGTGAGCCAAAGCACAAAATTCTCTGCTGGTTTAAAAGTGGGGGGAAAATCAGCTGAAGTCAATGGAACTGGTTCTATCCACACTGGCACACATACTGACAATAAACCTAACTGATTCATTTGTTTGTTTCCACCTATCCTAACAGATTTTATATTTGTGAGAATTTTTTGGTGCCATCTACTACCAACTATTATCTAAAACCTGATCTGATTCCCATTGCAGCCAATAGAAAGATTCACTGTGAATTCAGGAGGAGTTGAATCAGGTTCTTAAATTCCCTATTAATCCCTTCACAGAACTGAGTACTACTTTAAAGTTTGTTCTATGTAGATGTGCCATAGAATCTGAGAGTTGCAGCATTTATTATAGCTGATATGTTGATGTGAAATTATGGGTTATACTTTATGAATACATTTCTGCTTAATGTACTTGCAGGATTTTAAAAGAACCCTTCCTGATGGATGGATTTTTTCCTCCTGGACAAATCACAATGTAATAATTCGGATGGAGTGACTGCATGTGTTATGCTATGCCCTTATGTGCAGTCACAACATGGCTATTGGGGTAAAATTTATTCAGAGATGCAATGAAAAAACAGAATATAAGCTTGGTAAAAAAAAAAAAAAAAAAAAAAAGACAATTCTCATAAATTCCTATGCTAGCAGAATATAACATGATGCCCGCAGACTAACCGAAGTATAGATGAGAAGCATCATTTGATAGGTTTCATTAATAGTGCCTGTGTCATATCTCACTTCACATTTTTTTTTATTATTCTGATCCCTTAAAAGGTTTTGATCTATATCAAGACCACAAGAATGGCCGTATGGAGTCAGACCAAAGGTCCATCTAGCCTGATGTCCTGTTTTCCAAAAGGGCCACTACCAGACAGGTCAGAGCAAATGAACAGAAAAAGGAATTTATAAAATGAGCTGCCTCCGTCATCTAGCCCAAGCTTCTAGCAGTTACAGGTTTAAGGAGACTCAGAGCCTGGAGTTTCATCCATGACCATCTTGCTTAACAGCCATTGACGGACTTATCCTCCTTGAATTTATCTAATCCTTTTTTCAACTTAGTTATACTTTTGGCCCTCACAACATACCCTGGGAAAAAATTCCACGGGTAGATTGTGCATTATTTGAAAAACTTCCTTATGTTTGTTTTAAACCTGCTGCCTATTAATATCATGGGGTGATCCTTGGTTTGTGTGTAATGTGTGGGGGCAAACAGCACTTCTTAATTCACTTTTTCCACAACTTGTATGATTTTATTGGCCTCTATCATATCTCCCCTTGGTAATCTTTTTTTTTTTTTTTTTTTTTAAGATAAGCAGTCCTAATCTTTCTATTTTCTCCTCACATAGAAAGGTTCCATATCCCTAATTATTTTTGTAGCTTGTCTGTGTACTTTTAAAAATTCTAATACATCTCTTTTTGAGATGGGACAATCAGAACTGCACACAGGCATAGAAATACAGTGGATTTATATAGTGACATTACACTTACTCTCTTATCGTCTATCCCTTTTCTAACAGTTCCTAACATTGTTAGCTTTTTTGACTAATGCAGCACATTGAGCAGATGATTTCAGAAAACTATCCAAGATCCCTTTCTTGGCTTGTGACAGCTAATTTGGACCCCATCGTTTTGTTTGGTTACTTGGGATTGTTTTCCAATCTGAATTACTTTGCACTTACCAAATTGAATTTCATATCCCATTTTGTTGTCTAGGCACCCAATTTTCTGAGAATTCTTTATAACTTTTTATATTCTGCTTTGGATTAACTATCTTGAGTAATTAAGAATGGTCTTCTAACTCTGCCACCTCACTGTTTCTCTCTTTTTCCAGATCATTTATTGGTATGTTAAATAGCAGTGATCTAAGTACAGATCCTTGAAGAAGCCTTTCTTCACTGTGACAACCAATAGTTTTTATCTACCCTTCATTCCCTATCTTAAACCAGTTGTTGAGCTATGAGAAGGCCTCCCTCTTTCTCACATTGCTTAGTTTGCTTAAGAGCTGTTGATGAGGGTTCGTGGTTTCTGGAAACCCAAGTACACTATATCCACTGGACCACCCTTGTCCAAAAGTTTGTTGGTCCCCTGAAGGAATTCTAATAGTTGGGGGAGGCATGATTTTCCTTTACAAAAGCCTTGTTTCCTCTTCCCCACATTCTGTGTTCATGTATGTGTCTGATAATTCTATCCTTTCATATAGTTTCAGCCAATTTGCCTGGTACTGAAGTAGGGGTTATTGGCCTGCAAAAATGACTTGTGCCTGCTGGGTGCAAAGTGAGAGCAGCCAGCTTCAGCAGGTTTACTGAGCATGCTCAAACCATGTGAGTTTGCTTAGCACAAACAAAGCAGCAGATCTGGAGGACATATCACTCTACATGTTCCCCCCCCCCCCCCCGGTTCCACATCCCCAGGTCTGTATTTGCCAGGATTAATTCTAGAGCTTTATGGAAAAAAAAAAACAGCTTCACATTAGCTATTCACCAGTCATCTGTTGCAGGGGCTGATCTGTGTGATAGATTACATACCACAGATAGTTAGCTATTTTATATTTGAGTCTGTTCAGAACTCTTGGGTGAATGCCATCTTGTCCTATTGACATATTACTGTTTATGTGTAAATGTTAGAAAAAGAAAATTTTTCCTGTCAATCACTTGGAACTACCTTACAGGTGAGATTCACTGCAGAAAATACTTTCTGGGCTTCCAGTAGATTATTCTGGAAACAGCTACACTGTAGGTTGGATCTTATAGATGATACATACTTTGACTGATGCATAGCTCTCTGCCGTTAGTTCATTGGCCCTGATCCAGCATAGATCAACATGTAATATATAAGAAGTCATTTCAAATTGAAAGAACTCTTGCAGCCACATGCATTAAACCAGCACCATACTACCTTGCCTAGGACAAGGAAGCTACCTTGAGAGAACTAAGGAGGGTTCCCTCAGATCCTCAGAGCTCATAATGGGATCCCAGACATAGAAGGAGATCATGTACTTGGTTGGACTAGATGACCTATGAGGTCCCTTCCAACCCTAGGATTCTATGATTCTTTTTAAGCGTATATACATAGATAGCACAAGGAGATGGCTTGGCTAAGTAGAATTTAACGGTAGCTGCTGACAGAAAAAATATTTTCATTTGGGAGCCTTTTGAGTTATACTCCATTCATTGGTTTCTAAGGCCTTCAGCTGTTGTATTGCTATACAACTGTAGCAAGTCATCAGTGCCTTCTTAAACCCAGGCAAGAATTTAACAGCCTTAATTTGCCACTGATGCAGGATTTTCAGTTACAGTCAATTGAGAAGAACTGCACAGCACACATCATTACCATTGGTGTCATTACAGTATCGATGGAGCAAGCTGTGATGCTGTCTGGCATATGAATGGTCGTTTATATTACTACTGATATTAATATTAAAGAACTGCAATAAATATTGTATAGAATATGGCATGCAAAGTATTAATGGAAAAGTCATGATTTGCTAAAATTAATAAGCACATTTATAGGTACATATTAGTTTTGTATTACAAGTTCTAAATATGCACGGTATTTGTATTTCAAACTTGTTCTCTGTTTCTGAGTCACAGCCCCAGACAGGATGGCAGCAACACAAAGCTTGTTTAATGGCCCATCAAGGGAACTCAAATGTACAATGCATCCAGTGAAAGGACCCAGGAAGCTACAACTTATGAGTCACCAGGACATGCAAGAACATCTCCACGGACAAAGGTGTCAGGCTTTTCCATGCCATGTGCTATCTGCAGTTGAGGCGAAAGAAATGCAAGCCTCATGGTGGAAATTATAAAATGCAAATTTGTCTTTTCTTCATTCTTGCTTCAACTCATTTACAACCAAAGCTGTGAAACAAAGGACTGAGACCCATCCAGGTACTGGATGTATACCAGAGAAACCGTAGAAGCCTGCAAACTACACCGTTCTGCTAAGAATCTAAAATAAATGGACTTTGAAGACATTTGTATTTGATTGTATACTGGCAGTTTCTTGCACTTGTATGCATCTGGTATCCTCCAGACTTCAGGGGGGTTCCCAAGGGCACAGCAAGCAGCCTGTCCACATGGAGTTAACTACAGGACTGGGGCCTTAAACTCTGACAAAGACTCAAAATACTCCCAAGCTAAAACTTTGACCTTGTGTTCTCATGGGATGCTATATCCTGAATATATTCAGAAATTAAATTCTATTACTTTATAAGCTGCATGACAAACTATTACTAAAATGCTAAAAATCCAGTGACATTTAACTAACAAGCAATCATTCCAATCATTCTCTGGGTCACAGTCTCAGCAATATATTTAAGGGAAGATGGGGAAAAAAACCCCAAAGACATCCAAGCCCTTCTAACCAAACTGTCCTGTCTCTTTTTTCTTTTTGACTGCTTTAATTTTACTACTTAGGGCATTTATATCCAAGTTAGATCAGCTGCCTTCTCTGCAGTGTCCCCTTCCTTTGACAGCAATCTCACACAACATAAAGGTGACTTGATTATGAAGCTGCGTAGATAGTAATGTGAGTGTTATTCACATGGGGGAAAGGAACCCCATTGGTGATTACTAGCACAGGAAACCCATGATATTAGTAAAAAGCGAACAGATTTCTCACTCCTAAAAATATAGATTTAACTCTAATATCCAGAGCCTGGGAGACGCCAGCCACATGATTACAAATTCAGAATGCTGCCTTGTCTAAAGGACACCTGATTACAGACTTCACACCTATGACAACTGAACCAAAAGCCTAATGAGAACAGCTGTCTACCATTCAGCATCTCCCAAACATTAGAAAGCCAACTGCATTCAAAAGAGGGGATTATTAAATGCATCAGAAATTATTGTTCAGTCAAAAGAAAAAAAATGGTTCTTTTGATGCTTGGAATGGCTCTTGTTATAGTCCATTGTCTGCTTTAACTCCTTAAGTCAAATTTCTCAGATGTGTAGTGTACCCCACAGAAAGAGCAAATCTATGGCCTCTGTCTAAGACTACTTCCTTCTATATACCAGATTAAATTAATTTTAGAAACCAAAGTATGTTGTTGTTGACAAAGATATGTCTGTGTATATAATCTAGAGAAATATTTAGATAAAAACTCTCAAAGACCATCATATCAACTGAAAGAGCAAAAGAAAGAGAGAACAAAAGAACGAATGAACAAAAGAACTTTTTTAGATCTACCCCAACCTAGCCATGGAGCTTTGAGAAACATTCATTTTAGAGTTGGAACTGTTCATTTTAAAGATAAGAGTCTTAATAATGGGATTTGATATGTCAGAAGCCAAGATCCAATCTTCTTGTAGTAAGTCAGGGAGGCAGGTCTGAGAAAACAAAGTAAGATGTGGATAAGACTTACCAAGTGCTTTTTAGAAATCTTTCTTTTTTATTGAGTTTTCACAGAGTATTAATAAATCTTGTAATGGGAGCAGTAACTTGTTAAACCTTTCTAAAGCTGCTTATTTTAGGTATTTCTAAGGAGCCTACCACAGTGATATTTAAGTGCCAGTCAAGAATGAAATATAGAACTGAGCTAAAAAGGCCAATATTATCACAATCATGCCTTGTTCCCAGAGTTTGATGTGGATTTTGTTTCCTTTCCTTTTTGCCTGTTATAGACCCTACAGCACCCCAGTTGTAGGTTGGTTCAGGAGGAGAATGACATAATGCATCAGGCACCATAAAGGATTCCCCTGCACAGAGTGTTTTTTCAAGGTGATCATGACATGTAAATTATCTAAAAGTCTCTCAAAGCTACTGTTTGTATTTTGACTTCCTCCAAATTCATTGGTGAACCCATAAGCTGAGTCCACCTGAGGTCAAACTAAGGCCATGGATGAAATTCTCACCACTGTATGCTTTACACTATGTAAAATGGACAGAGTAGCATAACAGGGCTTTAACAGCCCTGCTTCTAGGCAGGGATCATTGCCCCAGCACAGGAACCACAAAAACAGCTTTAAGGCATTTCCAGAGGATCACTTTGGAAGGCCTGGCAGAGTGATGACCAGAGGTGGGCAGACATGGTAGATGTGGAGCATTAGGATACAGTCCTGTGGCAATTCCAGGAAATGCTTCAGCCCACAGAGTACCTCCAGGAATCTGCCATAACTTGGATGGGCCCCAGGACTGTCTACATTACTTTGGAACAAATCAGGATTTGGAGAGTGTGAAATGAACTTTCAGCCACCTTAGCCCCCCTGGGACATGACTGCTATGCTTCTTAAAAGTGCCCCAGATGATCTCACCACATGAGTTTACACCAATAAGTCATTACTACATTATTATACAGTTAAAGATACTCAATCACTGAAAAAACTTTGGTGGAATTTTAACTAATAACACAGAGACAAAATTCAGATGGGATAGACATGTTAGTCTGTATATAGCAAAAATAATGGAAGTCCTGTGGCGCTTTAAAGACTAACAAATTTCATTTACATTTGACAAAGTGTGTTGCAGCCACAAAATCTTATGCCCAAAGAAATTTGTTAGCCTTCAAGGTGCCAAGAACGTTCAAGGTATGTCTACACTTACAATTTAGTTCTAAATCAGGAGGCCTAATTCAAACTAAATTAGTGCATGTCCGCACTAGCTTTCACTAGTTTGAACTAAGAAGTTAAGTTCAAATTGATGTTTAATTTGAACTCATTAGTTCGAATTAACCCAATGTAGCTGTGTTAATTTGAACTAACTGTTAGTTCAAATTAACCACAGCTAGATTTTCCCTATGCAATAGAGCCCACTACCTGTTTCGAACTAGCAAGTCCTGTACATGGACATTCTAGTTCAAATTAGGGTTTCTAGTGTGGCTGTGTTAATTCA
>ML682004.1:14886605-14898224 GCA_007922195.1 Podocnemis expansa | reverse complement strand
GGAGTACACCTTGGATGGTTCTTTGGAGAACAGGGCATTTATCTTTTTGGCCTCTGCTTCTCTAGTGTATCTCCTTAGCCTGGTGGCCAGTGCTGTGAGCCTTTGCTTAGCAGTCTCGAGGGCTTCAGATGGAGTCAGGCCCTTGTATTTTTTCAGTAGCCGATTCTTATCCTTAATCCCTACACCCTTCTGTAGTTCCACCAGGCGGCTAACTTCTCCCCGGGTTGCCTTGATCTTATCCTCCAACCTCATTATCCGGGGGGGGGGGTATGTACTGGTGTTCTTCTTGATTGTGTAGCCAAGCATCTCCAGGATTACAGAGGCTATAGCGTATACCAGTTCATTGGTTTCAGTGATGGTGGTAGTAGGAATTGTCATTAGGGCTCTATTGGCTTCTTTTAGCATACTAGCTGATGGTACTTCTCCAACAAGCCTTGGTAATCGGTCTCGAGTGTTGACTGTAGCTAGTTTATCCATGATCTTATGCCTCATATCAGCTGCTGTGCTCTGTAATGGAGGGAGTGGCAGTGAAGTTCCAGCTTCAGGTGTTGGCTGCACATCTAGTTGTTCTTCTGGGTCTTCTTCCTGAGTCTGGGATGTAATGTGGAGTTGGTCTATCTCCAGTTGTGAGAGCAGCTGCCTCTTTACTATGCTGAAGCGTTGGATAACTAGCTGTTTCTCAGTTAGTGTGGATGTAGGTCTTTTGTCCATCCATAGTTCCGTCATACGTTTCATATATCCCCTCTCATTAGGTCTACTGTTGTAGTAGCATTCCATCAATTCCAGGTTCTCTTGTCTCATCCATGCATGGTTTGTTCCAGTAGCCCACTTATCGTCAGATTGTCCTGGTTCCCCAACATCTAGCGCGGACCTTGTTAATCCGGGCAATGTCCGAGCCGGCATGACTCTCCTAGTTCGTGTCACTCTCCTATTCGAGGTAGGCAAGTGAGGTGTTAGGGGGTCTTTTGCCCAAGGACCCCTACTTGGAAGGTAGATAGGTACCCATGGGGATTTGAACCCCAGTCTCCCATATCAAAGGGTGTCGCTCTTAACCACTACAGTGCTCTTAACCACTACACTAGCCAGTCACCTAATATATATATTATATATATATATATTTATGCATATTTGTGCAAGTTTTGTAGCATTAATGCACACAGATGACAATTACATTTGTAAACAGTCATATGCAGATATAGATGCAAAATAAGGGATGTAGGGGCATTTTTGCATGCAGCATTCTGCATTGTTTTTCCTGAAAATGTAGGACTGAATCTTATTTCCACTGATGTTCCCATTGGGTTCTGCTATTCACATTTTTGTTTTGATGGGATATACAGAAGTGTCATCAGTCCAATGAAACAGGACTATATCTACCCATTTCCTTTACTTTTTACATTGTGCTGAATTTTATCTTTTTATATCATCTCGTTGGTTTTTAAATTACTTACATTATCTAAGCTAATGTAAAGCTTTTAAGCAGAATTACAGAACAATGACAACAAACACCCTGTAAAATCCTGAGAAAGAATAAGAAGAGATGCTATAGGTCAACAGAATATTAAATGTAAAAGGCAATCTGGTGTTTGTTTGAGGGCACCATTAAGGCACAGGAATATTTCATATCATATGGTTAACATAACAGAACTTGAAAGATGGCAAAAAAGACTCAGAAGTAATGCACACTTCTTACAATTCAAATCCCATAACACTCCCTTAGTATATTTCACAGTACAACAAAACCTGCTTCATGACAGAAGCAGGCTTCTATAGCCTAGATATGAATCAGTTGATGGTAGTCTCTTACGATTCACCAACAGTCATGTGGCTCCTATGATGCACATCTGGGTTTGCCAGAGGAAAATCTGAATTGCATCATGGGAGGTGGTCTTCTAGGGACCCTAGCCCCCAGGAGACAATGGAAGCCTGAACTACAATTTGCTTAAGACATAGTGCCACAAACAAGAAAACATACCTGAATGTTGAACTGACTCCAAGTAAAATATTTTGAGTCAGTTAAACCAAATGAAAATATTGTGATTTAGGTTGAATCAACCTAAATAAAATATTTTGTTCAGATTTTCCCAAGTTTTTGGCAATATTGAATTTTTGCAATGGGAAATTAATTTTGCAGAAACTTAATTTTCCATCAAAAAACATTGGGATGGAAAATTCCCAACCAGTTCACTACTTAAAGCCAAAACAAACCAACAAGGAGCCCTGTGGCACTTACAGACTAACAAATTTATTTTTCGCATGAGCTTTTGTGGGAGAAAATCCCACTTTGTCAGACGCTTTGAAGATGGGGGAACTTACTTTGAGCTATTTACTCTTTCTAATTATGGGGACTAGTTGTAGCACTCTCAGACCATTCCGCCAACAAACACTGACTTTGAAATGATGACTGTTGCATCCAAAATGTGGAATTTAATTCCACAATGACACACACACCTCTCCAAACTAAAAAAAATCATTTTATATCCTCTTTGAAAATTCTTTACTGAGAGAATCAAAATATGGTTTCACTGCAAAAATCTTAAATCTCTTTTCTTTATTTGTACTTAAACATTCTTATTGGAATTGGCATTGAATTCTAAGCATGTAAATTTATATTCATTGTTTAAAAGCAATTGATTTGCATGCTACAAGAAGGCCTTCACCTTAACATGGATGGATAGCTCTGGATAGCCCTGGGATAAGAGAGTCACTTTGGGTTTATGAGTCACTGACTGGTTATAATTAGTGTATACATCCATTTTCACTGTTTAGCCCCATGAATGTGGCAGGGTGACATTCTCATATTGTGCCAACAGTGTTTCCTTTTAAATGGCTGATGGCCTCACTGTGTTCCACAAGTTACTTACGCTATTGGAAAAGTGACAAAATGGCCAGCAACAAATCAGTATGCTTTGTTTCCAACTGACACTCAATAGCATCTCTCTAAATTCTGTTTGGCAACATGCCCAGATGATCTAGGGAAAAACTGTCAGAATAGCAGATCCATTGAAAATTTTGGTAGATTCAAAGCTTAATTTGTTAAAAAAAATAGGAACAGAAGCATAGTCTGGCACAATTATGAAGATTTTTCTTGCTTCTTTACTTTTAGTTCTGGTTCTCCTGACCGCATACAGTCACTCATAATCATATATAATTAATATTCTCAGTATTTTGATTCACTAGTATTCTTGTCTATCACATCCTATTCTTTCAGTTTTGATTTAGGACCTGTCCTTTTTTGGTGGGGGGGAGCAGGTAAATTTTTCCTTCAAGCATGTGGTCACAGATGACAAACATAGAATTTTCAGCAGTTTCTACTTTATTTTGCAGCTGTTATCAACCTCATTTTTTTTTCAAGTGAATCTGAGGACAGAAACTCTTTCTGCAGTAACAAACTATTTTCTGAATGACATGAGGGGAGTGTTTATATGCTTCAAATGCTTTTGGTTTAATTACCTCTTTCATTTGCATTTAAAATATCTTGACTACAGTATTTGTTTTAAAGAAATGCACTGTATAGAAAAAAATCCAATGCATTTACCTATAATTTTGTTTAGGGCCAGATTAATATCTGTACTTGAGTTTTTTCTACATGCAATCACATTGAAATCACTCAGCAAATGAGCTATTACTCATTGTGAATAAAAGGTGGCAGAATCTGGCTCCAAGAGAATAGTTAGAAAGTGCTTTTTTACTCCATTATAATATGGATTTTAAAAAAAATATGATTAGCTCATAGTGTCAGAGTCAGTAGCAGCACATAGTATGTGTTCTTAGTTTTCTGATTCAAATTCAATTAAACCATTTTTAAAAGAAACCAGAGGCATTTGATCCCATTTAGGCACCAGTGAAGTATGGTTTTACTGTAAATGTAAACACTTCTAACAAGGAGGCTGACAAGACAAATCTTAGTTTTTTTAAAAAAAGATTTGTTATACATCATACCACCCACATCTCATGCATATTGCATTAATCTGGACATACTATTTTAGTTCCCTGATGCAGATACTGCCAAACCGCAGTGATGTTCTTGAGAAATCGCCTACCTTTTTCTTTTAGAGGCCAATCATCTGACCATGGCAGGTTCCTTTGATGTGCTATCCAGCCCTAACAGCACAGGGAAATGGCTGGAAGGCCTAAAAATGCAATCATTGAGAGAGTGAAAATGATTAGGAGCATAGAAAGATATGTAAAAGGAGAGCTGGAAGAGACTGGACCACAGAGAGGGAAGGTATAATGAAGGAAAACTGAGGACTTTTATTTACCCTTTCATATGCTAAAAGAACAAATTCAATAAAATTGCAAGATCACCCATTTAAAAATGGTAAAAAGAAATATTGCTTCACATGATGCATGTCTAACCTCTTAAGATCTTATCAAGAGCTTAGCAAGACTTAAGAATAGATTAGATACTAATGCAGATAAGGAGATCAGCCACAGTTATATTATTAGACAGGATTTTAAAAGAGAGAAAGATAAACCCTCATGCTTCAGGGCATAAACCAACCTCCAGCTGATAAAAATTGAGAGGAAATCCCCTACAAGCAGGTCATTACTATTTCCCATTGTCGTGTTTATTTGAAGCATAAGGTACTGGCCATTGTCAGACACAATACTGGAGCATGACTAATGTGATGTGGCATAGCCCTCAGGTTCTAGGTCCATGATCAGTTTACATAGCCCCTCTCCCTCAGTCATATATTAAGAGGTGTACTGGATCTGAAACCTGGATGAGAAGGTCTCCTCTCCTTTTGCCTTTTCCAGAGCTATTATATGGGGCAGAATAGCAACAAGATCAGGCAACATTTGTTAATCTTTGTGCTGCAGATGCTGTTGTGCCACTAGATCCCTTGTTTCTATTTATTGTCTCTTAGAAAACAGAAAGCAGGGGAGGGACGGCTCATTGCAGACTACAATGTGGATGCAAAGGATATAGCAGGAGTAAAACATACAGAGGCAACAGAACTGCTAATTTGGTGTAAATATCCACAGGAACCGTATGTGAATAAGGTGAGCAGATTTGTCTGTAACATTCATCTTACAAGTTCTTTGCAAATGCTTGTATTTATAGTAGAGCCATACTTTATACCAGCTAGAAAATGCAATTCTGTTAAGAGTGTAGGGACAGCTTCTGGTCTAAAAGGCACTTGTATAAAACTATTGATGTCAGCAGAATTTGGAATTAGAACAACATCAGTGACATCAGAATCTGGATCTGAAACTCCAATCCCCAATTCACCCCATTGTGAGGAACTGTGGGTGTCACAGCATCACTGTTCTTCAGTTTATTAGACCCAGAACAGAGAACAGAACTAAATACAGGAGCTCACTGTTTTCAGTTAGGATCATACACATATATTGTGAAACAGGCATCCTTGCTTAGTTAGCAGTTAAATTGGCTACATAATGCAAATAATGTTCCACTCTCTTCTGGTCATATCCAAAAATTGCATGCAGTTATCAATACACTATAAAATCCACCTATTATTTTCTGAGACGCCATTGTCTAAGTCCTTAACTAGGTTTTCAGTTTCCCCATGTGATTTTACAATACAGACCTGTTTCTGCTCCCACTAAATTCAATATCAACCCCCTTCTTTCTTTGCATTCCTTAGAATTGACAACTAGGCTCCATATTTACAAGAGGCCCTCCTTTGTCGCTTTTTGTCATAACATTTGCTCTGAGATAGTACTAATTGTGATCTTAAACATTTATCACACAGAAAACAATATACTACGGGCATCAGGGAGAAATTCATTTTTTTTCCCCAGATCGCCATAACTTTAACACTACCATTTTTGTGCTTAAATTTCTGTTTAGTGTTTTCTAGAAAAAATTAGACATGTTATTTGTCCTTTAAACTTACACACTCAGCAGCCACATCTGGGTTCTGCTGCTCTGAAAAGCACTTTGATGCAAGTTACAATACAAACTACATGATGGAATTGGGAAATAAACTGACATGATAATTTGGCTCCAGATACTAACTCCAGCTGTGGAATCGTAAGTCAATTTAACTGTAGACTTTTGCTCTTAACTTTTATTTTACAACAACAATTTAGTTACCAAGAAACATTTTATGGATTGTTGTTGCTAATTTCTTTTTCTTTTAGGAAAGTGGATTTCAGCTGAAAGCAATTCAAATTGAGATCCTCTTATTTATCCCCAGAGTACACTGGTTCACAGAAATAGTTACAACTACCACTTGTCATGAACAAAGTGTGCAGGATTTGGCTCAGGAGACATGAAACATAGGGTATAGGCCAAAAGGTGCATGTTTCATCACCCCGGTCCATTAATATGCCTCCGTCCTCTGCTAGAGATTCTAAACCCTCCAACCATCACACTTGCTCCCACTGGTAGAGCTGCTCTAGTGCAACAGTTGGAGTGCTAGAGTAGACTACTCACTAACATTTTCACTACTATCAGCTTACTCTGCTCAGAGAAAGCCTAGACAATGAAGTGGTGTTGTGAGCTGTTCCATATGTCAATGCCCTCTGTTGCTACTTCTGAGGGTACTGCACCACTGGCAATGCAACAGTGAGACATTTTAAGAAAAATGCCAGCCAACCAAATCAGTGCTAATACAGTTGTCTCCATGCCCACTGGGGTCTTTTCCTCTGGCATAGCTGGCAGAGCCTTTCCCCATGGTAGGAAAGACCTCTATGCTCTTATCAGAGACTGCCTATGTGAATGCCAGTTATGAGGCTGATTGTGATGCAGAGCTCATTTGAAATATCACCTCCTTCACAGGCAGTATAGTAGACCACTGTAATCTGTTAGAAACAGTTTGTTTACTATGGAATAGATAGATCTCAATGTAGGCTGATACCAGTGACCTAAAAGTAGAAGGCTCCAAACCCCACTATCCTCCTCTGAGTCCAAAACCAGTTTTAATCTTCTTTATTTCTACTATGCAATTTCATTTTTGGAATTACTGTTTTCTTTTCATTATTTGTATCCATTTTCACTATTTGTACCATTTGACTTTTAATACTTCCATATGACTACCTCAGTTCTAAACTCACTATAACTGTGCAATAGCAAATACTACTGATATTTTCCTACTATCTGTGAGGGCTTCAAAACGGTTTTTTAACATCAAAAATTATGGACCACAAGACACTTATCAGATCTGTTTCTTAAATGAAGAAATGCTCAATAAGGATATGAAGTAACAGAAAAGATATTTTGTCAGAGCATTGAAGGATGAAACAAATGCATATGGAAGCACTTTGGTTAAATATATTACCAGAAAACTATAAGTTACTATCCTAGAAATAACTGTTTTAAAAATCTGCATGTGTGAGACAATTAGAGAAACTTGAGCTAATCTCTGTTGTTGTCTGTAACCATAAGAAATTAAATCATTAAGCATGCTATATTTGATCTGTATGATGGTCACATGTTATTGCATCCTTTATACCTAAGGCTATATTTTTGTTACATTAAATTCCAAATAACTGTATACTTTTGTCCCCTTTTACAAGAACGTATTTTAGATTTTAGGCACGTGCCTGCAGGGAAAGTATCTGAGGTTCTGGAGTTCAGGTTGTGTATTTTAGTTTGAAGAACTGGACTTCTACACTGGGTTTTTGGCGTAATTGAAAGGGACTACTTTTAAGGAACCGATGAATCCTCTGATTTATTTAGGCATTATTTGTTCGGCTAGTAAACCATCTGCCAATCACTCCTTTTATCAATGCAGCCTCCTTTCCCAGGCCTGGACGTCCTGCACTGTACTTATTTTCCAGTTGTGGTTGACTGATGATATTGTGATATACGCAGCACTGAGATAGTCTAGTAGCCTTTTTACCCAACAAGTTCAGAACTTCTTACTAGACTTCTATGCTTCTCCACATAAAAGTGTTTCAATTGTTTACATAAATTGTTTCTTCTTCCTCTTCCACATTTCATATACATCTCAAAACACCAAGAAAAGTGTGGAAATGTGGCTTTGTAAGTATAAAATAAGCCATAAAACTGGCTTGTTGGTCCTCACATTCCACTCTGGTTCATTGCTATGTGAATTACACAGCTATAATTCTACAGCAGGCAATGAGGTTGCAACAGAGAGTAGGGAACTAGAGCTAACAACTATTTAAAAAAACAACTTTCAGTGATACTGAGTAAATGAAGTAGCATTCAATAAACCAAACTTGTGATGAAATTTGGCTGGTTTTTAATTCATAATTCATTCATGAAGCAACTTCAATATCTGTGAATGTATGCAATGTTTGCATGCTGTCACCAAAGTTTGGATAAATGTCATTCATGAAATGCTCAGGTCAAATATATGCTATTCATTTTCATTTGTTGTGTGTGATTGTCAAATGCTACCATTTGTAATCCTTGATTGGCTAACTGCAACTTTTTAAGCAGGAAAATAATGGACAATCAATTATGAATAGCAGTTAAGAAATATGATTATGAAAACAACACATTCATGGAACTGGGGAGATTTGTAAACAGGAGTATCTGTGGGCCTCAAATATTTGATACTTTAACCTGATCAACAGCCCACTGAACTGAACAAAAGATTCATGGTGACTGCCATTATTTTGTATCACACCCATAATGAGCAATCTGGGTTAAGCTCTGATGGCACTGGAGTCCATTATAGTTTTACATTGACTTCACTGGGGCAGGATTTCACCTTGTGACTTCGCAAATATTTAGCAGATGGAATTTGAGATTATTCTCCACTGTCTGTGTGTGCCTGCTTTTTTATTGTTTGACAAGCTCTAAGCAATACTAAAGAATACATGATAACCTGGAGTGGAAACATATTTAGGATTTCTTACCAAATAACTTCACAGTAAAAATTGTATATATGAAAAATGTTACAGAAGACTGATGGTAAAAGAGGTTGCAAAAGTACATAGGTGATTTTCAATAATCGATCTGTTCTCACCAAACATTTATAGAATATTAGGGGCTGTTTGACTGGACTATTTGCAGCATGAACTCAGTAATTTCTTAAACTGAATATGATGGGAAGCATAAAAAGCTATCTAAAGTGCACTTTGGAAAACTGTTGTACATGCACACTAAGGAGAAGGGGGCCAGGGGGAGAGACCAGAAACAAAGAAACAATTAAATATCAAATGGAATTTATTTCATATCATCCTTCTGGTTGAATTGGGCAAACCATTTCAATATGCTGCCTTCTTAGCAGCAAACCATGGTTTGAAAAATCAAATGAGATAATGTTTATGGATTCATATGAGTCATGATTCAGAACCTTAAGCATTTTATTACATAGAAAATATATTTATTATATGTTTACCTATTAATAGTAAAAGGTTGGCATATTTGTGAACAGTCACCTAAATGTACACACGCAGAGATAATGGACTCATATTAGTAAAAGTCTGTATTTTTAGGCAACAGATGTGTACTGTAGCCCAGTTTGCATATTTACTTCCATATTTTAGATGCACAATACCTATTTTCAACCCTGCATGCAAAAAAGGGGCACTGAATACACATTTTACAGTCAAACTTTTAATGACTTTCTAGCCTTCATTTGAGAATGTGGCCCCTAAATTGTATTTTCAAGTGGCTTTCAATTAAAGGAGGTTTTAAGCAGTTTGACACGTCATCCATTTTTTCCATTGTAGATAATGGTCACTAAATAGACACAGAATAGTAACTGAAACATACATTGGAACACCAATTTGTGCTTGGATGCAAGAGTTAAGGAGAAAGAAGGAAACATAATGATAGCTGGCTCATTTTCAGAGATATGTTCCAAAGGAGTCCTGTGGCACTTAAAAAGACTAACGAATTTATTTATCACATGAGTTTGCGGGGAAGAAAATCCCACTTCTCCCATGAAAGCTCATGTGATAAATAAATTTGTTAGTCTTTACAAGTGCCATAGGACTTCTTATTCATTTTTGGAGAGTTATCTTGAGTAAGGAAACTAACAAGCTGCTTACTACAATGGTTGTCATTAAAAACCCAGCGTTCACTAATTCTGGCCATACATTGTATTGAGAGATTGCAATAAGAACATGCCTACAGTTGGAGCACGGTGTGTGATTCCCAGCTCACAGAGATGTATCTGCACTACCTCTAATCAAGTTAGCACCTGAATATAGCTGTATGCACAGTGAGATGGCTGGCATCCAGAAAGAGCTCAGAAATTATACTTGGGCAGCTAGCACAAGCCTCTGTCTAAAGCAAACTTTGGAAAGCTACTGTCCAGGTGAGTCAATGCTGGTACATCTACAGAAGCTGGGGATGAAACCCTACTTCCAAGTGTAAGTGTACCTTAATCTTTCTAGGTAAATATTGTTTGTTGATATCTCAGTCGTCACTCTGACCTACCTGATTTTTCAGTAGTGCCCACTGTTTCAGTCAAGACATCTCTTCTTGTTTTATTTTTGTAAAGCAAGATTCAGATTGGTATTTAAATGACTGTCTAATGAACCTCTAACCAATCAGTTTCTACCAGACTGAATGATAGTACTCCCCAACTTGTACAAATCAACATGTTTCCATTACAGCAGCATAGTCCAAGTTACCACTATACACTAACAATTATCAATAGAGCAGTTCCAGATTACACAAGCTGATGATTTGGCCGACTGAATATGGCATTTTAAAAAACCATCCATCCCCAAGACTGCCACTACCTGATGCACATTAATGAAATGCCCATTAGATTTACAGGAATATTCATATATGATTATATGTTTAAATTAAAGATGTCAGTTTCCATGTAAGACACTATGTGGTGGTCACCAGACGGAGAGGGGTAGAGAGAGAGATTCACAGGAATTGAAAGGATGTTCCAGAAGAAGTCATGAGCCAGGCAATGTAACAGTATCAGGTAGTGAAGTGCTAATCATATTCTTATTTTTTTATGAAAATGATTTTAAAATGATTAAAAAATGTTAATCTATGACCAGCCACAGCACTGACTGAAACAGTCCTGCCCCCATTATTGGTAACATTATTACAAAGCTGGGCAAAGTCAACTACTACAGGAGAAGCCCAAGAAAAAAACAGAATGCCTCTATTCATCACTTACAACCCCCAAGTCGGACCTCTATAGCACATCCTCAGGGATGCACAGCCTATTCTACATGACAATCCCTCACTCTCTCCAGCCTTGGGAAACAGACCTCTCCTCGCTTACAGACAGTCCCCCAACCTTAAACAGACACTTAACAGCAACTACAGACCTAAAAACAAACAGAACCATTAAAGCAGGCTCATCTTCTTGCAACAAACCATGCTGCTTTGCCCACGTATCTGCACAAAAGACACTGTTACGAGACCTAATCAAACCAGCTACTCCATCAAAGGCTCATTCACCTGCTCAACCACTAATGTGATTTATGCCATCCTGTGCAAGAAATGCCCCACTGCCTTATATATTGGACAAATGGGACAGTCTCTGCACAAAAGAATAAAAGGGCACAAATCTGACATCAGAAATCATAACACTCTAACACTACTGGGTCAGCATTTCAATCTGTCTGATCAATCCATTAATGATTTGCTAATTGTGGTTCTCAGATAGATGAATACCAGATCAAGGCTCCAAAAGAAGCTGCCAAAATTGAATTTATTTGCAGATTCGGTTGCATTGGTTTAGGACTTAATGG
>ML682004.1:14757847-14886595 GCA_007922195.1 Podocnemis expansa | reverse complement strand
CACTGGTGCTATGAGTCTTCTCTTTCTCCCAGATGTTCTTCCAGTACTGTTCAGTTTCTGCTGGTGGTGGCTCTGCTGTTATTGTGATGTTGCACTGCAGTTGGGAGTACACCTTGGATGGTTCTTTGGAGAACAGGGCATTTATCTTTTTGGCCTCTGCTTCTCTAGTGTATCTCCTTAGCCTGGTGGCCAGTGCTGTGAGCCTTTGCTTAGCAGTCTCGAGGGCTTCAGATGGAGTCAGGCCCTTGTATTTTCTCAGTAGCCGAGTCTTATCCTTAATCTCTACACCCTTCTGTAGTTCCACCAGCCGGCTAGCTTCTCTCCGGGTTGCCTTGATCTTATCCTCCAACCTCATTATCCGGGGGGGGGGTATGTACTGGTGTTCTTCTTGATTGTGTAGCCAAGCATCTCCAGGATTACAGAGGCTATAGCGTATACCAGTTCATTGATTTCAGTGATGGTGGTAGTAGGAATTGTCATTAGGGCTCTATTGGCTTCTTTTAGCATACTAGCTGATGGTACTTCTCCAACAAGCCTTGGTAATCGGTCTCGAGGGTTGACTGTAGCTAGTTTATCCATGATCTTATGCCTCATATCAGCTGCTGTGCTCTGTAATGGAGGGAGTGGCAGTGAAGTTCCAGCTTCAGGTGTTGGCTGCACATCTAGTTGTTCTTCTGGGTCTTCTTCCTGAGTCTGGGATGTAATGTGGAGTTGGTCTATCTCCAGTTGTGAGAGCAGCTGCCTCTTTACTATGCTGAAGCGTTGGATAACTAGCTGTTTCTCAGTTAGTGTGGATGTAGGTCTTTTGTCCATCCATAGTTCCGTCATACATTTCATATATCCCCTCTCATTAGGTCTACTGTTGTAGTAGCATTCCATCAATTCCAGGTTCTCTTGTCTCATCCATGCATGGTTTGTTCCAGTAGCCCACTTATCGTCAGATTGTCCTGGTTCCCCAACATCTGGCGCGGACCTTGATAATCCAGGTGACATCTGAGCCGGCGTGACTCTCCTAGTTCGTGTCACTCTCCTATTCGAGGTAGGCAAGGAAGGCGTTAGGGGGTCTTTTGCCCAAGGACCCCTACTAGGAAGGTAGTGAGGTACCCACCGGGATTTGAACCCCGGTCTCCCGTATCAAAGGGTGTCACTCTTAACCACTACGTTTTATATATATATATATATATATATATATATATATATATAAAAAAAACAATTAATGCTACACACAGAAACTAGGGACAATGTCCAGTAAACTAATCCCATGCAGATCTTTCTTTTCCCTTCAAAACAAGACTCTCTTGCCATTTTTTTTCCACGAGCCATCTTTTCTTGGATTTCCTACTCCAAAATTAGTTTTTAATATGCCTATTACAAAACATTGAAATAGCTTTTTTGGTAGCAGGTTTTGGGCAGCACCCCAGAAAAAGATGTCCTTAAACTAAGATATCAGGCTATTGCCCAGTCTCAGCAGCAACTAATTATGTATATAGAAATTGTAAGGGCTCTAAGATGCAATAGGCTCAGCAACTGAGCAAGTTAAGGATGCACTTGGGAGCCAATGAGCAGCAGAGAAGGGGCTCAGCCCCAGGTCAGAAACCAGGAAGGAACTTGCTCAGCTGCATCTGTAGGTTTCTCAGCTGCATCGTGAACTTAGAGGGAATGCTAGGCTCATAAGATTAATAGACTATATTCAGAAAGTACATTAAAAGGGGGATTTTCTAGAGCCCTCAGCATTGGCTTGATTCTGCCCCCATTTAAGTCAGGAAAAAGGGTACCACTGATTTAAAGACAGAAAAAGTTAGGCCAATAATGAGTGCTTTTACAAACTTCCCAAAAGTGTTATAATAAGCGATTGGTTAGATATCTGGATATACCAGGATGATCAAGTAGGCAACTCTACCCACCTGTAACTCTCTGGGATCATTCAAGGGTCTTCCCCTCCTCCAAATAATAAGAACCTGAGGCTTCCCCCAATGCAAGCACCCATGCTGGTTTATTTATAACAGTGCAAAGTAGCATACCCACACCCAACAGGCCTGTGTAGACAGAGTTCCTACCCTTTCAATACCAGGAGACCCACTGAGCTCTTAAGCACAAAGTTTCCTCCCCAGCCACACTATACTAAGGTTTCTCCTGCAACAGTCTTATTTATTCAGCCCCAGCCAGGGCACAGCTGTCCCCATTTACCTCTTCAGGCCAGGGTCTAGCAGAATTTAATCAGTACCATCAGCTGGGGATCCTCTCCTCTGCCTTTTGCAGCCCACCAATGCATTTACCCTAGCACAGACAGCAGGGCATCCGTGGCTGAAGCTCTGAGGGGCTTGTTTCCCTACCACTCTACCCCAATAGCTATAGCATAATGGCAGATGTGGAGACTAATTCTGAAGCCTTTGCTCACACCAAGCAGTACCTTACTCTGTAAGTACAGACATATATGGCCCGTCTTAGTGCCAAATACCATAGAGACACAGCACAATAAATGGTAAACACAACACATAGGATTCTTCCTCCACAACTCACAGCTGTCACACAGCTTTGACAAGCTCACCATACTGCATCCTGCCCAGTTACCTACATCAAACCACACTTGTCACAGTCATTCCCTGCCTCTGGCATCTGTTACAAGTCCCTGCAAAACTTGCTTCAATCTTCCTCCACTCATCTGACCCAGACATCCTACAAACTCAAGTTTTCCTTGTCTGATCATCTTCATGATATCCAGCATCAGTTCAGTTATGCAGTAAATTAGGCTGATTGCTACCTTGTTAGTCATGTGTGGGGTATAGCTAACATGCAGTAATTCCCTGTAGCATTTCATTTCAAAGACAGAAGGTGTCCTACTGTCCTGTTTCTTTAATGTCAATGTCTCACAAGCACATAGCCAGATGCTGTAGACAAGAACCTGCAGCAATTTCTTTTTACGCTTCATGGCATCATTATCTTTGCATCTCAAAATATGGTTGAGTGCCATGGCAGTCATGAATTCAATCTTATGTTCAGTCTCTAAATGTTCAGTATCACTTGTAGTCAGACTAACCAAGTATTTGATGTACTCAGAGGAGTCCACCTCTTCAGATGTGGGTAGAAATACCCTAACTTTTTCAACAGACTTGAATATCAACATTCTTTGCTTTCTATGCAATATATTTGGATCAAATTCTTTGCTTCCACTGCTACTTTTTCTAGAAATTTTTGCATCTGATTTTGGTAGAACAGATCAATATCAGCAGCATGGTATAGATGATTTATTTTTTATCCATCAAGGGGTACCCATGACCATAGGTTTCCATCAGTGACTCTTCTTAAAATTTCTTCAGGATAACTTTTGAAAAGGGTCTGTGATAGCAAACAGCCAGACTGACAGATATCCTGAAGTCAAAACAACTACTTTGCTCAGGCCCCACAAAAATCAAAGCTGTCACACTGCCACAGAGATATTCTCTCAGCCTTATTACATTTTCAACTCCAGCCAGCTGCAGGACTTACCACAGAGTTTGAGATATATACTGTCAAAATATTGGTGATAAAGCCCAGCTGGACAACTACAAAAGGGTATTTGAGGACAGGTATGCCAGCCTTAGAATATTGAAGATCCTTTTCCCTGAAGGCCAAGAAGGAGATGCCTACAGATGATTTAGAGACACCTGATCAGGAGTGCCACTGGCCCAGGAAAAGACCCAGAGCTCGGGCACTGAGACTCAGGGCTCAAACCCCATAGGTCCAGCACCAGCAACACCCCTGCACATGAACCTAAGTAAAGGCTACTTAGGCCTACTAAAACCCCACTTCTGTTTTGGGAAGTGGAGATACAAGCTAACAGAAGGCTTCCAGTAGTAGGAGGAGAAAGTCCCTCCCAATACAGGCAATAGTGCTTCTCTCCACAAGGGAAGCAGCTAAAGAAAAAGCCTAGGCACCTAACTGGGGAGGGGCTCATACAGCTCTGACCCCAAACTGGCACCACCACATCTACAGCCTCACTGAAAGAGCCAAGGAAAAGTACTCTCCCTAGGGTTTGCGCTTTACAGATTTATAGACTCACTTCAACCCCTAGACATAAACCAAAGCCCATCTCAAACACCCCAACAGAGAGGTGCTGAGCGGAGAAACCAAGGACTCATCCAGAGTGGAGCAGATATACCTTAAGCCCACCCTGCTAAAGGAGATAGCTGTTACCCAGCAAAACTAAAGGGTGTGCTTTGCAACACAGTTTAGCAAAATCCACAAGGCATGGACCACTTTCCCATCATTCTTCAGCTGGGAATTTCTTTATTATGCACACAATTCTTTTCAGGTTGTTATGTAGCTGTATTTTGTAACATGTATCAAAAATGTGTGGTCATGGCCAAAAAAACAGGGTCCACCTTTTTTTATGAACAGGAACGATTAGGAACTGTGTCCAACTCTTGGGCCATCTTCCAAAATCCCAAATCACACTGACTAGCTTATGTCATGATATGAGTGCCTTTTCACCATTATTAATTAGTTCTACTTGCACGTTATCCACTCCAGAGACTTTTTTGTTTTTCAGTGTCTGTATTGAAGCCCTGGGACCACTTGTGGAGTAAAGTACTATTCCACATGTCTTTGGAAGGCAAAATCTGGCCCTGAGTTTTTTAGTCCTAATCTGAATTTGATTGTTCTTTTTGCTATTAAGAAACAAGACAGGAACTAAATGTGTTATAATATTCTCATGCAGTAGGTGTTTCACAAGAGAATTGCACAACATTATCATAACCATTCACTGCTTTTAAATTGTAGCTCTCTTTTCCTCTGCTCCATCTCCACACATCATTTTTATTTCTGCCTATGTGACAGTCATTGTATCAAGTTTTGTAAAGCATTATCTACTCTCTTCCCTACCTTTCCACAGCAAAGCTGTGAGACTTGTCTGTAGGATGCCATGCAAAAATTAATTGCATTGTAAAAATTCCTTGGACTCTCTTTCTACTCTCCTAGTGACTCTTGTCCTCATTTGGCATTTTAACTAATGCTTCACATAGTCCATCCCCTTAAAGAGAATAGTTAGAAATTATTCCCAAGGAGCCTCTAAAAGCTTTTTTGTTCTTTTGTTTTTGTAATTTTGCCTTCTATTTTCTTTACAGCTCTTCCCAGTGTGTATTACTTTATAGCTGTCATTGTTGTACTTGCTTTACTATCTATCAGCACAGTTCCACAGCAGATTGGAATCCATCTGTGTTTTATTGGTTGTTTCCCTCTGTGTCCTCTTCTTCTCCACAATTTAGTGTCATCAGTAATTTGAACAAGTTCACAATTGTTTCCTTCTTTCAACTCATTTATAGTGATTAAAACCAGCAGAAGTCCAAGTACCAATTCCAATGGGAAGGCAAGTAATGTTTACCAAGCTGAACAGATAGTACTTATTTGCTATTGAGGCAGTGAGATTAATTGGTAGTGGAACCAGATCTAGCCTGCTGACTAGCAGAAAGAGAAGCTATTAGGCATGTGTCACAAGCATCCAGCAGGAGAGGAAGACACTTGAGATGGAACAATGATATGTGGGAGGTTAGTTCAGAAATGACCTGGAAGCCCTAGCTTCTGATTCTCCTCTCACATCACTGTAAGTCAGAGTTGCACTAATGAAACAAACTCAGAGGAGAATCAGATCCTGAATGCTTAGCTGAACTGTACTCAAAATATTGGAATCTAATAGCCTGGTTTTGTGAGTTGCACAGCATCTCCAACAAGGTGCTGACTTAACTGGAGTTGAAAGTGCCTCAGACCAAATAGAAGGCAAGCAGGATCACATCCTGAACAGAAACACAAAACAGCTAAACAGACATATTATCCATAAGGAACATTATTTCCAAGCCTTTTGATCTTTGCCCCTGGTATGTTTGGCTATGTCTACTCTGGCAAATAAGTCTGGACTAAGAAAGCTTAGTCTGGACTAATTTAACCCATGGCTACAATAGGCATTCATAGGTTTGAACTAAAAAATTTCTTAGTTTGAACTAAGAAAAACTTAGTTCAAATTTTGTAAGTACTGGCATTTAGTCCAGACTTACGCACTCAGCTCAAACTTTAGTTCAAACTAGGCGTGGGCAAGACTCAGACTAAGGCTTAGTTTAAATTTAAGAAGTTCAAACTAAGCTGGTTAGTTCAAACTAATTGCACACCCTATTTTGAACTAAGCATTAGTTTGAACTAGAACATGCAGTTATTTCAAACTAATTGGCTCGAGGTTAGTTCAAACTAATCTGAGTTCCAACTAAGAAGTCCAAAATAACTGTGGCTAGTGTAGACGTAGCCTGTCTGTCCTTTTTATGTTTAAGTCCCCCATCAGTACTTCTAACATTTATAATGTGAACTATGCAAAGTTTCTGACTTTGTTTTCATTATTGTATATTTGCAGAAACTCTAACTTCACCATCTCATAGCCTTGGCCCAAATCTATTTCAACTTTTCAGGAAGTATTTGGCTATTCAAACTCATAATGGGAGATGGCAGAATTCACCTAGGCTCAGGGTCCAATTGGGTGCATTTTATCTGAAGCAATTCATGCCAAACACAAAACCTGTTCTCTGTTGGACATGTCTTATGAGTTTCCCAACTAAAGGATGCTTCCTCCTCTCATGCTTGTGTAAACCAGGAAGAACTCTACTGAAGGCAATAGTGTCACACCATTGTAAGCAATACGTGAAGTACGTTGAAACAATAAGATGCGCTTTTGCCATACCAAAGCAGGAGGAAATGGAACTGTTGTTCGGTGCTGCTTTTCTAGCCAGGGAAAAGCAGCAGACCTTCCATTACTAGAGTGTAAATGAGATCTGAGTTAGGCATTAAATGAAATCAGTACCGTGTATGGGGTTTAGTGACATGACTCGTGTCAATCACAGTACGAGTCAAGCTCCTTTCATCCACTTTCAATTTGCCACCACTGTTTCAACGCAAGAATGATCAGCATCCGAAACAGGTTTACAGACTCTAAGAATATGGACACATTTGCAAATTGTGTCATTTCTGCTACCCATTTTCTTTTTGAAGACATCTCTTGGATTTTCATCGGTGAAACAGAAACCTGCATGCAAAGGGCAATTAAGGAGCTCGCAGTCTTCTGTCAAAAACTTTTGCTGTCCATGAGTGCAGAGGATAACAAAAACATGTTTTAGTCAGTCACCAGAATGGAAACAATGAGCTTCCCTTGAAGGATGGGAGGGATGAGCCCAGAAGATCCCAGGATTGGGTTGGGCTGGTTCCTAGCTCTATAATGAGTTGTAATAAAATCCCAGATTCAAATGCCTCAAAATTCTGGGACAGAGCAAATCCTGATTCTGCTGCTTGGGTTGATCTTTAGCAAGAACATTTGTTTCCCCTGGTTTTAAAATGAAATCTTTTTCTTTTCAGTCAATGTAAATTAGCAGATTCCTGGCTTAACAGAGGAGTTGGTCTCTTCCCACCAAATTTGTGCCACCTTACTACATGATCCAAAAGGGGCATACTCACCCCATTCATTTCAGTCCAACTATTCATGGTGTACAGTGCTACTCAGCATGTGCCAGGGCATGAGATCTAGCTCCTGTTACCATTTATTGCTACCAGCGAACATGTCAGTAAAATGTTTATAAAACACAAATTTCTTATTTGCTCAGCTATCCACATGTTCTGTAGAAATACTGGCACCAATTCTCCAAACAGTTCCTTATAAATATTTCAGCATCATAAATGAAATTCGTCTCATCAGTTTGGGAAGCTGAAGGGTTTTTTCCCCCTATTAATTTAACAGTATATGCATGAAATTACTGATTCCATATTTCAATTAGTGGCCTTTTATCATTTTTTTTAACCATGATACTTCTATTTCTTCTTTCTCCCCAGGATCTGTTTTGGGGGGGGGGGGTGGGGTTTTTTTTTTTTACAATTCCATCCTCAATGATAGTTTTCTTTTCCTTACATTTTCCAATCCCAAAAAGAAAAATATGCAGATTTAGTTTTTGGCTGAGATCAAAGCGTCAGTGTACTAGGTGTTTATAGATGATAAAAGAGTGTCGTTGCCCTGCTTTGCCAAACAGAGACCAGTTGTGCCTTCCTTAACCATAGTAAAGGGTTCACTCACATATACTCCTATTGATTATTATATTCTCCTGTTGGCTAATATTCAAGGTTGAGTAGGAAAGAGGCAGGAAGGAGCATTATGGAATTGTGCTCTATTATAGACTCTTGCAAAAGCCCCATTATAGATTTCTGGTAGAGGTGGAATTACAGCAGATCACTGGCTGCTCAAACTCCCAGTCAGCCTGGATGGTTGAGGATCAGGGAACTTCATCAGGCTCCTTGTGACCTCTGTTCACCACTACATCTCAGCCAACCCCAAACCAGTGGAATATTGTGGGAAATATATTTATTGAAGATAATAGGATTCCAGTGTAAGCCCTTGTCTTTGTGACCCAGTCAGACCCCTAGATGAAGTGAAAAACATGGCGGCCTGTGGGAGAATTAAGTATGAACTCACCAGTGATGCCAGACATGAAGGAGGAGAAAAGTATCAAGAGAAACCCAGGAAGAGATTAAAGAACAAAGGTATGAAAAGAACTAGTTATGTCAACTGAATTTAGGAGGAGGTGAGTAAAATTCCAGCCCTTGGCTGTGATACTTTCATATATAGAGGTGGCCAAATATGGCTGAACTTGTTCCAAAAATCAATGTTTTTCAAAGCTAAACAGATGACTTCCATACAGAGAAAAAACCTTAAACTACTTGTTTGTACAACTGTGGTGCTGTCTATCTAACCGAACCCAGGAAATAGACCCCTGACATACCAATGTTATAAGGGAGGAAAAGTGTCTTAGAACCCTTCCTTGGAATAAAGTGTACAGTGGGTATTTATGCATTCATTTTATGGATTTTTTTATATAATGTGTCATATTAGAAAGCCCAAGAGTTTTGTTGTTTGTTTTTTATGTAAGTTATGTATCTGTCTAAGATACTTACATGGTCTCTAATGGCAGACTATGTGTTTACCTCACAGCACTCCTGTAAGGTAGGGCAGGGCCATTACTCCCATTTTACAGTGTGGGAACTGATGCACGCACAGAGAGACTGACTGACTTGCTTCAGGCTCACTTGCTGGTGGAGTCTCTGTACCTTAAAAATCATTAAAATGTGATTTGAGGACTTTAATAACTCAGTCAGAGGTTAAGGGTCTATTATAGTGGATGAGGTTCTGTGGCCTGCATTGTGCAGGAGGTCAGATTACGCAATCATATTGGTCCTTTTTGACCTTAGGGTCTATAAGTATATGAGATGCATACAAAATCCGAAGCTGATCAGGGGACTGATCTCAGGTTTCCAGAGTCCCCTACACATTTTATTTAACTTACACTTTATATGCATTGGGCTTGTTCCACAATCCATTGACGACCAGGCACACAGAGCATATAGAACACCCTCTTTATATTGAGCCCCTAGGGACTCAAGCCATTTGTTCAGTTTAATCAGTGGTTTGTTATAGGGATGGTTTGCAGAGAAGTCCTCCAGCCCTGGGGCTGTGGAGGGAAGAGACAGCTCTCTTCCCCCATATTATGACCCTGGAGCTGGAAAAGTACTATATCCCAGCCACGACTCCAGGCTGGAGAACCTAACAGTCCCTGCTGCATCTCCTGGGGTTAGAGGAACCACAGCAGGTAGCGCTGGAGGAAAATCCTAGAAGCACATTTGCTATAGCCCAAGCTTTGTTACTGCAAAGGATGTTATACTAAGAGTCTTTATAGTTTGTATTTATTTCCTGCAGTGAATTTCCTTACCTTGAGTCGTCCATAACTGCATGTCGCTTTATATTGTGCATGATACACTATGTTCTTTTCCCAGCTAAGCTTTCAAATTATTTAACAAAAACCATGTAGATACTAGAATACCCACAAATGAAAAATGGTAAGTAACATTAACACTAACCACTATTCTATTTTTGAAAATGATCACCAGTTCATTTCAAGTAATTTTGTGACACAAAATCCTTGATGAACTGGGTGAAAAATTCAATCTGCTTGAAGACTGAGTAAATTTGTTTTCAGTGGCTATCTTTTCAGCACTGCCATTAAAAAACAAAACAATAAAAAAGCCACTTTTCATGCAACAGCAAAGAATAGGGAGTTTTAAACACTTATTACAAGTTGAAAGTGATTTGAAAATGAGACTGCTCCAAGTGGAGAACTTACAGTGTTTATAAATAGAAGGAAGAGGAAGTGTGAAACTCTAACGCAGTATTCCCTTTAGCATTTGCAGTTTGTGGAACCCCATGAAATCAGAAAAGTCAACCAATAATTTGAATCCTTAAGTCTAGCAAAACAAAGAACTGAACATAACAACAACCTGAAAGCAAATGAATATATTTAAAAAAAATTTTGAAAATAGCAGTCTAGAGGCCTATAACAAGTATTAGGGGATCTTCCCCACCCACCACTCCTGTTATCTCAAAGTCCTTTTCCACATAACTACAAGAACATCTGAGAATAAGTGAAAGACTCATTTTGATATTCAGTCATCTGAGATTCCTTATCAGAAGTTTTCAGAGTCCGTGGCAGTAGGATTTAAATAGTAACATGAACTCATGCTTAATGACTTTAGGAGATAATTCAATTTGTTTTTTCAAATGGCTATATAGTAACTGGCTGTGGAATATATTTCTTTTGTCAGTGGATGTCACAATTCATCCCATTTATCCAATGGGCATGTTCTTGCGATAAAAATATAAATATTGACATGCTGGAGTTAGCATAGCTTCAAGTGCCAAGTGCACAAAAGCTAATGGACATTAATAAAAACATCTGCATCATCTTCACATAGTGTTGGGAGTGAAGCTATAAAAATAAAGCAACCAAAAACCCACAATCCACATATTCTTCTGAATCTACACTTGAGAAGACTGCATTATCCTTCCAGCAGTGCACATCCAAGGAGTCTCAGTAGGCAATAACCTCTCATTTTAACTCAGGCCTAACCAAAAACACTAACCCTTTTAAATCCACTGTTAGCCGTGTGATCAGATTTAAAAGACTGCTGGGAAGCAGCCCCACAGTTTCTCCATGTCTGCCAAATTTGACTGCTAAAGAGAATTAAAATTAATAAAAATATTTCTGGCAAGTTCAGACACTGAATCATGAAAAGCTCCTACTACACATACACCCCTAACCATGGTGCTCTTTTCTCCCATTCAAAATGATCTCTATAAATTTTCTTGGTTTGCCTTGTGTGCTATTAAACAGATTTGGATGTACTCATTAGGAACGATGATAAATGTATCTGAGTTCTGGCAAATTTTGTAAACAAGACACAGCTAAAGATAGACCAAATCCAGAACTATTCATTTGAATCATTGCAACCTATGGGAGAGTCTCAGAATGGGATGAAGCTCTGAACCATATTTTGTTTTTCTAGAACAAAAAACAACCAGCCAAACTTCAGATCATCCCAAGTTCTGAACATCTATGAACACAGGTAAACAGAAGGAAGATTCAAATTGAAAAAGGAGGATTTTCAATGTTTTATTTACTTTTAAAAAAATAATTTTAAAATTTAATTCCATGTAGAAAATGGGTGCAAAGCCCTATAATATCAAAGTAGTAGTATTTTATAGCCACTTTCCACAGGTGTAGATGAACACCTAAGATGTAAGGAAGTGGAAAATCTGGTCCTCAAAGTTTGGTACTGATTCTACACTAATTTCTTTATTACTCTTTCAATCTAATTCTCTCACCTTTTTACTTGTGTGCATGTGCATGTGCTGATAATGGTGCATGTAAGGATTTCAAAGCATTTCATAGTTCAGACTAGGTCTAGTACGTAAAAATATTTCATCTTAGAAGTTTTTATCACAAAAAATAGGAAGCTTCAGGCGAAGCACTGCTAGCAGAAAAATAACTAGAATAATTTGAAAATTGTAGACACTACAACAGATTTTTTTAGTTTCCTTTCATTTAATTTTTTCTTCCTTCAATTTAGAAATACAAGATATTTGGGGTAGTTTTGACGGAACCCAAGTCATAATGGGCCATGTCTACATTGATGGTGGCAAATTCACTGCCGTCAGATTGATCTTGCCAGATTGGCTTAGCTGTCAGTTAAAACCCATTAAGTCAATCTGGAGATTGACTTAATAAAACCACTTTCTCAAATGGAGTAGCACTGCATCAACAGGAACACATTTCCTGTCAGTGCACTGCACTGAAGGGGAGTCAGGAAGTCGATGGGAGTTACTCAAGCTACTCTGCATAGCTTGTGTAACTCCCATCAACTGCAGCTGAATTTTGCCACTAGTGTAGACCTGACCATGGTACATATGTGCAACTAGTTGCCTTGGACTGGAAAAACTAGGAGCTAAATTATTGCCAGGCAAACTATGGTGGAGGTGTCAGACTGCATAATTGAGACAGCAAGAGCAGCGAATACTTTGGACCTGTAAGGTACTGAGTCTGGTAGAATTCAGTGGTGGAAGTATTTGAAGCAAGTCTGGGGAGTGTACGAGTCCCCAGCAGACAAGGGCCTGTAGCAGCCCATCCTTTTCTCTGGAAAGGTCCTTGGCTCAGTCCCTGGTGTGTCACTCACAATGATTGCTACTTGCAGTTTGAGGGAAAAGCAGTTTTCCTTTTAAGGTAAAATAGAAATAAGAGCAACCAGAATCAGCTAAAATTAGTTGTCAACATGGAAAATTCCATCTCCATCTGGCCTGAAGTAGAGGGTGCACTAGATATCTTGTCACCACAGCTATAAGAATGGGCTTTGGGAGCATAAAGAGTATTCCATTTAACAGCTATGCATGTGACATGGAACATGCTCCATTCTATTTTTTTGTTGTTGTTGTTACGATGTTTGTTGTTCAAATGGTATTAACTATAGGAGGCCTCTCTGATAGTAAGAGGATGTATCAATGCTGTAGTTGGTCAAAAAATGGTGGGAATACTTCAAACCAATGAGCATTTTTCCTGTTTGTCTGTCTGTCATAGTTTGTAAAGGTCATCAATATTTCAAATTTTGAAAAATGTCCCGTCCAAAGGCAATGCAGGCAAAATGCTAACTTACAAAGGAGCAAGAGACATGATGTATATGTTCCTGCTCTTACTGCAACCCAGGGTGGAGCATTATTGGATGCCAGCTTGCATCCTTTATTCTTATTAAATCTTACAACCCTCTGTCTTGGAGAGACAGAGCTTCTAGAGCTCTGTGTCTCAGGAGGTTTTGTGGGAGGGAGGGGAATGTTCTGACAAAAATCACCCGGTCTCCTTTTGATTGATATAGAGGCACCAACCTTATCTTCCCCATGTCTCTGAACATCTTTAATAGGGTAGATGATGTCTCTGTAGGGCCTTCCAACACTTATTAATTTAAAATCACCTCATTAGTAGTAACAAAGTGGATTCTTCCCCTTAGGGACTAGATAGACACTGTGTTATGGCTGTTACAGACGTGCATGTACATACATGTACATACCCTTCTCTGGGAGTCAAATTCCATTTTTATGGATTCCAAACACAATATTCCAGTCCTGTGATAACTCATGACTCTCCTTACCATCACTTCTTTCATTTATGAGTCAACATCAGAGAGAAGTGGATTCTGCTGCCTCTCCCCTGAGCCTTGCTGGTAATTCAGACACTGAAAACATTGTAAATTCAAAGGAAGTTCTTGACTGCTCTAAGACTTCATGAGTCTCTCCCTTGATTTTTGTTTAATTTTCACCCATTCTTCTGTTTTTACTTTTATATGCATTATCCTTAAAAGTCTAATCTTGGATGAAAAAAATAAATGAGAAAACAATATCATTTACATGGTATTAATTAGTCAGAGATTGACCATTTCCCTTTATGGTCACCTAGGGTGAGATGTACAGTGCACCACGGCCATGTGTGTGTTGTGTCCACTGTCCATTCAGCATAAATTGCTACTCAGTCATTTGGTACTGTCTAGTAAAAGCCATCCAGCACTGCACTCTTCTATTGCCTTGTGAATTTATTAACTGAATCAAACATGTGGACCCAGTTAGAATTTACTGTAACACTATATTAAAAGCCTAGAGATTGGGCTTTTATAAAGTTGCCACTTGGTAGCTCTTTAAACATTGACTTTTAAATCAAACTTTGTAATTCTGGATAATTGAAGCATTATATCCAGATGGACAGACACTATTTCCTTAACCTGTGTATGAGACATTTTTAGCATTTGCTTTAATAATGTTTTTATATCTATTGAGTTGCATTAAAAAATTAAGGTGCACCACCTATCAGAAAATCATTCACCATAGATACGGTAATGCAGAATATAAGGTAGAGAAAGCAAATAAATAGGGAAAATGAATAGATAATCAATGTAATTTGTGAATGTTTTACCATATATTATATAAACAACTGAACTCATAGTTGACCAGTGCTGTTAGTATTCATTAAGCTTTCTAGCAAATATATATATTAGAAATGATTTAATTACATAGCTTTTGCTGGTTATTCAGATTTTAATATGTATGCTAACCATAAAGTCTATCCAACATTAATGTCCAAGGCTGGATTAAATGCAAGGGAGGGCTCATTTATGTCCATTAATTTTATTCAGTTTCAGTTTCAATACCATTTCAAAAGAATTTGTTTCCAAATGAGTAGGAAGTCCTGTTCTATTATAAGTTAACATTACTGTTCAGGAAAAAAATCATTTTACCATTAAAAATGCAAGAATACTTTAAAAATAAATGGCAATTCTCCTATATAGTGTCATAATTGTTAAATAATGACTCAAGACAACTTGTATTCAATTTCCTAATATTCATGAGGTCTGATTTAATGGGCTAATTAATTCAGAGGGTCATGATCCATGACTAGATTCTTATTGCCTGATACTAATTTTTTTTTCCTTGTTCAAATGACACTAGAAATGAAGAGTTCATCAATTCAGATTTGTCAATGGAGGAGCTCATATTAGGGCTTGATCCATTAATCCTGACTCAGACAAGTAGTTCCACTGATTGCAGGTAAGATGCTGACTTCAGTGAGAACAGGACATTATAAATGAATGATTCAGAGTCAAGCTTGCCACTATGGAGCTGGAATCAGGGGGCTTATTTCTTTCAGCTGCTTCTCACACAGGTAAACTCCATCACATTAGGCAGGTAGTTGACTTCAGTGGGAATACTCACGTGAATAAGGGTTGCAGAAACATTCCATAGTCCCGCAAAGAGATATCTTAGAGTGGATCTGTTAAAAATAAAATTTTTGGACCCCCAGAGTGTACCCCTGGGCAAATCTTGGGTCCAGGAGGCTCGTGCCCACCTTCGGATATCTCCTCACTCTGTCGCCCATACACGTTCAAAGAGGTAGCTCCACCAGAGGCAGACACTCAAATTTAAACCAATAACCATTTATTAGGGGAGTAAAGGTTAGAGGGACACGGCACAGGTAAGTAACACTGGTAAATAAAGATACCCAACAAAATTAATGAATGTTTTTACAACCCTTTCTGGATCCTGAGGATCCTTAGCTCCCAATCTCTGTAAATAATCCCTACCCCAAACCAGCCAGTCACTGTGGCTTGAACAAGGAAAACCTTCCCCCATTCCCTCCGGTACCCTCAGGTACACCCTTGTGGCTCCCTCCTAGGTGCTTGCACCTCAACAATCCCTAGTTACTCCTTTTTCTTCAGCTAGGGAAGCCGCTGGCCCGACACCCTCGTTGACGGTCCCTCGGAGTCCTGGTTCCCTGGATCCCGGCTTGGTGCGTCTGCTTCAAGGCCCTTGCACCTCTGGGTCCTTTAAAGAAAGTCCTTCGCCCCTATATCAAAGTCCAACTGAGCAGGGCAGCTTCCTTAGTGAGTCCTGGCCACTGCTCCCTTCGGGGTCTTCACAGCGCAGGTCCTCTTCAGCCTGCTAGCTGAGGGCTGGTATCCGAGTCCCTGGTCCTAGGATCCGAGCCTTGGACAGGCTTCTGTCCCCAGCTCCTCAGGGAGACTATTGCTGGATCCCAGTTGAAGGTCCTCGCTCTCAAGCGGCTTTTTCTCTCTCCCTCAAACCGGGGGCGGGAAACCCCTTAAAACCTAACCCCCTGGCCAATCAGAGGGGCCCGTTGCGCGTTCCCTGCTTCGCGCCCTTTTTGGTGACGGGGTACCTGAAAGTTCGAGAGGCCTCTCTGGCAGCTCGGGAAAGTTCCCGCCTGCTTCTCCCCTCGGGCCCAAGCTGTCACTAGGCGGATCTGAGCTCTTGGCAGGCTGTCAAAGTCCTCCGGTGGTTACTTCGTGTAACCCCTGTTCACAAACCTCAAAACCTGTATCCTACACAAACTTCTTAGCCCACTCAGCCTCTGCTGGGGAGGCACTGTACAATGTTTTAACAGCAAATAATAACACACAATATTTTCCTCATCAATAACCAAACAAGGTAAGTATCATTACAAAAATTCTCCCAACAGACCCATGTTTCCTGGTGTATCTGTTTTGAAAATCAAATTCTTAAGTAAGAAACTCTTTCAGAATTGTCCTCAATAGAAATGAATATCACTAGTAACTGGCATTCATACTGAACAGTAATATAATATTCATACTTACAACCATTATTTTAATCCTGACAACACCCCTTTGAAGTAGTTACACTCATAGTCTTGAAGGTCAGAAATGACCTTTGTGATGATCTAGTTTAACATCCTGCACATTACAGACCACCTCAATCACCCATTCCTGTAATAGAACCCTAACATCTGGCTAAGTTACTGAAGACTTCAGAGTACAGAAAACTCACTCTTTACACTTGTTTAAAACTGCAAATGACCCATGTCCTATGCTGCAACAGAAGGCAAAAAGTCGCCTGGGAGTAGGATTTGTAGCTGACATTGCACTCAATTTCCAAAGGGATAGCCGTGTTAGTCTAGTCCAGCAAAAAAACAACAAGGAGTCGTGTGGCACTTTGAGAATGTGAAAGCAGGACTTAATCGAGACTATGGGTTCTTTTCCCTTTACAAAAGGTAATTTGACTTCAGGCTTCCCATGGTTTGAACCTAACAACTGCTCTGATTTGCTGTTACTGTATGACCTGATCCTATGTTTTACACCCCCTTGCATTTATTTTCATTCCATTCTGTAAGTTCACCCATCTTCAAAGCATCTGAGGAAGTGGGATTTCCTCCCACGAAAGCTCATGTGAAAAATAAATCTGTTAGTCTCATTGCACTCGATTCCTCCATTTTTGCACTGTAAGAATTGGGCTGTGTGAGAGTTGTTATGGCTCAGAGAAGTGTCTAGGCTCTTCTTAATACCTTGCTTGACTGAGAAGCTTGATAGAAATGCTTTGTTCTAGTCTATAGAGGATGGTGCACTTTGATGTCTAATGACAAACCTACTTTGCATTATGAGGTTGAAAACTTCAAAAAATGCAACTGAAATAGTAAATTATGCTTCAGGGATTTTTTCAATCAAGTTCACAATTTGTTTCTACTTAGGAGTTCGCTTTAGTGACATTTACCATCAGACCATTATTTCCACAATTGCAAAAAGTTGCCACATGCAATGTTATATCTAGACAGAAATATTGTGGTCAACTTAACTTCATGATGTCATGGAATCTAGTTAGAATAATAATTTCTGGCAATTTTGGCATTCCATTCTTCTTTCAAATGGAACTCAATGATAGCTTTGGGTTTGGGTTTTTTTAATAGCTTTCTGGAAACAAACCACCTTCCAGTTTTGTTCCAGAAATTCTCTAGTTATTCCAAAGCGGTATTCTCTAGTGCTATCACAAGCTCTTCCCCTACAATCTTTGATGTAATGTATTATGTTCTCCCTGTGTGCATTATTCTGTTTATCCGCGTGGAATCCTTGCAAGGTTCTACTCCTGAAGTTTCAATGGTATTTCTTCCCTCTGGCACACAGACAGCATTTCAGTGTTTGCCCTCCACCCCCCAAGAAAGAAGCCCCGAGTTCTAGAGTGCATGGTTGAAGCCCTGCTGCTAAGGGTTTCCCCATCTGTTCTTGTGTTAGAGTGTAGGGTAGGATTCAGCTGCTCATGTGTGTGTGAGGAATGGGGAGAAAGGAGTTATTCCATGGCATGGAGGAAGAAACCAGACAGATAACTGCAGGCTCAGTCTTCCATATTCAGTGAAGCTTTGCATAGCAGATCTGGGATGGGGAAGAACCCAGATAAACCCCACATGTCCTCCCAGACTGTGCAGCTGGAACTCCTTAGGGTCTACGACAGAGAAGCTTCTGCAAGGTCAGGGGAAAAATGAAGCATACCTGCTCCCACACTATATTTTACTGCACTTTTTATCATTATCATTATCATTGTGGTTTTTGCTACAGCTGAAACTTGTGGTGGAGTATACTCCCCATATACTGAGATGGTTCAATAAGGTCCAGCAGTCCCAATCAACCAATTAAGCAGCAAAAGGGAGAAAATTCAGCTCTAAGGAAGCCATTAATCGGAAGCAAATCTCACCTATGAGGAAACAGACAGGACTTACACAAAGCCAAGAGACTGGTGACAGAGAAAGGCTGCGTGAAAGTGGTCTACCATCTCTCCCTGGGGAAAAGAAGGGTATTTGGGCAACAGAGGCAAGTGGCCTATAGATCTGATCTGCAGGAGAGGGAGATCTGGGGCTGGCAAACCCAGAGAGAGAAAGGAGGGAGCCAGAAGGTTAGGAAAACTCAGGAAAAAGGCAATAAAGTATGGAATGGAACAGACCTTGACTGCTGTCTACGGGGTTCCTGAGCTGGAACTCAGAGAAGACAGCAGGCCCATGTTCCCCTACCAGTCACTGGGGAAGTGACGCCTTAAAGGCAATGAAGGGAAAGACTGCCTGCGACTGCTGGTAAGGAAAGACTTTGGTACCCCAGAAAGGGGAAACATGATATCCATCTGGCCTGCAAGCCAAGTCCCAAAGAGGAAGCGCACTCAGAGGAAGCACAGAGAGAGAGAGCACAGCCATAGGACATATACCAAGTAGCAAAAGGGTACCTCAGACAGGAGGCACCACCTGTGGTGAATGGACCCCATGCCAAGGCTCTACCTAGGAATGGGCCTCATTGTATGGTATAAATACATAGTCAGAAACACCCATTATCTGACTCGAAGAGGTTACAGTCAAATACACATGGTAGATGAAAGGTAAGAGGGGAAATGGCTCACACTAGACACACAACAGATCACTGGCCAACCTAGTGAGCCTTATTCACTGGATCATTCTGTCTCTCCACATGCCCATCATGTGATATTTCCTGAAATGTATAATGCTAAGAAAAACAGCTTTCTAATTGCATTTTATCAGCTTTCTCTTACAGTGTTGTGGTTCTCAGTCAACAACTCATATCAGACCTGACAAACCCACTACACCTAATGGTCTGACGTCGTAGTATTCATCGATAAAGAATGTCAGGTAAAATACCAAATTTTGCTAGTAACACAAACTGGCCATTAATATTTTTGTGAAATGTGCACATTAATCTGATATAAGGAATTACGGATAACTACTATTGCTATTATACTTTAAAATGCACAGCCAAACAAAGGGAGAAACAAGGTTTCTTTTGGGGGGGGGGTCAGGGGAAGTAGTTATTTCCCTGATTCTAAAGTCGATTAAGCATTGTGAATCAACACAAAAAAGAGGTTCCATCTGCATTTAAGTCAACAGTAAAATCCTGACTGACTAAAGGATGTAAAATTAGCTTGACAAACAATTGCTTCTATATTAACATTATTCACTGTCTGAGTTAGTCCTGACTGTTAAAATACAGTTGCAACAAGCCAGCTGCATTTTCATTGCTCAGAAAGAAGCCCCTTTGCTGAAATTTCTATCAACATCAATTGAATTTACATCAGTAGACCCACTAAGGTTTTGCTGAGTTGGGAAAGTTGTCTGCATAACCACCCAAAAATAGATGGGATCTTCAGCCTCTCCAAATGCATCTTTGCCGATCCATTTCATTTGTATTCACCAGACGGCTTTAACTGCTGTTTCATAGTTTCATAATCTATACAAGCAGCACTTATTTATTGAGGATCCAGTGCACAAACAGTATGGAGAAAATCAGTTGCTGGTTGCTTATTTTTTAGACTGCACTGTCTCTGTTTATCAGCAGTGCTCTAAGAAGGTGCACAGATCCACTTGCCTTATCAGCTGATAATGCAACATGCTCCAGCCATGATATTAAATCCAGTAAAATGTTGTATGCTTTGTATATTTGTGCACAATGTTCTGGGGACTGTAAAATGCCC
The DNA here is from genome assembly GCA_007922195.1 of Podocnemis expansa. Taxonomy (NCBI): domain Eukaryota; kingdom Metazoa; phylum Chordata; order Testudines; family Podocnemididae; genus Podocnemis; species Podocnemis expansa. The sequence continues at coordinate 14,866,404 of ML682004.1, read as the reverse complement.
AGTACTGTCAGCAGGTATCTGCAGTTCTCCGTAATGTGTTTCACATCAGCATGGATGTCTCTGACAGTTAACAGGTTGGCCAGCTACCTCAGAACAGATATAGCCTTTTGTTCCATTCATTCATGCTTCATGAAACCATGGTAGAACCGGGAGTACTGTACACAGTACTGTATACAGTTGAACCAGGTATTTCACCTGGTCACAAATGTTTCATGGAAGTGTTGGCAAATCAGTACTCTGTTCATTCAAGTATCTCAAGCACTGTGCATGACTAGTTGGAGATTTCACTAAAAGGCACTTTATCAAAATCACAAAGTAATCCACTTCCCTTAAGTTCCAGAAGGGCAACCAAATCACTCGAATCCAGCAAACAAATAAGGAATCTTGTGGCACTTTTAAAGACTAACAAATTTAATTATTGCATGAGCTTTCGTGGGAGAAAATCCTACTTCAGACACTTCAAGATTGGGAATTTAGAGAAGGGAAGCAACAAATGAAGGGGAGTGTAAGTCATAGGATCAGGTCAGACTGTTACAGCAAATAAAAACCGTTGTTTAGATTCTAACAGAGAATAGCAATAAGCAGGGAGGTGGACGTGGGGCTGGGAGAGGAAAGCAAAATTAGCTGTTGTAATGGGAAAGAAAACCCCATAGTCTCTATTCAGCCCTAAACTGATGGTGTAAAGACTGCACATGAATTCCAATCCAGCAGTTTCTCTTTGAAGCTTTGATTTGTTATCCATTTGCCAGACTACGGTTATTAACAGATCATTGATGGAGTGATCAGGAAGATTGAAGTGTTCTTCTGATGAATTTGGATTTTTTCCCCCACAAAAACTCATGGGATAAATAAAGTTGTTGGTCTTTAAAAGTGCCACTGGACTCCTTGTTTGTTTTACTTCCTTAAAGGTATCTTGCCAACTATTTCCTCCCAGAGTGACTATATGTGCATACCAATTCATATGCACACTGTTTGAGCACAGGTTGCAAAGCACATCATTCCAAGCCTTTGCCATGAAGCTCACACCGTTTGTTACAAATGCTAATATTCAATCAAACTGGATGCTGAACTCCTTCAAAGAAGAAATGAAGGCATGATTAACTTTTCCGAGGTACAGGTGCAGTGGTGTCAGCATGCTTAGAAGGATGTACTTTGAGCATCAGAAATAAAATGTTGACAACTGGTCTGTTTTGGAAATCAGTTGGTGGTCATGGCAATGGAGTTTCCTTTCAGGTCACTGAGAATGCCATTTTATTTCTTCAAAAAGAATTGGTAAGTAATGGGGATATAACTGATCTGACTGGGGTTGGCATCCCCTCTCAATGAACTTGCTCAAACCATCTGACAACAAGCAAATTCATTTCATGCAGAGGAATGTCTGCTTTTACACACCTTCAAACAATATCTGAAGTGACAGTCTCACACTATTTTTTGGCAGTTGTAAACCACTGGAATGATCTAATCACATTGCATTGTTTCTTTACTGTTGTCAATGGCCCTGCTGTTTCAGTCTCTTTTCATTTCTTTTAATTCCGTTTGTGTTAAGCACTTTCCATATGTTCTACAATTGTCTGCCTTCAAACAATCTACTGCCTTGTGCATACAGTAAAGAACAGCACATTACCATCAGCGTGAAATTTGTCCTTGCCAAATCTCAGTGACATGGTCTTAAAGGGTGATTTTTAAAGTTCCTGGTATCCTTTCATAACTTTAGTTACTCATGTCTAGAGACTAAAGTGAAATTTGTAATTCATTAAAACAACTCCTCTGTGCCATTGACTACGCTGTATTCGCCAGGAGCAGTTTTTTGGAATATGTAAAGCTATGTACATTTAAAATGAATTCAGAAATCAACCACATGGAATGAAGGTGGCATGCACTGAGTAAGTTACTGTGATGGGGTGTGCTCCCCCAGTGGCCCCTGGCAGGCGCAGTTAACCAATTAAGTGGGAAGTAGCAGAGAGACGTAGGCTACAAGAAGACCATTAAATAGCAGCAGGCTCAGCTGTGGCAGAACTGGAGGAGCCTGTATGAAGACCAGGAGCTGAGAGCAGCAGGAAGAGGCTCCAGTTACCCCCTGACAGGAGACAGCTGAAAGGCTAGTGTGCACAGAGAGATGGAAAACCAGGGGAAGAGCAGCACAGGCCTTGACTGCACGTGATAAGGTCCCTGGGCTGGAACCCCTTGTAGAGAGTGGGCCTCAGTTTCCCTAACAGCCACTGGGTACTGACACAGGGTGTGGGAGATGTCAGTTGGCTAGCTGGTCCAGAAGAATTACAATTTCCTTGGAAAGGGAAGAATTTCATGAGCAGGTAGGAAGGCCAAGTTACAGACTGGAAGCTGCTGCTCTGAGAGCAAGAGAAACTGCAGACCATGAGAAGAAGATGGGTAGAGAGACAGTGGAGGAGGGCAGAGTGCCTGGTGGAGTTAATCCCCAGGACAGTTCCGAGGCGGTATTACAAACAGTGATGGAACCCCCTGATGGTGATATTGGTATTTTCAGTAAAGTTCTGTTAGTAGTTAATGTCTTCATTTTTTCACAAAATGTAAAAACTAAAAATTCCCTGTAAAAATGGATTTCTAGGCTCCCCGGTGATTACGATATTTGGTCAGTCATATATAATTATGTAGGCCTCAATCCTCCAACAAGGCTCTACGTCAAAAGAGGCCACCCTGCTGCGCAGACACTTTTCTGAACTCCTCCTAGGTTTCAATAGGCAGCTGGACCAATCAAGGACCATTAGGGAAGCTGGCAGTACAGCCTTCAGAAGTGATACTTCGTGTGGTGTTGCTCTCCATAGAATCTGTGGCAATGCATGCCTTTCTACCACAGTTGCTGGGTAGCAGAATAGAGGTGCTGGCCACCCTGCACCCTGCTGACCTGCATTCTGGTCCCTGCAGAACCTCAGACCAGAGTAACAATGGTTTGAGGTACAAATAAGAAAATACACTCATCTATAGATAATTCAGTATTTTCACCCTTCTTGTTAGAAGCAATCCATGTGAAAATACTGTTTCCCAGCAGCAGAGAGATAGTTGTTTCATTTTTCATTTTAAAAAAATGCCATGTTCTGCCTCATCAATGACATCTTCGCCCATTGCCCCCACTGATCGTCTTCAAAAGACATTAATTCTTTTCAAATGCAATGTGTATGCCTGATTCCGTTGTTCTTCTGCTTCCAGGAAGTAAAAGACTCAGCCAGAAGGTAGCTGCATTTGTAGACAGAGCAGCGACAAAGGGGCACAAACAAAGGACTGCATGTATTATATGTACAACATTTTTTCCTCTGTGCCACAATGGTCTTTCTTTGCTGGGGACACAGCAAAATTGTACATTTGATTTTATTAAAGAATTACTTTTAAAGGTCACTCTCCCTGTCTGTTCAGTTATTGGACTCTGCCGAGATGGTCATTTAGTATGCTAAACCAGTGCTCATCGTGCGAGTGGTTTTGCTGATGGGGAAATCTGTCCACTAGAAACTGAACAGATATTAAGGCATTTCCCAAAGGCCAGCAAACAAACCAACATTAGACAGCAAAGCAAAGCATTTAAAAACAAAATAGATATTATTTCCCTGTCTTGGTGCAAACAAGCCATCAGTCTGCAGAAAGCCACTAGGTTTTCTCCACATCTCTAAAGCTACTTCATCCAGTTCTTTCAGGTGCATCTTTTATCCAATTTCAATTAACAATACTGATCAATTCAATTCTGAAAAATCTGATGATCATAAAATTAGTAAAAATTGCATTTACAGTCAGCATTAAGGAAAAAAACCAGCTATTTAAGATTCCATCACACTACATTAAAAACAAAGAAATACGCTCATAACCACCAAACCAAATGATAACCAATCAGACAAAATACACACAACACAGACACACTTTCTTACTGCAAAGTAAAAGGAACAGAGATCATGAAATCCATCCCACTACGCAGACAAATGTGTTCCAAAGATTCGTCTAACCCTATATCAAAATCATCATATAATTTTATCATTTCTACTTTTTTAAATTCCTTTGCACATGCAAACTAATGAAAACTACATAATGAAGGGCAAACTTTGCACTCTGTTGTCACCATGTAGTTCTTTTGCTCTCAGTTTGAGCAGACTGCAGCTTTGGTGGATATGCACAACCTTACCGACTGCATTTGAAACAGTATGTGTGTATGTACAGAATACCATTCAGGAGATATACTATTACAAATGTTATAGGTAATACTGTTTTTAGTTTTGGGATTTTGTATTGAAAACAGTGTGGCTTAGGGAAAAAACAAGACTTTCTTTGTTAAGTGGTAAAATATGCATGAGTTTTCCACACAATTTCACACCTTCAATTTTTATATATCAACAACAATATATTTTTAGCCTCAAATTCTGTATTTTCTTTTTACTTTCAGATTCCATTTAGAATAAATATGCAGGGGGTAGGGGGTGCCATAAAAGAAAGAAAACAATCCATTGAAATAAGGGGAAAACCTATTTTGATTTTTTTAAAAATATATCACCTCTTTCTGCTACTTCTCAGTTCTCTTTTTGCTCTGCTGCTGATAAAGTCATTGGCAGTATGACTTGAATGAGGAGAGTTAAAACACAGGCTAAATAAACTGGGTTCTGTCACTACCAGCACACTGAAGTTTTAGTGATGTGGCTTATCTCACGACTGAACTCTCAAAAGCTTAAAATTCCTCTGCAGCTAAATTACTGTTTAACTGCTCATAAATCAATGAAGGACTTTTAACACAATGATTGCAGAGAGGGTTCTTCCAACATAATAGAAGAAAATACACTCTAGGCTCTCATGCCTCTGCATTGTGAGGGAATGGTTTAGGCCAGGAAACATTTTGGGTAAAAGTTACACAAAATGAATGAAAATGACCTCTGAGAGAACTCAGGAGAACCCAATGGACAAGATCATTCACCTCAGTGTGAAAGGAAAATTACAGGCTCATGAGCTTAATTAAAGGAGTCAAAAATTTGAAGGAAAAAAACCAGAAGATCTGGAAGTCCAATTTCCATTAATTTTCATGGGAAACAGACCTACAAATCCCTTCAATAGCTTTCAAAATCTCAGTTTAATAATATAATTATTTACTTTTAGAGAGATTATATGGAGGGTTTTACTTTGCTTACCCCTTGTTTAGAAGTTCACTAGGTTACAGGGTGATGATTCCCTTTTCCCCACTTCTCACGCAGCCTACCCTTGGGTAAGTCACTCCACCTTTCTGTGCCCATTTCACCTCACAAGTTTGTCTGTCTTGTATGTATAAATCAAACTCTGCAGAACAAGAACTGTCTCTTGCTATGTACCTGTACAGTGCCTAGCACAATGGGGCCTTGATTATACCGGGGATCAATGAATGTCATCACAATACAGATAACAACGGGTATGTTCACACATCTCTTTTATTTTGAAATAACACTGGTTATTTTATATTTTGCAGAGGTACAGGGATGCAGGTGATATACATCTCTAGGCCTCCTTTTTACCTACCAATTATGAGCTATCAGACTGGCAAGCCAGAATTTTTATTAGGAGAGAGAGCTGGTAAATCTCACCCCAGAGGAGATTTGGTGAAGGTGGTGTTCCTGGGCAAAATGAAGCATTTTGAGAAGCTCATTTGATGAGGTGAAAATCCATTACTCAATGGTTTTAGTTATTACTGGCCAGAAAAATGTAAATTTAGGGGGTCAACCCCTGCCAGAAGCTGTTTAAACAAGTTTAAAGTACTTATGTGGCCTAATGTATTATCCTCACAGCATCCAGTGTGGAAAGGTGGTGGTGTTACCCTGACTCCTATAGATGCTGAACTCAGGCGTGGAGAGGCTCAGAGAATTGCTTAGGGTCCTATGGGAAAACATGGCTGTTTTCTTGCTCCATAAAACAGCACTGAGGCTGTTAGTTACACCCATTACCGTCTGTACAAATCTGCATTGGACACTGTTCTGTTAGTTCCATTTATAAAACCCATCACAAAGCAGTTTAAACTAGGGATCTGAGCCATCGTTTCATTAAGTTTTATACAGGAAAAAATAAGAAAAGAAATCTTGGGACAGCCATTCTTATAGGACCTACATGTAGTTTCTTTCTTCTGTTATCACCCAGCTATTGCTGCTGGAGCACTCTTTCTTTTGTGGCTCCACTCTGTAGAATGTGTTTCAACCAAGAAAAACAATGAACCCAACTCCTGACTACATGACTCCATTTTTATGCTGGGGTAATAACACTGATTTTGAAAATATATGGTCTGTATTGGTTTTTCTGTCATCAACTGTCTAAAGCTAAGATTCTCTGCTACTTACAACCATTTGGACTGTGTCTCAAAATGTAGGTCACTCAAATTAATACTCTGAACATACATCTCACCCACTTTAGAGAGAAGTGCTACTTTTATGACTTGGTAACATTTTACTAATTGGGTTGAACCAGTGTAAAACAGGAGAAACCCAGTGATGAATCACGTCCCCTAGCATTGTATCAGTATTGATTGTAATACATTAAAAAGTTTCGCTGACCTTCTCTGCTAACAAACAAAAGGGTGGGGGCAGACCTTATCACTCTACTGCAGGCATGACAAGATCAAAAAAGAAAAAACAAAAACAACTAAAGCAGGTAGTCAAGTACTTAAACCTAAACATGCATGCTGAATTAGGGATTTAGCTTGTTGAGTAGATGTGTAGGCTACTTGCAAAACTAAATCTGTATCACACAGCATCCTGTTTCTTCACATGCTTACCATTATGCTGGCAGACCAGGTTCCAACCAACACTCCTAGGCCTCAGTGAACACTGACAAAAATATAGCTAAAAATCAGTCTGGCTCACCTGTGTGTCAGTGTACTGTTAAGCTTATGTAACCTTTCTGCCAACTGGAGCTGGAAGCAATGAGGGCTGCATTCAATATCTAGGGGTTTCTTTTCAGCCATACGACACAAAACTGTCTTGATCCCTCACCCCGTAACCTAGCATAATTACATATCACTTCCTAGATGTCCCTCTCACAAACACATGTAGTGAGAGTAGAAAAAGCACTTTTAATAAAAGTGGAAAAGTAACCTGGCACCCAGAGTACACTGGGGAGTTCCCATTTACCTGTTTCTGAAGTCCAGCAATGAGAAGTTCCTTCAATTTACCCCTTCCCTCACAGCTCCCCAACATCCCAGAGTTCTTGCCCTTGCTCCATGCAGACCCAGAGTTCAAAGGTACAGCTGCAGAGCTCATTTCATACCTAAAGTAGGGAATGATGAGAAAGACAACCCTTTGCTTGAGTCCCTGCTCCTCTAGACGCTCCACCAGCCATCAGCTATCCACACCACCACCTTCTCCTGTCACCTGCTTCTCTACTATGACCACTGCCGGTCAGTCCCCTGAGGTTCCACGCAGGTCACAGTGATTGTCAGATCTTGGGGATTTTCAGTTCTTAGTAGGGAATTTGGTTGCTGAAGCAGGCTGAGCAGAAAACACTGTCCCACAACCAGTGACTTCAGCTCTAGGATCATTTACAACAAGACTCCTAATGGAGCCTTAATTATCCTTGCCTTTGAACAGTAGAGAAAGGACAGTTAAACCATACCTAGAACTCTTAGGCAGAGTTTCACCTCCCAGCAGCTTCACCACCCACCTGTCCCCAGCACCTCTACCTTTCACAAGGGTCCAGACCCAAGCTCCCTGCTTACTGAGCTCCATTAAAGATGGGGATGACCCCTTCACTCAGGGTAGGCCAAGCATAGTTCTGCTGCCCCTTGCTCATATAATAAGAACAACATTTCATTACCTCTGCATTTAACACTAAAGTGATTTATAACCCGACACCAGTCAAAGTCAATATTTGGACAAAGATGGGTCAGTGTCAGTTCTTGATGTTGCTTAGAAGATGGATTCTGGGGCAGGAGCCCAAGACAATGGTGCCTCTTTTAACAAGTTCCCTCAACTTCCCCACCCCCTCCCTTGGGGTCCAGGGATCATCCATGTTTCACAACGTGTGTGATCTATCCCTCTTGAGCCAAGATGCTAAGGCTAGTCTATTGCTCCCATAGGCATGTCTCTGCAGAGTGTGAAACCACAGTTCTGTGTTTCAGTTGGGGTCATGACATAGGCAGAGCTTCAGATCTCTACCTGTTCCAAAGGGGTAGCCATATTAGTCTAGTTCAACAAAACAAACAAGGAGGAGTCCAGTGGCACTTTCAAAGACTAACAAATTAATTTTTCACATGAGCTTTCATAGGCAAAGTCCCACTTCATCAGATGCTGGAGGGGACAGACACTCCACATCTGTACACACGTAAGATGTCGCAGGAACTTTGCTACCAATAACAGTCATGTTCAGTAGTTCATGAGCACTCTGAAAACACCATACACAACATACTTTGCATCAGGCAATACACAATTATACCGTATGCATGAGCAAAAATGAAACACAGATCATACCACAAGGGTGTATGTGGGGTGCAGCATGTCACAGGAAGCCACAGCAATTTTGGGGTTTGTGCCCTGTTTAACAATCTGCTCCAAGATTGGCTCTCAGAATCATGAGCCACCCCAAACAGCTAGACAGAGGTACAGACCTCTTAAAAAACAATCTGTAGCACATATACTCCTGTTTCTTCCCACCAAGGGTAACTGTTTAGGTACAAAGTAGGTGTAAAACATTACTAAATCCAAATGGCAATGTTTTATGGTCACTTGGCAGAAGCATATATGATTATATAAGGTGCAAGTGAGGAATCAGGATCTTTATATCTGTGTATCACTGCTGATAAATCTCCAGGATTTTAGACCAACTGTTTTGTTGCTTAGGGACATCTGCCAAGATGCTACATTAATTAGGGTGTCCCATCATTTTGATATTTTTTTTCTTATTTTGTTCCTATGATCTTATCTCATTTATACCTCTTTAATTCTCATCACGTGGCACTGATGCTTAAAGCTAATGCAACTATCAGCCCAACCAATCAGGTCCACAATATTAGACTGCATGGGGAAAAAAAAAGTCTGAGCTGTGATCCAAAGATAGAAACAGCTTGGGGATATTTACTTAGAAATATTGCCCTCTCCAAACTCAAAGCAGCATATTGATAAATACTTTCTCGTCGAGATTATAAATCTGTTTTTATATTATATTTACCCACATAGATATGCCTAACAATGACCATTTTCAAATAATAACCATTTGCAACACCCTATTTATTGCTTGTTACATGTAACTTTCATCCACTAAAAGTATCATGCATAAAAAGTTTTAGATGGAATTGGTATGGAAGGGAGAACTTTTCTCTCCTGTTACTTGTAGGGAGAATAAGAGAAAGTTAAAACTTTAAATATTTACTCTCAAGCACAGTGTTAAGTATGCCTTACCTTTAGATATTGTTGGCTTTTATTATCAAAATAATGGCCTTAGCATATTACAGCAATTTCAACTATTTTTCCATAGAGTTGACTGAATGGTCAGCATTTGGTCAGCTGCATTTTAATTATGTCTTGTTTAGGTTTCAAACACATTTAAAAATCCTTCTCACAATATAATTTAAGGTAATACAGTTACAAAACATTCCCAAGTCTTATTTTCCCCCGGTGTATTAAGAATTCCATTTCCCATCCATGGCTGGTTAATGTTGTCTACAACCTAAGCAAGCATGTTGCAAAGGTAAAAGACAAGATTTGTAGGATATTGTAACAAATCCATGTGCTCCAAATAACAGCTACAATTACTAAATAAATCATACAGATAGGCTGAATTGGGACTAGAAGCCATGTTTTCCACTCTCTAAACTCCAGTTTTTACCAATGGAAGACTCCTTTAACTCATTCTAGTAATAGTCCACATGCCCTTTGAGTCAGGTACTAGAAGGGAAAATCACTCATTCAGGTTCCCAAAGCCACTGTATTTTATTAGGAACTAATATTTTCCAGGAAAGGAACAAGAAAAACTAAGGGGCAGGGGAGTCAATGAAAGCAAGTCTGTTTCAGAATAGTTCTATGTTCATTCTGCATATTTTTTTCACTTTGTATTCAGAAAAAAACAGAATAAATTTCCTCCTTGTTCGGCTACTGTAGAAAAAGCTGAGTAAACATGACCTCTCTATCAAGGAGGGAAAGAGTGTGGTACGTTCTTGATCCAATTTTTAATTATGTTCCCTATATGATTTTTCTGTCTCTCCAAATCCTGGTTTAAGGTGTTTATAATCAAGAGAAAATCAGGCATGTTTGCTACACCTTAGGAGATGGAATGTTACATCAAAATGTTCAAAAATCCTGCTGCATGAGTATTCAAGAGCACAAAGTGTTTCTTACTCTATGTATGAAATGTGCTGGAGCCTCTTCTAAGGGGTAGTAGGCACTGATATGCTGACAGTGGGTGGGTGGGATCTGAGGACTCTCAGAAGCCCTCTCAGGTACCTTGTAGTAAGGTTTGGGATGGCTAGTTTATGCTAATTTATCTTTGTAGGATGTGAACAACAACAACAACAACAACAACAACAAAAAAACCACTTCAGCAGAGAAAGTATTTTGCCTTAACAATAGACTAAGTTGTACCAAATGCCAGGGTCCCTGTCTTAGATCCGACTTCTCAAGAGACAATTTTCTTCATCCCCCAGAAAAAATCTCCCCAACTTTCCTGGCCATCTCTTCTTATTTACATAAGCTAAATATTGCATTATCTAAGCAGTCTATTTTTCCATGAATAAAGCATAAACATTTATAACTAAGAACAGCTTAAGATAAAGGGTTTTCCTCCGTACTTGGTTACACTTATGATTCTGTCCCCATCTAAAGAATTTACTGAATTCATTGAATTGAGATCCCTTCTAAAGAAAAGTGCTTTAATAGCTAACGTAAGTCACTGTCCCTCCTTCCTCACCCACCTCCAGTCTTTCTCACAGATATCCTCCACACATACATGCACCTCCAGAACATAAGGATTTTAAATCATGTCAGTTACAGACATTCATCTTAAGGAACTCTTAGACCATTTTTCAAACCTGACAATGTTAGTAAATAAACCTGACACTATTATTATGATATTCCAGTAGACAAGAAATATAGGATCCACTCACCTACCATATAAGCAGTAGCTTCCGAATCAGAACTCAGCATCTACGTAACAGCTCACAATAACTATTTACGAATGGGAACATGTCCTACCCAAGTGAAATCACAGGAAGAATTTGCATACTCCAAATGCATCTCAGTAGTTAAGATTTAGCCAGGATACCATGGTTAACTTTGCTGATGTATAAGAGTGTGATTCCCCCCCCCCAAACAACAACACATTAGGGCCTCACTTTTACATTTAATCTGAAAGAATTCAACTTCAACAGAGCACCATGCTAAAGCATTAATTCAGTGCTTATACCAAAGGAAAGAAAATGTCCTTCTAACCACTAAATCAATTTCATGCAATACTTGTGCATGAATTAGGGCACTCTCTCCCTACTCAGTAGTGACCATTCTCAATCCTACTCAATTGATGAGGTCTAGCAAGATCATAGCATGAGGAAACATGTCTGCTGTTATCCTTCAAATAGAATGGAAAGCAAAACCAAACATAGTCTGCTGTTTATGAGTTCTGGATCCAGAAATCAATAATTCACAAAGATCCTGGATTTATGAAAGAAACTCGGATTATTTCAAAACAAACCATATCACAAAGAGAAGTTCAGCCTACTGGTGACATATTGACATGTTCCCTGTTTGGCTTATACTTTATAACAAATCCCTCAGGCAAGAAAGCCAAATCTCATTAGGCAGATTCTTCAAGGTGTCACTCTGATTTAAGATGTACGTCATCTGGTTAGTTATTACGCTTAATTGAAGCACTGTGCACATACTTGGAGCTTTCCTGTTTGATAAAGTCAAAGAAAGCTAGGTAAAGGGATTTCGACATAAACATTCATTAAAATATAGCCTACCTCTACTCTCAATTGAAATAGGGAAGGTTTTTTATTTTCTTTCATCGTCCTCACCAAAAGCAACATGAAGAAAGTATTCATGGCTGCAACGATCCTTGAGAAAAAATAATCAATAAAGTAAATAATGCAATACTTTTCTGAACCAACAAGCACATTTAATGTGCTGAGAACAAAAGGTTACTTGATAAAGAAAAGTCGGTTGTCTATTGAAAGGCTGTATTATGATGTTCTTATTTGTCTAATAAAGGAAGAGAGGTTGCACGTAACTGCTATAACCAGAGTAATAAAATAACGGACTTTACAAAATGCAAACAAACTCAGACTATGCAGGTAATCTTTCATAATGCCCCACAACTTCATGGTTTTCAAAAGAGAGCACTAAGAGGTTAGTTAGTGAGGTTCCCCTGCTCTGCAAAGAGTGTGTGCTTGAGCTACACAAGGTTAAAGTAACTTTCCAAAATAACTTATGGCGAGGATGTTTCCCCTTCATTTCCACCAGCAGATCACCCCAGTGTCTAGCCACAGTATACATGCTGGGCACTAGGGACTGGATTTGATACTAAGTGTGTCTGTCTGGGTGCTGGAGATCTTGGCAGCATGTATTGATTTGAACTTTGTTTCCCACGAAACTGAGGATCTCTTGACCTGTCCCATATATTTTGAAAGCATTTGTAACTCTGATTAGATATTGTGAATATGATAAAGTATTAATTATTTATCAAGTGGTCCTTAAAGTGTATGTCTTTTATTTTAAGTAGGTCAAGAGATTTAGTACTCTGTTTAGCAGAATTGTCCATAATCTTGCTGACACTGTACTTTCAGAGGAGAGTCCCCCCTCAAGAATGAGAAAATGCTTAGAAGAAATTCACTATTTCAGCGGGGGGAAACATATGGAAATAAACTGCCATATGCTTTTTCAGCTTCATGAGTGATAAACTGGCAAAGTGTAATGGCATAAACAGTAAAAAAAATATTGATTCTTTTATTTTTATCCCACCTAAATCAAGATGTGATATCTACTAAAAAGTTTAGGGCAACAAGCCACATTATTATAAGCCAGGTTTGTCCAAAATACAGCCCGGGAGCCAGAATCTGGCCCACCAAGGTCTTTCATCCGGCCCACTGAGTATTGCTGCAAAACCCTGGAAGCTGCGGCTATCTGAAATAATACATATTGCTATATCAAGTATGCAGGCAGACACTGACAATTTGTGCAAGCAAAAGCAATGCTAAATATCACACTAATCATTATTTTACTAAAGTTTATTAATAAAGATCAATTTATATGTCTTATCTATCAAAAATTCTCATTGGCCCCCCTACTGAGAAAAGAATTGCAATGTGTCCCCTCACCCAAAAAGGTTGAACAGCCCTATTATAGACCACAAAAAAATAAAACAAAAAAACCCAAAAAACAATGATCAAGTAATGCTGAGTCTCACGTCTATTCACAGAAACAAGGAGAAAACCGCAGCCTTAATTCAGCCTATGGGGCAAAATTCGTGCCTGTGTATACAGCCAAAAGAAGGCCCATGACTCATTTAGCCACCTTTTATGTGCGCAAAAAAGGATACCAAATGAGACCGTAGTGGTACAGCATACCTGTTGCTTGCACTCTACAAAGAGATGAATTTTAGCTAAGGGTATTTTTTATATGGAAAACAAAGGTTTTAATGAGTCTTCTTAATCATGTAAAATAATCATGACAGTCTACCCGGAGAGAAATGGCAAATTTTCATCTATTTGCTGCAAGTAAAAAGATGTAGTACTCCCTCCCCCATCATCCCCGCACCCCAATGGCAAAGCCAGTAAGCCTCATTTTCAAAAATCCTCATTAGTGGTATGGGTTATTGGATTCTGTTTGCTTGTTGTGCTGTGCTCTAGTGCTGTGATATTTTTTATATAGAATCAGAAAAACTGGGAGGGACCATGAGAGGCCATCAAGTCCAGTACCCTGCACTCATGGCTCATAATTTTATTTGGAATGTTTTTAATCTGAGGAAGCTATATAAAACCAAGTTTATGTTGTCAATTTTTCAACAATTGGAAGAGCAAGTATTCTATAATCCCCACATCACTGAAAAATGAGCAGTCCTTTCAGAAAATCTACATTTCTTAAGATAAAAACCAAGAATGGATGATTTCAGCCTCAAAAGTGAACATTCTGGAAGGCTCTGAGCGTGTGAAAAGAAAAGGTTCTAAGAAAACTATCTTGCAGTCATGAGCATGCTATACTGTTCTGGCAATTACAATAGTATTTTCTAGAGACAGGCAAAGCTGTTAATCTTAATGTAGGCATATAATCAAAAGGTCCAACTGAAATGTAGCTGCCTCCTGAGAAAATTCACAGCAGGAAAGAACAGACACAAAGAATTATATAGTATTAAAAAGGATTTTATCTCAATGTGCAAAGAGTTTAAAGCATTTATATTTATATGGATGGTGACTATGACCATCTTTAAAAGATGATCAGTAACATTTTGTAACAAACCCCAAACTGTATCTTGCACACAATGCACCATTTTCTAAGAATAGATGTAATATTTGCTTTGCCTGACAATCTCATAAAAAGGTTATACAAGAAAAGAAACACTCACAGAGAGCTGGGTCAAGTCTACATCCAGAAGGCAAGAGGACAGCTGAAATTGCTACTGTATTCTAGTATTATGCAGCATTTGAATGACTTCCAGAAGTGAATGAAGTGCTGTAACCAGCATTTTTCACATATGATTTATTCTTTCTCTCTTCCTTTATCCAAGGGGAACTTTTTGTGGGTTTCTGAAATTATGTATTTACACTGCACTACATTTTTGAATAAGCAAAAAGGAGCACCTTTTCTTGGAAGAGAATATGGAGAAGTCTGGTTCTTTATTCCTGTGAGAATTTGGTCCTCAGTCTTGAGCCGTCTCTCAAGAAAGCTTCGTTTCTTGCACAGACTTACTAACTCTTGAGGTAGAAAGTGTCACTGCACCAGAGGAGTGGAATTTTAAACTGGGATCTTCAATCTGGAGATTTACACTTTACTTTAGATATTTTGAGTCTTGGCCATTAAGCACTTGAAAATAGGGACAAGATTAAAAACTTAGTTATATTGCAGCATAAAAGTGCTTTTACTTGTATAATTTATTTCGCTCAAGGAGCCAGTATAAATTCTAACTAGGAAAAGCACATTTTTGATAATCTAAGATGTACTTGCACTACCTATATTAACCCCATTTTGAAAATTTGGTTTCAATTTTGTGGGCACAATACTTCATTTAGCTACTTGATTTTTACTTGCCAGTCAAGTAGTCAATATCTAAATATTAACATTTCTGAATTTAATCTTTTGGGTTCTCAATTGCCAGAGTTTACAAATTTCTAAAACTTAATTAATTATAAGAAGTTATTTCTTGAATAATTGCAGTGAATAATTCTTGGTCTGTAGACTATTCATGAATATTTTTGTTAGCTTAGCTGTCTTTGCTAGTACTGATTAGCCACTAAAGTCACACAGTACTGTTTCCATCCCAATTGGATAAGCATAAGTGAAAGAATCATATTTCTGATGCAAACATTCCTGTGAACAACTTGAAAATTCACTTACCTTTAATTATCTACTATATTTGGCTTGATGGTATTTACTGCTTTAATGACTATTTCTACCAATAAACAATTTCACTAGAATATTCGCAGACAGTGCACACAAAAAATAGCTCAAAAGACAGGTAAGGTATGCACTCTATTTTATTTGAAAGAATATTTACCGAAAGGTTAGGTTTTGTTTAATTATTTTAAGATATTCACCCATCTGTGATAGGGAATTTCCTCAGACTGAAGATGATTCCATATAGGAAAACTACTGTTTTGATGCTAACCTGGTTCTGTAAAATTATAAAATATATCTTCTGTGGATGTGTACCTAGCTTGACCTTATACTGGTTAAAAAACATTACAAAGAATTACTTCCCCTGTCTGTAATGACACTTTTTTTTAATCTTTTGCTGCTCCCTACAACGCACAATCATTTATTTATTGATGTACTCAACCATACATGACTAAGGGCTTGCAAAATATCATGCTTTAAAGGAAACATGATGATTTCCCCATTTTACTGATTTTCAAAGTGAGGAAAACATCTGTGAAGGTTGCAGCAGGAAGACAGAAGTAGGAGGAGAATGGGAGCAAGATCACAAGAAAACTGGAAGAAAGCTCAGCACAAGCATAACTTCCCTGAACACCTTTTTTATGACCTCCTCAAAGGTAGTGGCAGCCAAGCAGCATACAGAATGAAATCCCAACTCCATTCAACTCCATGGCAAAACTTCTACTTATTTCAGCAGGACCATGATTTCATCCTTCCCTTCTAAGCCAGAGTTGCAGACATGAGGAACAATAGGCAAGGTGCTCACCTGCCATTATCACCATAGCTACAGAAATAGGCGCACATCCTCTGAGCAAAGACAAAAGAATCCAAAGGATGGAATAGCATAATACTGAGTGAGGTCAGAACTTCTCTGTTCTCAACCCAACTAAAGACTTTGGGTGAGATTCATCTCTGTTCATCTGATTTGAGGAATCAAAAAAGATTTTGGTGGTGTATTGGTATTGGTCTCTATAAGCGATCAAGGCCACTGGCCAGTCAAGAGGGCGCCTCCTGCTGGTGGTGCATGGGAGAGTTAGCTGGCAGGGCACCCCTCCCAGTTGTGAGAACGCAGGTCTTTGGCTTGGCCCCCTAGCTGCGCAAGCCTGTCCCAAGTCTATGCACCCGGCCCCCAGGCGGGGTGGGCAAGCACAAAGTCTGGAGCCCCGGCACCCAGGTGGGGCGGGCAAGCACAACTCGGGTGGATATGGATCACTATAAGGTTTCCTCTTGCCAGGGCAAACAGGCGAGGGGTTGGGGAGGGAGACGCAGGCCCACCCGCTCCACTGCATCGCAGCCCAGGGCCCCTACCAGTGACTGTGAGGGAAGTCACAGGGGCCAGCAGGGTCTCCAACCGCAACACTCTGGCACAGGGCATCCCTAATTCACAGCCCTCCCTGGGCTACTTCCTCCCTCTCCGAGGTCCGGGTACCTACTTCCAGAGGGGGTAGCTGTCCTCCGTGTCCCCTTCGTAGCGGGCCTGGGGTATCCCACTAAACCCCTCTGCATCTGGTGGGGGTAGATCCAGGTATCTCTCCGTCTCCTCGGCAAGAGGCAATTCCTCGAGGTCCTGGAGTCCGCAGCCGTCAGTCTCTTCAGTGAGAGGTAGCTCCTCAAGGTCCCGGGGTCCGCACACTGCGGGGGTTTCTTCCTCCGCAGAGGGGAGCTCCTCCAGGTCACATGGACCATAAGTTAGGGGGTCCTCGGCCACCCCAGGACTGGTCCTGGCTCTGGGGCTGGTTGCTGTCTCTGGGATCTGCAGGCCTTGAAATGGCCTCCCCAGTCTGCTGCCTCCGGGTTCCCTTCCCAGTCTCCCGGCCCAGGGAGGCTAGGTGGTCCATAAGACTGGCAGGTGGAAAGGTCAGCGGCCCTTTGGCAAGCTCGGGTCTGCCTTCTCTGGTTCAGCTCCCTGCAGTCCAGTACCTCCTTCCCCTCCGAGAGCTCAGCCCCAACTGAGCTGCTGGTCTGTGCTTTTATGCTTCCCCTTCCTGTTCCAGCCCTGCCCTTCTGCCTCCGGGGCCTAAGGCTTGCAGTTCCCCATTCTGGCCAGGGAGGCCATTCGGGCCAGTCCTTTGGTTCAGGCTCAGAGGGCAGCCATTGCTCCCTGCTACAGTCTCCTACACCAGGGTGAATTTCACCCATGGAGAATAAATATCATTAGCTCCAGTGTCAGATATTATTTGATGAAGAGATCTCTCTCCCTTAGAAGAGAACATCCTGTTGATTCATAAGTTGGCAATATTAGTCTTTCAGCTCTGTCATTACAGCAATGTTCAGCTTTCTGCTTTGGCCCACTTTCTGCAGGGCACGGCAAAGGGGCACTAAAAGGAATCAGTTGCAGGTACATGAGCCCAACACTACTTCTTCACTGGACCTGGGGTTGAATAGAGCAAGGAGTCTGCTCACTCTGTTCCACTCTCTTTCATCATTCCCACTGTAACCTTGTACCCAGAGCTGCAGATGTTGTCTTAGGTGTCAACCACTTGGACTGTACAACTGATTGACGCTCCCAATGCAGAAAAGCATCAGATGGGAAAATCTAGCTAGCCCCCAGCCCCCTTTCACTGTTAGAGAGCCACAAAGCAGGCCATAAAAGGCGGCCCTATAAATTAATTCACACCTAGGATATCTTTCCTCATAGACAGAAAGTTATGTCATAGAATTTGTATTTTACCTTTTCCTTAACAGAATTTAGTGATGGGGGTACACAACATAAATGTTTGCTATTATATTATAACAGCATACAGGTAAGTGATAAAGTATGTAACATCCCATTAGTTTTCATTAAGTTTAAATGACAAATACATTCTTATATACTTAAAAATTATGTTGATCTAAACTAATGCACCAGTGAATTAACCTGGGGCTTCAGCATGAGCTGGCATCTAGTCTCCCAGCGTCACAGTCACTACAGAGGCTGACTTCCATTCTTCCACTCTCTTCACGGCCTTCCCCAAAACTCCTCTCCCAAGCTCTAGGGCAGCCCTCCTGCAGCACTGTCCCTTGTAGAGCAAAGCTCTTGGCACAGATTTGATATTATGAAGTGTGAACCACAAATAAGCAGGGAGGCAAAAGAAGACTTCATTGTCACACTCTATTAGAGGTATTTATACAGCTCCTATCACTGCGGTATCTGAATGCTTCACAATCTTTAATTTATTCTTCTTCATACTGTCAGGAAGAGTAGTACATGAACGCATAGAGAGGCTGAGTGACTTACCTAAGGTCACACAGGAAGCTTGCAACGTAGTAGGGGTCTGGAATCAAGATTTACCAAGTCCTAGGATAGTGCCTAATCATTGGCCCACCCTTCTTCCATATAATGACACCTCCCATACATGCAAAAGACATAATTCCAGTAAATCTAGATGGCTAGACAATCCAAGCACTCCTCCATGACCAAGCCTGAAAGTGCAGGGACAACAGAGTAACTGCTTATCAATGGCATGAAAATGGTCCTTTCCTCTTTGTTTGGAATGGTCTTCTAAGTGATAACTCTAACATTTTGAGTTTCAATCCAGAGCAATGAGGGGTTGTGTCACCACCTGCCCTGAAACATTGGGTCCCTTGTGGCTTACAGCCCAAATACCAGCAGACAAGAATACAATTCCCTCAGCATCCGTGTGCAGTGCAGCCCTAGTTCAGCACTCTGACCCCAGCAGTTTGCTGACAATGCAATACCTTCATACAGGTCTGCACTTGCCTTGGTTACTACTTACAGGTGATCCCAGCATGCTCCAACTCCTCAGTTTCCTCCAAACCATCTATACTGAAGCATCTAGCCCTCTCCTGGAACACTCCGTTGGAATAAGTTTCATTATTCCTTTAATGGGACAAAATCATCTCTAATTACTTTAACTGGTGTTAATAATCACTTCAATGCAAACACAGAATTGGGTTGCTTCAGATTAAAAGTAAAGCAAGTTTGTATACAAGAACAGTTTAAGTACAAAATAAAAATGGTTACAAGCAAATAAAAGCAAAATAAGCTTTCTGGTGGCCGAGACTTAACAAGCTACAGACTTGGATCAAGGTGGATTTCTTACCAGTCTCTCCTTTCCAGCCTTGACTGACTTTTTCTCAGTAAAAATCTTCCTCAGAAATATAATATGCTTTTTTCCTTGTTATTGCAGGTAAATGGTTCTAAAATGATTCTATTTCATATTGTATCTTTCAGAGTTCATTGACTATCAAGAGACAGCATGATCTCATGTCATTCTTTCCTTCCTGTGAGTTTCCCATCCCTGCACTGATTTGTATATAAAGGGGTCCATTTTTTTGATTACATAATACACACTGAGTTATTTGTTTCCTAATGATCTATTGCTTGGCACCTGGTGATATTTATCATAACAACATCATGCTAGGTGTAGTGAACATGTCAGGCCTGACAAGAGATGACTGACAAAGTAGCAACCACCAATAAGCCTCTGTGCCCCATCAACATACATATATGGACCAATCTAGGTGATAGGATAGATCCCAGGAGAGATTGTAAATCAGATCCTTTGTTAATAACACACAAGTGTCAATCAGCACCTACTGTAGTGAGTCGTATCTTCAAACCATGATTTAACATACTGGAGGGGAGTTCTAGATGCACCAGATGCTTTAGTGGCTAAAATGACAATCAATTGTATTCAAATCTGTTGAATAACCTAGAACAATCAAAACAGGTATCTGACCTGGCTGGATCTAAAACAAGCAGATCATTTGACAAGGATGGTCTCATCTGCAAAACAGAAGCCAGAGCCCAAACTGAGGCTTAGTCTGGACTAATTTGGTCCGTGTCTAGACTAGCCTTTGGCTAGTTTGAACTAAGATTTTTTTCAGTTTAACAGTTAGTTTGAACTTAGCACTTAGTCCAAACTAACCAAGTGTTTTAGTTCAAACTAGCTGCGCTTTTTTAGTCCAAACTAAATTTTTAGTTCAAATTAAAAAACACAGCTAGTTCAAACTAAAAAGCCACAGTTAGTTTGAACTAACACAGAACTGCTTAGTTTGGACTAAGGAAGTGTGAACTAAGCTTGCTAATGTAGACATAGCCTAAGTGTATTGGGGACTGAGTATTCACTACCTAATCGATCAGCATTCCACAGAGAGAAGAATTAAGTCTTGGGGTAATTGTCTAGTGCTCTGGCGGCAAAAGAAAATTTCTTGAAGAGTGGTTGCACCTGCATAACTGTTATGATTGAGGATCTCCCTTTGTTAACACAGCACTGGAAACTATACTGACTACTGAAGTTGATTCTCTGAGAACACCCCTCAGCCAAATGTTTGGATGCTGCTTAATAGCAGGTAAAATTTGCTCACATCTAGAAAAGCTAACATGTCATTCTTCTGATAAAGAATTTAAGACTGCAATGGTCTTAAGAGAAGTAAAAAGAAACAGTTGTTATCACTTTTCTGCTGTGTTATATTCAGTATGGTCTGCTAAAGATTACACAGAAAAAGTAGGTATGCTTATCTTACAGATCTAATCAATAAGCTTTAGCAATCCATTTCAGATGTCCCTCAATGTTAAGTTCAAGTGCTGTTTTAATTATATTTTATGTATAAATAGTACTTTATATCATACTTACATTAATTTACACTTTATGTATGTCTTCCAACACCTATTGAAACTCATCCACCAAGGAGCAAACCTCATTCAAAACGGCATTTATTGCTGTAATTAAAATAGGCAGATTTACACTATGAATCTAGATTCTTTAGAGATCACTACAGCTTCTAGCCTCTCCAGCAAACACTATCAACCACAAACTCTCCCAAACTGAGATCTGCCTGGCACAGAAGAATGAAATAACCTGTCAGGCAGGCCTCTGCACTAACCTACACCAACTAGCAATCTATGGGACTGTCTGCCAGCTGATAATTGCCAGAATACAAAAGTGCTCCAGTTACTTTCCCTCTTTACTGCAGCTTGCCGTGTGCACCAAGGCTAGGGCAGTGGGGTTGGGACAGTGCCATGCAACCCATCTATGCCAGCTATATACCAGCAGGAACCTTCCCATTACCAAAGTCATTCTCATTTTGCCACATTCAGTCAGCCTTCAACACCTTTGCCCAAACTGAACAGCCCAAAAGGGCCATCTCAGTGGAAATAATCTGACCCTAAACATGTGGAACTCTCCAAGACCAGATCCCTAAACAAACCAGCATGACATAGCTCCACATAGTAGCTAGCTATATTGCCCAGGTGGAACACAGGAGAGTCTGTGTCCAAGGAAGGGTGCAACAGGGTGGACTAGGCCCAGAGGACCCTCACTGGAGATCTCAGGGTCCCATCCTAGGAAAGGAGCCACTGGAGCTATGTCCTTTGAGTGGCTTACAGAGACTGCAGGAAGTAGCCAATCAGGGGGAGGTTGTAAAGGGCTAGCCAATCAGGCTACATTTGAGACCAGGAACTACAGACAATCAGTTTCTTTATGGAGTCAGTGATGTGCAGGTGGTGCTTCTGGCTGCCAGAGGGAACTGCATCACTATGGAGAGCTAAGTGGTGGCAGGGACTTGGAAAGCAAGACAAAGTTCGTGGCTGGCTGCTGAGCCTGAACTTAGAGGAGCCCTAAGTTAAGGGTAAAGCACTGGTAAAAACTGGGGCTGAAAACAGATTCATTAAAGAGACATGATGATGAATGACTACTATTTCTAAGGTCCCTGGATGGGGACCTGGAGTAGTGAGTGGACTGGTAAACCCCCATAAAAATGGCCTATAAGCGGAGTATGATAAACCCCTGGAAACTTAGTGGCTCAGAGAGGGCAAAACCAATATGTCCAAAGAGGAAGCCCTGGATGCATGGCTAAAGACTGCAAACACCCATGACCAGAAAGGGCACTCATGGGAGGTAGGTGCCATGCTGTTATATGGATGCAAACTCTCAGGGGCATGATCAGCCTGTGCAGCCTGCTCCTTCCATTAGAATAAAACAGATTGCTTCACTTGGACGTGGGTTTCACTCCATGGGCTGCAGTATCACAACATTCCCATTTCATTTCCATCCCTCCCTGTCCCCTTTTCTTCTGCTTGCTGCAAAAGGTGTTGGAGGAACAAAAGGGAACAGGGCCTATGCTTTGTAAAATGTAAGAAACACAGGAATTGCTTCTGTAAGCTGCCATTTAGCTAGAAAGGGGGCACTCATGCTGCCATTCATGGTCATGGGGCATGCTAACCATAGTCTACAAGGTCTAGCACTCAGTGTTCAAACAAGGATTTAATTGTTCACTTAAACTCTTGAAATTGTTTAACTTTTATAAACCTGATGGTATTGCAATTGCAACCCCTAAAATACCACTCTCCCCTTTAATCACCCTTCTCCTGTTACATCAGTGCATTGATAAAAACATAAAGAAAAAAGAACAGTACATCACAAATCATGTATCTTATTGTCAAAACGATGCAAACCCATTCAGATTGCATACATTCTACCAGATTCATCTGTGATGTCATTCCACTGAAGTCAATAAAGTTGCATACATAGTAAGTTGACCCAAGATCTTTCAATGAAAAAGAATAGAGTTGTCACCATTGCTGGGTTCAAATGTATCATTCATTTGCCATGACATTTACAGTGTTTTCCATTTAAAGTGTAACCTTTCTGCCAGATGCCAATGATAGCAACAAGGTCTAGGTTGTTAGTCAAGGGGTCATATTTTTAAATGAATAAAACCTTTACTTGACCCCTTAACCCAGTCATACTCCTACTTCAGGATCTGAAAATTAAAATCTCCCACATCCCCTTTTCAAGGGGTTTCTCTTCCATTTACAAGAGCTCAAAATCTTTTTGGAACGTGGGACCATAAGGATCTGTATTTGGGGAAAAGGCAAAAATCAGTGAAAAGAAACATGAAAAGCCAGTATACATATCTGTATATAACAAATCTGTGCAATCTCAACCAATACATCAGGAGTTTGGTCAAATCCTCACCCCAGTTGACAAATATCCAATTTATGGGAATTCCAGAACTCTGGATCACCATACCTTGCCCACTTAAAACCCAGTTTACTGTCAGCCTCAATGGGTCTCCTCTGCTGTAGTCCTGTGGGAAGTGCTCCACTGCATTCGACTCTGATAAGCAGCTATATGGTCCAGTTCAGTGATCTTAGCTCTGTTCCCCAGCCAGAGTGCCCTAAAGCAGCTGAACTCTGCCATCATTGTCCAGTCAAGCCATACTATGAAGTTTGCTCTACTTCTATTGTCACTAATAGATCCTAATTCAATCCCACAGAATCTCCATGTGGGGAACCCAAAGTAAAGCAGAACCTTGAATGGGATCCCTGCTCTAGTACTTATCCTCAAACAGAGCTCTTCCCCTTTTCTTATTTGCTGAGCTAAAGTTTTGTTATCCAACCAAGGACAATTTACTCCAAAGTCAGGATGACCTCCTTACCCTGGTCTTCTCCTATATCATTTATACCCTTTCCTGAGTACAGTAGTGCTTTTAATCTAGTTAGACATTTACACATCAAAGCATTAACAAATTCAACAAAAAGCCCTCAGCAGATAGATTTATGGATAAATGACGTTGTTGATTTATGTCCATGAAACTGATCAGAGCTGTCTCTTTGCTCCCCCTATTGGGAAGAAGGGGTACAAGTGCCATTGCTTAGGTTTTCTAAACTTACATAAACAGTGAATCCCACAAGTACTGTATGTAGTTGAGGCACTTACCACTCTGTGGTAAGCAATGAGGGCCTACCTAGATCCGCTTTTCAAAAATCAGTCGATCTACATTATTCACAGCAACTCCGTATTTGGTCCTATGCTTTTAATTATTCTCACTTTGCTTCACCCTTACTCACAGCAAGTAATGCCTTATTACACAAGCAATTCCTCTGAAAGGAAAGGTACTATTCAGTGACATAAAATGTAGCTCCTAAGTAAAACTATAATGGAAAATATCATGCAGACATCAATCACAAATGAAATGTCTTTGATTTTCTAGTGCATCCCCTAACATACAAAAACCTCCCTTTTTTCCCATAAACCCTTTATCTGATTTTTTTTAAGCCACATACAACCTACCATCTGTTTCAAGAACAGCTATTGAGACTTCTTTGAAAAAGCCTAAAGTCTCTCTGCTTTTTGGAATTTTTGAAGATTTTATAATCCCCTTTCAGATAGTGTTCTCTTCTTGTTGCTTCTCTCTTTGTCAGCTCTATTTTACCAGAGATTCAAGATGTAAGAATGGGTGTCTGGTAAATCAAGATAAACAACTGAGCAAAAAAAAAAGGAAACCTTGATCCAAATTATCCTCATTGCCTTTCCCTAAATTTCATCAAGTTCAAAATTTTTTCTGATGAACTCTGTTGCTAGTCAATAGGTCCATATTTTAGGGTAGCTCTGTTTTATTTACTGTTTTCAGTTCATCAGTTCTTCTCAGAGCTGACAATGCACATGCTGTACACATCCTATTTCTGTAGATAGACAGTTTAGATATAAATGAGTGTCCTCCTTACACTGCACTCACTAAATCTTTGATTTATATCTCTTTCAAAGGAAGGGATCATTTTGTTGATAATATTATGTGAGTCAGGAAGAAAATGAGAAATATAGAGACATAAACATTTGCTCTGCTCCATAAGCAGGTGACTACTAGGAAGGAAATAAAAAAATCTGAGAGGCTCATCAGGTCATAAACAACAAAAAAGCCACATACCACAGTACAAACCCTGACTCCATTCCCACAGACTAATGTGTCACTGGAAAAAACGGTCAGTTCTTGATACTAAAAAATCATGAGCTGCATCACGGACTGTAAAAACAAGCTTTTACAATTGTTTCTGTTTTTGTGCCAAAACTCTCAACATAACATATACACATGTAATTATTTATAAACCTAAAGATAAGTTCTATCTGTAGTTTATAGCCAGTTGCTGCTCTCCAGCTTTGTAAAGGTTGCTTTGCTTCCTCTGTTGTTCCCTAATCCTCATAAATCTTTTCCCTCCAAAACCATTTTTCATCTTAGACAGGTGGTTTATAGGAACTGGATGAGGGGGGTGACCGCCTTCTAAGCAGCAGTCTAGAAGGATATAATTTAGGTAGCTATCTCAAAGGGGGAAGAATGAAAGAGACAGCTTCCCAATACAGACAGATGCCAAAGCCTTTACTCTAGTCCCCAATCAAGCATCCTCACCAAGAACTAATTACACTTGGTCCACTGTATCTGAAATAGGCACTATAGGGTATGGATAAATTCTAATTTGCTGACAAATCTCTTTCCTGTTGCAGGCATGGCAAGCCTTTTTTTTTCTATATTTAGAATTAGCTAACATGTTTCAGGTCTCAGATCAGTGGCTGAGGATCACTAGTTGCTGCAGTTAGCCAGAGGACAACAATTCTGCATCAGGTTTTGAGGTTTTGATGGTTGTTTTTCTTCTTCCCCATTCCTGACAAACAAAACCTCTAAAACGTCTTCACAAAAAATCAGTGAGGTTTTTTTTTGTTTTTTGTTTTTTTTTATTCTGGAAGGGGCTTATACATAAAGCTCACTGGCTAGTCTTGAGTGGTAGCAGCCTCTCCTCTGCCTGATTGACCACACAGTTTTTCATCCCAGATTCTCTCAATCAGCCATAACAAGAACTTGAACCTAACCACCAGGCTATTCACAGGCTATCATGACCACTAGCCCCAAGGTTTCACAAAGTTTTTTGACCAACATACAGTCTGCATCGCATATAATAAAGTAGATCAATCGATTAAGTATATTCAAGGTTTAACAAAGCAATCTTTAAGGTTACCTTCAAATGCATCCCACACATCTATCAAAAACTTTTATACAATGTTTGGATGAAAAAAGTACTGCACATGCAGACCACTTTAAACAGTATGAAAATCTGGTGATCCAGAAATAGCCAACCATCTCCTAGAACAACAACGGCAACAGTGATTAAAGCATAATTTGAGGGGCCCCAGAACCTTCCTAATCTCTGGGCCCCCTTTCTGTATTGTCCGGATCCCCTTCATGCATGTGTGGGCCGATTTTTCCAGATTCTGGAATCTGGGCCCCAGAACTTTGGCCCGTCAGATTTGTTGGCCCCAGAAATGCATTCTGGGGCATTCTGGCTTACTTTAACCCCAGATGGCAACCCAAAGTTAAGAGCCATTTTAAAAAATTACTTCAATAAGCAAGTGTTTTGAGAGCTGCAATAGGTGTAGCCTCCTGGTGGAGTGAGCTGGGCCAGGATGCCTGCCTCAGGGTCTACCACTGGTAGGAGGCAGGGGGCCCTGGATCTGCAAGGAGGAAGCTAAAGAGCCACATGAAGCTCCAGAGAACCTGAACATAGCCTGAAAAGCCTACTAGGAAAATGTAGTCTCAGAAACAGACATGTCATGGAAACATGGATATTCCTCAGGAAGTTTGGTACAACACAAAATAAAACAAATACATGCCAGTAGGAGGTCTCTTCAAACAGTATCACCACTGCAAACACCATGATCAGCATTACTAAAGCAGACAAAAAAAATTAA
This sequence comes from Podocnemis expansa, assembly GCA_007922195.1. Taxonomy (NCBI): domain Eukaryota; kingdom Metazoa; phylum Chordata; order Testudines; family Podocnemididae; genus Podocnemis; species Podocnemis expansa. The sequence goes on along the minus strand of ML682004.1, from coordinate 14,839,406 downwards.
GATGTTAATCAAAAAAATAGTGATTTCAATACAACAGATCACTACAGCTTCACCAAGATAAAAACTTCCAACCATTCTGAGAAAAATAAAAAGCACAGAAATCAATGAAAACAGGGAAAGCTCGTGGCTTTGACAATGTATCACAAGAACTCTCACATCATCTTGAGAAGAAAAGCCAACACCAGTTGTCTGCATTCATGTCTCACATCATACAGGAGATTCAACAAAAAGCTAAGATGATAGTTTTCCCAAAGCCAGATAAAGACAACTCTTTAGTAGCCAGCTATCATCCAATACCACTCCTGAGTTGTAGCTACATATTCCTGGAGCAGATGATCTAACAGAGAATTATACTACTGCCAGAACAACTTTTAAGTAAGGATTAGGTAGGTTTCTGATCAGACTGAAGCACTTATAACCAAGTGCTAGCACTTACTATATACATTGAGAATGGAACTCAAGAGAAGAAAACTGGACCTGTAATTTTTGATCTTACAGCAGTCTATGACACAACTTTCTAGATGGGTTATCATGACAAATGAGATGATGCTCTGATATAGAAATTATCAATGGTCTCTGGGCCACAAAACCAGTACCTGGAGATTCCAGAAGAATGAAATCCCACACAGTTTGGATCTGCTTTATTATACAATGAGAACACGCACAGGCACATGAACAATGAAGCTAAGAAAAACTTGTGTGGTTAACATTTCTAGCCAATATCCCTCCACCTATCATCTGGCATCAGATCTGCCAATTAACCAGTCAGCCACGTATAGCAAATGCCAGGCTTGCCACAGTTCAGGGATATATAGAATGCTCCCTGCCACTGTCTGCATATTAGAAGTCCTCTCTGAGTGGTGCAGCACACTCTCCATCCAAAAGAAGCAAGGAGTCCTGTGGCACTTAAAGACTAACAGATTTATTTATTACATAATTGTAGGGATAAGCATATGTGATTTATATATACACATATATAAAATATGCATATGCCTACAATTATGCAATAAATAAAGCTGTTAGTCTTTAAATGCCACAAGGCTCCTTGCTTCTTTTGCTAAACTAGACTAACATGGCTGCCCTTCTGGAACTCTCCATCCAGTTGATAAAAATCAGCAGCTCGCAGTGGCAGACAAAATAGGGTAGAGCCTCTGCCACAATTATGAACTCCTACATGATTACCACGGTGATTTAATGGCTACCTAACATTGGGCTCTTGCATTATCTTTGGAGGCAGTTTAATAAGTTCAGGTACAGCATAATTTACAGTGCCATGATCAGCCACGCCTAAGGTGACCAGGACAGTCCACTTCACACTGGTGATGCTATGCAGGATGCTGTACACATGTTGGATGGTTGTGCTCCCCCGAAGGCCTCTGGAGTTGAATGCTGCTAACTCAGAGCTGGTTGCTTAGAATAAGACCAAGAACATTTAGCTGTTTTTTGGTGGGAGGGGGAGGGGCAGAATATATAAAAAAAAAAACATCTTGTCTTACTCACACATAATCACCGTAAATTGCTCTCTTGAAAAAGAGTGTGTTTCCTTTGAGTCTTGTTTAATTGGAGTGAAAACAACTAAGGCCGTTCATGCGGAGAGATTCAAATTTAATCCCAAATATTTTTTTTAATAATGCTTTAAATGAATTGCAAATCAGTTTTTATATTTGGTGTCATGATATTTGGTGTCATAGTCTCATGGTTGTCACTTATTTGGAAAGACCAGGTTGCTCACAATAAGCAATATATCCAATCCCCAAACTAATGCTAATAAAATCTTCCTGCTACCCAACACAACCATTTAGTCTATCAATGTTTATGTAAACAAGTTCCAAAAAGAAGTGCACCGTGCAGTCATTAGTCATTAGACCACAGGGAATGCTAATCATCATTAGATAAGCTGAGAAAATATCGAGTTGCAATTTCTCAAACACACATGCCCACCAATGCAGCAATCTAGTGTTCGGACACTGGTTTCTAATGTACAATACAGGAAAGTTCTGGTTGACACAAGACATTCAAGTGTTTCCTTTAGCTCTAAGGGTGTGTCTTTTTGTTTATCTTGGAGATTTAAGTAGTTTCTTCTTTTGTTATAAAATGCACAGAGAGTAGGTGAAATAACACCAGTTCCACTACTTTTGTGAAAGCAGGGGAAAGTTTACTCCATAGAACCTTTGAGTGGTTCTGTTTAATATGCTACTGCATCTGGTATTATGTTCTGCAAAGGCCACTGTAAGTAATTTTTACTATCTGAATATATAGCAGCAAGATGTCAAAGAACAATAGGTAAAACTCTGCCCATAGTTAAATCAGTGTTCACCTATGAAGCTAAACGGGTGGCACGGGTATAAATGAACAAACATTTGAACTGCTTTATTTGGAAAGGCTTGAAGAACTGAAGTTGTATAATTAAAAATACATTTTCTAGGAGTTTGGCACTGGAGACAAGAAAAAGTAAGTGCAACACATACTGCCAAAGACAATCAAATTCACATGGGAAATATTCCTGGTAAAATCTTCAACTGAATGTCTGCTCTAACACTAACTGCACAAGCATAATGAAATAACTGTGAATGTCTTAATTCTTTTCTACTCAGTTTGTTCTCCCTTCAGCTTTTACAGTAATAAGGGTCTGCCTAAATATGATTGCTTATTAGATGAATTATTAGCAAGGGTATGTCTCTCCTAACACTGAACCAACTTTCTTTTCAGTTATGCTGAATGTTACGGGGCCTTGTAAATCAAGCAGAGCTGCCCCCACTGGCCACCTGCAGAATTGGTACATCCCATCATACAATTGCCAGGAGTCACTATTGGACCAGATAGTTTTGATCAGGGAGATTCAGAGCCTCTTGCAGGGCATGGCAAATACTCAGTCTATGTCTCCTGAGCCTCCTGGCAAATAATAACTGTTGGGGCTCTGACCTTCTAGGTGGGGCAAAGTAAATGGTCTGTAGCCCCCTGGGTTGTGCAGAACAAAACAAACAGCTCATGAGTCTCCTGTCTGGGTCAGGCAATAGCAGTTGTGGGGAGGAAGGTGGGCCTTTCTTACTCCACCAGATTCTGAACCAGGGCCCTATGAAGCTGGGCTATTCACAATTAAGGGGTTCAAGCATCAACTTCCACTATATTCTCTGGGACACCTACTACCACAAGACTTGTCTCAGGTATCTACTTCAGGTGGCCATGGCACGGTGTCCCAGTCACTCTCCATGATTGGCTGGTTGCCCACAGTGTAGGCCTGGCTCTGGTTCCCACCACTGGGAAAGTAAAAGGCACGTCTTCAGAAGCCCACACCACATTTCCTTCCTCCTCCACAGCTAGCACAGATTCAGCTGCGATGCCTGCTTTTAATCTATCTCTTCTACCTGGGACATGCACAGTGGTGAGGAGGAGATGTGGTGCCATAGGCCCAAGGCAATTGGCCTGGCCCCACTGGCCCACAGAAGGATTGATACACCCCCGTCACAGTGAGCTCAGCTCACACTTATGAAATTAACTATAAGTCTTCAATGCCATTATCAGAGACTTTTTTTTTTGTATTCAGAAAGAAATGTTTTTCACATTAGGCTTTCTGAACTTCATATATTGCTGCAAGGACTAAAACCACACTGTTTTATTAATGAGAAATCCTGTAGAGGAAAGAAAAAATGTTTATCAGATTTTTAAATCCATCAAGATCAGTCTTCATATATCAGCACATCTCAGAAAACAGACAGACAAGGTATTATTGACAGAAAGGGCATTCTGTCTCTTCAGTGAATGTCTCAATAGGAAGTCAACCTTTGGCAAACTATTGTCAAGTACCAACGTCCATCATCAATCAGACCATACCAAGGTAATCAAGCATAAAAACAGGAAATGTAAGACTTTGAGTAAGGATGTTAGAGAAAAAAAAACAAAAAAACACCAACCACCATCAACAATTTCAAGGCATCATTCACCTTTTTTCATGCCACATGATAGACAGTCATTTACTCCAGATTGCATTAGCATCAATTTAAATTCCACTGTGGCACCCATAAACTAATAACTGTTAGGATATGAAGAGGAGACAAAGCCATTCCTGCAGTCCTTTGCTAAGTGAAACTTCTCTTGAAGTCAAATTGGAGTGGTGATTTTGCCTATAGAGGGCTATTAGCATTGGATCATAATAGTGTTACACTGTAGGAATCCAATTCTGAAAACAGGCATGCTCCATCAGCATCCTGATGATGTCAGTGGGGAGCAAGGGTGACTGGAAAGAAAGGTCAATTTCCAAAGGGATAGCCGTGCTAGTCTAGTGCAGCAAAAAAACCAAGGAGTTGTGTGGCACTTAAAGACTAACAGATTTATTTTTCACATGAGCTTTTGTGGATTTTCTCCTATGAAAGCTCATGTGAAAAATAAATCTGTTAGTCTTTAAGGGCCATACAACTCCTTTTTTTTTTGCTGGAAAGAAAGGCTCTCTATACAGGACAGGGCCCTTCAAAGTCCTCCACAAATACACAAGTTCATTTGGTAAATCACAATGACGACCTACCAAATAGTGCGGAAGACAAATGGAAAGAAATATGGTGAGTGCCTTTATTCCTAATTCAAAGTACCTTTTTTTTTGTGCCTGTTTTCAGTAGCTGATTTTTACTGCCTCACACTTCACCTTCAGTTCCATCCTCTGCACATTTTCTTGGATGACTAAATGCTTCTCAAACTATCATGGACTGCAGGAAATAGACAAAGATTCTGGTGGCACTTTTAAAGACTAACAAATTTATTTCGTGTTTAAAACTGCCACCAGACTCTTGGTTTGTTTTGCTGAACTAGACTAACACAGCTACCTCCCTTTGGAGCTTGCAGGAAATAGAACTCCTTGTCACATCAGAACTTATGCAAGACTTTAATTATTCAGAAGTGGTTTGTTACATAGTTAGATAGATTTATTTTAAGGGTAGCCAACTTTCCATATATGCCTTTGTAAAATGTAAGTGACATTACTTACTCATTAGCAATAGTCAAGTCAAGTCAAGTCAAGTCATAGGGCTGGAAGGGACCTCATGAGATCATCGAGTCCAACCCCCTGGGAATTGAACCCAGGCCCTTCTACATCTGGTGTGTGCATTTAGAATTATTTCTAATTTGCCATCACAGCTATCTGTATTTTATATCAATTATTCTGTCATCTGTCATTGTTCTGGTTAATTAAAGTGACCCATGGAAAGTAGAACATCCAAGAATATGTAGTGGAACCCTGTTAATTCCTTAATAATAAAATGTAAAGTCATCACTCAAAAGCAGGTATGAACATGAGTAACATAATCTTCCAACCATACAGCCTGCAGCTCTGCAATAACATCAAGCACTGCTCCTTAACTATCATGAAATGAGAGGTTTGTATTGTTTATTTTCTCTTCCATGGCCAATCATCTCTTTAAAACTATACATTTGGTACTATTAAGTCAATAAAGTGACAGGGATTACACTGGCTGAGTATTTTGGTCCCTTGTGTTCATAAATTCCTACATTATTCTCTCGAGTTTAATCACCTTACACTCATCATAAAGGCTAAGATCACATTAGCCATTTTGAGGGGGGTACAATAACCATTACTGAACAGCATGGAAGGCAAGGCGAAGAAGGAAAACACCTGTCTGACGGGAATCAATCCACTCCAATTAGGGATGGACAGTAAACAATAATAATCATTAAGGGTATGTCCACACAGGCTTCTTATTTCGAAACAACAGAGGTTGTTTCGAAATAAGAAGCAGCATGTCCACACGACGCACCATTATTTTGAGACAACGGACCCATTGTTTCGAAATAACGGCTGTTATTTCAAAACTGTTAAACCTCGCATCTAATCAAAATAGCCGTTGTTTTGAAACACCACCATTGTTTCGAAACAACTGTTTCAAAACAATATGTCCGAACAGCCTTGTTTTGAAATAATCATTCTGAAACAACAGCTATTTCGAAAGCAGGCTTTCCCTTAATTTGACTTAACAAACTGTTAATTCAGATTAATTTATTTCGAAATAAGGATTTTATTTTGAAATAACTCATTTCGAAATGGGTTATTTTGCAATAGTGATGTATGTGTGGACATAGCCTAAGACATTTTTTTTTTGCTTTTCAATAAGTAACAGAAATGGCTGAATGAAAAACCACCCCCAAACTTCATCTACCACCTTGACTCAGCCTCAGTGTGATCTAATCACTGTTGAAAAAAAAAAGCAAACAAATCACTCCACACAACCCAATTAATTAATATAAAAATCAAATGATGGTATGTGCTTTTGCAAATTCTAATTGGAAACTTCCAGAGATCTTTTCCATGATATCCGATTAGAGTAAGGACCAGCATAATTCTTCACCCAGGTTTCTGGAGAGTTAAGACGTAGCAGAATCCTCACTTGGCCCTTCTGAAATAGTCAGGGAGCAAGTTCAAGATTTTGTCCCTAGATGACTGGAGAGTGGGTTTTTATCCATCTTTGCCAGCTTTTCCCTACTAATTGGAAATGGAATAATTTTAAACTGCCTGCCTAAAGTTTATATATCATGCCCATTACTGCTGGGGTACCTGCCCACAAAGAAAACTGACATAAAAATAAAGTGAATTGACTGTTCTCCAAATTCTCCATGGCATTTGGTTATTATTTAATTTAGTGGCATCGCAGTTCCCTTTACCAGCGGATGGCTCTACGCAGATGAGGTTCCCTAGTGTCCCAGACTGTTTAGTGAAAATTGCAGTAGGAGACTTCTAAATAGCCAACACAGCATACAGCAGCAGGATTTCCAGAGAAGTGGGAACCACACATCAGTGGACAGAAGCAGCTACAGCTGAGGACCGAAGGTTACATTTAAAGACTTTTTTTTTTTTTTTGGAAATGGGCACTGATGTATTACATGTAATAACAGCATTCCAATGTGTTAATGCAGGAGCACTCTCCCATGGTAATAATGTTACTTTACATGTTATGCAACTCAAAGGATTCAAAATAAAATTGCACCCAATGTAACTACCTCTACCAATACCACTGAGAAGAGTCCTAAACCAGTTACCTGCCCTTCTCCAGTTGAAGAAACAGAGAGCTAAAGGCCCACTCTGCCAAGTCTCATGCAGTTACTTTTCCTATTGGCCATTTTCCCTTCCGCGCTCCTACTGTGCCTCTACCCTACAAACTCCTCACTGGTCCTAGGGGTCAGTAATATATTCTGCCTAAGTGGCAATTTTTCCAGTAATCTCTGGAGTAGTTGTCTGGCAGTGTCCTCCCTCTTCTCCTCCCTCAGTCACCCAAGTGGGCTGCTGTGTCCTTCTTCCAGGATCTTTTAGGGTTCAAGGGCATTCGTGAGGGTTCTTCCTCCTCTGCATTCTCAGGATGCACCAAGGAATTCTTCAGTGATAGGGGCAGAGTTTCTTGAAGGCAGAGGGAGGCAAGGGCATCCCTGATTAGCTGTAGTAGAGCCACCTCTTTCCCTGCCACATGACCTTCATACTGGGAAGACAAAAGCTTTTATGCTTCATGCAGCCTGGTTCTCTCAGCCATCCAGGAGCCTACCTGCATGGAGCATATGAAGCTCAGCATGCCATACCCTCAGGCAGTGTGAGACTGACACCAGCCTTCTTAGCAAAACAAAAGAGGTGCCTTCTCTTCTCCAGTCCAGTTTCAATTCCACTGCCTAGCTGGGCTTTCAGACTGCCCACCCCTAATCTGAGTGGAATGACTCCCACCTGATGGGTGTTTTCCTTTTTCTCCTTGCCTCCCACCCTGTTCAGTGATCAATTAAGCATCAATTCTCCCTTCAAAGACACTCTTTTTTTTTTTTGAGATAAGAGACATGGTAAGCACAATGTAATGAAGAAGCAACATGGCTTCTGAAAGCAGAGCAAGGAGTGTGAAGATTTGAGGATTTACAATGGTCCCCTGTCACAGATTTACATTGTGTTATTGGACAACCAGTCATTTAAGACTTGATCTGATGGGGAGTTTTCTATTGATTTTAAAAGGCAATCAGCCTGTGCCTCAGTTTCTTCATTCGAAAACAGGAATAGTATTTACCTGCTTCAGAGTTTTGTGTAGCTCACTTCATTGCTTTTGCTTAGGTGCCTCAAGGTCATCAGATGGAAAGAGTTTTAGAAGAGCTAAGTATTTCCACAATTAATCTTTCATTCATATGCACTCCTCCTGGATCACAGGACACTGGGATTTTATGTGGGGGGGACCCTCATGACAATGGTTACCCAGTCATTCACCTGGTCTTTCTGCCGGGATAAGGAGCTTCTCCCCCAGCTTGCCTCCTCTCATATGACTGTGTGCACCCCTCCTTCCACCTGCTCAAACTTCTGTGATTCTCCCAACCTTCCTGATGGGGGGTGGGGTTTGTTTACACTTAGGTCTATAGCTCTAATCACTGCCCCAGTGGGCCAGGGAGGGAGAAACAGGTTGAAGTGACACAAACAAGGAGTCCGGTGACACTGAGTGAGTTATCCTAGATCAGCCAGCCCCAATCCCATGCTGACAAAGTTCCTGCCTTTGGAGAAGCACATAGGCAGCTGTATCTTATGCTGGGAGGGAGATGGGGAGGATAGGTATGGGTGGAGGAAAGAAAAGAGAGGAGAAAATCAGCCAGAGACGCATATGGTGACTGCTGAGGGGTAGGACCTTGTCCTTGGGCAGGCATGGGAGCAGGGCATAAGGGGTGAGGAGAATGCTCCATGAAGCTTGCTTGCCCCAGGGGGAGCTTCAAAAAACACCTATGGTACTTTTGTCATTATAACAGTACTGCACAATCAATTCCCTTGTTATAGTAAATACTGAGATCACTTTGCTAATAGTATACCTAGTCAACACTTGATCAGAAAGTTTTTTTCTCTATAAAATTTTAAAAAAATAGTGAAAAACTGTTGACAATTTCTGAAAATATTCCATTTTAAAACTAGACTTTTAAAATCTATTTTAAGGAAGTCATTACTTAAACTTACCAAACAGAGAGAGAAAGAGAACAAAACAAAAACAAGAAAACACCAACAGATTTAAGTAAATGAGAGATTTCAATAACCATTTCCAGAATAGTTTTGAATTCTATTTAAAAAACAAGAATACAAAATGGTCACAATGTTGAAATGTTAACATTTTTTCCAATTTGTTCTTGATAAGCCATTTTAAATACTAATGGGCTTACTTCCCAGTTTATACTCTGATATTCTGATTTACTACTGATTCCCCTTTATCTCCTGGTTGGGGAATGATGGCACTTATTGATTCTTCAGACCTTCTAAGTCACTTGCCTATATCTTAGCTAAAAATAGTTGCTACACAAATATATTCTTTCTTATAGTTATTTGAATTCTAGTTCTCTAAATAGAACTTTCATTGAGGGGATACTGAACTGAACTAAATACATAGCCATGCTTTTCAAAAGTGACTAGTGATATTGAGATATCTAGGGCTATGTCTACACTAGCAAATTAGTCTGGATTAAGGAGGCTTAATCTAGACAAATTTGGTCCCTGTCTACATTAGGCTTTGCCTAGTTCAAACTAAAGAATTTTTAGCAAAGCTTAGTTTGAACTAGTTAGTTTGAACAGTAAGTTCGAACTAGCTGCTTAGTTTGAATTTTAGCTCTAACTAGCATGATGTAGTCATGATAGTTCAAACAAAATAAATTCAAACTAAACAGTTAGTTTGAACTAGCCACGCTTTTTTAGTTGGACTAAAACGTTAGTTCCAACTAAAAAACATGGCTAGTTTGAACTAAACAGCTGCAGTTAGTTCGAACTAACCAGGAACTGCTTAGTTCAGTCTAAGGAAGTCTGAACTAAGCTTCCCAGTGTAGACATAGCCATAGAATCCCCTAATTTTCAATGGTTGAGTGCTCAACACTTTTTGAAAATGCATCCTCAGATAGGAACCCAAAAATGGAAGCACAAAGAGTAACTAATTTCTAAAAATCTTGTCCCCCATTTAGATTTATATTCACAAGAATTAATTTGAATTTACACTTATGAAACTCATTGATTATATTAAAAGGGAGGGGTTTTTTTCTTTTTCACTTCTTCACAGAAATGCTATTAATCATCCTATAATGCTTACCTGGATTTATTTCTAAACTGACAAAGATAATAAAGCTTTGGAGTAAAGACAAACCCACACTCTTGTAGCTATTGTCTAAATCAGTTCTTTAGGAGAAAGAATAACAATTAGGAGTGAACTCATAGTCATGATAAAGTCTGTATTAAAACTCACATTGACTAAAAATGGACAGGATTTCACCTGAAGTCTTTCTCTTTCTTCCAACTCCTCTATGGAATTTTAAAAAAAAAATTACTTTAGGAAGAAAATTCTTGGAAGACTATGGACTGGAGTCTGAAGTAGAAGAAATTTCTTCAGCTGAAGAATCAGCTTGCTTGATTATCTATCCCCTTTGTCTCTATTTAAGTTAAAGTGATTCTGATAATGTGCCTATCAATAGTCTTTTCAATACAGATCATCAGGATTTCTCATTTGCTCTTCTTGTAACCATAGCTACACATTTCATCTTTTAACATCTGGAATTTATCTAGAATGGTTTATAGTCTAAGACCTAATTTCTGTATTTCTTTTTGAACTGTTGCTTTTTTCTTCTCAGTTTGTTCATTCACAAGTGATATCAATTCCAGAGAGCATCTATGGAGACTCATATGCCATCTGTTAAATTTCCATTCTTTCTGGTATATATATTTTTAAACCTTGCAATATGCCATGAAAATTGTTTCATATAGTTTGATATCATTCTTATATGCACTAAATCAATAATTTCTTTAAAACATCCACTATTTTTTTTCCATAAAAGGAACTAGAATGCTATTGGAGGCTGGATCATGAAGTAAGTCTGCACGTCAAATAGATCCAAAGCAGTAGCCGTATTAATGTGGCTCAGTAAAACAAACAAACAAGTAGTCCTGTGGCACTATTTGTTAGTCTTTAAGTGCCACAGGACTCCTTGTTTGTTTGCATGTTGAACACTTACTTGCCGGAGCTTCTATATTTCTCTCTCTCTCCCAATGAAAAACCAAAACCTTCCTTTTTTCCTCTGTATTTAGTCTCTCCCCATGAAAAAACAAAACCTATATATTCAGAAGAACCACATTCAAAGTTTAATTAACAAAGAAGGCTTTTGAAAGGAATAAAGCAGGGGGCACAAACAATGGAACATCAGCCATGGTTAGACCTGTAGCAAGTAGAGTCTGCTATATATCAACATTCATTCAGGTTCTATATATGTTCTAAAAACAAGGTCTATCCTCTGTGGTTTCCTGATAAGAACTCTGACACTGTTGCCATGAAAGTCAGTGGGATTTTTGTCATTGACTTTCATGGAAGCAGTATCAGACCTTAATAGCAATGGATGAAATACATAATAGCTTCTCGCTGGATCAGTGAAAGATTCTTAATTAATTAAGATTAAGAATAGCAAGCCCTGACACATTTTGAAGAACAAAGCGTCTGATGAAGTGGAATTTTTTCCCATGAAAGCTCGTGTAATAAATAAATTTGTTAGTCATTAAGTGCCACAGGACTTCTTACTTGTTTTGCTGAACTAGACTAAAATGGCTACCCTTTTGGACCTTGGCAACACGCAAATCCAAGAAAGGGAAACCTAGAGATAAAATGAAAGATTAAAAAAATTAAATCAAAACCTGGATGATTTTTGATAAATAGCATATCCAATCAACAGAAGCGTCGCTGCCCCTAGGAAAGACCTGAGGCACGGGCATGGCCCTGCCCCCTGGCAGCAGTCCGCCCTCCACGGCCTGATTCTCTGCCCGGGTCCCATCTGGCGTCCGGCTCCTGCCGCTGCCAGGCTGGCCCTAGATTCCCTCCGGGGGCCAGGCTGGGAAAGGTGTGTGCTGCTGCTGGGAGTGGGCCGGATCTCTGGCAAGGGACTGGGACAGGAGAGGCAGGGGCCACTGTGGATATTCGGGGCCCTGGTGCTGGGACTCAGGGCACATGCCTCATGTGCCAGGTGCCAGCGACACCCCTGCCAATCAATTTTGAAATTAAAACAAGCAATTCCAGCTAACAATGCAGCTATGCCAGTTTACTTCAGACAAAGATCAGACCTATGATAGTGACATTATCAGTCGAAAGGATAAATCAAACAAAACAAGATCTTGGAAGAAGGAAAGGGAACAGTTTCTGGTGGATTTGTTTTGAATTTTAAAAACAATATAAGGTCAGTCTGACTTTTTCCCCTATAGAATAAGAGGAAGAGATTTCCCCACCTATAGTACTTTAAGAAATGTTAAAAACAAATATTTTTGCCAGGAACTGTATGAGAAATGGAAAGTATATCCAATGTGTTACTTAGTTTTACCTCAAAAAGTAGTAATGAAGAATGGCTCTGTGTAAAATCTAATTCATTTTCAAATGTAATTTTTAAAACACTCTAGAAAATAAACCTGTCATAATCTTGACTCCCTTGTTCAATTAAAGATCAAACTCATTTTATTTAAAAAAAAAATAATGGTCTCTAAAACTATATGTGGCACCTTCAGTAATGTACATCAGATACTACAGGTACATGAGCCAAATTCTTCTGGTACATGGGCATCACAAGTCCACTGTAACTTCATAAAGTTCAATGGCACTACTCCAGATTTATACCAGTCTCACAGAGAGCAGAGTTTGGGACTAGACCTTTGCCTAACATCTCACTAAAACCAGACTGATAAAAACCACACTTTTCCAGCTGAAGAGTCAAAGATTTCTACTGAAGTTTTGCTTAAAAAAAATCACCATTTTCAGCATAAAATATCCAATTTTTCAGCAAGTTCTAGTTTACCAATAGGAAAGAGATTCCTACAGCTTTCACTGTCTATAGGTGCTGTTCATTATTATGTATTTGTATTGTGGCATTGACTACAGCCCCAGTTCTGGACAAAGACCCCATTGTACTAGGTGCTGTACAAACAATTAACAAAAATGACAATAAAAGACAAGAAACAACAGGTGGACATAGGTGGTGGAAACAAGGAAATAATAAAATAATGTTACTCAGTATGATAGGCAGGAGCTTTAGCACAACAGCTGCCAAACCACTGTCAATTTTTGCCAGGCATCACAGCAAAGAACAGTGAAAAGAGAGATTTGAAGGAGGACAATGGTATAGTTTAACAGATGTTTTCAAGGGACAATGTTGGCAAAAACATAATGGTTGCCCCTTCTTGCTAGAAAAGTCCTTTCTCAACCCCCTTCTCTTCTGTTATCAGAGACTTTTCCAGTTTTATATTATTATATTCTATACTGTATATATTCTATATTATTTATACTTTTATTATATTCTACACTGTATGTATGCATTATTATTATTATTATTATTATTGGTGGTTGTGTTTTACATCTAGTTTAACATGGTAAACTTAATGATAAGAATAAAAAAGTACCAAAGTACTCAATCAGTGAGATCTGTCTATCAAGTGCTCTGAATGGGGCAGAGGTCCTGTGGAAAAAATAGCATGTGTTCTTGTAATTAAAGGCTGTATGATAATGCATACTCACCAGGCTGATTAAGGTTGCATGGGCATGTCTGATATGTCCCACATTTTGGAGGCTGACCTTTCACCCTTAGTGTTCTTAAACTGTAGAATTATTTAATGTAATATATACATATATACATATATATATATATATATATATATATACACACACAGATAACTATGTTCTTTAATGAGGCTGTATTTCATTTCTTTTTGGCAGAGCTGCAGAAAAAGCAAAGTTTTTAATGAGAGTCACAGAAGGACTTTCACAGGAACTTGTGTCAGAAGGTTTTCAGCAGAACAAACTACATTCTAGTAACTAATAGACATCAGGTAGTAAGCATTTTGGAGAGTTTGAAATATTATTGAGAACTTGTCCTTCGAGCTAGAAAGATCTTAGGCATGTGGCCATGGTGTTCTGTGCAATCCATTACCCTGTTTCCAGCAAAAGGGAGCATTTTTCTTCTGAAGAAAATAAAGCATCAAATAGAATGAGCTAGCAAGATTGCAAGAGCAAACCTTAGAGTTACTGATTACCTCTAGCCCTGGCTTAAACAGAACAAAAACCTTGCTTGCTAGTATTTCTGGTTTCTAAAATGAAACATCAGCTCCCTCTTCTGTAACTGAAAGGAATTGCTTATATTGGCTGTTGAACACTTCGAAATGGAAAAATTATTTAGCTAGTTCATCCGTGGCAGTTGTGCGGGATGAAGCAAACTCTTCCATAAAATACCAAGCAAAAAACCAATGGTTCAGTGGGCCACAATTACTTTAATGACTGAACTTATCTTATGAAATTTAAAGGACCTGATTATGCTCTTGCCTTACACAAGTACAACTAAGGAATAAATCCATTGAAATATGCATTTACAGTCTCAAAACTGAGGTAAGATAAGAACTGGGCCTTTAAAGTAAGCTTTCTGGGGCCAATACCCAGGTTTATGAACTGAAAATTTATCTTTGGTGAATGCTCTTCAAAATCCTTTAAAATTTACTGAGTTAATATACTTTCCCTTACCAATAAATTTGTTCACTTGAGTATTCACAGAAAGCAAATACTAAAGCAACAGTGATATGTCAAGTGAAATAGCAACTGACCAAATGGGAATGTTTTGGAAATGGTCTTCCTGCTCTGTAAATATGGACAGGAAATTGCACAATATACTTTCAATCCTACCCAGCTGGAAACTAAACTAGATGATAAGAATACCATAGATAAAAATAGAAAAGTTTAATCTGAGTTTCTGCTCTGAAGAGACACCATGGTGTTCCATGCTTGTGGTGTTCCACTGACTAAATGACAAATGTACTGAGTTTTCAAATTGCTAATCAACCTGTCTAACCTAGAATTCAATCTGAGAGTCATGGTGGGTTTATAGCCTTCTCATACATCATTGTAATGGTAACAATATTGTGGCCCAAATGATGCCCTGATTTACATCAATATAACCAACCCTGGTTCCAGCTATGTCTAAAATTTAATCACACTGAGTGGTCCCAGTGAACCATGTGCTTAAAATCAGGCATGTGCTTAAAGCCTGCTGAACTGGAAACTGAAGAAGTGCAGCGTTGCGGAGCAGACATCCTCCACCCACCAGGAAGGGGTTAACAAAGCCAGAGGGGAGCAGCCAGTGGGAAGGGGCTATGAGACACCAATGAGGAACAAAGAGCCTGATTCCTTGTCATGTGACCAGGACATGGTCAGAGTAAGAGTCACAACTAGTGGGTGAGGCAGGAGTCAGTAGCCAGAAACTAGAGGTTAGGGTCAAAGACCAGGTACTACAGACAAAGTCATAGCCAAGTGTCAGAACCAGGTTGCTTGGTGTGAGACAAGCAAGGAAGAGGGTTGGGAATAAGCAGGCACAGAAAGATGGTCCAATAAAAGATATGAGCTCATGTTATTTACTGTTATGATGCTCAAAACATACGGTGCTCAGACCATGATTAACCATTATCTTGGGTTGGCCCAGTGTATGGGCACTAATTTGAGGCTCTGATAGCAATTCCTATTTTAACCTCAGAGTTCCCATATGATCCTGAGTAAGTCAGCTTCCCTACTGTGAAATGTGAATAATATTTCTACACCTAACCGGAACCTGGTGAAATTGAAAGTCCATTAATGATCATGAGCTGCTGAAATATGATGACTGAGAGAGCCATTTAAATGGATAAAACCATGAGAGTTCTGTGGCACCTTAAAGACTAACAAATTTCTTCGGACATAAGCTGTTGTGGGCTCCAACCCACTTTGTCAGATACATGAAGTGGAAACTACAGTAGAGAGGTGTATATATATACACATGTTCAAATGGAGGAGGGCAAGTGTTAGCAAAGTCAATTCAGTGAGAGCAGATAAAGCACATTCACACCAATTGATTAGAAGGTGTGAACAGGAAGAATGACTTCTTGTAATGTGCTAACCATTCCAAGTCCCTTTTCAAACCCAATCTGATTGTGTCAAGTTTACAAATCAACTCCAGCTCTGCAGTTTCATGCAGAAGCCTGTTTTTTAAGCTTTTTTTGTTGAAATATGGCAAGTCTGCTACTGAGTGTCCAGGGAGATTGAAATGTTCTCCTTCTGGTTTATTTAAACAGATAGAATTTTATACATAAAATTACTAAATAAAGAATCCCTGTTCAAATACAGAATACTCTTTGTCTGACACACCTATTAAGCTGCTTAGCTGAGGTATAATGGAGGAAAAAAAGATACAAACAGAAGTTTAAAAAGGTTGGAGCTCTCAGAATTTAATTACTTTCTGACTTTTAATTTCCTTTCAGTCTACCAGTGCATTGCTATGTAGATATACACACAGAGATTGAAATGGAAATCTGATTATCTTATTGTCACGATATATAGTTCAGTGGTTTACTTTCAATAACTTATTTGTTAGAAGGTTGCAGATGCTATAATTTAAAAAACACCTTCTGGCTCAAACAGGATAGGACCATTACCATCTAACGACCTGACAATTTTCACAACATTATGGTGCTATCACTTTCAGATTAATGCAAAACAAAGTGAAATTCATATGTTCTGAATCTCAAACTTGCTACATCATGAAAGTAAGGAATCAGATTGCCTAACTGCCATATAAACTTCTGCACATATCATCTAAGTGCTTATAGAGCCCTGCCACCACCGTATTTTGGCTCCTAACAATTAGTAATGAATTTAATTCATAGCACACTATGAATGAGGAAATTCTTATTATTTTCATTTTACCAAGGGAGAATTGAGGCACTGAATGACTTGCCCAAGTTAACACAGGAAGTTTACAGTTCAGTCAGGAGCTCGGCAAAAGAAACCTGAATCCCTGTCTCTTGTCTTAAGCATGAGACCACCCTTATTCCCCTACCCCCAAGTAAAAAACACAGACTAACATTTGAGCATCAAAATGAGAAAACTGAATGCCTGTTATGCAGAGCTCAGGTGAAAGAGAATCTGCCCCACAGCTTTACATCTGAACTTTTCTGTGCATGAATAAACTGTACTTCTGTTCCTCAGCAAACTTCGGATCATAAGAGGTGGAGAGTGGGGAGAGGTTCAGCAACATGCTCAAATATCATCCTTTACAGATGTTGCTTGGGAATTGTTAGCAGACTCAAAAGAGATACTAAAAGAGATTCTAGGATGGTGATGATTCATGTCTGCATATTGGAATTAGGAGTGAAATATACGTTGCCTTCAAACAGGCTTCGTCTGAGATTCTGCCCTTTTAATGTGAGATATGACTTGAAAATCAGCCTGTAACAGATGTGAATGAAGTGAAAACAGGACAAAGTATATTCCTGAGAATCAGTCATACATTGCTGTATATACCACTAAAATAATATCAATGCATTTGCTGCATTTAAGTTCCCATGCAAATAGGAAACAAAGGATTCTGTGCTATAGATGATTTGAGCCTTTGTAACACACTTTCCTGGCCCATCTAGATATTTTTGCAATAACCTTCTTAGTTTATATATAGTTGAGCTGGTAAAATAACACAAAAGGTGATTCAGAAATGTTTCTAGCTATAAGAAAGGTGAATTATTTTGCTGTTATTTGTGGAGTCATGTTACTTATTTTTCACACATGTTCAAATAGCCAGTAGGTATTAGTGAAAATGTTTGCAAAGCCACAATCTTTCACACATTCTATAGTTTCACCATCAACATAGGAAAGATCATCTCTAATAACTGACATTTGAAAAATCCCACAGATTTCAGGCAGCAAAGACTCTAGAGTTGGATGCGTGGGAGTTATCTAATATTATCACTAGTATTTTCACAGTCTTTTTTATTCCTGCTCAGTAATTGCCAAGCATGGGCCAAATAATTCTGATCTAAAGCCCATTGTTGCTATTGCTTTCAATATTTTGGAACAATTTCCAAATGATGTCATATATGGAACGCCTTCATACAGTGACACTGAGAATCTATTTGATGAGTTTCATGGCCACGCCACGTGTCAATTTAATTTTCAAGGGGAAGAAATACAAAAACTAACATCAGAAGTCTGCATAACATAGATTATCATCATCAGTGGGAAGAGGAGGCTATTTTTCTAAAATTCCTTTGCTTTGTTGTCAGTTCAATAAATCCTGTTATAAATGTTCATGGCTATATCATTTGTAAGCCAGATCTCTCACTGACAATTTGACTAAGAGTTTAGATGGGAAGTTCACCTCATTCTTCATAAATATTAATAGGAGATGCATGGTTAATACCTCAAGTATTGTGCTGCTAAAGTGCCTTCTTAAAGTTGAATTTAGATGAGATCATGTTTGTGTATTGTAGATTATTTACGTACTGTAGATCATTTAGGCTTTAGACTATAACATATTTGATAACAATTCAGTCGTGAGCATGGAGTTAGGGCTTGAACATTAAGCATGGGAAGAAATAACAATGGTGAGGGGGATTCAACTGGAGCTGGAAGAGTGGAATGCAAAAATGTGATGAAAGATTAATAATGTAAAAGAGCTAGCTCTGATCTGCACAGCTTTCTGAATATTAAATTCTCATGGTGAGAAACACCCCTCACTAAACATAAATTAGCAGCTGCCTGTGAATGTAACCTTTGTGATTCTCCTACTCACAACTGCTCTATTGTTTTCAACATGACATCAGTTGTACCACCAGGAGCACAGGAACCAAATGTTATCCTGCTCTCACGATCAAAAGGACTAGTCATCCACATTAATAGTTCAGAAAATATTGAATGTTTAAACAGTAAGGGGTAAATTTGTCCAGGCAGTGGGCTTAGATTTAGCTGCATGACTCCCATTAAGATCAGTGGAACTCTGTGCCTACACTCCCTGGGCACTCGAAAATTTATCCCTACAGCTGTTTTTCCAGTAGTACCATAGGATGGAAACTAGCTAGTGATCCATGACATTGGGTTTCTCTTCTGCCAGTACCACAGTTGATATAAACGTTTCAACAATGTAGCTGCCACCAGCTGGAGGTTCAGAACTGTTTATTTGAAGGTTAATTCTTAACCCAATTCATAATAATACACAATGAGTCAAGCGTCTCTCCAAAGATCTCATTCTGCTCTCAGGTTCTTCCAGCATTCTCCACCAGCAGCCATGGCCCGCCATGATGGAAATTATGTGATGAATCCATTCCATGGGCACTTTGTGGGTTCCTTTGGGAACTATTTAATATAGACACAACATATTTGCTGCTTTTCAATCTCTGTGCAAGTACTGCTTATCAAACAGTTTGCAAAATGAAATTTCTCTGAAATGAATTTTCATAAATCTCTGATCACCTGATATAACAGTTGTTATTATCCTACCCACTATGGATGCTCAGCATGTTGTACCAATGGACACAGAATCCAGATTTTATTCCTCAAATGCCTAGGACTCCCACTTTAGCCACCCTAAAGTCTCAGCTAGTTGTAGTATGGGCACTATGCCAGAGAATATTCAATGGAGAAGACTGGGACAACACAAAGAAGATGGCAAAACATATTTTTCATCCAGATGTTCTCATTTTTCATTCCCAGAGCCTCTGCTGTGGCGTCAGCTTACTAGTGAACCCAGGACTATATGAGTAACTTAGCAACTACACAGATTTGACAGCAGTTATTCCACTTTATTTAGTGTGGTACAAAGGTATCTACAATGGTTCTAGTTACCATGCATCAAAAATTTTGGCCCCAATTCAGAAGAATACGCATACTAAACTTAAGCATGTGCATGTAAGCACATACTTAAATGTTTTCCTGAATTCAGGACTTTTATTTCTTGAAGCGCACATTGTAACATAAATTTCTTACATAAGCAACCTTCCTATGGGATTGAATCTCATACTTCCCGTAAAAGCTGACACGCAGAGTCACAGAAATGTACAACATCAAAGGATCTCTACAGGCCATCTGCTCCTGTCCCCTTCATTGAGGCAGGACTAAGTATGATCTAGATGAGTGGTTTTTAACCTTTTTTCACTTGCAGACCCCTAAAACATTCAAATGGTGGTGCAGATTCCTTTGGAAATCTTAGGCTGATGCTTAGTCTACACTGCCACACTAAGTCAATTGGAAATACGCAATCTACATAAAGCTGAATGCGTATCTCCCATTGGCTTATTTAATCCCCCTTACTGCAGTGTCTTCACTTGGCTGCGTCAACAAGAAATGCTCACCCATTGATGCAGTGTTACTCTTTTTGGAAGGATAGAGTTCTGCATCAGAAAGAGAGCACTTCCAGGATTGACTGAGCAGCCTTACACTGGCAGCTCAATTGATCCTGTCGTGTTTATCTGCGGGGATCAATGCAGCAACCTCAGTGTAAACGTGGGCATAGTCTGTAGATCACTCCACAATTGAAAATCACTGATCTAGGTCATCCATGTAGTGCAGCATATGCAATCAGAAGGTGCAATAAAATTCCATACAACTCCTGACCATTTCAATAGAGACACATACTAGCAGGTTGTAGCAACATTGTAGGGAATGGGAGAGATCAGTGGACTCTGTTGCTTCAGACTTCCTGCTTGTGTGTGATAGTTATAGAGAACAGGAATTAGTGCCAGGTGTCCTTATATACACTGCAAAGTGCACCTAACCTTTATGGCTCCCTGCAGAAAACTCCACTGCTCTGCTTCATTCTGCCCCAGGAAGCAGCAAGGTGGGAGGAAAAGAGAAGGAAAGATGAGTGCTCCAGCTCTGCCTAGAGATGCCTCACTGAAGCAGCCATCGTGGAAGCTAAAGGGCCTAGTCTTCTAAGACCTAGGAGGGCTAGCAACAGCTAATCAGATGCCAGGAGACTCAGATGAAGGAAGATGCCTGCTCTTAGTAGCTCAGTTCATTGCTGGGCTGAGAAGAGTGAAGAAGGGGGCTACTCCCTGGCCAAAGGAATCTGATGATCAGACAGAGTTCATGGCTGGCTGAATTTACATGGCTGAGAGTGCACAGAGACATGAACCTGAGAATGTTGCTTCTAAGGGAGAGGATTTATTTCAGTTAAGGACCAAGAGCAGTTTGGATATAAACTAGCCATCTGATGTTAAGACTTTAAATTAGACAAAGGTTTCTAACCCTTGAGTGAATCAAGAGTGCATTTCTGGAACAAACTGCAAGGGCAGCAGTGGAACCAAAAAAACTAAATTATATCAAGACTGTTGCAATTATGGAGAAAAGGGTATGATGAGATTGCCTACAATGACGTATGACCAATATGTCCAACAGCTGTAAATGGGACTGTAGATAAGAAGGGTTCTGAGTTACCAAAGAGAATTCTTTCCCAGGGGTGTCTGGCTGGTGGGTCTCATCCACGAGCTCAGGGGCTAAATGACTGCCGTATCTGGTATCAGAAAGATTCTTTCCCCGCCATATCAGATTGGCAGTGGTACCTTCCTCTAAAGCATGGAGCACAGGTCAGTTGCTTGATTGGATTAGAGTAAATGGTGGGTTTTCTGTCACTTTAAGTTTTTAAATCAAGATCTGAGGACTTCAGTAACTCAGCCAGAGGTTATAAGCCTATTACAGGTGATAACAGGTGATGTTCCATGGACTGTGATGTACAGGGGTTCAGATCAGATGATCATGATGGTCCTTTCTGGCCTTAAAATCTATGAGATAGGGCAGGTGATAACAGGAGACAGTAGGACGAGGCCTTGGGAAATAGTGAAGGATTAAAGTTGAGCAATATATGGCTGTTGGGGTAGGGTCTGTGGGTTGGAGCCTGGAGTAGTGGGCAGCCCTGAATTCCCGTAGCAACCACAAGTAGAGAGGTATAAACCCTCAGTAAGGGACATGGTTTAGCCTGGAGCTCTGTCTAAGGGCTCAGTTTGAAGGGTGCAGAGTCAGTGCCTAAGACCCTAGTCTTTAATATTCTTGAAGAAGTCCATTTGGATTCTGTGACTCCAAAGGGCCCAGCTGCTGACAATTGACTAAAGTTGGCCAGCAGTCTGCAAGGGGGCACCAGGGAGGAGGATATGTTGAGTTAAATGTCACTTTAGAAATGAACAAATTAGTCAATCACACACAAAAATAAAGTAGAATACTGAAGAAAAAATAATTTTAAATGCAACCTAAAAATATTTAGTTTTCAAAGGATTTAACATAAATTCCAGTTCTGTAGTATAATCTTAATACTGTGTTCCACATGTAAAGAAAATGCATTCATTTAAAACTTCTTAAAAAGACATTGTTAAGATTTAAATTCTAGACCTTGTACAAAGGGATGAGCATGTAGAATTTAATGTGGGGTTTTTTTTAGCTGAGATTAGATCTGTTTAGAAATTATTCAGGCTGCTTTGTCATAAAGTTGAACTGCATGTCTAAAGGCATTTTCATTTCTAAAGCTTAACATGAAATCCCTGAAGCTCATCAATCAAACTGTTAGTCTCCAAGACTTTTTGAAAATACCAAGTGCTGTCACTTCTTTCTTGAAAGAAATACAGCCCCCTCCCAGCCCACATTTTATTTAGATCACCAACTAGCTTTGGCAGTTTAACCATGACAACTGAAAAGAGGTAGATCAGGCTGCCCCATGGAGAAAGGCAGAATAGTTTTTGGCATTGGCTGAGTAAAACTTGAGATTATGTTCTGATTAAAATCAGCATTTACTAACATTTTTGCTACACAGTCGTATTAGAGACATACACAGTTTTGATGTTTTAATTCAGTCCATGTGTAACTGCACTGATTCCATTGTGATTATGCCTGGATGCTGAACTTGGATAAATATAAATACATTTCCAATATCAAAATAAAAGCTTCCCAGTTTATGGGGAGGAAAAGGAATGCCTCATGTGCCCAGGCAATCCTTTTATGTACAGAGGAAAAGTTAAAAGAGAAAAGTGCTGCCTCTTTACATTACGTGAAAAAAAAAAATGTCATCCCTCTAGTCTCTCTGGTCAGTCTGTTTGACAGAATATACAATACGTTTGAAATTCGGAAAGGAATCATAACACCATATTTAACTAAACTTATCCACACACAAAATTTACGTAATTAAACTCAACATTTCCAGGTCCCAAGCAGTGTTAAATGGTCTTGATCAGAGCTACACTAAACTAGCAATGCTATCAGACCATCTTCCAACTGAACATCTAGAACAGCAGTTCCCAACCTTTTTGGCTCGAAGGCCACAGCCACACATCATTTTTACAACCCTGAAGGGCCACCAGTCTATCAACTCATAAAAAATGTATTGATGTATTTGTATAGTGTATAGTTACACCATTGAGAAATATAGATCTCTAAATATTTAAAGTAAATATTAATTGCAAAGCAATTTTAATTTTTTTTAAAAATTATGCTGTTAAAAACAGTACATTTCATTTCAGTGACTGTTACTACAGGAGCGCAGTCCAGAAGCTAAGTCACCATGGGTATGCATGTGGTCAGCTAAACGTAGGCCAAAACCAGAAGATGAGTACAGGTGTAAGTCTGTTAAATGTAAGGAAGATTCTAATTTTTTGAGTCCCAACCCTTCTCAGGTATGGTGGGTCCTGGTTACTCAGTCAGCAGTCCCCACACCCAGCTTTGTTCCTAGCCACACAGGAATAAGCTGGAAGGGCTGAGAGAAGGCGGGCAGGAGGCAGGTGTCTGCAGAAAGTCGGGAGGGGTATACACCACAACCCAGCAGGAAGCTGGCAGTTTCTGCCTGGCTCCCAGCTCTATGCTGGGACTGAGCAGGAGACGTGCGGCCACAGACCTGCTCCCATCCGTATATCATAATGGTAGGAGACTGACAGTCGCAGCCCGGCTCCTGGGTGTGCGCCAGAACCTGACAGGAGATGTGCAGCCACAGCCTGCTTCCTGGTTGTGAGCTGGGACCTAGCACAAGATGTGCTTCCACAGCCCAACTCCCAGGGAGAGCGGAGGCCATTTTAAAAAGGCCCACAGGCCAAAAGAGGAGAAAGAAGACCTGAGAAATCAAAAACCAGTCAGCCTAACTTCATCACCTGGAGAAACATTGGCAGCGGCATTGCTGGCGCCTGGCACACGGGGCCTGTGCCCTGAATCCCGGCTCCAGTGCCCCGATCCAGCTGGAGATCTGGGGCCCGGCCTCCCATGGTGGCAGTGGCCACTTCTGGCCCCTCCCTAGGATGGGGGCCCCATGGCCGCAGCTGCCACTCCATGCCCTGTCCCCGGCTGGGGGCGTGGTCTACGGGCAGGGGGCAGGGCCTGGGCTGGTGCCCCGGGTTCTTCCCCGGGGCAGCAATGCTCCTGTACACTGGAACAGATTATTAAACAATCAGTGCATATGCATCTAGATGATTATAGGATAGTAAGGAATAGTCAACATGGATCTGTCAAGAACAAATTCTAAACAAACCTTATTTCCTTCTTTGACAGTGTTGCTGACTTAGTGGATGTGGGAAAGCTGGAGACATGATTGATCTTGTTTTTAGTAAGGATTTGACACAGTTCCATATGACATTCTCATATTAAACTAGAGAATATTGATCTAGATTAAATTACTCTAAGGAGAGTACAAAACTGGCTGAAAGATAATAACCAAAGTCTGGTCCTAGGTTTCTGTCAGACTGGGTCTGTGTGTGTGAATCTAATGGAATCCCAAATGGATCTGTCCTATGCCTCATACTAGTCAGTTTAATTCATGACTTGGACAGTAGAAGTTCCAAAGGGGTAGCCATGTTAGTTTAGTACAGTGAGAGTATGTTTATGGTTATGGCTACGCTGCCAAATTAGTCCAGACTAAAGAAGCTTAGTCTGGGCTAATTTAGCCCTTGGCTATACTGGCTTTGCCTTGTTCAAACTAAGAAATTTCTTAGTTCAAACTAGGCAAAGCTTTGTCCAAACTAATATGTACCAATGTTAGTTTGGACTTCCGCACTTAGTTTGAACTTTAGCTCGAACTAAGCGCAGGCAAGACACAAACTAAGGCTTAATTTGAATTTAAAAAGTTCAAACTAAGCTATTAGTTTGAACTACCC
This sequence comes from Podocnemis expansa, assembly GCA_007922195.1. Classification (NCBI taxonomy): domain Eukaryota; kingdom Metazoa; phylum Chordata; order Testudines; family Podocnemididae; genus Podocnemis; species Podocnemis expansa. The sequence goes on along the minus strand of ML682004.1, from coordinate 14,814,502 downwards.
ATGCATTCTAGTTTGAACTAAAATGTTATGTTGAACTAGAATATGCAGCTAGTTCGAACTAAAAAGCTGTGGTTAGTTCATTCTGGCCCAAGGTTAGTTTGAACTAACCTTGGACTTCTTTAGTTCGGGCTAGCAAGTCCAAACTAAAATTGCATATGTAGATATAGCCTATAAAATCCCCAGATGACACCAAGGTGGGAGGCATTGCTAGCACTTTGGAGTACAGAATTAGAATTCAAAATGACCTTAAGAAGTAGGAAAATCTGTCTGAATTCAACAAGATGAAATTCAGTAATGAGAAGTGCAAAATTCACTTAGGAAGGAAACATCAAATGCACAACTAAAAAATGGGGAATAACTGGCTAAGTGGCAGTACTGCTGAAGAGGTTCCAGGTGGTATAGTGTATCACAAATTGAATATGAGTCAACAATCTAATGCGGTTGTGTAAAAGATTGTTATTATTCTGGAGTGTATCAGCAGGAGCTTTGCATATAAGACTGGGTGGGAACTGTCCTGCCTTATTTGTCATTGATGAGGTGTCCAGTTCTAGGCCCTGCACTTCGGAAAAGATGTGGATTAACCGGAGAGGGATTTAGGTTAGATATTAGGAAAATCTTTCTAACTATACAGGTATTTAAGTTCTGAAATTAGTTCCCAAGGGAGGTTATAGAATTCACATTGTTGAAGTTTTTTAGGAACAGGTTAGACAAACAACTGTCATGGACAATTTAGGTACAGCCAGTCCTGCATCATCACAGAGAGCTGGACTAGATGACCTCTTGAGGTTCCTTTTAGCCCAGCATTTCTTAACTGACGTCCTCAGGTAGCCAGTTATGCCACTTTTCTATGACCTATTTAACACAAAGTGTTTGATGAAGGGTGATGAGCATCAGACCCACTCTGAACAAAGAGGGAATCACCAGAGAAGTTCCATCATCCTCACCTCCAAGGCCCCACTCAATTGAGAGTACCTAACATCTCAGCACATATTTCATTCAATACTCGTCTCTGCCTGAAAGAACTCAAACATGAATTTTCAGAACAACTAAATATGGCCTGTAACCTATTACTTAAATCAGCTCCTGTACTAGCTGACGTAGGATAGCTAATGTGACACCAATTTTTAAAAAAGTTTCTCGAGGAGCAGGGCTGGATTAACAGGCCCAGGGGCCCTGGGCTTCCCCGACCATGGGACACCCTTCTGCCTCTCCCACCTCCTCAGACCACCCCCCCCCCCGCTGCACAGGCTAGCCCCCACTCCTGCTGCTGGGGTGGGCCCGGGGACAGAGGACACTCCTGCCCTGGCCCTGCTCTGGCCAGGCTGCCCGAGGGGGAGGTAGGAGGGACTCACTGGCACCAGGCTGGGGGCCCCAACTTAGGCCCCCAGCCCATGCTTCTGCCCTGCTTGTGCTGACCCATACTCAATGGTTTTAGGGGCTGGAGCCTGGGCCCCCTTTTTGGCCAGGGGCCAGAGCTTAAACCCTTAACACCCCTCAGATAATCTGGCCTTGTTGAGGAGATCCTGAGAGCAATAAGCCTAGCTTCAGTACCCTGCAAATTGGTTGAAACTAATAAAGAATAGCATTATCAGGCACATACATGGACATGATTTGTTGGGTAAGAGTCAACATGGCTTTTGCAAAGGGAAATCATGCCTCACCAATGTATTACAATTCTCTGAGGGGGTCAACAAACATGTGGACAAGGGTAACAAGTAGATGTAGTATATTTTCAAAAAGTGCTGACAAGGGCCCTCACAAAAGGGTCTTAGAAAAGTAACTGTCCATATGATAAGAAACAAGGTCCTCATGTGATCAGAAACTGGTTAAAAGACAGGAAGCAAAGGCTGCAAGTAAACAGCGAGTCTTCAGAATGAACAATGGTTAATTCTGATATCCACCAGGATCTGTACAGTGACCAGTGCTGTTCAATATATTCATAAATGATTTGGAAAAATAGGTAAATGATTAAGTGGCAAAATTTGCAATTGATACAAAATTAGTAGAGATGTTAAATGTTAAGCATGATAACTAAGTGCAAAGCAGATTGTGAAGAGTTATAAAAGGAATCTTATGAAACTGGATAACTGGGCAACAAAATGAGAATTTTCCAGAGCAGTAGCCGTGTTACTCTGTGTACAGCAGCTCATTTCTTTTGTGAATCTTTCCTACATTAGTTTCCTTTCTAACAACATCAACACCATCTTGCATATGAATTTTTGTTTGATGTATCATTCATCTGTCAGACTGCAAGCTGTTCTGCATAGGACCCTTTCCATTCTGTGTTTTAAATCGTCATGTACAATTTTGTACAATTCTAGCACAGCTTTCATAGGTGTTAGTTAGCCATTCTTCAATTTAACTCTTCCCCAGATAGGCCTCTAATAGTAGATGAGTCTACAAATCAGCTGCCTATCACGATCAGAAAGCCTGACCAATTAAACACATTTCCTTACAATGTGTTATTTTATGGCTACCAACTTTTAAATTATTAGTGGAAGTCTGCAAGTTGCACTCAAATACAACTGGAAGGGTTATCTAATGTATTCTATATGGTCTGGAAAACAGAAAGCTGGGAAGCAGAAAAATAGTATGCTAACAGGATCTTTTCAAGGATTGCAGGAAAACCAGAGAAGAAGATCCTCATCTGGAGTTAGTCAGCATACTCTATTGAAGTCAATAAAGCTACTACAATTTACAGTAGGTAAGGGTCTGCCCCTAAATTCCTATGCAACAGTTTTTAAAGGAAAACCGTATCTCCTCTTTAGAATGCAGGATAGCACCTGCATGGTATCCCCTGAGATGATAACTGAATCACTCAACTACTCTGCAGGCTGGTCTACACTGCGGGGGGGATGGGGGAGAAAGGGAAGTGCATTTTGGCAGCAGTCAAAAGGAGATACGCAAGTTACTTAAAACACATTCTGTATCTCCCTTCGAGTGCCTAATGACAACTCACTGCAGGGTCCCCATAGAGCGGAGTCAACAGGAAACGCCTTCCTATCAAATCAGCACTACACTACTTGGTGGGTAGGTCAGAGACGGCTTAAGTGATGAGCCAGTGTAGCACCAGCTCAGGAAACTGAAGCTTAGTGGTGCTGGTCTGGCCCTGCTCCCATGTGACCGCCGGCCCAGCCCCGCCCCTCCTGGCCCTGCAAACACGCTCCAGGCACAGAGTCGGCAATGGGGATGCAAAAGGAAAAGTTGGCTCAGGGTGCCACAACCCCTGTGGCCTTAACAAATCGCCATCCTGCTAATTCTCTGTTTGACTGAGTGTGTCTTTACAAATGCTCAGTTAAATTCACACAGTCAATGCTATGCTGTTGGAGGTGCCACCAACAGTGTAGCCTAGCTCTATACCTGCAATTGAATTAATCTGTAAGGGACACTCAAGGCTGATCCATCTAGCTGCTGACTGAGTGTCTTCAACTTCGGTTTCCACTGATGCCACAGGGAATAGACGGAACTCAGTCCCTTGCAGAATTGAACCCTTAAGGCTTACACAAGCATGTTTTGATGCTGAGCACACAGGGAAGATGCTCTATAACTGCAGATTATTATATGTATTCCTAGTTGGTTGCTTCATGCTTTTTAGTTTAAATACATCATAAATACATACTTCATTTTTGTTGAATCTGCCCTTGGGTGTGTGAAAGGGCAGAATTAAGGGCTACATTCTCCTCCTCCCAGAGGAAAAAAAATGAGGGGAAGAAAAAGAACTCAGAAAATAGTGGTCAGCCTTACAGAAATTCTACAGTATTACGTCTTCAGAGTGGGAGGAGCCTGAAGCTGTACATAGCAGTCAGTGGGAACAAGGCATTAAGACCTGCAGAGCCATACAAAAACCAGGGCATTCACTTGTGGAACCAGGAGCCTTCACAACAGCCCCAACTTTACCTGCATCCTGTGACAAAGACTAAGAGAAGTAAAGCTGTCACTGAGCCTGCCTTGTTCTGCTTGCACCTTGCCCTGCACAGCCCCTCTCTGAGGAGGGTGAAGGTATGGAGAAAATGTGAATGTGGCTATGTTAACTCTTGCCAGGTCCCCCGGAGAGTATGCTGCACAATGTGACATGGCCCTTGTCCTCCAGTCTTGCTGAGCACAAACTGCGGAGCCAGAAAAACATGACTTTTGTAGGCTGAGTCAGGGAAGAGCATATGATCTCATTTCTATTCCTTCTCACCAGCAGAACTGGAAGAAAACTTTAGTTGCAATGCTTGCAATAGTCATTTGAGTCTTGTTTGATGTTTAGTTCCCCCCTCCCTTTTCATCCTGTGCTAAACTATTCTAAAAATCAACATTGTATGCTAATAAGATTGGGTGAAACTGATCAAATGAATCAGAAAACAACACAGTGAATTTTTTCAGATGTTCAGAGTTATTTCCATTTCATAGAATTCAAAATTAACTTCTTTTTGCGGTTTTTTTTTGTGAATTATTTTTTCAAAATTATATTCCCTGAAATCATTTTTAAAACTGTTTTTGAAACATTTTTGCTTGACAGAAAACCTGGATTGCAGGAAGAGTTTTCCAGATTTTGTGAAATTTACTGCAATATTTTTAGACATTTCTATTGAAATAATTTTTTCGATCATATTAGAAGTTTTCTATCTAACAAAAATCCAGTTTTATAATATGAGTGACAATTACAGAGAATGTAAATGACCCACTTTTTGTACTTTTTGCAAAAAGGTTTGGTTTTGAAAAGGGGCTACTTTTCTTTGACACTATTTTGTGTGAAAGCTGTCAATCAGGTCAAGTTAAAGGAAAACGACAATACCTTTTGAAATCAAAAGCACCTATGAACCACAACTAATTTTCCCTTCTTAATAGGAAGTGTTAACTGTGAAGCTATATCACTTCTAATAATTTTTTAATAGAAACACTTGTTATTCGTTGAGCTGACAGCTGTTAAATGTTCCCAAATCTCAAAGGTTTTGCTCCAGAAAAAATACAAGGGTATAACTAAGCGTATTAAGATATTCTAGTGAACCTTTTGCTTATAAAATGACGTATCTAATGCTCTTAGATCTTAGTATGTCTCTTTTCATACCTGTTTTTACTTCACTTGAGTAAATCTCATGTACCAGTATTAATTTAATAACTGATATGGCCCAACAATATATTACATCCAGTTTACTGCATTCTTTTGGTGAATGGTGATAGCCTATTGATATATGAGTGTTTAGGGTTCTTTCACTCTCTCAGGTAGTCAGGCTTGGAATTTAAAAGCAAACAGATACAGAGCCCAAATCTCCTTGGTAATTTCAGTGGAATTGTATCCACATACATCAAGGCAGTCAGAACATTTCCAAGATCTATTTGCTCTGCTGATGAAGATCTTTCGATACACTTTTCCCACATTTCCTTTAATGAATCTATAAGAGAGTCCAATGGAGAGAGTGAAAAAACTAAGCCTGAAGAAAATAAAGGTTCAACAAAGACTGCAGACCTCCGAAACTGAATAAATAGTTCAAGTCACAAGTAACCTTATTCTCTACCATTATCATCTATTATCATAGCACCAGTTTTATTCCAATACATAGTAGATGGTTCATTAGGCAACGATCAATATAACACCATTTATTAACAGCTGGTGACTGTAGAAATGACTCTTGTGTAAAGTTCCAAAGAGGTAGCCATGTTAGGCTAGTTCAACAAAACAAGCAAGGAGTCCTGTGGCACTTAAAGACTAACAAATTTATTTGTCTCTCATTGCATGAACTCTTGTGGGAGAAAATTCTCCCACAGAAGCTGAAGCGATAAATAAATTTGTTTCTAAGAGCCACAGGACTCCTTGCGTGTTTAATTGTGTGTAGTAGCTGTCATCTTAGTCAATGCATTTTCTGTCCCATCCCAATATTCTCTGCTCAACTCTACCATCACAAAAATTACATATGATTGAGTCAGTCAAAGTACCTAGTTCTGTCTTGACAAGGGTTTGTACTAGTGGCCATAACTATAGTATCTGAATTCCCTTCACACTGTCAAACTCGCCACACTTTGTGGAAGTTTGGAGATGAATCCTGCAATGAGTTATCTTTACAGTTTCATAGGTCAGTTCTGTCTAGGATGGAGCACACAATCACCACCGTGTCCTGTGCAGGGGGCTGGTATGGAGCCATTTCCCCACTGGGGAAGCACTGGACATGACTTCCATCTCTCCCAGAACTGGTTGGTGCTCATAGTGTGAGACTTTCTGCAAAATATCTGGAATCACTGTGACTTTTTAATGAAGAACAGAGAGGGTTTCCATCATAAGATAGAGCAGTTTGCTAGACAATTCAAGCTGAATGGAAAATGCTGGGGAGAGTTCAATATTAATAGAATATACAAGTTCTTCAGGCTCTCATTTTTGCATTAGTTGGAGATTTTGAAACCAAGATTTACTCATAATGAAGGGGTTAAAGTAGGTTGGAACACGCCGGAACGGCATTCCAGGACCCACTATTTTTAGGGGCCCAGCGTTCCAGGGCCCCTAAAAATAGAAAACTGAGCCAGAACACTGCATTCTGGCACATTTCAGCAGAGCAGAGTGCTTGGGGAGGCATGTCAGCCTGCTCCCCTGTGCATGTGCAGGCTGCGGTAGAGGCAGAAGCCTCAAAGTGCAGCTTGAAGCAGCCGGGGGGGGGGGGCAGTAAGGGGTTATTCTCCCCCACCGGCTCCTTGGAGTCTGCGCACCTCTCTCAACGAGCACGGTGTGGGGCCCAGCCTCCCCTCAGGCGGCTCCAGCTCAGTGTGGGTGGCGGGCATGGCTGAAGCGGCAATTCTCCCCCTCCCCGGCCCCCAGGTGTCTGCGCACTGCTGGAGGGCCACAGACTGCAGTGGTGAGCTAGCACAGCACAGGGCCAAGCCTCCCCTTGGGTAGATAGCGTGAGGGGATAGAGTGGGAAGAAGGGGTCAGGATGGTAGGCTGCGGAGGCGGTTGGAGGTTGAAGGGGGTGGAGTGAAGATGGGGGAGATGGGGTGTTAGGAGGGCTGGAGTGGGGACATGGGGGCAGGGAGCTTAGGGAATGGAGTTGGGGGCAGAGGAGGAGGACATGGGGAAAGAGGTCTGAGGGGGGTGGGCATTTTGGAGGCAGTAGCTGGGGTGGGTAAAGGGTGCCCAGAAATTTAGGAGGGTTCCAGGGCCTGCCAAATTATATTTTAATCACTGCTTATATGTAGAGCATCTTTGCCATTCAACAGCAGGCATAAATGTAAGACGCAACACTCAGGAAACCAACTATAGCATGTTATCATCCTTGCCTAATGGTGCCTCCAGATAAATCTCTCCTTGTAGCTTTGCATATTGCTTAAAAAAAACACTTGACAATTTGTACGTGAGCTGGAACTGAAGTGACTCATTAGTTATTTAAACAGTAGAGATGCTAATGGCCAAATTTTCAGCCCTTTATTCTCCTGTGGCTGCCCGGTTTAGTGAACATAATTTATTGGACTGCTGACCTTGTGCATGCACCCATCTTGCATATGCAAAATTCTGATGTGTACTCCCATGCTGGATGGTTGGATACCTAACAATCCAATTTCTTCCTGAAAATATTATTTCCTACAAAAATGGGTGAGTCCCCAATTTCAGTTCTCAGTCAAGTATCTGTACATGACTGATCACTGGCTGTATCAGAAAGTTTGTGCACACAGTTCGTATTTAAACTCATAACATTAAAATCCATCTCATAAACTGTGTAAGCCATGCTCACTACAGTACACATTATGATTCAATATTATGGCCTGTAAGACAGAGACCTCTAGTGGATTTAACACATAAATGCAGTGTATATATTTATAGAAGGATTGGTTTAATATTTTCCTTCTTTGTAACAAGCCTTTCAAAAGCCACAAAAGCACATTTAAAAAAAAAAAGTTAAAGAGTGATACAATTTTTTTTAAACATAAAAGAAGTGATACTTTGAAAAACATGCAAAGAGGAAAGGATAATCTCTTTATTTTAAAGTGGTGTAATACGAGCTATACCCACAAAGATTCACCTCCGTAAGAAACTAAATGCAAAACAATGAGAAAAAGGAGGCTTAAACAAGTAGGTAACATACTGAGACAGTGCTTTAAATAGTCTCAGCTAAAACAAATTCTGATTTTTTGCTTTCTTTTTCTTTCTTTGGTTTAGTTGCTGAAGCTAACAGAAAAAGTCCTACTAAAATCAAGTTACACCAAGCAGTTACAAATTTACAATATTTTGCACTTCAGTATTGTACTTTCCATTAACTGAGGATCTCAAAGTAATTTAAAGTCTCAAGGCATTCTTATGTAAGGTACCTATCTGGAGCATTTCACTCACCCTGGAAGTGCAGCCACAACAGTTCAGGACAGAAAGCAAAGGAGAAAAAATGGTCCTCAGTCAGATCCTACAATAAGTATATTTTTGTTCTCAGATTTGGAGCATTAGGGTAACACATATCTCATAATTTGGTAGTATTTGCCATTTCAGATATTGTTTAAATAAATTGAACCAGCTGCTTTGGAGGGTTATGGAATACATGTTCTTCATTCATGAGGAGGTGTCTGGTGCTATCCCAACCCTGGCAATGGTGTTTTACTTATAAAAATAAGTAATAGCAGACAGTATCCAACTGAAACTGTTGGGGGAATTCAGGTGGAAAGAATCTAGTTAACTGAATTTGAATTCACCCAGCAGTTTGGTTAACAAGCCTATTCTTAAAGATCACAAGCTCTCTTGTGATCACAATCAGTCAGGATCCTGCTTTTATAATTAAGAAAAAAAAAAAGATTCCTTCAGAAGCACGAAGTTCCCTCACTTTATCCCGGGACATCAGCACTGTGCGCCACCTACTGTACCAGCAGCAGCATGAAGTTCCTGCAGCCTGTAAACATCCTGTGGAGATCTACGGTACAAGGGCCAAATCCATCCAATTCACTGCCTTTTCTGTGAGATTGAGCATGTTCACAGAACAAGATGAAATGGCTGCACAAGGGAAAACAAACCGCTTGTTGGTTTCACGTGATTGGGCGAAACCCTGGCCCTACTGCTGTCAATAGGAGAATTTTACCATAATCTTCAGTGAAGCCAGTGAAGACAATTTTACCATTGTCTGCAGTGAATGGTATGTTCAGAATTTCTAAAGGAAATCTTCCTTTGTTCTTCTAGTAAAAACCTTCAATTTTTATGTTTTTCAATTTTTATAAATGTATAAAGGAAATTTTTGCACAATAAAATCAACTATTTTCTATGTTGTAAGGAGCCTCTGAGAGGTGCCTTTAAAATGGCAAATATAATAAATGGGTAATAAACCACACAATATACATCTTGTTATTAGTTAAGGAATTCATAACACTATGCAATGAACTCAAGAATCTGGAGAGCACCTTTGGCAAAGATATGCAACTGGCCATAAAAAACCAGAGAATACCACTTTCTCAGAATGATTTGCATGTGGTCCAAACAGTTCCCTAAACTGTAATTAAAGGCTTATTTTGAAAAAGCGCTTTGAAACGCCTATTGGTTCTTTGAAAAACTTCATCAGTTACAGCTAAATGTGTCATGATTTGACTCCCTCCCATGTAGAGCTCTACAGAGCTAGAACATGAAAAGGCATCCTGGATATAGGGGTCAGGCATTGACTGGATGCACTGTGAGCTGTCACCTGTAATATGTGTAGCACAAATATAACTTTTCTTCCTATTTGCTGGAATCATTTTTACCATTATTTACTGTTTGCAATTCCCACACTTATCAAAGATAGCACTGCTGAATTCTGTGACAAACATAAGATAAAGTCTGAAAAGATTTCATCTTTCACCTGCCAGGAAATTATTTCCTGGGAGCAAACTGTCAGACATGTACAAGCTAATGGATTGGTGCAGCATGTTCAAACTAGTATTTTGTTTCATACCCGACATGTATGAAGAACCATTGAAAATCACCCTGCACCCAAAGCAATGTTGAACTGCAAACTGAACAGCCCTGAGAAGAAGCATCTTGGAAGGTAATTTAAGATGTTGGTGGCTAACAGGAAAAGAAACAATATTCTGGGATGAAATTTTTGGGGGAAGCAATTAAACTGCATTGCAGCAACTGAAGGAGTCTGTTTGGTTTCACAAAGCCAGCTGTGTCTGACTTCTGCAATACCAGGTGTGGCAACTGTCTCTGTGTTGTGGGAAATTGTGATTAGCCCAGGTTGCCTGGGCTCAATAAAGGGACTGAGAGTTTCTCACTGCATGAATCTGTCAGCCCAGTTTGCAGTGAAGACAATTCATACAGATCAGTCTGACTGATTCTGTGGCAACAGTATCAGAGCAGGAAGAGAGAAAGGCACTTTCTTGATCAACAAGTTGTTCTTTAGAGAGCTGATGACCATTACCTGCTCATCTACTGTGATCTATGCCATCGTGTGCAAGAAATGCCCCAACACCTTATACATTGGACAAACAGGATGATTGCTGGGCAAAAGAATAAATGAACATAGAACTGATATCAGAAATCACAAAACAAAGACACCAGTTGCTGAGCACTTCCATCTTTCTAATCACTCGATAAATGATTTCTTAAGGACTGTCATCCGAGATGTGGCTGGGACATCAAGACTTCAAAGAGAAACAACTGAACTTGAATTAATATGCAAGCTAAATCCTGTGAAAGCAGGACTTAATCAAGACTATAGGCTCCTTTCCCATTACAAAAGGTAATTTGACTTCAGGCTTCCCATGGTTTGAACCTAACAACTGCTCTGATTTGCTGTTACTGTATGACCTGATCCTATGTTTTACACCCCCTTGCATTTATTTTCATTCCATTCTGTAAGTTCACCCATCTTCGAAGCATCTGATGACATGGTATTTTCTCCCATGAAAGCTCATGCAAAAAATAAATCTGTTAGTCTTAAAAAGTGCCACACGACTCCTTGCTTTTTCTGCTGGACAAGACTAACACAGCTATCCCTTTGGAAATTGCTGAAGGAGAGCCACTGACTTAGTATGGGGCTGATTAACATCTTTGCTGTGGGAAGCAAGCCCCCCATGTCCTTAAGCAGCTGAGTTTAGGCACTTAACCAAGGGAGAAACTTGGATCTCTTAACAGCCTTGCCAGTTAATTTACCTGAATGGTGAGGGAGAAACACAGTGACTTGAGGAAATGAATACAGGGCAGCTTCTGCAATTCTGCAAATCCACAGTTTTTCTAGATCCCCGTCAGATTAGTTTCATACCTGGAATTGCTGCTTTACATGGTTTGCTATGCCTCCCCCGCACCCCAATGATGGATGTCAGTGAAGTGCATCCATAAGTAATATATTAGATTTATCAGCAGCACCGTTGTCTCTAAGACACAGTATCACTGATTCACTTGTGGCATCTTGTCAGCATGGCAATAAACTTTCATTGGGTACCTTCCTTCTTTTCAATGAAATCACAAAGGACAAGGCCCTCCATTGACTGTCCTGCCAATGTCTCTCACCTACAGTGTCCCACAGGGCTCCATCCTCTCTCCTCCTTATTCTGTAGGTATATGAAGCCCCCAGGCGAGGAGGAGAGATGTTTAGCAAAGCAAGGTTGACAGTACAGTGCTCATATCCAGCTCTAAATTTCCAGTCCATCACACCTCATTGTGAAGCTTCACTGTTTTCTAAGTATCTAGGCAAGACAGGGACTTGGAAGAATGAATTTGAGAATTTCATATTCTGTTTGGGAAAACAACAGGAGGTGAAATTTAACTAACGAGTTATCTGTTATGAATTAGTCAGATGAGTCTGCATATAACTGCCGCTCAAACCTTACCTACAATTTTAATGATCAGGCAACACAGCTTCTAAATTCAGGCCTATCTCTCGTAGCCTTTAGCACCGAGGCCCGTTATTTTTCTAATGAAGCTCTCATAAGTAGAATACTTAGCTGCCCGTTAATATGAGAGTTGCTAAGAAGAAAAGTTCCAGCCTCTCGCACCAACTATAACAACCAACAATAACTTTTGTTTCACCTGTTCCTGTTTTCTCCACCCTTGAATGTTTATTTCCTCTCTAAAACAACTTCAGTATAGATATCTTCAATATGGGGCAAAAATATGTTAAAGTGTAGGTTCTCCTTCTGTCTCTAAAGACTCGTTTTATAACTAGTCTTCAGGTAAGCAAGACTACTAACATAAAACATAACAAGTGACTGGTTTCATTATGATGTTTAGATTTTTTGTTATCTAATGTGTCTGCAAAGTTAGCTCAAGACAGTGGTTTGCTGATCATTATCATTCAAAGGTGACGGTGTCTTTCTCATGTTGGAACTTGATCCACAGTGGGCAGCAGCTCCTATACTATCTGCAAAGATAATAATGAAAAATATCATAATTTTCAAATCTGTCTAAAGTTAGACTCTTAACTCCATATTTCTGTATCTATCTCTAAAGCAACATCCTGTTCATAAGTGCTGGGATCCCACAGATCCCAGTAAAGGCAATGGGAGCTTGTTACATGATGCACACTGGAGTATGATCTGTATAACTGTTATGTTCACTCCATCCATGTAATTGTGAGCTTTAATGCAAAACATGCCATGCAAGGTTCCCTTCTGAATGCTCGTAACATGCTCTGTCTTACCATTATGGTATCATGTCTCCTGCAGCATCATGTATGTGTACAGGTGTGAAACATATTCCCAAGTATTTTACATGGCTCAGGGTGGAGGCAGACCATCAAGGTATCTCTCAGCATGGAGGCTGAAGAGGTAAGTGATAGAGACATGCAAATTGAGCTCCTTAGGTCAGGTGGAACAAAGAGAATCACCACAGCCCAGAAAGAGGAGTAGCTGAAGGGTGTTTGAAAAGAGAGACACTTTGAAGTAAGAAGGGCTTTTTGACAGAGAAACACCATCTTAAAACAACTGTAAGGGTCTGAGCTGATCCACATGGCCAGGAGAACAGAGAGAGGATGGACACCACCAGCAGCCAGTCGTCTGGGTACTAATGAAGAGAACAAGCTAGAGAGTGAAACTGAACAGAATTTTAGGTTAGAGTGCATCTTCTATTTTAATTTGATAGTGATTAACACCTGATGAGTTATTAAATGATTGTGCATTTGATTTGTTATATACTCACTTAAAATCATGTTCTAATCAATAAATGAATGTTCGTTTGATCTAAAGCTGCATGAACTTTAGAGAGTGTGAATGAGCAGAACTGTGGCATTCTCATTCCTTTGATAAATAAGTGAACCTATGTCTATAAACCTACAGTGATTGGAGAAGGGCCCCCAATCAGTGTGGAACTGAAGTTCCTGGTGTGGCACCTGGGGGGCTGGGGTTGCTTGCTGGGGGACCATCCTATTAGTAGCTGGAGAGCTACCACCCACTGCCTGGGACCACTTACATGCAGGACGCTAGTGTGGATTGACCCAAGAACGGGTGGCCACCTAGCAAAACAGGGTAAATCAGGGTTCAGGAGTGGTGATGAGGGAGGCACAGCGGCACGCTGGGAACATCACAAGCTGGAAAGTAACAAGAAACTTTGAAAATCAGTCCTCTTTTATAAGTGTCCTTTTGTAGATCTCCACATCTGAGAAGCTGATTTTAGGCTCCCAGGAATGGAAGCTAGGGGCAATGATATTAATAGTTATACAGAACCATGCACTCTGAAGTTACACAAAGCACTTCACAATCATAAACTGGTATTCAAAATAATAGGGTGGATCATAAAGTCTTTGTAACCCAAATATAGGCCAAAGAAGAACTATAGAAATGATTCTCAGTGAGGAAAATTGCTCTTATAATAAGAGATTTATGGAAATCACTTTATTTATCTTACCTAAGAAAAAGATTCAGAGATGAGTTTATATTTTTATTTAGGTATCTACACAGGGAGAATCTCTCTCTATTAGAAAGCCTTTTATTCTAGCAGAGAAAGGCATAGCAAGATACAAATTCAACCCAAACTTTTTCATTTTTTTCCTGGAACCATTTATATCCACTCATAATTAGAAAGCACTAAACTGTTACAGCCCCTCTTGAGCTGCATAGAGGAGTATGGCCCCACCTTCTTCACTGCTCAGCTCTGCTAAGAGTGTAACCCCAAACATGATGGTAGGAAAGGGTAGGGGCCACTCACCTGTCAAAACATGAGTGGGAGAAAATGGGGTAGGGAGTGGAAGGAGCTGTGAGTCCACCCCCATCTGATGGAATAGTGGCAAGATGCCCCGCACAGTTTATTCTCTGGTCTGTTCCTGGGACACTGTACCTACACACTGCACTTTAGTCAGGATTATATTATTCCTAGTAAAGTAGTACAGCAAAGAGGATGTGAATGAGAAAGAACTGCGCGTGACAGATGTTACTATTGGCTGGTGCCAAACTACTACTGTGAAGAGAGAAGATTTGTAGGGAGTAGAATAGCTATAATGCCAACTGGCCTTAATTAGGGACACTTTATGTATATATAACAAAATATGGTCCCTGACCCAAAAAGCTAAATGCTAATTGTAAGCTGGGAGGCAACAGGTGAAATTGACAGATGAGGAAGGTGACAATGAAATGATCCTAAGTTTAATAAGCAGCAGTCACACCACATCAAGTGGCCAACCGTTGTCCAGTGGTTTGGTGGCATTATGGTAAAATTACAGTCTAGCCCAGATTCAAAGCAGCATTTTTCTTCTGCACGGTAATGTTTCAAAGCTATATTAAGTTAATGTTCAGCTGTAAACTTTTGAAAGGACACCCATAATATTTTATTGAGAGTTACAAACATTTCAGAGTTAGTTTCTACATTACATAGAAATATGGAAATCATTTTGGACTTACAATTGTGTCTGCATGTTACTGGTCTCATTTCTGATGTGCAAGATCCTACGTAATTATTTATGCCTACAATGTGTGGGTGAAAACAGAGGCCAGGTTTCCAAAACTCCAACAATTAACTTATGCTCTTATTTCCACACAGAGCTGTAATCTTATCATGGATTATATTAGAGCATTTTGGCCCAGTCGAGGGCTTCATGCCAAAATCACTGGGTGAGGTTCTTTGGTCTGTGTTATAGATAAGGTTGAACTGCATGGTCAGAATGGTTCCTTAGTTCTGTCCTTTATCAAAATGATCTAAAGTGTACTTCTGTCTGCTGGAGTCTTCCCAATGACTTTGGACCAGGCCGTGAATTTACAATTACAATGCAAATGCAAATAAAATATCTCTACAAATGGAGCTGAAGCATGGGTGTCCATGTTACGTGAAACACATATGCTTCCAGACTCTACCAAAAAGCCTCCAGAGAAAGCTTCTGATATCAGAGAGGCACCAGTGGGCATAGCCTGTGTCTCAAGAGGGCCATGTTCATTGTGTGTTCTCTGATGTGCCCATGAACTCTGTATAAAGCCTTCCTTATTCTCAATCTTAACAGCAATATATTGTACAGGGAAGTCATTCCCACCCAAAGTAGCAGATGCATGAACTTGCTGACTTCGCAGCATATTCAGGGACTCCTTCTTTGAGGAGTGCACTGTGTCTGTTCCTAAGCAGATTTTGCTCTGTCTCTTATCCCCTGGAATAAATCCATTAGCAAGCATCATGAAGAGAGAACTGCACTAATTGTTCATGCTCCCTGTCCATGTAACGTTAGGTGGTGGTAGATTCTTTTGGCTAGCGACAGGGTTTAGTGTCTCATGCTAGATTTACTATGGCCTGAAAAAAGGAGCAATCCCAGTAAATCAGTGCCATTCTGCCCAGGACCCATCATTGTGAGTTATAGTCACAGCAATAAATTGAGTTTTATTTCATGACTGAGAGCCTCATAAGTCATAAGTATCATCCACTTTAAGGGGCACTGAGGCCTTTCCGGTAAGACAGATACCATGCTATTAGTCATTGCTATCCAGGGACCATTTCCTATTTACACCATTGGTTTTAATGGAGGTTTTATAAATATTGAAAATGACTGCTCTGCAGGAAAGTCAGCTAACACAGTCCTTTAAGGACACAGAAAGAGAGGGCTTGATTGTGCCACATAGGCACAGCATTGCAGTGGGGGCAGCGTGATGTTGCGCCACCTCAGGGAGTTTCCAGAGGGAATCTTCCTTGGGATGGATTCCTCCCAGAGTTCTGGCACGTGGCAGGGAATCACCTCACTGCCACTCACTTTGGGACACTTTTGCCCCATGCAGAACAATCAATAGCTGCACTCTCTCTAGTGCAGACTGCAGAAGAAGAGGAAGGAATCTTGTACTCTCCCTTTTCACACCCATATAAAGGGTCAGCCAGAATCTGCCCCACAGCAATTTACTGCCACAGAAATTACTCCCTTTATTTTGTCCCCAAAACAACTACCTTATTCTTTCTTAAAACATTGGTGAAACAATGGGCAAGCTAGTAAGTCTAGCACAGCAACCTGCAACCTGCTGCTCCAGAGCCACAGGCTATGTCTACACTATGAGCTAACGTCAACTTAAGGAGGCTTAGGGCTTCCTTAAGTCATCTTAATAACTTCTGCCCTCAAAGTCAAGTTTAAGGGTGAAGTCGACATTATCAAGCTGACTTAACACAATGTGGCCATTAAAATCAACTTTATAAATTCAACAGTGCCATTGAAGTAAGTTGACTTTATAAAGTCAACTTAATGCAATGTAGCCTCACTCAGGCAACTTAATAAGGTCTACTTAAAGTCAACTTTAAGTAGACTTTATTAAATCAGCTTAATAAAGTTGACTTAGTTTTGTAGTGTTGACATAGCTCTTTGCTGCCTCCTTGCAGCACAAGGCTCTGGGCCTCCCTCTGCCCACCACCAGGGGAACTTGTGGCTGGCCTGCGCCAGGGTCCCTGCTCTGCCAAAGGACCCTGCAAGAGGTGCCCTGGCCCAGCTCCCCCCACCAGAAGTCTATGCCTATTGTGGCTCTCAAAGTACTTGGTTATTGCAGGAATTCTAACAAATGGCTCCTCTTATCTTTTGGGTGCTGACCGCTGGCAGTTCATCACAACTGATTCTACAAACACTTGTTAACACGAGAAGTCTTTGTGCATGTGGTCCCATCAGAGGTAGTTTTTGGGGTAATCAAAGCAAGTAGTCACCTAGGGCCTTGAGCAGTAAGGGAGCCTCATAGCGGTCATCTGCTTCACTTACCTTGTGTTCTTGGGGTGGTGGGGGAGCACGGGGGCTGCAGACTTCCAGGGCCAGAAGCTGTGCCACCTGCTGTCCTGGCCAGTGTCTCTGCAGTGGGGCAGAGCAGTGCTCCCTGTGTACACCCAGGAGGCCATGCCTCCCCAGGGGAAGGGAAGAAAGCAGCCAGCACAGCACTGCAGCTTGTCAGGAGTGGGGCTCCCTGGAGCGTTCCACTCCAAAGAGTTCGGGATGCTTCGTCCCTGGCCACCCCAGCACTGAACTGGCCTGCTCTAGGGCCTCTGGGCCAGGCAGTCTCTATTCAGGCCAGAGGTGGCTGGGGGTAAAGCAGCCCAAACTCTTTGGAGCTGGCCACTCTAGGGGACCTCACTCCTGGCAAGCAGCAACACTGCAGTGGCCACTCTCCTCCCCGTGGGGAAGCGTGGCTAGCTAGGAGTACATGGGGAGCACTGCTCTGTCCCCACCGCAGAGAAGCCAGGTGGGTGGCGCAGCCTCTGGCCTGGCAGTTTGCAGCGCCCTGCTCTCCCCCAGTGTGAGTTGGGACTGGAGTGTGGTTAGGGTGGCAGTGGGAGCCCCATAAAGGGCCTTCACCTAGGGCCCCAATTTCCTAAGGCCACCCCTGGGTCCCATTATCTGCACTGAGAGAACTCACTTGAGTTAGAATTTTCAGGATCATGTCCATGAATTTAAAAGGTAGAAAAAATTGTTTCACATTGCAAATTGTTACTCCTTTAATAAAACTTTGCTGCTGCTTTGTAAATGGAGTGAAACCTAGTTTAGCCAGCTTAACAGTACACAGGTTAAAGATAAAAAATCCTAATTAGTGCGACCCTACATTATTAATGCTGAAAGATTTTTTCCCCATTTACATTGTTTACTTCCCCACCACAACCACTTGATTCACACCAATTTAAATAAATTTTAATTTTGTTTCTAGCTGAATCCAGCCTCTAACTATCATGCACTAGCAAAGTGCCGAGAAATTTGTGTCCTATAAAAATACTGCAAGGCTGTTTTTATAGGAATTTATTTTTTAAAAGATTATTGAAATGAATACAAAGTTTCATATAAACTGTCAAAAAAAGTTAAAAATGAGTAGCCTATACCACCTGATGTTAAGATGACAGAGCTATGAAATGTCACAGTTAATCCCTTTACAAAGCAGTTTTGCCCCAGACACAATCCAGGATTAGTGTTTCAGGCCCATGGCAACTATGTAACCATTTCTGTGCTGCAATCACCCTAATCTCTCTGTATATTGGATATCAAAAGAAAATTAGATTGTGTTATTGGGTTCCAGAGAGGCAGCCATGTTAGTCTAGTTCAGCAAAACAAAGGAGTCCTGTGGTAATTAAAGAATAAAAAATGTATTTATTGCATGAGCTTTCATGGGTGAAAATCCCACTTTGTCAGAGGCTTTGAAGATGGGGAAACTTACAGAATGGGAGGAAATAAATCCAGGTTAATGGCTCCAAAGGCACAGGTGTGTTAGTCTAGTTCAAGAAAACAAACAAGGGGTCCTATGGCACTTAAAGACATGCAAATTTATTAATCGCATAAATTTTCATGGGGAAAATCCAACTTCATCAGATCCTTTGAAGATGGGGGAAACTGAAAAATTGGAAACAGCGGTATGATTCCCAGTTTGTGTAGACAGATCCACCGGAGCTATCATTGAGCTAGCATGCTAAACAGAATAGTATAGCTGGGGTAATACAGGCAGCACCAAACTGCAACACAAGCTAGCCATTCCAAGTATGTACCCACATGGTTAGTTCATGAGTTCCATGAGAACTACCGCAAGGATGTCTACCAGTATTTGAATCTTAACAACTGCTTTGATTTGCTGTTACAGTGTGACCTGATCCAATGACTTACACTTCCCTGCATTTATTTTCCCCCAATTCTGTAATTCTTCAAAGCATCTGACGAAGTGGAATTTTCTCCCATGAAAGCTCAAGCAATAAAATAAGTTTGTTAGTCTTTAAGTGCCACAGGACTCCTTGTTTGTTTTACGTACAATGGGAATCACACTCCCGCCTCTTGGTGTAGACAAACCTTTACATAGAAGTATTTGCCATTAGAGAATGCAGTTCCATCAAATTCAAAATGCATTACAAAATTCTGTCAACTTCACTAAACTATTATTTGGAGAAAAAAGGAGAGTGAGTTGTGATGACATTTTATAGAATAGAACATTTCACTTCCTTTGCAAATTATATGGTTTTGATTATTTTTCTTCTGAATTATACAATATTGTAAAAAGCTGAAATAGAAATGAAATGTTTCAATCAACATTAATTATTTTTATGAATTTTCTTTCATGGAGAATTTTGGGGGTTTAATCCAAATTGGAATGAAAACAAATTTTGAAATCTTAAAATCCTCCATGAAACAGAACTTCCATTCTCCTCACAGCTCTTATTTTAGATCCCGTTCTGTTCTCAGTTACATCTGAGTATAAGGTAACATCCATGGAAAGGTTATCTTTTAAATTTAAACTAATGTAACCAAGACCTGAATTTGGCCCTCTGTTTTAGACATAAATGCAAGTTCAGCACTTTCTATTATGATATATTTATTGTTTAGATTATTTTTATTATCCTTTCAAAAGAAACGCTATTTTTCCATGCATTCTAGGACAAAAATACAGGAAACCTGCATTAAAAGATGTTTGCAAAGTCAAGTAGTTAAAATTTAGGAAATAAGAGAATTAAAGTTCTGCAAACTTAATTCACCTTCCCTTGTGCATATGCATTATGATACTGTCTTTAATTACATGATCACAATTATTTCTTCCACAAGACCCCTGCCTCATTCAGTGCTCATTAAGTGATGGACGGACAGTGCTCATTGAATGAGCAGCTGTTCAGTAATATTTATGGCTATTTAACGTGTGGGATGATGATTTATTTACTGCTCACCATACAAATTCTGCAGTAAGCACAGATTTCTTAAATTTGCCCATAAAGTTTTTATGTGGTGCTCTCATCATAACATCTTAGTTCTTTACAACCATTAAATTAATTTAATGTTGGCAACATCCCTCTGAGGTGAAGTGGTTTCATGAGACCCGTTTTACCTGAGATTAAGGCCAAAATTATCAAAAGTACCAACTTACTATGGATGGTCATTTTGAGAAATTAAGGCCTCATTTTTCAAGGATTATAACATTTCATACGTCCAGAGCTCAGCTCCCATTGGCTTCAGTAGCAGGTGTGACCGCTCGGCACATCTATAACACAGGCTTTTAAGCTGGCCATTCAGAAAATGAGGAAGACAGTTATCGGCCTCCTGTGAACACTGACAAAGTGGGATTTTCTCCCACAAAAGCTCATAAGATAAATAAATTTATTAGTATTTAAAAGTGCCACAGGACTCCTTGTTTGTTTTGCTGACCTTGACTAACCTGGCTACCCCTTTGCAGCCTCAATCAGGAACTCGGTGGCAGATGTGGGGATAGAATCCGTTCTGCAGAGCAGCGTTCAACTGCCTTAACCTTTCCCTTCCCGCAATCCTCTGCTGCATTTCTTTCTCACCTTCTAACTTCTGCAACAAATGAGGCAAAGGGCCTACAGACAACAGCTGCCTTCACTGCAAAACACAAATTCATCCCCCAAATACCACCCAAGCTATGCACTGAATGAGGCAGGGGGTTGTATTAAAAGACAGTATATGATCTTGTAATTAAAATCCATAATAAATATGACAAGGGGGACAAATTAAAAGTTTCACATTCTGTAAGTGACTTTGCAGCCTTAATGTTCTTCTAAACACAGATGAGGTTTTTACTTTGAAAACTGAACAAAAACAAAAAATTTTATCATGCGGAACCATAATGACTTGCTCACATGCTTCATCAGCAGGTTGGGATCTTTAAATTCATAGCATAGGCCTCTATCACTTGAGATAATGGTGTAAGTGGTAACTCTAAATGGCTGCTATTGTCTTTGTAGGCCTAGTATGTGGGATGGACAAAACACATACTCTGTCAGCGATATTCACATCAAAGCAATGTTGTGGCTCAGGAACTAGGGAATCCATTCCAGGTTTGAGGAATATGTGCTCTAGCATGTACACATCTCTGTCCTCAGCCTGGTCCTGTACATTTCTACTGCTATCAATCTCCATACCTCCCCACCCTGTTTCCTTGCCCTCTCCTACCTCTCTACATCTCTTCCCCATTCTCACTTCTCCCATTCTGCTTTATAATCAAGATTTCCTCGGGAACCTGACTGCCTCATGGACTTAAAGCAACATAGATAGAGCACTCTTCCCCACTCCCTCCCTCCTAGAGCTGCAGGGGAAATGTGAAGTGATGTGAGGTGCTCTGGGCTTTTATCAGAAAGACAATCTTGCTTGATTCATTTCTGGTGCCTGCCACATGACCTTTATTTTTACACGTTTATGGACAGGTTTTTCTCTGCCCCCTGTTACGTTGGCAGTTGTCACCCTTTGGCGGCATTTAGTTCTCCCCATTTTTATGTCTGTCCTACACTATGCAGAGAGGTATACAATGTACTCAGTCTGAGCCTATATTTACACTACAAGTTAGGGATGTCATCAAACTAGCAAAAGTATAACTAGTTGTATAGCTTCACTAGCCTGGAAGGCAGCAGCAAAGATACTCTTAGCTTGTCAACTATGTACACAAGGGGTCCAGGCAAGTTTGTGAGCAGGTCCTTGCCTGTAGTGTACAAGACAGCCCAAGAGGAGAGCAACACTTACATCCCAACTGTCTGCTTCTGGAGGCACCATGCCTCGCTGGAGACCACCCATGGCAAAGAGCAGGGCAATCCAAAAAAGGTTTATTGAGTTAGATCCAAACCTGGACAAGAGCTGCAGCAAATTTAGGATCAGTAAATCAGCAGCCACAGGACCTCCTGACAGCTTCTGACACTCTCTCTTCAGGCCTAAGGCTCCCTTTATCCTTGATAATAGAGCATGCCCTTACAATTTGTTTCATGCCTGAGAGGATTACTTTGCTGCTATTACAGTTGTCAACTGCGCATTGTACAATATGAGGTTAAACAAACACCACATGCACAAAAACACATACACCCTGGAGGAAGTGCTCTTTGATGTAAATCATTTCCTAGCTATTCCAAGTTCGTGCACCAGATGGAAGCACTGTTACCATTCCATGCCTAGTCTCTGTTGAGCCAGGAATGCAGTTGTACATTAGCACATTCACATCATTCAGTATTGTAGTGTTCTCTGTGAAGCACAGATATGTTTTCTTTGCATTTGTTTTCCTCCCATCCATCTGTATGCCTCCATTTCCAAGCATCTGATGAAGTGGGATTTTCTCCTATAAAGTGCCATTAGACTCCTTGTTTGTTATGTTTTACTTGGGTATCCATTGTTATTTGCCTATTTTGGGTTTTCTGTAGTGGCCATCATTGCAATCTAAGTAACAACCAGGTTATCTAAATCTTCAAAGTGAGATCTCTAGTGCACATCAAAAAGTTTTCCCTTGTCCCTGGCTAAAGAAACTGTGTTCAAGGAATGCTTTATCTCTATCTTCCATTCATTTCTTCCTGGACCTTGTAAGCAGCATTGTGCCAGGTAAAAGCAGCTATATTGATGCATCATGGAACAAGAAGGGCTCTGTGACGTAGCTGGATCCTGAGACAGGCCTGGCCGTGAAGATCAAAATCAAGGCTTTGAATTGACACCGTAAATTAACCAAAACCCCTTGAGCAATTTGAGCACAATGCAGGGACTGGAAGGTGTTTGCTTTCACCCACTTTCAAAAAATATTATGCACAGCCAGACAACCCTTGAAATATCCTCATTGCTTCCCAAACTACAGCACTTCACAGCACCCCCTTGTGCTCAAGCATGGAGCTATCAGCTCTCACTGCCTCAGTTTCCTTCCCTGAGCCGAATCTCCTCAGTTCTCAACACAAAGATCAGTCCTAGAGATTTGGCATGGCCCTCTGGCCAAGTCACAAAAAATGTAGCCCCTTTTGGGGTAACAACTAAAATTCCCCACAAAAGAATTCTTGTATCCTTCATGGGTTTCTTTTGTTGCCTGTCCTGGGGTCCCTGTTCCCAACACCTTACAGGGCTACCTTTGAGTCTTTTCATTGCTCTGGTACCCAGACTGGCTTCACTGGATTACTAGCTTCCTGCAGCCCCTGACTCAGTCTGCTACAGGAACCTGCTCACTCCCTAATTCCCAGACTGATCTCTTAGCCTCTTGATGAGGTCCAGATGACCATGTGTATAACCCATCCTCCTCAGTGCTTTCTCCTCTAGCTGGGATGCAGGTACTTTAATAATGGCACAGATAGGACTGGTCCCATTTCCCCTTAAAGGGGACAGTCACCCTGTGAAGAATGGGCATTTGGAAATTTTGATCTTACCTAACTTTAATACTACAATTTTATTCATGTAATCTTTTGCTGTGCACTGCAGGGGCCTAATTCAGCATTGCCCTGAAATCACTCAAAAGATCCCCATTAACTTCAGGAGACTTTGGAGATCCTTAATATCAAGCAAATTATTTTTCTCCTTTTTCTTTTTCCTGTTTTCCTTTTTTCTGTGTTTGTGTGGTTGGGAGGAGGAAAGCTCTCTTACTGTAGAACAGAAACAAGCTAGAGGCTTTGTTAATTACTGATAATCTTTGGCTTGATTTTCTATTGCTTCACTCCTTGAACGGTCAGTTATATTATGTTCATGGAATAGAAATGGGGAAGTTGGATAAAAAAAATACTTTCTCTGGAAGACTGCAGTGTATTTTAATTTTTAGACTTCTGAATGGTAGCATAGAAGGACCCATAAACAGAGACAAACAAAACAGGTTGCTTCCTAAAACAGAGAGGCATAACTCACCTGACCTTATTCTAGGCTGTCTGCAAGACTGACTGCTAGGCTCAGATCTCACTGTTGCATACTGAATCCTCTACCCTGCATGCAGAGGCAGGGGAATAACACATTTTCAATATCAGAATCACACTTTGTGCAATGTGGGTGAAAAGCATAATCAAATCAGAATTGCAGTTCATCACACTCTTTGCATAGGTGTAAATGACTACACAAAGGGTCAAAGCAGTGGTGAATCTAGTCCCTGTATATAATAATTCAGAAAGCTGTTGTTAATTCATTTAAAAATCTAGTAGAAAAGTCTATCTTGGCCCTAGACCTAAACCACCATTTCAAGGCTGATGGCACTTCAAATGTGGGTTTATAGAGAGGGACCAAATTCAGGTTTATAACAAAAACTCAGTTGTAACCTTATCTACTGTGTGATTATCCTTCTATTCTAATTTCCAAAGCATTTAGGGGAGGGTTCTTTTCTTATAGCCTCACAAACACAAAAATAAACCAGCTGATAGCAACAATATTTATTTTCCACACTCCATTAGTAGCCTAGAAGCTATTCATGCATGTTACTAGAATCTGAACCCAGCTAATTAAAAATAATGTTTCAAAGCTTCACTGATGTCTGTTGCATCTGGAACTGGCTAGCTTCTGCAAATAAACATGCACAAAAACAAGGACAAATCACAATAAATCTAAGTAGACAGGTACAAGCAAATTGGTCTGTGAATGTGACATGCCTTTCTGCTTAAATGTCTACCACAAATCCCAAAGAGACATGGTAGGATTTAATCTAATTGGGTTTGCCACTTCCCTACAGCTTAATGCGAGAATAACTGCAATTACATATGACTGTACTTAGCCCAGTACCGAAAATCCATTTATTAGGCTATTAGAATCTATAGAAAATAGAGCTTTGAAATCACTTGGATATGTTGGTTACATACTTGGCCTGATAGTTATTTTGTGGTTACAGTTTCCAAATTGCTACTGATGAGGTGGTAGTGGAAAAGCAGATGTAGTAAAAGTGTCTGAATGAATGGCTTAGAAAAGTTTTATTCTAGGTTTTTATTCTATTCAGAATCTGTAATAGTATCTTACATGACAGCTGAGTACCCTGAAAATCTTATAATATTCAGCTGGAGAGCATACTGGTGTTCAGACTTAAAAATATGTTTATCATAAAGCAAACTATCATGGGTGGGACCTCTAACAGTTGACACTCCTAGAGACAGACAGATCTCCAGGACCACATTTCCAGCCAGCACTAAGAAACCCATAGTTTTGAACATGTTCAATTGGCAACTAATTGTGGCCACAAAAGTGCAACTTACTCCAATTTTGCATGAGCAAAAATCTATTTTCATCTGCCAGTCACATCACTGATTACTTAGCCTACTGATTTGCATGCACAGATGACAATTTATATGCTCATCATGGGTGCACAGGCATGCAAATGTGGCCACAACCAGATGAGAAGCTGAAAAACTACCCTTAATTGTTTGTCAGCTGGCTCAACTGTAATAAAATTCTATAGGCCCAACAGGTTCATTTTTGATGAGCTAATAAATTGTCGCTATGCTTTTCACTGTGATCCATTATGATGACTATTTGGTTAGAAGATTTTTTTACTGGACTTGCAGATTTTCAGGACAATTCTGTAAACTTTGTATGCATCCACATAATCGTGCATTGCCAGGAGACATAAGAAAACATGGTCCCCATGTTGAGGATCATGCAATCCAAAAGCTTGATTCTGCGCCTATCAGATTTGGTGGAAAACCTCTTGTTCACCTTAACATTTTGGAATCAGACCTCATGAACTCAGTCTTGTCTGATCTTCGAGAGAGTTGTGTCTTCTGGGATGGGCTGATATTAGGCAAATGTGGTGCACCAGATAACAGTTCAAAAGACCCAAGTGATGAAATCACTGGATAAGACATAGCTCATATAAATCAATGTAGCTCTATCAGTGCTATACTCACAGGCTATATATACATTAGGGAGCATTTTTTGAAAAAAATTATTTTGAAAAAATTATTTTGAAATAGATTTGAAATAATTATCTCAAAATAACTTTTTTCAAAAATGCTATTTGGGGAGAATGGCCTTGGGACTGCTCGCTATCCTGAAATACCATGGCTTCTTTTTTTCCCCCCAAAAAAGAAAGTCTACACCAGACTTAAAAAAAAAAAAAAAAAAAAAAAAGAACAAGGCAATGGAAAAGATAGGCAGGCTTTTGCTGCATCCAGTGATGGATTTTTTTTTAAAAAACCTCTGTTGAAAAAAGCTGTTTTTCAAAAAATAACAAGGTTTAGCATTCTCAAAAAAGTGCACCAGTATCTCAAAATATCAGAGTGCTTTTTCAAAAAGGCTAAACCCACCAGCTTTTTCTAAATAAAAAGCCTTTTTTGGGGTAGCTTTTTCAAAAAAAGCCATCCCCAGACACAGCTAAAGCTTTTTTTCAAAAAATCCTCCCTTATCTCATCCATTGCCTTGCTTTTTTTTTTTTTTTTTGAAAAAGAAAGTCCAGTGGAGACTTTCTTTTTTGAAATTAAAAAGCAACGGTATTTCGGGACAACAGACTATTGTCCTGAAATAGCATTTTTGAAGAGAGTTTTTTCAAGATAATTATTTTGAAATACTTATCCCAAAAAAAGTGGGTTTTTTTAAATGTTGAGTAATGTAGACATACCCGTTGAGACTAGCCAAGGATTTAGTCAATTGTTTGTGAGTGGAACAAATGCCACTCGCTAAAGAGCACAGATTTAATATTTAACCATGAAAGGCAATGAAATAATTTCTTAAGCACTATCTAAGAGAAAAAGCATCTGACAAAGAGGGATTTTCTCCCACAAAAGCTTATGCAATAAATAAATTTGTTAGTGTTTAAGTGCCACAAGACTCTCCTTTATCTAAGAGAACTCACTGCTACTCACCACTTAGGTTAGGCCCATCTCAAACTCATGAAAAATATACAGTGTTTGTTTCATCAGCTTTCACTCGTGTATCTCTTTCAAACTAGTTTCTCTCTTTGCTAAACAGTTTTTTAAAAAACCTATCAAGGAAATGTCAGGATTAAAACTGAGACAGATTGTTTAGATAAACTAGAACAATCTGATGTGGAGAAATAAGGTTGAGTCTTTGGCTAAATTGTTATTCTTATTCCTAATATAGTCCCTTAGCTGTAAACATATAAGACAAATACAGAAGAACTCTTTGGCAGTAATAGAATCAGGATACCAGACTAAATGAACCAATGTGGCAGTTTCTACATTATGTCCACAGAGTTGATAAAGGATGTACAAAATGGATCAATTAGTTACAGATTTAGACACATGAAGAAATTTAACACACAAATTTTACCCCCAAGCATCTTCAGAATATTTTCTGGATAGTAACTATGTTTATAGACAAATTGGTAAGCAATGGGTAGGCTCAGGCCAATCAATGAGGGCCCAGTTCCAACCAGCTGTCTACATGGGTAGTCAATGGAAAAGAATGCAAAAAGAACTTAATAGATATCTTTACTTTCTTGCATAAGATCTGGCCAGTGAACTATATAGTCTCTATTCTTTCCTAGTGCCCTTGTAAGTGAGGGATGGATGAGGGTGAGGTCATGGCTCTGCACCTGGGTGTAGGGTGCTGCTTCTAGGTGGGTGCAACAAATGTACTAGTGTGATTCTGGGAGCATAAGGCATTCAGGTGTTGCCTGGTCCCTCTGCAGCCCTTCCAGCACTCCTTACAACTCACAGAGCAAAATGTACCCTTGAACCATCATCTATAGGCACTCACTAAAACTTAGAGGAAAATCATGGTAGTAATAGAAAGAGCAGGCCAGGGGCACCATTCCCATTGCTTATTCCTTGCTACTTTTCCCAGGGGTCTCTATTTTTATTTTTATAAAGGACTGTTCAAAATTTTCAAATTAGTGCCAGGGGCTTAACTATTAAAATTAGAGGGAGGTGGGTGGCTAAGTCCTTTTCGCTTGGTTTGAAAATCCACTGTTTTTAAAACTGTGGTTTGGTGTATGTACAAAAGGGCCCATGATACCCAGGGAGAGACATCACATACTATTATATTCTGGGACGCTGAAGTTATCGGGAAGGGATCATAAATGGCTACAACACATCACATTACAGTGAATAATACACTGCACTGCACAACCTGGTGCAGCATAACAAAACATGACAGCTGACCTGGGCTGTTTATGTGATTGCTGAAATGTGCTGAATATTTTTCTGAACTACTATAGAAAATGAATTACTGAGGGGTAATGACAGAGTAGGTCTGAATAACTCTTCATAAAAATTATGAATGAAGTGTTCTCACCTTCATGTGACCTTTATTGCTTCTTCAGCACAGCTAAATGTATCATGCACCCGATTAAATCTGGCAAAGAGGGAAACTGAACAGATGACAATGCATAAGAAGTCTTTAGAAGAGGCTCACTTGGTTAGCTTTATTAGTTCAGCTTACTTGGGCAGAAGAAATGTCAGTGCATATGTGAGTGTGTGCATTAATAAAGGGACATATCTGGGCCCATCCTTTCTGAGCCTGAATTTCTCATGTGTGAAATACACTCCCAGTCCAATCCCTGTGCTAAAACTGAATGAAAGGGCTTTGTGCAGGGAATAATACACTGAGGGAGGAATGATGGTATCTCCCCCCAACCCATTGGAAATCCATACCTTTCTGAAGTCACTATTTCAACTCTTTGGCTAGAATGTCCACGTCAAAGTTCATAAACATTGCAGCCCTATAATTACAGACACCCAACTTTCATCATCCCAAATATTCTGGGCTAGTCCGTGGTGGCTATACAGCCACTGAGGCAGAGGAGCTGCTCTCTCTTGTAATTGGTGTGATCCATAACTATCCTTGAAAACTCCCTTTTTACAGGAGGAGTGGGTTGAGAAACAACACATTCATTGTACCATTGGAGGCAGATGGGCCACCAACTGTCAGCTAGTTTAAATAGCGCTAGTTCCTCTGAAGTCAGTGGAGCTCCATCAGTTTCCACTAACAAAAGGGCCCATACACTTCCTAAACCTATTTTAATGCTGTAAATACACAAAGCCTGATCCACAGAGAATTATTCCTTGGACTGGACTGTCATGACTGTTAGGATTCAGTTTTTCCACATTATGATTTTCTCCCATTCATGATATTAAAGCACTTGAAGGTTCTACTGTGCATGCTTTTTCTAGGAGACATTTATAGTTCTCTAGGGTGTCCCACCATTACCTGTGCCGTAACAGCCCCTGTTACAGCAGGTCCCTGGGCAAGTTAGGCATAACGAGTGTAAAATGTGCAGTGTGATGTCACAAAAGGAGGCAGGTCTTAAGCATGTTCTGCAAAACACCCTCAGCAGATGCGACTAAGAAAACTGAGAAGTGATTTTTCACATTTACAATTTTTTTCAGACATTTTCAAACATAACCACAACCACATCCAGAACTAGCTGTATTTATGTGGCCAACGCTAGAATGTCCTGTTAGGACAGAATCTGACACTGAAGAAGGTGCTAACCTGGAAGAGAAACTCAGACAGGAATTATGTTTCTGGGAGGTGCAATCCCTCCCCATACTTCTTACTGTGTGGAAGGGAGTGAACAGGCTGCCCTGCTGCTAAATCCAGTATCTAGCACAGCAGTGCTGGGTGTGATGGCTATGCACTGTATATTCAGCCGTGATTGGTAACATTATGCGGGCAGGGGCCATAAACAGCCATAGTCCCTCCAAGAGAATTGGGGGGGGGCTGCATTCACTGGTGGTCTTGGTATATATCCTGCAAGAGATGTAGTTCATGGGGTCAGTCATAGTTCGGCACATAAGGCGAACTTGTTCTAATCCTGCCACGCTAGCTCCAATGTACCACAGGCCTCCTTTCTCTGGAATCAGAGAGCACAGTCAGAGATAGTATGGCCGCCCATGACTGGGAACACTCAGACATCTCTCTGTACTGTCTCCCATCAGTGGTCTTGTCAGAGGAATTTTGAAATAGCAGAGAGGGAAATCACTGTTAATGACAACCATGGACAATGCAACCATGACTGCTTGAACAGCAAACATACAACACATTCATTAACACACTACTTCTAATAAGAGGACACTGGGTACAAAAGGGAGGTGATATTGAACTGTCATGAGTGAGGATCAAATACAAAGAAAGTTGTAATGAGAGCAGGAGTGTGGAGAGTGACAACTGAGCATGGGAAAGATAAAGATGGAACAAGAATGCGATCAAGAGAGAGAGCAGAGAAGCAATGAGGAGGAAGAGAAATTTGAAATGGAAACGATGAGAATGGAATATGATTTCCAGAGGGAAAGAAGAAGGGTGAGCAAGGGTCCGACTGGGTCAGCCCATGCATATTTAGTCAGTTATAATAAGGTAAAATTGCTTCCTCATTACAAGGAAGGGAATGATGTTGATATGTTTTTACAGTCCTTTAAAAAATTGTACAAAACTTATAATTGGTGAGAGAAGGCATGGGCAGCATAGTTCAGACCCTTGCTCAATGGGAAAACCCAAGAGGCCTATGCCAAGTTGGTTGATAATGACTGCCGTGACTATCAAATCGTGCAGTGAGCCTTTCTGAGATGGTTGGAGGTTGACCCCAGAGACCTGCAAGGTTACATTTAGGTCTCTGAGGACAGGATCTGATAACTCCTTTCTGGAATTGGCTGTAGAAATGATGAGTTTATTTAACAGATGGATAGAAAGTGAAAAGCAGATGTGTCTGGTAAAAAAAAAAGAAAAAAGAAAAAAAGAAAAGAAGAAAAGAAGAAGAAGAAATTATCCTGCTGGAGCAGCTAATGGAAATTGTTCTGAAGGATTTTGGTATTTGCGAGAAAGCAAATTCCCTATAATAAAATTTGCAGCCTATTTAGCAGAGTAAGTTGTTGCTGTGAATCTGCATAGTAAGAAGAAAAGAAGTGGGAATCATCCTCATTTCCACAAAGAGTTGCCCCTTTATTCATAAAGGAGTACTAATAAGGACTGAGTACCCATGGCCTCCAAAATCCCCCCATGTAACTTCAAGAAAATAACAACAAAAGGAAGAACTACTTCTTTACATATGGCTCAGAGGACATGGGAGGATATCTAGTCAGAATAACAAACTTTTCATCCACCTTACTTCAGTTATGTACAAGCACATTGTAAATAGGCTTCAAAACAGTGAGTTCAGAACAATGTTTGTTAAAGACTCTGACTAAGTATAACTAAGAATGCCTAAAATTTTCCTTAGCAGAACCTGTGTTGGTTTGTCCCTATTATATCATTTTTCTTTTGACAGCTCAATCACTGACAGTGCCTTCATTACTTAGGAAGAGTAGATGCAAGGAAATCATTTACTATCTCTTTAATGTATTTCCTTCTTTAATTGCTCCCTTTACCTCCAACTGGTCAAATTAATAATAAAAAAATCTTATTCCTTTTCTAATAGGCTTCTTGCTTCTGATATTCTATTGCTCTTCAAATTGCCTTCAAGACTTCTTAATTTTTATGTTACATTTTACTTGTCATTTGTTCATGCTCTCTTTTATTTGCTTCAGTTGGGCTGGATTTCTGATGATTATGTTTTTTGCTTTCATAACTTCTTTTACATTGGTAGATAATTTTATCAGGGAATGGAGGGAGGTATCTTGCCTTCTCATCTCCTTTTTTTATTTTGGACCCCAAATCTCCATCATTTCAAATAAGGCCTTACTGTATGTTTGGTTAGCACTTACATCATAATCTCTTCTTTTCCTTGTAAAGGACAAGTCTGTGTCATGAATCAAATCAGCTAGAATTAGATCCTTAGGCATGCAGCAATATAAGTGGGCAGGGAAGGAAAGCATTTGTCCCACTGGCAGTTTTGAGCAAAAAAGTCATAGGGAAGTAATGTATCTTCCATTTTATTGTCCATGTGCCCAAATGCTGTTACAACCAACGTGCACTGCACCTGTGCAGTGAAATCATTTCTTTTATAGATAACAAACCATTCCCAACAAAAAACACAGGCTAAATATCAATAGTAGGTTGTCAGGTATTTCCTGTGTTGGGACTTACATCTTGCCCATGAAAGCAGTGTAGTGAGAAGCAAAACATACAGGAAAATCAGCAGATCTGCCTCCTTAAGTAAGTGGCTGTAGACATAGTCTGGCCTTTATATACCTCATTAACCTCTAAAACAAACATTTTATGGTGGCTGATTTTGCTGCTAGTACTTAAGCTGACAGGGTAGAATGTAAGATAACAGGAGTCAACAGCCAGAGAAAAACCTCATTGAGCTGCTGCAATTATTTCAGGAAACCTGGGAAAAGCTCAAAAGTATTAGAAAGATTTCATAGAAATACAAGTATAGAGCAAGAGAATATAGTGGGAAGCAAAAGGTCATATTTCCGCTACATGTTAAAACAAGTATCTGGCACACTAGGATAGCCCATACATGATGGTATACGGATTAGTACATAATAGTGATTCCCTTATCCAGTTGTTTATTCTGGGAAAAAAACATATACAAGAGGTTACTCTGTAAATATGTGGAGAGTATATTATGATGAAAAAGGAAAATATTTCTGATGAACCATGGGACAGTTAATGCCTTCTTATTAGGCAAATGTGCCTCTTAGTGACGCATCCAAACTTGTCTCTATTTATGTCCACATTGACAGCTGCTCCTAAAAGGCCTGTCCCAAAGGAATTTATTCATTTTCTTACTCCACTGAAGTCAATGGTATTTTTACCAAAATAAGGACAGACTGCAAGTTTCCGTTTCCACATTGATCTTTGAAGATTTCTCACTCTCTTTAAAGATAGGTTTGACCTACACCAACTGTATCCAGAACTGGATTCCAAAGCAAAAACTTCCCTAACCTTTTGCTGTTCAGATCCAGAATTTTACTTCAGTCCAGTAGAGATGAAGGATGGCACTTCAATGTAAATTCAGTCTGGATCTAGTTTGTAACTTCCTGACCAAAATAGCAATGCCTGTCATCACCCTGTTCATTTTGCTTGTATGTCATCCAAATGGCTATGCAAGCGAGATAAATGATCAAGGCTTTCTTAGCCAACTTGAAAATCATAGAGTTTCTACATTGCAGCTTTCATATTTTGAGCAGTTTTTCAAAAATTGAAAATGCAAATTAAATCTTCTCTGAAAATTTTCAAAGCCTTTTTGCAAAAAATTTTCATCCTTTTACAACTGGTTCCAGAGTTTGCTGGGATCTAAAAGCACTTCACAGGCTATAGATTAAAGGAACTAAAATGCCACTTGGCACAACACTGTGATGTGGGCAGCAAACAGGAATAGCTCCAATTGGAGGAATACGTTTAATAAGTTAGTCCACATTAAAAAACAACATTATATGGAACTACTATAGCTATAGGACTACTTTACATATAAAAATAAATAGATTTATCCTCTTTCCATCAGCTTGTGTGCTGTAACTCCTTCCCCCCGTGTTGTCTTTTTAGATTAAAAGTTTTGAGGGCAGCATTTTTGCCTTTCTGTATGCTTTTACACACCCCAATAAAGGGCTTTTTATTTTTGACTTAGACTTCTGGCCTATTTTACAATATAAAGAGTAAATATTCATAATTTTACATGTCAGTTCCCTTTCTTAAACACAAAACAGTATTCCTAAAAGAGACAAAATATGTAGATATAGGAAACTGCTGTGACCATCTCAAGATTATATGTGGCAGCATACTAATGGAATGAGGGTCACTTAGATGTGCTGG
Organism: Podocnemis expansa; assembly: GCA_007922195.1. NCBI lineage: Eukaryota > Metazoa > Chordata > Testudines > Podocnemididae > Podocnemis > Podocnemis expansa. The sequence continues at coordinate 14,780,891 of ML682004.1, read as the reverse complement.
AAAGGGCATGACAAGAGAGATGCTGAAACTGATTTGAGAAGAGAAGTTAACCCAGCAATAGCGACAGGCAATTCTTTGAAGAACAAACCAAAAGCAAAAGAAGGACCAAAAACTATAGTGCAGATATCACATCATAACAATATTACAAATCTAGCTTGGTAGGTTTCTAACACAAACATGACCACATTTTCACTATATAAGTGCAATGCAAAATACATAATAGTTTGATGCAAACTGAAGAAACAACAAAGCAATGCTTTGTATTTATTCTAAAGAAATGCATTGACTGTTAATTAAAAAAAAGAACTACCAATAAAACACCTGGTAGTATGGCAGCAAAACAAATAATTAAGCAAACAGAAACATCAAATGACTTGCAAATAAGCAGGGTGTTTCTCTTGCATTCCTCTACACACACACACACCCCACACATTGTGTGTTTTCGGTGTTATTCAGTATCAACACAAACAATTAAATTCCACTATATTCATCATGTCACTCATTGTCATAACTGCAGTACAATGGTACTACTTGCAGAAGTTCTCAATGTAGCTTCCATCATTTGACCTTAATTCCACAGATACACTCCATAGCAAGTCAGAAAGCATGCCTTTTTATCCTCTGAAAATGTTGCCATCTGATTTAATCTTTTGATTTACTAGCACTGAAGAATGATTACTCCTTGCTAAACTGGGTCAAATCCTCTATTGGTGTGGACAAGCATATCTCTGTTGATTTCGGGGAAGCCATACTGATTTATATCAGTTAAGGATTTGACCTTATTATCTTATCATCATGGCTGTCTACAATGGTTATTCAAGATAACTGTCTTTCAGGAAGGACTTGGCCACCATACTAATCGGTAAATAACATCTGAATAAGAAACATTTGAAGATGCCACCTCTCCTCCAACTACTTACAGCAGTGACCAACAGTGAGCAGTATTCTTTAAAAATTCCTTCCTGGTTGTTCATCCATCGATGGACTATTTGAAGCAACAGGTTTGATCAATCATAGCTGCAGCATGGGGGCAGGAGGACAGATATTTAACCGATAGTAATTTGTGGTAGTATTGAACTATTTGCACGTGGGCAAGAACACAAAGGCGCAGAGAAGAGACTAAGAGAGCTTTACAGAGTCTATGGACATCTTGGTCAATGATGAACTGAATCCGAACCAACCACGGCAAATGCAGACATTTGATGCACAAATGGAAACATCAAGGACTCTCTGGATATGCAGGCATGGCTCCCCACAACAGACCATCAAATATATCACCATCTACTGCCCAATTTATAAATATGAAGGAGGCATCATTGCAGCAAATCCTGGCATTCCTGATGTAATCATCTGGCTTAATCAACTTCAGGTGAAATTTTAGTTCCTACAAGACATAGGAAAGATGACGACAACAGTAGCTAAGAGACAACGGAATAGGGACATGATTTTCATTTTCAAGGAAACACTGTGGATGGAGAGGAGTCATTGGGGTGAAGTAGAGGGGATTCGAAATATCATCTGAGCATCTCTGATGCAATGGCTCCTACGTAGCTTTGGTTGTAAACTCAAGGTCTCTTCCCCAGCAACTGAATTCCCTTAGGGAAGAGCAGTCCATGCCAGCGCCAGGGAGTTGCATAGCAAACCCAGAGCATAATGATGGATGGATGATGGATGGATGGTTAAAATTCATAGTTATCTCAAGGGTCTAATCCTTATTTCATTAGCTATTCAAGGTTTGCTGTTGTGGATTATGGTACAATCAGAGTTGACACATTCTTGTCGCCCCTCAATTTCTGTTAATTTTGTCATAAATAATTACTCCTTATTTACATATTGATTCCAGCATTGTTATGAATGGCATTTTATGTTAAGAGAAAATTGGCTCTGGTTCAAGACCACAGGAAACAGTTCTCTTCCTTTGCCTAAATAGAGAGCTCTGCACTTTTGCTAAAAATCAGTTGTGCTGTAATAGAGGAATGTTAGTCATTAATTCCAAACAAGGATAATCTACTTATTCAATGGCCTCACATAAATGACAACTATCAAAAATGCATTTTAACACTTTTTTTGAGAGGGATCGTTCTCCTTCTATAGCTGTGCTTTATTCTAGTTCTGTTTTACTGGTCATCCATGCATTAACAGCCTGGGGAAACTTGGAGTTATTGGGAGCATCCTTGTCTCTCATGTGCTAATTGGAAAGATATAGTAAGGAATGGTTAAGCAGACACTAGTTCACGCATTGCAGTTTCCTCACAGTCCTTCATAGTTTAGTTTCATGTGGCCAAACCCCAGACCCTACTAGTGTCTTCCTACAGGTTCAATTGTCAGGGACCACAGAGCAGATACTGGTTCTGTTCCCTTTGCCACTGTTGGAGAGAGAGAACTGAAGTCCTGGCAGGTTCCTATAGTACCAGGGGAGTGTCAAAGAGATGCATGGCACTGTTTGCATAAACACTGGACTTTTGTGTGCAACTGGAGCATAATTGGAGTGACTTCTTCCATGTTTCCAGTTGCCATGTGTGCACAAGAGATTTAGTGAAAGGGGCTGGAATTCTTTTCTGCAAGCCCTTGTTCCAAGTTTCGAGAGTGGAAGCAGCTGGGTTGCATTATAGCTTTAGTGCCTGCCACTGGATTGGGACCTGCTTTCTTAGCACTGGAGAATTTCTGCACACTGTCAAAGCCTGTCACAACTAGCCCAGCTGTATTTTGTTTTGTACTGGTGTGAACTGTTGAATTTCACCCTGCTTAGCAGTGGAAATACAACATACTCACGTAAAAAGACATTGGACTGGAGGTCCAATAACTCATGACTACTGGACAGTTAGGCACTAGGCTGAAAGCTGAATACTGTCAGGAAAGGTAGATTTAAGTTAACATAGCTCTGTATTAACTTCAGTGGACCTACTTTGATTTATACCAGCCGAGGAGCCAGCTCATAAACTTTAAATATCTATAATTATTTTATTTTGTGTTACTCCATGCTAAACAACTATAACCCCAACAACATGCCATAATTAAAAGGAAGATATTTATGTATTTTCTTAAGCTTACATAGGCCTATAAGATATGCAGGGAAAGAACTTGGCATTTAAGATTTTCATGGTTGGGTTCAGACATGCCCTTGTGGTTTGGGTGTTCTCATTAAAAACTCAGCATTATAGACACAGGGCTATTGTCATCTTCTTTAACTATAAAGGATTCAGATTTTAATTATCTTCTTCCCTTTTGAACTCATCTTGCAAAGTGTGTTGGGATATCTGTTTCAGTAAATAGAAGACAATACTACATTTAAATGTCTACATGGATTTTATTTCCTCTCATCTGAACCCTGATATTGCTCAAAGATGCTGCTTTTGCTAAAAAAGCTTTTTCTTTCTGAATGTTTTACATGTTTTCAATATTTTAATGTCATTATGTGCCCTGAAAGAGGAGACAGCGTGAGTCAATGGATGTCAAGAGACCTGGAGTCTATTCCTGCTTCTGCCAGTGACTGGTTTTCTGACCTTCAGCAAGTCTCTTCATCTCTCTGGTCTCTGTTTTCCTCTCTCAGCCTTTGCCTACCAAAATGTGTCCACATACTTAACTTCATGTACTGGGAATCATCCAGTGACTTAAAACTAACAAAGCTCAGCATGCATTTAACTCTTATAGGACAACAATCTTACATCATAAACTCTTAGAGCAGGTATTGTGTTGTACCATGTATTTTCATGGTTCCTAACATTTTGAGGCCCAAATCCAAAGCCTATTGATGTCAACTGAAAGACACCCCCTTGATTTCAATGAGTTTTGCATTAAACCCTCCATGCATGAACTGTCAATACAAATCTTTTTATTTTGAGAGATTTCCAGTCATTTTTCCAAAGTTATACTTAAACAAAAAAATGGTTTGCCAGCAATTGCACATTTTATTTTCTGTCCAGAATCTGATGTCTTGTGTTTTCCTTTGTTTTTTAAAGATTCATCTCTCTGATTAGGTTAACAGGTTCTGGCAGATTGTGTTATAACAGTAATTAGCAATCGATGAATCTCTGAATGTACAAAGATTCAGTTTAGATCAGGCACTGCCAAACTGCGGCTTGGTAGCCACATGTGGCTCTTGAATGAAAAATTGTGGCTCCCGAAGAACATCAGCAAATCAGTTTAGGAAAGCAGCCCCAACCTAGCAGTTCAGGAAGCAGTTGGGGTGGTGGGGAGAAGCACGGCATGGTCGGGATTTAAAAAAAACTCACCACTAACCTTCAGTCTTCTACACTGAGCAGCCTCTAAGTTTTAACTGGATAGGCCTGATTTTCATGGTAACCTTAAGTAATTATTAGAATCTGACATTGGGAGGATTTGTCCTCTTTTTATGATCAAATTAAAGTGTGCAATGAAATTTAAACTTAGTAATTTTGGAGTAGGTAAAAGTATATGGGTGTAGGCCTCAGGGTGGCTCACAAAGATTTAATAATCAACTTGTGTGGCTCTTGATTCCATTAGTTTGGCCACCACTGGTTTAGATAGTCATCTCAGAATTTAAATACCTCTACCAAACATACAGAGTGCCCACTAGTTCCATGATGCCCTCTCTTTCACTGCATTTCTCATGGGCTCATTATCTTTATTGCAAATCTTTCTGGGAGTCTCCAACATCCATTCCCAGTGAGGAAAAGGCTCTGCAACCCTTCCTACCCCAGCTGTGAAGACTATGTACTGGGAAAGATGCTGGGGGACTATCCTCCTAACAGCAGTGGATGCCCATGAGGACCATCCATGCACTGCTTGAAGAGTGGAAGGAAGCCCAGTGAGGAAGTCTTGAACCTCACAGCTGATACCCACTACTAATATATTCTCCTTCAAGATTTCTGCTGTCTGAGGCCACCATATTTAGTGGTGCCCTAGAGTAAATGTTGAAACCATGTAACATGCACATGTAAAGCTTCCAGAAGGTAAGAGGGGTCAAAATAAATGGAACCTAACAAGGGATCACTGAAGGATCTGCTGTGTGCTCCCAGCTCTGCTACCCCCATAGCAGCTCCTCAGTCATAACTCCACTGAGTATGGCATCAATGAATCTGGAAACAGGGCCAGAAGAGATAAAGCCAGGGAATACATGCCATACCATGTTTGCTTCTACTTCTACAAATGTCCAGAGCTATGAGTGGGGTCAGCCAATGGGAAAATGACATCATTTGAGAGCCATGGAGTGGAGGCAACAGCCGACACCAGGGATGAGATTCAGTATGCATTGGGTTGGAGATCTCTCCCACCTTCCACTCATACATGATACTGAAGAACATGGAGAACAAATGCTAAGTTATATTTCAACCCATCATTCCTTATAATGTATTTTTTTAGGTACATCTAAACCTTTGGCTACTCTCCTCCCACCTTCAGATCCCTTTATAACTTCATTCTTCTTCACAATGGAAACAGGAAGCCAATAGGTAGAATGTACTTAAGGAACTCAAATGGTAGAGGCCTGTTCTTTTGAAGTAGGGTGAACCAAATTTTACGATTTCTGTCACTGCTGAATTTTATAGCCATGATGGTGACAACAAAGTCTTGGGTTGTGCCCCCCTCCTTTTTTTAACAGAGTCACAAAGAAACAGCTTTCCAACTCTCCTGCTAAAAATGCTAACTTATGTGATAAATAAATTTGTTAGTATTTAAAAGTGTCACAGAATTCCTTCATTTTGGTTTTGCAAAATCTTGTAATATCTCTCTGTGCATGCCATATTCCTAGAAATGTACAAGCCAAAATGATATAAATAAATCTACAGTATTAATAACAACTGCCTCACAAAACAATCATTCAACATCAAGTTGCGTCTCTACCTAAAATATAGTATATAGCATGGGTTTTTCAAAAAAGGTTAACTTTGGCCTAACTCTTTCCCCTGAAGTCAGTTGGCAGTTTGAGCACTGACTTCACATGGGTGAGAGTTCATTCAACAGTAAGTGCTTTAAAAAAATTCTTACTCCAAACTGATCCCTGGCTCACTGAAAATTTAAGACTATTGATGGTCTTTTATTAAATTATTTTTTGCCAATATACATAAGCGGATAAGACATGACAGAAGGTCCAAGTGTCATTTAAAATTAAAGGAGAGACATGATCCATATCCTAACCAGTTTCACTTGACTAGTGAATGACAAAAGTAACACCAGTCTCACTTAAATCTTCATGTCATCCACCTAGCCAGTAATTCCCACTACCTGAAACAAGCCCCTGCCCATCTCACTCATAAATCCCAAAGGCCTGAGACAGCAAATGCACCTTAGAGAATGCCCAGAAGACTATCAAATTCAGGCACTTTGGACCAAGGTCTTACACATTAAATGGGCCCACAGAGAGCACCCTGTTACCAGCCCTCTATGTAGAGGGTGAGGGGGAATGAGCAGAGAGGTAGCTTGTGGGAAGAGATGAGTCATGGGGTGAGACCATGGGGACAGGGGTGTCTTATTTGCAGAAATTGGAAAGTGGGCTACCCACCTCGAGTTTCAGACTTGCAAAAACACCCAGACAAGGTCACTTCTCTTTAGGAGTTGTTATGAATTTTGTACATAGCTACACTCAAGATTTCCCTAGTACACAGTCAAGCAGCATGCATTAGAAGGAAACACTGTATTTATCCAAAACTAAAGCCATAAATAATTGTATGTGGCCCAGAAGGCCCTGATCTTAAAACAGGAAATAGTCACTGCAGTGCACATATAATGCAACAACAAAGAAAGAGGAATGGTTAAGTACTTTTGAAGTTAAAATCTATGCTCTGAACAGTAAATTGAATAGCCAAAGGTAAATCCTCTATGGTCTCATTTGTTATTGCAAAAAAATGATTGGAACTGGGGACCATGGCACTATTACCTGTTACTTCAGATTTATTGAAAATTAGCAATTACCTTTATATCAGAGAGATTTCAGGGATTATTTTGTTATAGACTAGAAAACTGATAGATTTACAACTCCAGCAAATCTAATTGTACCAACTAATAGAGCAACAGAGAAAATTTAGAGGTTTGTGCTCCTAAAGGAGGTAACCTTTGGATAAAGAAACATTTTTCAAGTAGCATGTGAGAAATTATTGTATCCATAAATTGCCACTGCCACAGCATGAAAAATATCCGCTTCACAGGTTTTAGTTTGTATGTGAGAAAAATATAAAAAGCAAAAGTTAGTGCAAATTTTGCACTGTTACTCAGTTGCCTGTTGTAATTATTTCTAGATGTTATTCATTAAACTGCTTTTAACTGAACATTCTGTTTGTTAGCTTGCTATTACATTTCCCTGGGTAGCCATAAGTATATTTTCAGTTTATATATTATATAAATTCACTATTACGGTATTGATGTGAAAATAACTGATCTAACTTTAGTTTTGATTTCTGCCAATTCACTCAACTTCTTAAATCAAATCAGACATTCAGCAGTATTAAAATAATTCCAAATCTTTAAAAAACAACAAAACCAGATATCTTTAATTGTGAAATAAGTGTGCATAATTTACAAAATAAAAAAAAAAACGTTCTGCATGCCTCAAAAACTTGTGATAAACTCTAAAAAAAAAAAAAAAAAAAAAAAAAAAAAAAGTGTCTCCTCTACTGCACAAGTGGTTTGGGAAGGATTTCCCTTTCTCTTCCCAAATATTTTGGTTATGAAATAAAAAAAAATACTTGGCCATTTCAGGAAGGAGGATAGTGGACATGATAAGATAGATAGTTTGATGAGCACTTAAAATAATGTTTTTGGTTTTTAGGCAAACAAACGAGCTTAATGTCTTTCAGTGAGCAAAAAAACAACAAGCAGTTGTGTGGCACTTGAAGATTAACAGATTTATTTTTTGCATGAGCTTTCGTGGGAGAAGATCCCACTTCCTCAGATGCTTCGATCACTGCTTTCTTGCAGTGAGAATCTCTTAAAAAATTCCAAAGGAGTTAATCTAGTTCAGCAAAAAACAAAAAGAATCGGGCAGCACTTTTAAAAATTAATAAATTTATTTATTGCATCAGCCTCTTAAAAACAATTTTATATTCATTTAGCCTCCTTTGTAGGCTAATTGTCTTATCCCACTATTCTGTATTCATGCTTAGATAGATCAATTAGATTAACTTAAGCATAACTATGATCTTCTTGCAAAGAAAACTTCTCCTGGACTATTCTTTTTCCCTTCCGCATACCCATTTGCCTTTTGCATTTGGAGAACTCTGGTACCTTATATGTAACTGCTCCAGTGGAAGCCAGTGGACCTATGAGCCATCTTCTAAAATTACTGTCTATATTGAGAAAGTCTCATCATTTGAAGAATTCCTGAGGTCACAGTAAGAGGAAGTAGACAATAGAAACGCTTGATCATACTGGAGTAAAATGGAGGGAACAGGTGAGATGAACCATATTGCCAGGGGTCAAATTGGGGGGAGGGAAGATGGTGGTATTTCCCCAAGCAGCTCACACAAAATAAACTCTATTCATTTGAGCCACCAAAAAGAAATGATGTCCATAGTAGATTATGAGGATCTTTCTGAACCCATTTCTGAATCCTTGATCTTGGCTCCCCCTGTAAGTCATGGGACTTGTACTCCTGGGTTTTCTGTGCTCCTTGATTTGGAGGAGGAGGGGCATGATGGTACCTCCCAACTGCTATCCACTTATAGCACCAACATGAGATGCTTATCACTGGAGGTTGTGAAGATATATGATTTCCACTCTCCTAAAGCCAGGCGAGTGAGGCATCCCCGATGCACTTTATAATACTAACTAACCTAACCTAACCTAACCTAAACTAAACGACTACTAACTAACTACAACACCAACAGAACTGAATGAACAGGTAAGCAAAGACTCTAGGGCACGTGTGAGCACAGTGAACCGGCAACCAACACCAACGACGGAAAGAAGGAACTGAGGGGAGAGGTGGAGCAGCGGTGGCTGTCAAGAGCTGGTTGCACGCCACGCTAGGGGGTGCCGCTGCTGCCCCTGGAAGGCCAGGCTCAGGGCAAAAGCTTTCGGGCACCTGGGCACAACGGCACATGTGCACCCAAGGGGAATGTATGTGAGCAGCTGCTCGAAGAAGAAACAGGTAATAAGACTGATATGTACATTATCATACCTGGGCATGTGAGCTAGTCCCTCATTGGGTACGTCTATGCTGGAGCCTTAAGCCGACTTAAGGAAGGTTAGGTGGCCCTACAGACCCCTGTAGCCATATAGGACTTTTATTGACTTAAGCGCTTCCTTAAGTCAACTTAACACCAAATCTTACAGTAAACACTTAAGTCAAACTTAATAAGTCAGCTTAAGCCAATGTACATGGGGAAAATCCCTTAAGTCAACCTAATTGGCCTCCAGGCCCCCTCCCAGAGTTCCTGGCCACGAGGAAGGGTCAACCTAGCACCTGCCAGTGTGGATGAGGGCAGTCAACAGGAGTTTCCAATGTGGACTTTCTAATTTCCAAAGGGATAGCCGTGTTAGTCTAGTACAGCAAAAAAAAAAAAAAAAAAAAAGTCGTGTGGCACTTTAAGACTAACAGATTTATTTTTCGCATGAGCTTTTGTGGGAGAAAATCCCACTTCGTCAGATACTTCGAAGATGGGTGAACTTACAGAATGGAATGAAAAGAAATGCAAGGGGGTGTAAAACATAGGATCAGGTCATACAGTAACAGCAAATCAGAGCAGTTGTTAGGTTCAAACCAAGGGAAGCCTGAAGTCAAATTACCTTTTGTAATGGGAAAAGAACCCACATATCTGCACAGCAGATACCATCATAGGTCCTTATCAAGCCTGCTACTCCATCAAAGGCTCATTTACCTGCTCTTCTACTAATGTGGTCTATGCCATCATGTGCAAGAAATGCCCCAACACCTTATATATTGGACAAACAGGATGATCATTGCGTAAAAGGATGAATGAACACAGAGCTGATATCAGAAATCACAGAACAAAGAAACCAGTTGCTGAGCACTTCCATCTTTCTAATCACTCGATGAATGATTTAACGACTGTCATCGGAGATGTGGCTGGGACATCAAGACTTCAAAGAGAAACAGCTGAACCCAAATTAATATGCAAGCTAAATTCTGTGAAAGCAGGACTTAATCGAGACTATGGGTTCTTTTCCCATTACAAAAGATAATTTGACTTCAGGCTTCCCATGGTTTGAACCTAAAAACTGCTCTGATTTGCTGTTACTGTATGACCTGATCCTATGTTTTACACCCCCTTGCATTTGTTTTCATTCCATTCTGTAAGTTCACCCATCTTTGAAGCATCTGACAAAGTGGGATCTTCTCCCACGAAAGCTAACACGAAAAATAAATCTGTTAGTCTTAAAGTGCCACATGACTCCTTGGTTTTTTTTTTTGCTGGACTTTCTAAGTCAACCTAACAGAGCCTTCAGTGTAGACATACCCATTGAGATGAAGAGTGGATTTCATACCTCTGAGAGCTATTGTTCAATTTCCTTGCAGACTCAACTAGATATACCTACATTGGTTACACAGATCAAATTTGAGGTTTCTTCACAATCATAACAGCTAAAAACTTTCATTACAAATAATGAATCAGCTAAGATTCTAAAAGGGGTGGGGCAAGTGGCTTACAATAGTTGCTGAGACACTGTTCCAACATTTATAATTTACCTTTATTTATTGACAAGCAAGAGGAAGAGGAATTGGACCAGTTAAAATTTAAGAAACTACAATTTATGTCCTGATAATGTAGGTTCTTTGCTCATATATGGAGTTTTGCTTTGAAGTGTTAAACAACCTTTATTTTCCATTTACTTCAGCCCCAGGTGATAGGGCTTGGACTTCACCTTTCTGCCCCAGGCATCAGTGAGTCTTTCTGTTTCTATCAGTTCACCTATTGGCCAGATCTCCATTTGGCTTATTTCATGATACCTTCACACAAATTAAAGTTACCATGAACTTTGGGTGTATGCGCACGCACGTACACATGCACCCACCCACCCAACCCTATAATTTCACAGCTGGGAACCCCTGCTCAGTGGAGTGATGGATGGGGTAAAGAAATCATTACACCATTCCACTGCACACACAAACACAGCTGTCCCTGTGATCAATAGGGGCAAAATCTGTGACCCCAGCTTCAAAATGTTAAGCGATGGGGGTTAAGGCTGTCTGGTCACAGAAGCTGGGCTGATCCACACAACCAGAGGAGACTTCATTCAGCTTGTGTTCGTGGGGCAGGGGGCTTCATTTTGGAAAATAAACTAGCAAAAGTCAATCTTTTATTTCCAAATGAAAAAAGTGTGTCAGATTCTCAGCTGGCGTAAAGCAGCACAGCACAGTTGACTTCAAATTGCACCCACCAAGGACTGGGCCCATCAAGCCTTTCTCATTTTATGAATTTCATTTGCAGCTAGGCACGGGTGGATTTTGAAGCTGCCCCCCAGGGAAGGCAAGCTCTCTGCCCCCCCAAGTCCCCAGGCACTTTAAAGACTAACAAACAAAAATAATTTTTTTAGTCTTTAAAGTACCACAAGCCTCTACTTCTGTGTTTCAGCTAAGCAGTGAAATTGAAACTTGAGACTAGACTGAAGACTCTTCTTTGGTTTTGCTAAAAAGACTGATGCGGGTCTCACACTACCTAAGGGCATGGCATGCTGAGCTTTATATGTTCCATGCAGGTAACTTCCCAAGCAGCTGAGAGAACCTGGCTGCACAGAACATAAAAGCTTTTATTTTCTTAGCACAGAAGGTATGTGACAAGGAAAGAGGTGGGGTCACCACAGCAAATCAGGGAAGACCTTGCCTTCCTGTGCCTTCAGTAAACTCCACCCATGCAGCTAGGTGTAATTCTAACTTAGTGGAAATATCTTATTTTATACTGCTGTCTTTCGTTTCAGCTCTTCCCCCTCTCTCGTCTGAATACTGTAGTCTCCATTGGCAAGACAGAAGAACTTTACATGTAAACCAGTGGTTTAATTTATACATGGACTTTATCTAGCTATATGTAACTACTCACCATGATTAAATGGCCATGAAAGCCACTGGTCTGACAGTTCTGGAGACCAAAGGCATGTAGCTATTCACAGGTCCTGAATAGGACCTACAATTCAAGCTACACCATGTAGCTAGGTGCCATAACTATCTGCCTCATCTTTTTGCTGGATGCATCATCCTACAAGTGAGAGGAAACTCAATTTCCATTCATGTTTAAACCTTGGCACCTCAAAAAAAAAAAAGGCAGCTAATGTCTGTCAGACTGTTATATTGGTCTTTGTGATATAAAGATCTGTATCCCTGGAGATGAACTAACACCATAAACTCTGCTGGCATGCTACTGCCCAGGATTATATGAAATCAACAACTCATAGGTGAAAGACTTCAAAGACCAGACACTGATTCTTCCTGTGACTACTTTGTGTTGCATTGATGGTGGAAACCTAGACTTAATGTTGGCTTGACCAGACAGAAGACAATCTGTAGCACAGAAAAATCTTTAGATTATGGATGTAGAGGCACCATAGCTGGTCATCTAACATAAGTCACAGCCACACAGCACTGGAGGTGTAATGGTAGCAAAAGTCCACTATCTGCACTCTCCTGATCTGACATGAGCACAGCTTGGACATGGTCTGGAGTCAGAACATATATACTTAAACCATGAGCTTTCTGGTTCTTATTAGCTTTTTTTACTTTTAGAATATAAAATATAAAAGGTGGAACTGTCAAAAAAAAATCTCTGCATTGACTGAGCTCTACTCCCTTTGAACTCCACGGATAATTAACTGAAAGTAAGTAACTACATTCAGATATATGGTGACCTGCATGAATTTTAGAGAATCTTATAGAGACAAGGTGGCTGAGGTAATATCTTTTATTGGTTCAACTTCTGCTGGTGAGAGAGAGAAGCTTTCAGGTTTAACACAGAGCTCTTCTTCAGAAAAGCTTGTCTTTTTTACCAATACAAATTTGTCCGATAAATGATTATTACCTAACCCACACTCTCTCTAATATCCTGGGATTAACACAGATGCAACAACACTGTATAGAACAACCTTCTAGGGACACTTTGTGCACTTTAATATATGTAAAATGAAGGAAATCTACAGGAATTATAGAAACTAATCCTGTGAGAGAACCAACTTGTTTAAAATTAATCTACTAAATTTAATGCATCTACTCCTAATTTCAGATGTTGAGTACATATGCAAACGTTTTCGCTTCTATCTCATTGTGGCAGGATTTTCAATGACTGTGTGACCCAGGGACTAGATCACTGGCCTTTCAGCTTGCAATGCCAGAGAGGGACCTGGGCCTACCTTTTCCACCAAGCCTCAGCTCAGGGTCACGTATAGGTCAACCTCCTAAACAGAAGAGATGGTTTTCCTCTTGGGAGAGGGTGAATGAGTGATCAAGAAGCAGCCTGCTTCCCTGAGCTACTTCCTACAAGTCTCTTTAATTTAGGCCATGCCCCCACTAATCCTGTCACCCCATATTTGTGGCTTATTTGCAGTCTCCCCTTGGACAGAGAGGTCCTGATTTGCCTCAGGTGGGTGCAGTGGCTAATAGGTTGCCGATTCATCCCTTTTGGCTGGCAAACAGAGAGCTCCTGCCCCTTTGCCAGTCAGCCCCCAAATGAACCAGACTCCCTTTTTTCTCCCCATGGCAGGCCTAGCACTGACTGCAGGTATAGCTGAACCCAAAAGGTTTTCTTTAAAACCCACTCTGATAGTTTCTCTGCTCCCTCACACTCAAAGGATGTTTAACAAAGATGACTCAATATAGCCCTGTTATGACTGAGAATTTCAAGTTTAATTTAAAGGGAAGTATTTTCATCTAATGCTAGGAGTGCTATTGACTTAGTGAATCATACAATAGTGATTTAAGAAATAAGAGTGAGGAAGCAAAAGGGATGCTAAATACTTTGTGCAAATCAGAATTGTGCCATGGAGGTTTAGAAAGGCAAGAGTATTTCACTGGGGGAGGTACAATCTTCAACTGCAAGTCAACTGAAAGTTAATGGGGACATTGCTAAAGATCACAGACAGATGGCTACTATACTTTCAATGAACATTTTATTAATGTCACCTTTAAATTAGTTAAATTTGGATTGGATGATAATGCAATGCAAAAAGCTTCCTCCCTGGAACACTTCAGCATGGATGGTAGAGCAGAATTTAATTTTAGAAGCACTACAGGTCAAAATTAAATTAAAAATTATGGTTTGAAGAGTAATAAATCTAGTGACCAATGGAAAGAATACTAAACTGCTGAAATGTGCGTGCCATTTAGAAAACCACAGGACATTTAAATGTGGCATATTTCTCTTATCTTGGAAATGAGCAATTTCATTGCTGGTTCATAGCGATAGAAAGGGAAAGAAACAATTTTAGATCAATTCTTATGGGTCATTGATAAAATTATGGAGATACATGCCAGAAGTCAATGAGGCCCATTCACTACAGTTGATTAGAAGGTGAAAATGCGTGAACAGGGACAATTACTTTTTGCACTGTGCGCTTTGAACTGTGCTAACCATGTTCACACAGTCTCACCTTCTAATCAACTGTAGTGAATGGGCCTCATCTACTGTAACTGAACTTTGTTAGCACTTGCCCTCCCCACTGTAGTGCTTCTCACCCTTGCAAGTGTATATACACCTCCCAACTGTCGTTTCCACTTTATGCATCTGATAAAGTGGGTTACAACCCACAAAAGCTTATGCCAAAAACATTTGTTAGATTTTAAGGTGCCACAGGACACTCATTGTTGTTGCTGTAAACAGACTAATGTGGTTACTCCTCTGAAAATCACAATATAGCACTCAGGATCAACTTTGCATACTTGGGGCCAAGGCTCTAATTCTATATTGAAGTATTTAAATAAGAAACCTGGTTCAAGTCAAATCAGTTTAGTATCTCTGCAAATCTGGTCCCTTATTCCTCCAACTTCAGAATACAGAATCTGGCAAATAGCAATATATAACAATCAATTTTTGTGTACAAGTATTTCAACCAGTTCTAATGATCTGTTATTAGAAACAATTATAAGGGCTCTTCAAATGGAGTCGGATGCAGGTAGAATGGTTTTATAATCTAGTTTGTTTCACTTTGCCATATATTCCTTAGTTAGAGACCTGATATTAGATTGCACTGTTGCTACCTATGGACAGGTGGAACCCAAAATTGCTTACATTTGGGCTTTTTACATTTAATTTGAGGACAGACAATAATTCAACACATTAAACCTGAACTCAGATATTCTAAAGGAAAAGCAGCAATATCAAACCAATATTTCCCAGGTCTAATTATCAGATAAAACGCTGTCATTTTGGGCTTGTACTGGATCTAAACTGAGGAAGAATTTGTTTGGAGGTATGTACGCTATGTGCATTGTTAGCACTAGTGGAGCATTAGGATGCACTAAGCCTAAAAGGACAGGTCAAGGACAGGGCAGAATCTCTAAGTAGAAGCAACGATCAAGACAACTTTACTACATTGAAATGAGGTCCAAGCACAAGTAGAATGAAGTGCTGAACTGCATCAGCATTCAGAATGAAACAAGATCATCTTAAGACACTGCATGCAAGCCATTAGCTTGACAGTATTATGCAAAGAAATGGAAAATAAGTGATCATGAAATAATAGAGTTCATGATTTGAAGGAATGGTAGGAGGGGAAATAGCACAATAAAAATAATGTATTTCTAGAGGACAGACTTTAGCAATATCTGGGAGTTGGTAGGTAAGGTCCCTCAGAAAGCAAGTCTAAGGGGAAAAACTGATCAAGAGATTTGGCAGTTTTGAAAGAGACATTATTAGGGGCACAAAAGCAAAATATCGTACAGCGTAGCAAAGATAAAAAGTATGGCAAGAGACCATCCTGGCTTAACCAGGAGATCTATAATTAACTGAAATCAAAAACAGTGTCATACAAAAAGTGGAAACTAGGTCAGTTTACACAGGATGAATGCAAACAAATAACACAAGTATGTTGGGACAAAATTAGAAAGATAAAACCACAAAACAAGATTAAACTAGCTAGAGACATAAACGGTAACAAGAAAACATTTTATAAATACATTAGAAGCAACAGATAGACCAAGGACAGGATAGTCCCATTACTCAGTGAGATAGAAAAAAATACTAACAGAAAATATGGAAATGACAGGACTGCTAGAGGTCTTTATTTCAGTTTTTACCAAAAAGTTTAATAGCTATTGGATATCTAACAATGAATTCCAGGGAAAATAATGTAGGATAAGAGATGCTACAATAGGGAAAGAAAGTTAAAAATTACTTAGAAAAATTTTATGTCTTTACGTCACCATGGGCTGATGATATACGTACTAGAATACATTCAGAAAGGTAACTGAGGAAGTATCAGAGCCATAGATTACCGTCAAAATGTCATGGAAGTCAGGAGAGATTCCAGAGGCCTGGAAATGGGCAGATACAGTACTAATCTATAAAAAGGGGAATTACACTCTACTAATCTTAACTTTAATACTCAGATAAATAACGGAGCAAATAACTAAGCAATCTATTTGTAAACACCTAGAAGATAATAATGTGATAAGTGACTATCAGCATGGATTTATCAAGAAGAATAGTGTGAAACCAACTGGAGGCTTTCTTTGAAATGAAAACAAGCCTTGTGGAAGGGGGAAGTAGTATATATGGTATTTCTTTACTTTATATATGGCTTTTGATGTTGTCTTATATGACCTTTTCATAAAACCAATCAGGGGAGGATGGAATCAATCTAGATGGAACTACTATAAGGTGGGTGCATAATGAGTTGGAAAACTGTTTCCATAGATTAGTTCTCAGTGCTTCATGGTCAGACTAGAAGGGCATATCAAGCTGAGTCCTGCAAGGATCCGTTCTAGGTCTGGTTCAGTTCAAAATCTTCATCAATAGTTTAGAAACTAGCATAGAGAGAACACTTGCAAAGTTTGTGGCTGGCAAGTTGGGAAGGGTTGCAAGTACACTGGAAGATAAGATTAAAATTCAAAATGATCTAGACAAACTGGAGAAGTGGTCGGAAGTAGACAGGATGAAATCCCTAAGGACAAGTACAAAGTCCTCCACTAAAAACTAATAATCAGTTGCCCACATACCAAATGGGAAATGACTGCCTAAGAAAGTGTGCCACAGAAAGAGATCTGTGGGTACCATGGATCAGAAACTAAACAGTGTCAAACTGTTGCAAAAAAAAAGCAAATGGTATTCAGGAATATATTAGCAGGAAAGTTTAAGACAGACATTGAAGTCCATTCAAAAAAAAAAAACAAGGAGACATGTGGCACTTTAAGACTAACAGATTTATTTTTCGCATCAGCTTTTGTGGGAGAAAATCCCACTTTGTCAGATGCTTCAAAGATGAGTGAACTTACAGAATGGAATGAAAATAAATGCAAGGGGGTGTAAAACATAGGATCAGGTCATACAGTAACAGCAAATCAGAGCAGTTGTTAGGTTCAAACTATGGGAAGTCTGAAGTCAAATTACCTTTCGTAATGGGAAAAGAACCCACACCCCTGCAACAAACCACGCTGCCAAGTCTGCCCACATATCTGCACAATAGACACCATCACAGGTCCTAATCAAACCTGCTACTCCATCAAAGGCTCATTTACTTGCTCATCTACTAATGTTGTCTATGCCATCATGTGCAAGAAATGCCCCAACACCTTATACATTGGACAAACAGGACGATCGCTGTGCAAAAGAATAAATGAACACAGAGCTGATATCAGAAATCACAAAACAAAGAAACCAGTTCCTGAGCACTTCCATCTTTCTAATCACCCGATAAATGATTTGTTAATGACTATCACCAGATGTGGCTGGGATATCAAGACTTCGAAGAGAAATAGCTGAACTTGAATTAATATGCAAGCTAAATTCTGTGAAAGCAGGACTTAATCGAGACTATGGGTTCTTTTCCCATTACAAAAGGTAATTTGACTTCAGGCTTCCCATGGTTTGAACCTAACAGCTGCTCTGATTTGCTGTTACTATATGACCTGATGCTATGTTTTACACCCCCTTGCATTTATTTTAATTCCATTCTGTAAGTTCACCCATCTTCAAAGCATCTGACAAAGTGGGATTTTCTCCCATGAAAGCTCATGCGAAAAATAAATCTGTTAGTCTTAAAGTGCCACACGACTCCTTGTTTGTTTGTTTTTTTCGTTGTTTGTTTTTGCTGGACTAGACTAACATGGCTATCCCTTTGGAAATTGAGGTCCATTGTCACTCACTAACTTTAACAGTAAACCAAACTGACTAAATGAGTTACAAAGATCAATAATGGTCTTGGTAAATGCAGAACTCATTGTGAAAACCTCTGGCCATTTGGAATGGGCAGCAGCTATGACCAAAACCATATAACATTCTAAAGGTCCACCTAAATCCATGTGAATACACATCCAAGGAATCTGAGGCCACAACTGGGTGTATGGATAATCTGTGTCAAGATCAAGCTGAATTTGCTGACAGCAGGGACGGTCCACCCATAGAGGTGACCTAGGCAGTCACCTAGCCTGCCAAAAATTAGGGGGCACCAAGGGCTCCATGCCCACAGCACGGATCCTTTCCCACAGCTGGATCTGGATCCCCAGCTTGGGCCAGCACCCAGGAGTGGTGCAGAGGGGTGCACCAAAATCCCCCATCGCCTAGGACTCCCACAAACCTTGTGCCAGTCCTGGCTGACAGTACTTTACTTAGCCAGGGATTGACAAATATACTAAGAGGAAGGCAAACAAACACACAAGACTTCAGGCTATGGTCTTTAGCCACAGAAAGGCAAAATGGCTTGTGAAGAGTTTCCAAAACTTGAGACTGAAGCATTTTTGAAATGATCAACTGCATTCCTCATAAGATGTATGTATGATGCATAGATCATTCACACTGGTGTGAAATGAATTATGTAAATTGGGGGTTCTTTTGATCCAACACTATCTATTGTAGAATCATTCCTTTCACAGGAAATAGTCTCACTAAATATGGAGGACTGATGCTGACTCAAGCTGGATACCTACAATAGGCCTTCTCAGGATCAGACCATAAATTACTGTAATTTGTTGCCTTTAATAGACAGTTCTCTGATAAATTGAGATGGTAATCAGGATTATTGACTAAAAATCACAGCATCTTTAGTGGCTTCCTTGATGATGTCTGTGCTAGTGATGAGTAACCTATCCATCAAACTGAAATAGAGACTTCAGCCAAAGTGTCTTCCGGGTATAGCAGCTGCAACAACCCATTAGCATTACTGTGCTGAGTCCCTTTACACAACTGTGTAGTTCAGAAGTGGCCTGAACATAGCACTGCCAAGCATTGCATATAAGCAGCAGCTGAAGATGGAATTCCATGTTTTGGTTCAAAAGTTGAAAGGAGTGGGTGATGATCTGTCAACACAGTAGGGGTCCTACCATAAAGACAAGTATGAAATTTCCAAATTCAAATGATAATGTTGAGAGCTTCTCACTATTTGCACATAGTTCTTCTCAGACATAATGAGTGTTTGTCATGCAAAGGCAGTTGGTTTCTCCATGCCATTAGGAAAAGTGTGGGGAAGAACTGCACCCACCCCACAAAGTGAGCTTCACAGGCCATGTTACAGAAGCATCAAAGTGCACAGAACTTTGGGAGATGTCAACACTTGTTTGCATCTTTAAATGCATACATACATTCTTTATTTCCATTTCTTCTTTTGCTAATAACAGTTAATGAAAAGGTGGCACTTCTCTTGCCAGACTAGAGAGAAATTTATCATCATAATTAATCAGTCTTAAGAATAAATAACTGTGATCCACTCTCAGTCAGGGATACTTGAAGACCCGACCTTTTCCTCTGGCATTTTTCTTAAGCCTCTGGCAGCAATTACATATCCAAGGTATTCAACTGAATATTCGAAAAATGCACATTCATCTTGACATGTTATCAGTCCATGGTCTTCCAAATGTTGCAAGACAGCATCCAAATTTCAAAGACAATCCTCTTGATTTTGTTCTGTAGCAACGATGTCATCCAAATAGCACTGAACTCTGTTCAGTACCTTCAGGCTCACATCCATAGCTGTCAGAAATGGGGCAAGTGCCAATGCAATACCAAAAGGCAACCTGTTATGACAAAAATAAGCCTTTTTGCATTTTCATTGTGAGATATTTGCAAGATCCCAGACTCCATTTCTTGGTATGAATTAAGCAAATCCAATTTACTGAAACACCATCCCCCACTAAGAGTAAGAAACAGCTTCAGTATAAGGCAGTAGATGCACATAAAAATGGATTCAGCATCACTTTGAAATCTCCACTGGTACAATAGGTGTAGTCCACTCACTGTGTGGAAACACAAAAGACTCTTATGTTCACTAAATATTTCAAATCAATTAAAGACTCTGGTGGAAAAGCATCAGACGACTCAGACTGCAATACTTGGCTGTCAGTCAGATTTTCCAGTGAGTGTCACTGAAGCATTACTTACCTCTTTTTCAAAAAACTTTGGAGGGTCTACCCAGTATTTTCTAATGATTTTGATGTGCTTATGATTGCCCTAATCTCAGTCCAATCTATCTTGAATGTCTCAAACCAAGATCAGCTAAACAATGACAGACACTTTCTTTCAATCGCAACAGAGGTAAAATAAGCAGGTGACTATCTAGTTGACTAGTCAACTGGAGTATTCCTTTTGGCACTAATGTTTCCCTGGTATAAGTCTGTAAAACTGTGGAAGTTTCTTCCAGAGGAATTTGTGACAAAGTCTAATAGTAGGTATGTGCAGAAATCAGTGAAACAGAAAACTCCAGTATCAAACTACAATTTTCTAGGAACTCCTTCAGTCAAGGACAGAATCCAGAATCCACCTCTTCCTCCACCTTCTAACAACACATGTAGGCCTAGGTCTTCATAAGTATCACCAGAACTCCTTCCCTCCCCTCGTATGAGCTCTGAACTTCCATTCTCTCACAGAAGTTTGGAACTATTAGATGGATAGCTACTCTGAGTTGCTGGTATTTGAACAGACAGACAAGTCAAAGTGATGGGCCCTTTCCTTTGGCATTTTCTGCAAATAGCCTAGCATGCCCAGCAGTCCATTTCAGCATAGGTAGTTTGTGCACAACAGCCATGGAGAGATGCCTTATGTTCTCATGGTCCTCTGTCTCACCAGTTCAGGAGAGGAACTACTCAGTTCACACCAAATTCCACAGAATCATCTATGGTCTCCATTTCAACAACCTACTTGAATGTATATATAGTGCTGACACAATGAGTAATTTTTTCTGGACCTGGTCATTGTGTAATCCTGCCCAATTGGTCATGTAAGGCACTCAGTGTTTGTCCAAACTGATAATGATCTCACAACTTCCTTATCAACAAAAACTGTGCTACCAGCTCTCCCCATCCCTAATGTTACTGATGAAATGGAAAACATTTGGTTATCATCAAGGAAGTGAGAAGAACATGTTCCTGTGAAATTGCAGCATATGTGGCACTTCCAGAGCAAGTCATGCAGCAGTCCCTGTGCCCTCAGACCTGTGACTGTGAGTAAGCAAGACTGAAACTGTTTGTCAATCTAGAATGGTGTTGCAGGTTATATTACTCAAACTGTCTGAGGTACTCCAACCATTATTTACGATTTTGGTTCAATTCACCAACATTGTCTGCAGAAAATACTCTGCTCTCCTATGAAATTTCACAGTTCCCAAGCATCTTCTCTGCTTTGTTTTTACTGCACTATCTTCACCTAACCTGCCACTTGTAACTGGTGAGCACACTGCAGAATTCTTCTTTTGGTTGTTTCTGGAGCTGTCTGCTAGCTACAGACCCTCAGTGCAGGATGTTTTTTGCCTACTTGCATGTGGTCAGTTAATGAGTGCTTGCTCTCCTGCCACTGCTTTGAGGGCAGAAACTCCAGAGAGCAGCCTATTCCTGTATTCTGTTAATTGCCACTTTCTACTCTCAAGTTGTCTGGTTCATGCTGCCCAGTAGTAAAAGCAGCAGTTTATCACCTTGTGCCTGTAGGTGAAGTTTTCACCTTTTTTACTGTATCATTCGCTTTCTTTTTCTTCTTCTTGTTCAGGCAGTAAGAGTACTGAACATGAATGGGATAGAAATTCAGTCACTAAATGTTATAATTTTATCCACGAGAGAAGGAAATAAACACAGAGGGAGCTGACAGAAGCATAGGTGTCTGCTGGGCTTGCTTTATTGTTCAGGCTGCAAAACTGAAAACACAAAAGTGAGGCTTTGCACTGTGAAGAAAAGAGTGCTCAAACATATAAAGGGTCAGGACATCACACTAGTACTAATATACAATAAATGAATAATTCAGAGACTGCATTTGACAAGCTTCTGACTTGCTTCTGGGTGTCCTGGTAATAGCTCTAGGGTCCAGTTAAAAAAAAGAGAGTGTTTCCATTCTTTCAGATATGGACCCTGTCACAATAGCTATGCAATAACAACTTTGTCACAGAAGTTAGAAGGCTAAATAACTTTTGACATTCAAGTGTTGTAATATGCCATACATGCATCCCCTCTCCTGACTGTTTGCAAAGTGAAAATGGCTTCCCACTTATTAAGTGGTAAGTCAGTTTACATCAGTACTCCAGTATCTGCAATGACGGCCAGAAGGTTTTTGGATGGAGTTCACAGTGTGGGTTTCAACTTGAAAAATTTCAGCAGGTTTGGACCCTGGACATCTGAGAACACCTGTCTCCCTATGTGATATTGCCATACAAACTGTATACAACAGAGCTCCCTCACTAAGCGGGAAGGCTCTGATAGCAAGAGCCTCTCCAACAAGTCCCCATAGCTTTGGTAGGTGTTCTTAAAATCTAAATGATTAAAAAGGAAATATCAATTCTCAAGATTAAGAACTACTCATCATGTCAAAGTTTCCAGAACAGGACCTTTTTGCCTGAATTTCCTATCAAAACATGTTTCTCCCTTTGCATCAGGAATTGCTTTGAGATTTAGGACTGAGTCTTTAGAATTATGAACAAGGATATTAGAAATGGGGCCTCAGTGGATTAAATACAAAGAAAGAAAGAAAGAAAGAAAGAAAGAAAGAAAGAAAGAAAGAAA
>ML682004.1:14698001-14757837 GCA_007922195.1 Podocnemis expansa | reverse complement strand
AAAGAAAGAAAGAAAGAAAGAAAGAAAGAAAGAAAGAAAGAAAGAAAGTTGAGCTAAGTTGCCCATTCTGGCTGAACTGATACACAGACTGGCCAGTGTACACCCTGATGTAATCTGACATAATCCTAACCAGGATTCAGGTCATTTCAGTTGCTTGCTCTGATCATTAGTGTATACGCTGTATCACAATCATAAACATTCTG
Organism: Podocnemis expansa; assembly: GCA_007922195.1. Taxonomy (NCBI): domain Eukaryota; kingdom Metazoa; phylum Chordata; order Testudines; family Podocnemididae; genus Podocnemis; species Podocnemis expansa. The sequence continues at coordinate 14,757,634 of ML682004.1, read as the reverse complement.
TTTATTAAAGGACGCTTTTTATGTTGCAGAGAATTTGCAAATGAGCACCTCTTTCCCCCATCCCCCTTTGAACATACATACAAACCAGTTTGTTTCTGAAAGCCTAAAGTTAACATATGCAAGACTAGCCCAGAGACTATTCTAGTGTGCTTATATAGGTCTGCAGCTGGGCTGCACAAGTGCAGACAAGGGCAGAATTTGGCTTGCAATATTCAGATTCATTTTCCTGTTCCTAAATTGGTATACACAGGGCCAGATTTTCCAGAGAGTCCAGTTCCCATTTAGGCACCTAAATAAAATGTCCAGGTTTTCAAGAGTGCTCAGCATCCAGCAGCTCCTATTGTTTTCTCCAACCTTCAGTGGAAGATGCCCCTTGCTGAGTGCTTTTGAAATACAGCGACTTCATTCAGATGCCTAGACAAGAGCAGAATTCTTTTGAAAATTTGCCTTCCGTTATGAGTTCCAGGCACCTCAGCTTATACTGGACCCTAAATACAGGCAACTGATCCTGAACCATGCTGAGCATCTACAACAGACTCTCTCAGGTTCAGACTATAAATTACTCTAATTTGTTGTCTTTAATAGACAGCTTTCTGATAAATTGGGATGGTCACCAGGATTATTGACTAAAATTTCTGTAAACTCCAGCTTGAAGCAATGTCTTCTTACGGCTCAGTTTGATTATCTTTGCCAAGCTTTTGTTTAAACCCTCTAAAAGCAAAAGCAAATATAGATTAGAAAGTAGAAAAAACACAAAGAAGCTAGGAAGAGCAAAGAAAGAGGATACAGATCAATAACTCACATAGCCAAGCAGTAAACAAACTGGAACAATTATGGTGAAAAAAAGCCTATTATTGATTGATATCATGAGTTGCTCTTATGTTGAGCTCCATTTATACTAGATCATTACTATATTCCCTACTCTTCATAGTAGAAGTGCCTTCTTATAAAGGAAATAATTTTTATCACCAAAGAGATTTTATTTGTCTTATATTACTTAGACAACAGTGACCTCAAGATTTTGATAATGTAAGGCAAGGGTATTCCCTATAGATATCCCCAGTAGCATTGTAGTTTTTTTAAATGAGGGACCTCTCTCTTTCATAGAAGCAAACAATCAGTAAATCAAAATATTCAACCAAAATAATTTGTCCGCTAGCTTGTTGCAATGCAAGAAGCAAAAACCAGATACTCTGCAAGTATGATTCTAAAATGCAAACATGCCTGAAAGGCATTTCAATATTTTAGTGACCAACAAGATTATTATTTACACATACCTAAAGTAGTTTGCTGTAATGAAAGGGGCACCATCATTTACAACAGTGGTTGGAGTCATTGGGCACTAAGGATTGCTTGTTATCTTGTCATGTGTCCTTCATAAACTCCCATCTGTCATCCTAAATGACAAAACTGCACATTTTCAGGTCTCCAGCTCTGCCGAATGTCTGTAATGAAGCTCAAAACCACCACACATACCACCACAATATGGCAGAACAGAAATTCCTGCTTAACAGAAGTATCTTGTAAGAGGAACTGGCCCCCTGTCTGACACTGGATGAAACATCCTGAAACGTTGGTGCTATTCCTGATTTTACCATTGATTCTCTGGGTAATCTCTGGCATAGTTCCTCATAGAAATTCAGATACCTAACTTTCACCGGACCTCTGTTTCCCCTCCGACCTGTTGTCTGCCTTATCTATTTAGGCATGTCAATCCCACTTATGCAGCTATTGGTACTATTGTTCCCTGATTTTGATTGTGGCTTCTAGACACCACCATAAAATATATCGCTAACCACAGGACATCAGTCACACACTGCATTTTTTATCTTACCTGTGGGAAACAGTTTTGCTTAAAAACATGCCTTGAGGACAATGGAGAAATCCTTGAAATAAGTTGTCTTATGCGTTAAGCCTCACCAACTGAGTGTCAAAGTAATGCACTCAAGTTAGAATAAAGGAATGGGAAAAGCAAACTGTAAATCTGCTATCAGCACTAGCCTTACAATTTCAGAGGTGTTAAACTAAAACAGAGCTACATAGTGTGTGAGAGAGGGCAGTGATACAAGCGATATTCATGTGTTACCATTCCTGGACATCAGACTATCCTGCAAATTATAATTCTGCACAGAGCTCTGAGCAATCACTTGCTTGACGCAGATCTTGAATGCTTAGCTGGAGAGATGAGGGTTCTACCCTGAGATGAGATGACCCATGTATAATTCGAGGCAGATGGGTCAAGGTGTTAACCCTTTTCCTGCACTTCTTAGAGAAATGAACACCTAATTAATAACAGGTTGCCTCTTGTAGGGCAGCACCCTTTGCAAGTCTCTTCACCTCCTAGGATCACACCATTCAAGAAGCAACACCCCACCCTTGAGAAGTCATTCTGCAGAATGAAGGATGATAAGGGATTTATTTAAAATGGATAATTAAACCCATTTGACTAAAATAAATATGGGAAATGTAGAGCTGCTCAGAGAAGAGGAAAAGGGTTCTGTGACAAGTTTTGAAGTTGTTTCCATTTTGCATGGTTTGAACCAGACTCTTTTTACTAAAAACTAGGTTTTTAGGAAATAAAACAACTTGATCATGCCTGATTAAAAAAATATTGACTAATGAGTCTAGAAAAATGTCTATGATTTTTCATAAAATATTTTTTGAAACAGACTTTTTGGCAAAAAAAACCTTTTAAGTGCAAAAAAAAATTCATCCAACTCAATTTAAAAGAGAATATTTACAATCAAAGTGAACATATACAGTCAAATGCATCGATGACACGGTGGTCGGGGAGGCATATGCAGATTTTAGGATCAAACATTGCCTTTAGTTACAATTCCTGTAAAACGTAACAGAAGACAGGATTTTGCTGGGTTTTTTTTTTTCCCCTTAGATATCTGATATGACTGTAAGGATGCAGAAAACATTGAAAATCTATCTCCTTCCCCATATGCCAAGACAGTCTAGAGGACTTAAATATAAACTCTAGAATACATCAGCATTAAAGACTACATTCCCTCTGAGATTGGTAAAGGGTTTAAACTGCAAAATTCATTTTATCCCAGGAAAGACTGGGAAACCTTCATGTTGCTCTCAGCAGTGTTACAGAGACTCTTTAGACAGTAGGCCTGGCTTTCATAAAACAAAACAAACGAACAAAAAAAAAATCACACATTCATTCTCTCATAAAAAGAAAATTGTACCTTCCCTCCATTTAGTTGGGAAATGCCATGCACCAAAACATTCCAAACACAAAACTCCAAAGTCAAAAGTCAGGTACGAAGCAGAAGATCTTTGGTTTTGTGTTTTTAAAGCTAAAAGATTTAGACTCAGCCTTCACAACTTAAGCTGCATTGCATTTTTCTGTATTTACCCAAATAATTCAGGACAGCTGTTTTCTCTGGTCCTGACTAAGCCTACATTCTATCCCTCTCAACAAGCCTTGCCTGGCTGTTCATAATTAAAGTAGGGATGTTACCTTCTGCCTGGTCTGATCTATTGGTATTAATGCATCCCACCTGATTCCTAGATGACAATCTCTTGTCTTCCTTTGATTCCCCCAAAAAAGTGAGAAAACAGAAAAATACCATGGCACAGACAGACAAAGTAGAGGGAAAAAGAAAAAAAAATGAGAAGAGAGTATCTTTCATACTTGATTCATTGTTTGTGGTGTTGTTGTCCCAGGGTATTTGAGAAATAAGACAGCTGGTCCAATAAAAGATATTACCTTACCCACTTTGTCTCTTTAGTATTTCATTCATATCACGTTCACATACTTTATTGTATCACATGCACTGTAATGCATTTTATAGACTACAGAAACCACCCCTAATGTATACACCCCTGAAAGCTCCACACAACCCCAGGGGGATGGAGGAAACACCCACCCTGTGGCAACTTCTGCAGGGAGAAAAAAGGAACATGTTGCATCACCCCCATGAGAGAGGAGGGAAAGTTTCATGTTGCTTTTGGAGGGGGAAGTTATATAGAGATTAAGTATAGGGAGGACTTTGCGTTGCCTTAGGAGAAAAGAGAAAGAACGACCTGTGACATGCAGGGAGAAGTGTCACTTGTGTCATCCTTGGCACAGGAGTGAGAAAAATCTGCTCGTCTTTGTCAGGCAAAGGGGAGGAAAGAAATGATTCATGCCAGCTTTGAAGAGCAGGAGGGAGGAAATGTTTCATGTCATCCAGTGAGAATCACATGACAGTATCACATTGCCAGAAATGGGGAGAGAATGTTCTAAGTGCCTCTTCAACCCCTCTCTGGAAGATCATCATGATACCAAGCTTTGCTTGTGGTAGAGGTTATAAACATTGGAGGATGGGCAAATTGAGACCCCTGAGGCTTCAGGAGTGCTAAGAAACCCCTCTCCTATTCCCCACAAACTCACATATGCTGAAACACACAGATCTTGAGGTGTTTTTGTACCAGATAATATTTATAGGACTCAGACAGATAATCTTCAGTTTCAAAGAAGTTTTGATATTTCTTAGATCATGTGGGTGCAAGAGAGAGAGCAGAATTACGCCCTCTCTTTCTTTCACCTCAGACACTTGGAGGCATTCTATCTGAAGGTTGTTTCACTAGATATAAACCAGTGCAAAACCCGGCTTTGTGAATTCAGTCTTTACTGTCTCTCGTGGGCTCCCTCTTTCTCCCAGCCAAAGTCGCAGCATAACAATACCCAGGCTCCTGTGCCACAAAGACGTGCTCTGCCAAGTACTTTGAAAGCAATCCAATGCTGAATCCACCACCTTATTTTTGTTGTATCATTTTACAATATTAATCATTCATTTACAGGAACTGTACTTGTACACTTCAGTTTTCATTCTGAGCCACCTCTCTGATATCTTGATATTCTAGTGCTCTTCTAAAATCCATCACTGCTTTTCTCATCGTCCTACATGAAATGGACAATGTGCTAAGGAAAAATGCATTGCAAAGTTGCCAAAAGAGCAATTCCAATCTAATTAGGAGTTTGTACTGCTTCAGTGAAAGCAGCACAAACACTGTTAAGACTCACTGCAGCTGCTTGGTCAATAACTTACAGAGAATCTTCCAATATATAAGGAAAATCAGGAAACTATCAAATTCTATGACTCCAGTAGATGTATCTGTATTCATTGCCCCTTTCCTCTGCAACACAAGGCACAAATGCCAATAACTCTCCCAGTCCCCTAAATGCTGAAGGATCATTATTAAAGTGTGCTTGGCATCCCTGGTCATTAATTATAATCTTGTGCACATATGCAGTGTGATTGCAGAAAATAATCAGCTTTGTCTGCCAAATTGGCAACATTTAGAAACTAATTTGTTATGACATACCATCAAAGATATTTAAACAACAAACCCATAGCTCCACTGCACTGCGTACACTGTTAAAATATCAGATCACATCATTAAAAAATAGTTAACATATCTGTGGGGAGGTAACATTTATCCTCGAACCCAAGTTCAAGGGGAATTTTCAAAAAAGAACACGTGTAGCCTCTGTTGGTAGCAGTTAGTGGGGGTGCAGGGTGGGGGTTCTCCATAGTGAGAGATTTTTGGGGACAGGATAGTTTAGATTACACTCCATACCTGCTGTCAGCCAGAAGCTATTAAGTAGCCAGTGAATAAAGCTTCCATGGGGTTATTTTATTGTACACGATGACTTCAGATTCATTTAGAGACTTAGTAGCCATATTCACCTAATTTCTTTTATCCCCACCTATGGCTTCTCCTCAGTATTATAAAAGGAACTCCTTTCCCTCCAGTCTGCAGCAGGGGTGAAAGTAAGGGATGGTGAGTGACTCAGCTCCCCTTCTCTCTCAGACTTGGGGAAGCCAGATTGCCCCACACCCCTCGGCTGCAGAAGTTAGACCTTTCCCTCCTATTTCCACCTATTTTAACCACTGATCAGCAGGAGCTAGACTTATTTTCTGTCATGATTTTGTTCATTTTGGCCTATATCATGGTCAGCCCTGGGTACTGGCACAGGGGAGCAGAGGAAGTGTAAGGATCCATACCTCATTTCCTGTGCCTGAGGGAAGCAGGGTCCACAGAGCTACCCCATCCCTTTTGTGCTGGCAAGTTGGCAGGTAGATCAATCATTCTGCCCACTCTCTCATGCACCCAGTGGCACATCTACACAAGCATACTGAAGAGTCCACCTCGACAAATAAAGATCTGTTGCAGTTTACACTGTCCCTGGAGAGCTGCTGCCCTTACAATGGCCCTAGATTGTGCAATGATGGGCTAGCCTTTTGTTGGAAATGTTGCTCAAAGAAGGGGGCTTTGCATTGTGCTGTGACAGCACCCAGGCTTGTAGCCATCCTGGCCTCTTTCACAAGTGAATTCTGACTTTGTGGGCCAGCCTCAGAGAAAGTTGTGGGGGGTGACAGGTCTATTGTCCCAGCTGAAAGTAGCAGTCATGGGAGGTCATCTTCATACCGAGTAAGATAGACTCTTCATGTACTTTGTGCCAATCCTATATAGTGTTTTGAAGGAAGCAGACAGACAGACATGTTCAGCAAATCTGTAGATGTTGTCTGCTATATGCAAGCGCGATGGGGGACTGCCTCACTAGACCAGGTCCCCAATGGTCAAAGCAGCAGGTTGCAATACCATCTAAGGGTCCAAATCTGAGGCACTTGGTGGTCCAACTCCAAAGATGGAGGCAGGGGAACCCAGTCCCTTCCACTCCACTGGGGTCCAAAGCCAGGCCTTGGGACAGGCAAGTCAGGTGTGCACTCCAAATAAGAGCAGCACGCAGCCTTCCTCCAGGATCTCTTCCTACCTAGCCCCTGCTTTTCCAAAGACACAATGAAGGCCTAACTATCTGGTGGAATGTGTTGTGAGGTGAAAGTGGGGCTGAAGGTTCCTTCCCCTGTCACAAGCACATGCTTTACTGTCTCTTCTGGTGTGACCTGTCACTTCCCATTCCTCCCAGACTTCCTAAAGATAGTCTAAAATCCCCTAGACTGCCTTCCATGCAGCAGCTCAAACTGCAAAAAGGCCATGGAGGCCTGAAGGACCTCCTGAAGGAAGTAATAGCAGTCATTCCCAGTAACAAAGATCTGGGATGGGCTATGCAAAGCCTACTCTAATGATGAAGGAATTAGAGGGCTTCTGTGGCCAAGGCTAGTCTGTCCTTCTGACCCTATGAGTCACATAAGGTGTAAAATAAGGGCTTAAAAGCAGTAAGTTCCAGGAACAAGCTGGAAAGTCCTGGGAGAGAGCATGCAGTGGCTTTACAGCTCCCAAGAGAGACTCCTGGAAGTCTCCCAAAGGCCATTAATGTCCTCTGCCCCATCCCTGTGCCTACAAGGATACAACAAACTGGTATACTGGCTGGGTACAACAGAATCAGCAAGGCCCAAGGCAAGCCCTTAGGCTGTTGTTACCACAGTGGAGCAGAGGGGAGAGCAGCTGGAGCTGTCCCAAAGCTCCTGGAAAGTTAAAGTCATCTACAAAGGGATCTTCTAGTATGAAACCAGTGACCCATCAGATGCATTTGGAAGAGCAAATAGGGAATCCAAAGGCCTTCTCTGGCGAGAACTACAAATGTAATTTTATTTTTTGCCTGAGACTCCCTAAAGAAATCCTTACAGACCTCAGCTCTAATTTCACATCTTGGTTGATGAAGAAATTATGCAACTTATGAAACGTTTTAATCCTTTGAATATTATATCATTTGCAAATGAATAGACTGATAGGACAGTTTAAGAAAACTTTAAAAGAAATTGAGGAAATTTGTGATTTCTAGACCCCAAAACATTGGAACCAACTATTTCCACCCCTGCTCTTCTCCATCCAGGGAATTTCCTCAGTCCTCCATGGACTTTTTACCTTTTGAGTTTTTATATGAAAGATGACTTCACAATGTGTTAGACCCATTGCAAGAATCTTGTGAAGAACAGGACCCCCCAAGGTCCAATAAGCCTACTGCATTCTCCGATTACAGGGATAACTTAAAATACTGAAGGTATTTGCTAAAGCAAACTTTCTGTAGGCTCACCACAAACAGAAGACCACCTCTAACCACAAATGAGAGAGACAGGTATAACTTTTTTATGAAATCACTTCACAACCTGTAGCTTACCAGAGCACTTAAGAAATGGTAGATCCCTGTTCAAATCCCTTCTCCACCCCAAATAGGGTATGGGAACTTGAACCAGGAGTCTCCCACATCCTGGGTGAATACCCCAACCATAGCACTACAAATTACAAGGGAGGGCCTTCTCCCTTCCCCCAACCTCTCATAAAAATGTTGTAGATACCTTGGCATTCCCCATTGGATAAGCTTAGGCAGAGAGCTGTCTAGTGTGCTGGCTTTTCAGAATCCATTCACTGCATAGAAAGCCTGAACAGCTAACTCAGGCTTTTTTAATTCCAGGGCTTTTCCAGATACCTAAAAGTTAAGTGTAGCAATGCTTGCTGTCACTATATCCAAGTGCCATTATGAATCTAGTTTGTAGGGTAAGACATTTGCAACCACTCAGGACTGGCATTACTCTAATCCAACTATTTGTACTTATTCATATTTTTATTACTGTAGCACCCAAGAACGGACCAAGACCTCATTGTGCTGTTTAAGTCAATGGTAAGCCTTCCAGTAATTCAAAAGGGAGAAGAGTTATGCCAAGATGAAGCACTTTTGAAAATTCCACCCATATTTCAATTTAGGGTATTGGTTTTTTTTAAAGTGTCACAACTGATTGGACCAAAAACAAGCCTGGAAAGCTAAACAGTGTCTCATCTATTTTTTTAAACAAACTTAAATCAGTCTTTAATGGCACTCAATCATTTTGAAAAAGGATTCCCAGACATAACTCCTTTTTTCAACGGTGCTGACAGAACACCAGCATAAACTCTGTATTATAACAGTAACTATTGCTCTGTGTATGAGACAGGTATGTAGCTCCCCAGTCTGGAGCGTATCTATCTGATAGCTCATTCCAAATTTAAACACAGACCAACATAAATTAGAAAGTTTATTCTTTTGTGTGTGTCTGTTATTTTGCTTGCTTAGGGCTGTGGATAGCCTATTGAATCATTTACCAAAATAAATGTATATTGATCCCTATTTTTTCTAGAAAAATTCATTTTTTCTAAACTGAGCAAAATTATTTTAAAATGGCACAATATGTCCTGCCTACAGATAATATTTCTTTTAAAGGAGAGAATTGTTCTACATTGGCGTATGACTAAGGAAACCTAATAAGAGTGAGCTAAGGTTTTCACTAGGCAGAAAGCTAAACTCAAAATTGCTTCTGCAGTTTTTGGCACTTTCTCTTCTATATGCTGTGAGTCCTTCAGTGTATTTTATTGCTAATGTCTTCTTCAGGTAGAAGTGACAGGAGCTTATCAGGCCAGTTAGAGCTAAGGATGAAAAATACAAAGGAAACTTGCAAGTTCAGAACACTACACCAATATGATTGCTTCTCCATTCTTGCAGTAATGACTGTTTATTCCAAGAAACTGTACTTCATCAGAACGTTTGGTTTAGTCAAAGCAGTTTATGCTACAATTTCCTACACTTTACTCCTGTTTCTCTCAGAACATACAGTTCCATATCATTGAAACTGCATTTAGGAAATCACAGTTTTGTACAAATCCATTTCACCAGATTTTCAATTGCTATCATCAACCACTGAACTAACAATATTAATCTTTCTTCCCCTCACTGGGGTATTTTCTAGCTTGTGTGACTGATTTCAAAAGAATTAACTTAGAATGCTTGTGAATATCTTTTTTAAAGTTATTAATGTCACAGATGTTTCTTTACCATCCAGTTTTGAAATATATAGTTCCCAAGGATGCTTCTTGAACATAGGAGTCAATCAAAAGGTGTCATGTCCATTAACATCTATCAAAAGATCAGTGATACCAAAAGATTATGCTAATAAAGTCTGTTTTGTTTTGTCAGTAGTCTTTGTTTTGTCGATGTTTTCAGATTTCTAAAGAAAAATAACATAGTACATGTGAATCTCCAATTAGCACCTCATGAACAAAGCAGATATTTCCTGGATTGCTATATATGTGAGATCTTCATTATAGATTTAGCTTTTAACATTTTTAAATGAGCCATTTGTATAGCTTTAGCTTTTAATATGTTTACATTTAAAGTTTGATTGTACGTGCATCAGCTATAACCCCCATCAGCTCATCCCCAAACAAAGACATTGTAAAGATATTCTTTAAGTCACTCCAACATTTCTTCAGAGAAATAGTTTGAACTTTGCACCAGGATATATAATTATTGAGAGCTTTTCATGCAAATCTTCTAAAAGATTGAACATGTTGTTTTACAAAGGTATAAAATATTATAGTTAGAGATGAATACAGTGTGCCTAATACAAACACATTCAGTTTACTATACCTTTTAACCAGGAAGCATTTTACCTTGGAAAGCACTATTACAGCTTTTATGGACTTATTCTATTAAGGATAATGTTAAAGTATATTATATATTAATATCATTATAATTGATTTCACCTTTAGTTTGATTAATGCTTTTTCATCCATTAAAGTAAGCCTAAAAACAATGACCTTGGAAATGATATATTTGCAAACAAAACAAACTTGTGTGAATACTCTATCAATGGAAAACTGTCCTATGTATTGTGAGCCATGTCTCAAGCTGATGTAAACTGGCATAGCTCCAGTGAAGTCAATGATATCCCTGATTTTTACTAGTTGAGACTCTAGCCCTGTAATGTATAAAGAAACAATGTAGCGATGTGTCTCAGTGTAACTGAAACTGAAAGACAACTGGCTTTTTGCCTTACCAGAAAAAAACAGAAGGCATTGAAGCTGTTAAATTTTGATGGGTCATGGACCCATTGGGGTCATGTCATCATTTCCTTATGATGGCAAAAACCTAAGGGCAAGAATTACAGTAAAATTTATACAAGAGAGCCAAAGAAAGGGTACTAAATCAGTGGTGAGTAATCACAGGGCTCTGGTGGTAGAAATTTAATACCAACAACTTTAGCTTTACCATTAATACTTTCGTTGGGCTTTGGTGCAAGGTAGACTAATAGCCTAGTGCTCTGAAGGCAGGGGACTTTACATAGTATATGTATGTGAGAGAGATGTGGTTTTAAAACTCACGTTTTAACTGTTACCATAAAGAATATTATCCATTCTTTGCAGCCCCATAAAATCCCTTTTAATACAATGACGTGGTATTTAAATGGAAGTCGTTAGTTTTAATTTCTCGAACACATTCTGAGAATTCTTTGTAGTTTTGCATTAATGATATTTTAAGGATAATACTCAGAACCAGCAAAATGGTAAGTGTTGCATTGTTCTCTGCAGCTTAGCTGCAGAGGAACCAACCTAACTTGCAATGAATAAACCATTAAGTTTCTTCATTATGGAGAGTCTTTTGTTTTTAAATCTTGCTTATCATACTTAGATCCATTCTTGTACGTATCCTCTTAGCTCCCTGAGTAATAGTTCACTTCATTAATGAAAACAGAGGTACTTCTGACAACCACAAAGTTCATATCTGTGGAAACCCCTGATATGAAGGGAATAAAAATACAAACACAAAATTAAATTTCCACTTTTAAAAAAAGGGTGGTGGGGGGTTCAGGCATTTTCCATGAGCAAGTAACCTTGAAAACAAACTGCTGCAGAGGAATCACTGAGGTTGAAAGGAACAAGCAGATGGGCTCACCTTCTACATCATACAAACAGGGGGAACTGAGAAAATGTAACAGTTCAACAGAACATAAGAGCCCACAGTGTCCAACATAAATACTCTGTAGGAATTTCATTGTGCTTCTATTCTCACATGTATTACTACAGAAAAGTGGTTCCTGTATGAAGCCACATAATAAATTATCCTGATACATTCTACAGCTCTGTGGTCTCTGTTTAATACTGAATACTGTATTATGTGACATATTTATGTGTGGCATCATGTATGGGTATCATATTACTGTTTCTTTTTCTACTACTCCCCCTTGCACTTGAAGTAGTGGACTCTTCTGGTGGACATTACTGTGATTATGTTGAAATAGCACAACAATTAAATCAAACTTATTTCTCTACTTTGTTTATCCGTTGGCTATATCTAATTTTCATGCTAAAGTCTCAGTCATGTCAAAACACCTCAGTTGTAACTTAGAATCTTCTAATCCTCAACAAGAGAAAAGACAAGATACCATCCCTAACATCTTTATAACAATCTTCATGGAAGACTGAAGAGTTCCCAAAGGAATGGAAAAGAGCAAATTGTGTGCATCTGTAAAGAGAGAAATAAGGACAATCCAAGGAATTATAGACCAGTCAGCCTAACCTCTGTATCAGGAAAATAATGGAACAAATAGTTAAGGAATCCATTAGCAAGCATCTGGAAGAGAATGCGCTGCTAAGTGATAGTCAGCATTGATTTATCAAGAACAAATTGTGTCAAACCATGCTGATAACTCTCTATCATGGGGTAACAAGCCTTGTGGATAGAGGGGAAGTGGTAGATGTTGTATATCTAGACTTTAATAAGGCTTTTGATATGGTCTCACATCACCTTCTCATTAACAAACTTGGGAAGTACAGCTCGAATGGAGCTACTATAAGATGGGTGAAAAATTGGTTGGATACCCATTCCCATAGAATAGTTATCAATGGTTCACAGTCACATTGGAAGGGTAGAGTGAACGGTGTACCACAGGGATCGGTTCTGTTCAATATTTTCATCAATGATTTAAAGGATGGCATAGAGAATACACTTATAAAGGTTGCCAATGATGTTAAGTTGGGAGGAGTTGCAAATGCTTCAGAGGATAGGATTACAATTCAAACTGGTGAAATGGTCTGAGGTAAACAGAATGAAATTCCATAAAGACAAGTGCAAAGCACTTAACTTAGGAAAGAACAATTCATTGCACATATACGAAATGGGCAATGACTGCACAGGAAGGAGTACTGCAGAAAGGGATCTGGGTGTCATAGTGGACCAAAAGCTTAATATGAGTAAACAGTGTAATGCTGTTGCAAAAAAAGCAAACACCATTCTGGGATGTATTAACAGGAGTATTTTAAGTAAGGCATGAGAATTAAATATTCTGCTCTATTCTGCCCTGATTAGGCCTCATCTGGATTATGGTGTCCAGTTCGGAGCCCCTCATTTCAGAAAAGATGTAGACAAATCAGAGAAAATCCAGAGGAGAGCAACACGAATGATTAGAAGTCTGGAACACTTGACTTATAAGAGAAGATTGAAAGAACTGAGTTTGCTTAGTCTAGAAAACAGGGAACATAGTTTTCAAGTATCTAAGAGGAGGGAGAAAAACTGTACTCTAACTGCCGATGAAAGGACAAGAAGCAATGGACTTAAATTACAGCAAGGAGATTTAGGTTGGACGTTAGGAAAAAATTCCTAACTGTCAGAGTGATTAACAACTGGAATAAGTTGCCTAGGCAGGTTGTGGAATCTCCATTTGTACATCTACATTGGAGCCTTAGATCAACTTACAGAAGGTTAAGTCGACCTACAGACTCCTGCAGCCACATGGGGCTTTTATTAAGTTGACTTAAGCACTTCCTTAAGTCGACTTAATAACAGTACCTCTTAAGGTCAACTTAATGCTTAAGTTGACTTTATTAAGTCAACTTAAGCCAATGTAAACGGGGAAGAAAGCCCTTAAGTCAACCTAATTGGCCTCCAGGGGGCACTTCTCAGGTGCAATGTGGGACAGCTACCCACAATGCATTACTCCTCTGTCAACCCAACACCTGCCAGTGTGAATGCAGGTAGTCAACAAGAGTTTTCAGTGCAGACTTTCTAAGTCATCTTAACAAGGTCGACTTTAAGTTGACTTGACAGAGCCTCCAGTGTAGGCATACCCCATCACTGGAAATGTTTCAGACCAGGATAGACAAGCACCTGTCAGGGATAGCTTAAGAGAGGGAACTTGGCCCTGCCATGAGTACAAGGGACTAAACTCTATGACCTCTCATGGTCCTTTCCAGTTTCTATGATTCTGTAACTCAATACAGGTAAATGTAATATATGGAGTAATGGTTAAGATGCAAGATGATGTAGTAAACACCGTTATGCATTGTGCTTGAGGACACCAGCACAAGATGACTTTGCAGAAGATAACATTTTAAAGAGACTTGAATGAGGTATGAAAGGGTTCTTGCTTCAGAGAAAGTGTGAGGCTCTGTTAAACCACACAAATAACATGAAATAATTTCTTTAGGTTAAGGCATTGGACTGAGAGTCAGAAGATCTGGGTTCAGTTTGACTTCATCACAGACTTCCTGTTTCACCTGGAGAAAATCCATTAGGAATCTCTCTTCTTCAGTTTGTTCTGTATAACAAGAATAACACTTCTTTTCTCCTCTTCTTTTTTGTCTTCTCAATTTCAGTTGGGACCATTAAGAGCAGGGATCATTTCTTACAATGTGAATGTTGATGACCTAGCACACTGGGACCCCACTTTTGGCTGGAACCTGTAAGCACTACTGTAAGACACAATAATAATAATGTTTATTATCTCTGCAGGACTGTCTAATTGTTTCTCTTGTACTACTCAGTGCTTTCACTGCAGATAGCATCTAAGCACTGAACACAGTACTTAGACAGGCATAGTTCTATAGGAATAATTTGGAGAGGGAGAAAGAAACAGTGAATGGCTGGAGTGAATGAGCACAGAACTCCACTCTGCCCTCTACCACTGGGACTACCAATGACTTAATAAATGGCCTTGGGCAAACAATTTCACCTTCTGCCTCAATTTTGCAATCTGTGAAATGGGGCTGAAAAGACTTACCCAGCCAACTAACGCCACAAGGTGTGAAGATTACATATTTAATATTTCTAAAGCTGTTTGAACTTGTAAAAAATTACAAGAATGCCACATATGGCTATTATTATAATATCAAGTATATGGTCATTCACTTCCAGTAGCTGGCATAAATGGAGAAAAAATGAAACATCAACAGCTATTATTTGCAACTGTTAAGCTTTTCAAAAGTTAGAAATATAAATCATACTCTTCCAGCTCTCCTTCCAGCAGAACATTTTTTCTAAATAGATACAAAGGGATGAAAATATTTTCACCTCTTCCAAGGACAAAACTCTACAGATGTTCCTATAAGAATGAAAACAGAGCACCTTTTTTCTACAGTATTACCAGTACACGATAGAGTAACCAGCTCATAGGAGTCATACAACATCAGCTGCCCCCCTTCTGTGATATGCATATAATCCTTGTATAGTAAAAATATAGAATACTCAGTCAGGTCTTGCTCAAGAATCCCAAACTCTATTTTTAAGATCCTTGAGAAACTTAGGAAGCTACTAGATGAGGTAATGCTTTGAAGCCACTATATAAAGTGTTCTTTTAAAGAGCTATTTAAAAAAAACAGCTTTGCATATTTTAAAATGAA
Organism: Podocnemis expansa; assembly: GCA_007922195.1. Taxonomy (NCBI): domain Eukaryota; kingdom Metazoa; phylum Chordata; order Testudines; family Podocnemididae; genus Podocnemis; species Podocnemis expansa. The sequence goes on along the minus strand of ML682004.1, from coordinate 14,742,241 downwards.
AATTGTAATAATAATTATGCATATATTGACCTCTTTTTCTCTTAGGGTGGCCACTCAAGTGAAGTGGATTTTAACTAACTTCCTGTAAGATTCCCTTTATTCTACTTTCAGGGTCCTTTATTTTATAGAACTTCCTGCATTGATGCTGAAGCTTTGCCTAATGCTGTCTTAGGTCTTGACTTAGTACAATATTTTCCAAGATCATTTTGATACATGTTACCAAGAACAATATAACATCCCTATAACATCCATCCTACTACATGCCTTTTTCTAATGCTTATATGTGCAGTCACCCTGCAAACTTTGTATTCATAATTCACCATGGCTTCAGCTCCATTCTTGTTAGCAATGGTGTAAGCTGTAGCATATGCAAGACCTGAGCATTTTGAAAACTATCATCTAATACTGCATAAGGTAAAAATGCCTGAACTCTGTCTACATCTTCTGCTATTATCACCGCTGGTACAGGTGCATCAGTGGCAAAATGAAGTTTGCAATGCAGGCAAGCCCTGGGCCTATACAGAAAATCATCAATGAAGGGTTTGATCCAAAGCCCACTATAGTCAATGGACAACTTTCTATTGACTTTGGAAGGTTTGGATCAGATCCCAAGTAGGTAGTTTTAAAAGACTCAAATGTAATAAAGACATAACAGAAATCAACATATAAAATATCACTGTCCTCACAACACTTATCCAGAACTGTATTTTGGCTAAAAAAAATTATCTTTTCCCATAGATCAACTACAATTTAGACATTGCTTAGTCACACACACTGTAATTTTACAGAAATTGAAAAGCTTTTTGGTTTTGGGCTTACTTTAATGAATAATAGGGAAGTTTTCAGCAAATACTTGTGATGACAATTTCTTAGACAACTTTTCTGTCTTTTTTAAAATCAACTTAAACCTATTTCTCTTTGAAGCCTAATAGCCAGGCGTATGGATAATGGGTTGAAATCTGAAAGCTAGGATCCATATCCTCAGCTTGTGTAAACCACGGCTATATTGATTTACACAAAGAATTCAGCTCTAATGATTTCAACAAATATTTATTTAAAGATTCTTCTTTATCTTTTGGTACAATTTTGCCAGGACAAAATACCAAAACAAAAACCACACTTTTAATCAGAGAGAAAATTATAGATTTGATTTTTTTTTGTCAATCTCACTAGTGTAATTCATGAGCTATTCCAGTGAATCAAAAGGCATTAAAACAGTATATAGTCAGAATGAGAGAGGAGAATTAAAACCTCTCAAGGCATCATAGAGAACATGGGAGTGGTGTTAACATTAGTTTCAGTTGTTTGCTTTGCTTTGCAACATATTGTGGATTGAAAGCATATTTCTCTAGTTGTTACAATACTGAACCATGGAGAACCACCCTTCCACTTTAACACTCTAAGACACATAGGGTCAGAATATGATCCAAGTTTCATCAGTCTAAACCAACAATTTACTCCGCTGAAGTCAGTCAAGTCACTCCAATTTGATACTAGTGTAATGCTGGAGGCTGAACTGTTTTATGTAACAACAGTATTCTTATTATTACAGACATAACTGCTGACTAATATGAATGAGCATATAATAAACCTTTATGACTATTACAGAAAATAATGGTGTAACCTCAGGTGCAGAAAGATGTATAGTTTTCTACTTGGCCTATATAAACCCAAAATGATGCCCACAAAATGTGTTTTATCTTATGGTACATTTTGAAAATATTTTTTAAAAATAGTCCACCTAACGCAAAGAAAATAATTCACATACAGATAACCCTAAACATAACCCAAAACATCCCCTGCTTCCTGAATCAAGGATATAAATTATCTCTGAGTGTATTATTGCTAACCTTATTCATAAAACACAGTGGAAAAGTAGAACTGGACATTGAAAGTAATTTAGGCACACTTGACTTGGTAGAAAAAATAATGAAGTGTTTTATTGTTATCATTGCTCTTAAAGATTAGTTGCTTGATGGCTCAGGCTACATATTCTGTATATTCAAAAGCTTGAAGCAGAGACATGTAAAACTAGCTCCATTTAAATGGCAGTGACATCGCCACTTAGAAATCTTTGGTCAACAAAATTCAGACACAGAATGTGTAGGAATTAATAGTGATGTCTCTTAGAGTTGTCTGACAGCTCTGCCACCTTTTCATTTCCAGCACCTAAATTAAGACTTCCAGTATCTATGTCCCTGAGAACAGGAACAGGCAACAACGGAAGAGTTAATAAGTAAAAACTGTTTCCAGAATTTCAGGGCGGGACACTTGGTTTAATGGTCACAATGAGCAGCTAGCACTTCTGCTTAACATGCAGAAGGTCCTGGGTTCAATTCCCAGGGGGTTGGACTCGATGATCTCACAAGGTCCCTTCCAGCCTTATGATTGGATCTGATTTGATAGGGAAAGCATTCTCAGTCTCTGATTCTCATCAGAAAGTAATTTGGGGTGGGTCTGATACTCCCCAGTGGACAAAATGGAACTTGGTTTATTTTGCCAAAGGGGATTTTTTTTTCATTTTTGTTATGAGAGGAGGCAGCCTTCCTGCGAAGCGGAAATACAAAAGACAGGAAAAGTTTTCAAATGGGATGTTCCATAGCACTTCTTATAAAAGAACTGGAAAGCCCTCCCAGCTCCTGCCCCAGAAAACAATACTTTGAATCTGTGTCTGCAGGGTGCTAGGCACCGACATCTCTCAGCACCTTGCAGGATTGATGTATGAGAGTAAAACCTCCACCCCTTTCTGCAGGTTAGCAACACAAACCAGAATTTAAAAATTTTGACAAAATAACAAGAACCCCCCGACTCATTAAAGTTATTGGAAGATGCTAATGAAAATCTACTTTTCCATATACTTCATGCTATCAAATATGGCGATTATTACTTGTATTTTAACTAGTTATGGATTATGCTAGGTGTTGTACAAACAGAACAAGATGGTTCCTCTTCCAAAGAAGTTGCAGTCTGAGTGTCAGACAAGAGACACCAGGTGGTATCAAGCAGATGGGAGAACACAAACCATGATATAGTAGTAGTAAGCATGTTGGGCATGTGTCTCAGCACATCAGCACCCTAGCCAGTCTCAACTTCTTATTTAGTGTCATGGCAAACGAGAGTTTTCAAAGAGATTTAAAGGGGGACAATGAGATGGCTTATGTTATATGATGCTTGAGAGACGCTCCTCTTAAACATTTGCAAAGCTGTTTCTACATACCAGTCCTTTAGAACTAAAACACATTTTCACTTCATAATAATTCATCTTTTAGCAGAACACATCAATCTGATAACACCCTCCTTTTTTTATGCTTGTTCAATGATATCTGCCTAAGGTATGCAGCAATTTGGAAAAGGGTAAATCTCCTGTGTTAAATTTATAGCCTGGGAAGAGAAGAATTCAGGTGTGGAGGAAAGGAAAAATAGAGAAATAGGAAGAAACAGAGTATCAGGAGAGCAAATAGGGTGGGAAGGGGAAAAGACAGAGGAACAAGCTGTATTCTCACTAGAAAGGAAGCATTCCAGATTGATCCATTTTAGTTTGTATTTTAAGAGCTCATTGCCGATAGAGTACAGACTATAGGTAAAGTGGTTCCAAAGCCAGTAGAGCCATACATAGACACAGAGAACACTTTGGAACACCTTTGCTTATTTCAAACTTGTTTTAGATTAACTGGATTCTGAGAATAAATTAATCTAAAATTTTTAGACTGAAGAGGCCTAAATCATGGAGCTATGCTGATTGATGGTCATCAGTGGAGGATCTGTCTCCTTTTTTATAGTACTGACCAAGCAAGAGGGCACTAACAAGAGATTTACCAGAGCAGATTAAAAAAAGAGAAATTAAATCAAGGGAAGAAAGTGACTAGTGGAGAAATCCAACTAGAAATATTTCTCTTTTAGCACTTCTAGTTGGATTTCTCCATTAGTCACTTTCTTCCCAGAGATGGCAGTCAGCAAGTAGGAGCTGGGAGAATCATAACAGTCAGGTTTCTGTAAACAAGAGTGAGGGTCAGAGTTAATCTGGAGTCAAGGACTGGAGATCAGAAGCAGGACCAGGTTAGAACTGAGAGGCAGAAATCAGAGTCAAAGTTAGGTTAGAGTCAGAGGCTGAAGATCAAGCAGGGTCTGGCATTATGGCAGGTCAGACTCTGTGTGTTTGCACAGACAACTTCCTAGGGCAACCCCTGAGGTTATGTAGGGAGGTTGGCCAATCAGAGGGTCACAAGATACAGGCCACATCTTCAAGTAAGGATGTTAATGTGAATACAACCAGCGGACAAACAGATCATCCTCTGCACCTTTCTTGATCTCAGAACTACCAAAACAGGAGGAAGGATGAAGAGGTTCACTCTTCCTTTCAAGAAGGGATTTCTTATAACAAAGTGATACAGAATAATGCTTACATCAGTTCAAGAGCTGGGAAGCTCAAAAAAGATTAATTCAATATTAGGAACCTGGACAGAGTGGGAAAGGAAAGTGTAAACTTGTTAGAACTCATTAGATTGCTGTGGACTCAGTGCCCATGGGTGAACAATTGCAATGTCCTAATCATTACAGATAACATTGATGCAATAGTCTACCCCAAGGTACAAGAAGTTCATCTTTTGATGTCCCAGGCACAGTGAGATTGTCCATCTCAGAGCTACACATTGAAGGAAATAAAAACAGCATAGCTAACTGGCTAAGCTGGAAACAGGTAGACCTAGTAGTGAGGAATCTTCATCTGGATGTCTTTCATTTCCCAGTCAGCTAAGGTCAGAAGGAACCACCATGATCACCTAGCCAGGCCCGCACTTTTCTGACCACAGAAGTTCACCCCCGCTCTCCTACCTTTCTCACAAGAGGATTCCAAGCACAATCAGAAAAGATGCATTGTCACCATGGTGGCCAATAGGCCTCTCATATGCCTTCCATTCTACAATACAGTGCTATCGAGGAGATTAGGAAGGAGACAAAGCTGGTAATATTAGGGGCTCTGTATTGACTGAAACGGTTCTCCAGTCTCCTCAACCTGGCTGTCTGATGCTCTTGTCCATCCTTGAAGAGCCCCTGTTCTCGCAGAAACTGATTTGTCACTCAGAACAAGAGTACCTGAGATGTCTAGCCTCTGAGTGGCCTCACATGAAAGAGTGGATACAGTGATGGCATGTAGAAAAGCGTCACTAAATATTCCTTATCAGAAGTTCCAGCAGTGGTACAAGAGCTACAGCATCTCTCCTTCTTCCCCATCTACTACAGGTCTTGGAATTCTTTGTTGCGGTTTCAAAATTAAAATGTCAAGTGGATGCACCAGTGGGTATGCTTTCCTGTAAAAGGATCTTTTACAGTAGGGTACAATATATTCCCTCAGAGCAGCACCCTTACATCATCCCCCTTAGAGTCAAGTACCACCATGAGATCTCAGCTTAGCTCTTAAAACTCTGACTTGGTATTTCTTTGAGCATCTCAGGAAGGAATCCATTCTCTCTCTATCAAGATGGCCTTCCTGATAGCCATCACTTCCACCTACTGCTAGGAGCTTGAGGCCTTATCTACTGAGGAACAGTACTGCATATGCCACAATGATGAAGTGGTTCTTCAAACAGAGACAGCCTTTATCTGCAAACTAATTCAGTTTTTCATAGAACCTATGTAATTGTGTTCTGCTCTTTTCATCCAAGAGAAACTCGGGCATAATTGGATATCTGTAGACCCCTCAGTATCTACACTTGTCTCACCCAGGGCTGCCTTCCACACACACACACCCCATCCCTTTTTTTTTTTTTTTCAGTCAGGGATGGTAAATCCAGTGCTCTGTTTATTTTCTGCCATCCAGTATCAAAAGGAGAGAATCGATATCTACTATTCTAATTGACTGAGAAAGTTGTTCAGGAAACCTACAAGTCAGAGATTCTCTTTCCAGCAACCATCATCCAAGTCCACTCATGGACAGTAAATGCAGTCTCCTGGGCTAAGATCTTATGCACCATATGATCAGAGTGGCAAGGAGATCCCTTGCTTATCCATTCAGACCTCCTTGAAATTTTGAAAGCTATACATTTAGGTGCTGTCTTAAATAAGAGGGTGCTCCACAATGTGGTCTTCCAAAAGTAGAGAACAAACATAAAGCTTTGAGTATTTAGTCCTGTTTGACTGAACCCTCCCTGTCCCCTAAAAGCCAGTATCATGATTTTTTCACTCATGATTTTGAATGCTTGAAGTTGACAACACTAAAGTTAGGGAGCCATATTGCAATTATATAATTACACACCAAAAAAGTGCAATCGTAATGTTGTTTTAAAAGTCAAACATTCAAGAATAGGAAATGCCAGAACTAAGGTAGCCTGTGCAACCACAATTTACCTGTCTTGTGCATTCAGTGAGAGTGCGTTTAATTACATGATTACATTCTATTTTCCATAGGACCCTTATCTCACTCAGCTCATAGCATGAACTGTGCTTACTCCATATTTTGTTTTCTCCTTGTTGTTCAGTAGGTGGCACCAGGCTTTACTTACTACACAATATTCAAACCCTGCTCTGAAGACTTAATTTTCTTGTGGACTTTTCTATGATAGTGATCACTACGGTATTCAAATGGTTCACAGACACTACTGGAGATATTTTCACAACCTCCCTGTGAGATGAGTGGATGGTATTATCCCCATCTTACAGATGGTAGATTAAGGCACAAAGGCTGGTATCTTTAAATCCACTTCACGTGGTGAATTGCGGACAGATCCAGGCAGAAGCTTTGAATCCAAAGTTCAGCAGGTTCGTGAGATTCTAAGGATCCACAATACATGTACTGCCACAGTACAATCTCCCCACCCATAGGATGGGACAGTTGAAAGCTTAAACATGAATCTGGGGATGTATCTGGTTACCTTTTCTAGAACATCATCAAAGGAAATGGAACCAGCCTACCCTATTGCCTGTTGTAATCTTATAGGCTGTCCATCGATTAGAGCACAAAGTGCGCCCATTCACACCTCATGTTTGGTATGAGTTAAGGACCCCAACAAACCTCCTACATAAAGTTCTTGAAAAGAAACAAGGAGATTTGAATTGTTTGGACTATAGAGAAACCTACAGTCAGTAGCTGAGAAAGTTCACACATTGCTAAGAAAAAAAACTGAGCAAGGCCTCTAAGAAAATGAAAAGGCTCTGTAATGCAAGGTCACATGGGGAAACTTTTAAGAGATAGGACTTGGTTTGGTTGTGCAATGGAAAGAAGTACAGGAGCCCTAAACTGGGTAAATTTTAGTAGGAAATTGTAACAGGGTAGCACTCACCCCTCAAGAGAGACTCCTGGACCAGTATATGCCTGCCTGAAGTTTTGTTTTCTCTGCTCACAGTGACCCACTGACCACTGTGTTGTCAGACATGTCTTTGCTAACTCAGCTTTCCAGCCAAGTCATACTCTGTCCATGTACAAAATACACAAATCTCTTCTGAAGTACACAGATCAAGATGTCCCCAATGTCATACAACCCTCTGAGTTCAGCCTTCTAAAACAGCACAACAGGTTCCATCACAGTACCCTTGTTTGGTTCAGCTAAGTTGCAAGGTGTCTACTCTAGAATTTAGCAGCACCTTGAGAGTTTCTGCCTTGGGGACTCTTGACATCTTCTTGAATGCACAGTAACCCCACTTTCCTGCCGAGCCACTCTTTTGGACTCGCTTCACAGACCACAACTCCCCACTAAGTAAATCCCAGTGTGGCCCCTTTCCTTGAGGTGTCACAGTGCTAGCCCTTTTCCTTAGACCATAGCTATTTCCATCAGTGGCTGGTGGGAGAGAAAGACAGACAGACCTGATCTTAGCCACTGCTTCAGGTCCCAACCATTTAAATATAGCAGTCTCATACTGTAGCCTGCCCTTTATTAATTCCTGCTCTGTGTTTCCTTGGATCAATTTCCTGTAACCCACCTTAGCTGAATCCTAACAGACAGCCAGGGGCTACTCTTAAGTCCCCCCTGACTCCTTCCAGGAAGTGATACATCCAGCCCCTTCAGGCAGGAGCACCTCTTACTCTTCAGTCCTTGCAGGAAAACTGAACTCATGCTAGTCCTAGAGTTCCTTTTACATGAGCTCCTGGGCCTTGATTGACTGTGCCCCAAATCACATTTCTAGGCAGCTTGGAAGATGCTCTCCATTGCACTTTTGGGGAATGGAGTGTGATAGGGCTGCCAAGTCTCTACTAAGTGGTCTCAGAGCCTAGTTTGCCCCATCACACAAACCTAAATGAAGAGGTGTTCAGTTGGGGTGCAGGCTAACACCCAAAATTATTCATAAGGTTCATTTGAAAAGCTGTCAGAACATGAAATTTCAGCTTGGCTGTTCCCTGAATCTGAGAATGTAGCTGTGGAAGTTAAAGCTAGAAAAAGTTGTTACAGAGGAAAATTCTCCATTAAATCAAAATAGTCTACTGTAGCCAGCAGTTTCCACAGAAATAGTGGGCTTCATCAGAGGCTGACTGAAAGGAAATCCAGGAAGAGATCTGGGTGAGAATAAAATTATTTTATCTGGTTATGTGGAACAATCCTGACAGAAAGACATTATATACACGCAAATAGCTTAGTTTGTATCATTTTTAATTTGTTGCATTGTTTCTTAACATTCTGTTTGGAATGGGTTACACAGCATTGTGGAGTGAGCAGAAGTGGGCCTCCCAGCCCAGGTTGCAACTTGGGTGGAAGCACAGGCTTTGAAGTCTACCTCCTTCCCAAGCTTCAGGGCCCATGCTCCAGCCTGAGCTGCAGCTTTAAAGCAAAGAGTGGCTCATCTGTTTTTAGAGCCTTAGTTAGCCTACTGTCAACCCAAAATGGGAGGTTCTGTATTGACAATGGCTGTTTCTCTATTATGCAGGCATTTTCTGCCAAGGGTTATAGCCAAGCACTACCCCTTTTCCTACCTCACAGTATGGAAGGGCCTCAAACAGCACTTCATGATTTGCACCCAAAACAAATGCTCAAAAAATGCTGTGTGTTTACAATAATCCCATTTGGGATCTGGCCCATCAAAATGGAAAAAAAAAAAAGCATTTAAAAATGAAGTAACTGAATTCAAAACTCCAAAATGTTGGGTTCAGTCTGAATTCTGCAAGATTTTTATTAGCTTTTATTCTATCCAAACCAGTTACCTCATGCCTGGTTTTAACTGTGCTAGCTCTTTTATAGAACTCATCTCATATCTCTTCTTGTTCTTTTTGCTAATGCGAGTCCTTTTAGTCTCTATCTGGAAGCACCACCACTCCCAATAGCTTTAACCATTTTCATTGCCCTTTCATTGAAATCAATGGGGCTTTGCAAATAACAATTGTACAACTGACCCCATTATGCCCATTATAGATTTAAAAACATCATGGTGAGAAGCTAATCGGGATGCCTATCTCCCACTTTTCTGGTGTATATAACTCAGATGTATAATTTTTAAATACTAAAATTGCCTAAATTATAGAGTGACAAGCAAAATCTCATCTTTAAAGTTTTTTTTTTTTTTTATAGTTAGGATAATGCAATGCAGCTCACAAACCAGACTAAATTGTGATTGTTTTTCTTTGCTTTCCCCTGTTTCTTTTTTAAAAAATGCACACACGGATGTCAACCAAATTTAATTTAAAAAATGATTCTCCTACTCTGAGGAATGCGCTCAAGTTTAACTCTTACATAAATCTTAATGGAGGAGGAATTGCCATACAGTTCTCCCAGTGTATCCCTTGAGAAGAGGGTTTGTGATGGTAATGTTGACAGATCCTAGAAGCAACAGAAGCTCAGCTTTGGTATCTCCCCATGTCAACAAGTGCTGCTGTGCTCAAGAAGGAGTTTGCCTCCAGGAAATTGCACATTGTGTTTGCATCACTATCCTCACTTGAAGGTCCCACCAGTTGATGGCAGCTTCATCATTTGAAGTCTTTGAAGACTGAGCTCCCTAAGGAATACATTATCTTAGCCTAGGCTTGAGTGAACAGGGGGCAGGTAAAGGGGTGTGTGACCTAAGCAGTTTAAAATCCTGACCTGGACATCCACCGCCCCACCAGTTCTGTTCTCTTCCCACACCCCTAACCTCTGCATCCCTGTCCTTCCCCTGACCTTAGTGGCAAAACCTTTTCTGTAGAGATTGCTACCCATCAGTGTTGCTGGTACAGCGATGCCCAATTCCAAAATCTGTGACTCCTGCAGAACTACCAGGGTTTCTGTCTGGTCTCTGTCTGACTCTGATCTCCTCTCCCTCTCCCCAGCACTGCTCTCCTTTCCCTGAGCAGTGCTTCGCAGAAGTGAGGAGAGCAGAGTTGGTGGGGTCCCTGTCAAGAAGTAGCTGAGTCCTGCCATCCAGCTGCTCTGCTCCCCCCCCACCTCACCCTTCTTTCCCTCTCCTCCTCTGCCATGCTGCCCTCTCCTGCCTTGCCCCCTCACACAGGCACCCTGCCCCCCTGCCCCTTTGTCCTCTGTACACAGTGGAAGCAAAACCAATGCCAAATATCACACTAATTATTTCATTAAAATTTATTAATAAAGATCAATTTCTATGTCTTATCTATCACAAATTTTCTCACCAGCTCCCTGACTGAGAAAAGAATTGCAGTGTGACCCCTCACCCAAAATGGTTTGACACCCCTGTGTTAGCCCATCCTCTGGATATTCTGGCAATGGGCCCTACAGTTTGCACTAACTTTCTGTTCATCCTTCTTCATGGAGAATTAGCAGTTGTCTTGAGCCTCCGTAACCCTGTTCAGATGAACTTTCCATGCCTAGTGCCCTCAGCCCTGCACCAAGCAGAAGCCACCACAACCAAAGGCAAATCAAGCCCCACATTGCTAATTGCTGTTGTATGTTTAAGTAATGAAGACCATAGCCTGCCCTCAGCCCATGGCAGAGTCCTCACTGGTGTCTAGGGGCAGAGCACCACTTCCACAGCCTGGCACAAGAAGAATGAATCTCAACCAAATGCAGAGGAGCATTGCCCAACAGGCACCCATCCTTTTTATCAGAGCAGTGTGGTTATTGGGGAGGGCTATTTGCTGTGCAGAGCTTGAGACTGGAGGCTCACCTAAACAAGGGAAATCTCTGTGGTAGCTCAGACAGACAGTTTGAGCATTACACTCCTACTCCACATTCTCCCCACCATGGAGGCCTTAGAAAGAAGGCAGTGTGCAGGCTCTGGCAAAGAGCTCATTGCTGCATGGATGCTGACAAGCTTTGCCACCAGGTGGGCTTATGAGGCAAACAGGGGCTATCCCACTGACCTCAAAAGCTCCCCTTTGAGAAGCAAGATAAGTCAGGAATGCCATGAGATGAAATGTGCAGAGTTCTCCAAGCAACTTTCCCCCACCTGTGGATGGGGTGATTAGCCCATTGTCCAATCTACTCTACTATGCAATTTATGTTCACTGGTGTGCCAGTCCTGTGCATTCTCTTCTAAATGTGAGCAGTTAACTCCCATTAGCACAAACGGAAGTCACTCGGAAGGCTATTCCCCATTATTGATTATCTCATTTTTGTTCCATCTCATAAAAAAACTACAAAGAAAAGAAAATCATAAAGTGGCTTTGGCGAAGTTAAGGCAGGCAAATTAGATTCATTACCATTCTTGAGCTCAACAGTTGGGCTTATTAGAATGTAGTTCATTTGCATACTTTGATCTGAGGGGTGTAGATACCTAATTATACAGCAGCCAGCAACTTATTTTTGATGTTTTTGATTAATATTCATTATAATTAATTGTGCAGACTTCTCTTATGCAAATCAAACTTAGTTTCTAAACCACAAATAACTTTAAAAATATGGCTGTGACGTATATGATTGCCAATACCACTTTCCAGAAAGCATAATAAGGTATACCCCAATTTATAGCAAACATACTCCACAGCATTGACCAAAACCCAGTTATGCCCAAACCCATACTTAATTACCAGTAAGGCCTTTGACGTTAAATTTGATTGTTATATATGCTCCTTTAGGTACTGGATAATGAACTTACTTATAAATGCATCTTCTCATTAAATTAAATAAAAATCATATATTTATGCGACTTGATTTGACAGATTTCAGCCTAACTAACTCATCTAAAACAGTAGGGCATTCAAAATACAAATATAAAATCATCTTAAAATCATAGAAATGTTGGCTTGGAAACTACCCTGGGAGGTCAGTCCAGTCCAGCCCAGCCCACTACTGAGAGTCTGGATCAAATATATCTAGATCAGGGGTCTCAAACTCAAATCACCAAGAGGGCCTCATGAGGACTAGTAGAGGGCTGCATGAGGACTAGGACATTAGTCTGAAGGCTGCACCACTGAAACCTTTTCATACAACAATATTGTAAATAGTGGTAACAATAGTGTCATTGCTGGCTGCAGGAAATAGTTTTAAGGGCTGCATGCGGCCCACGGGCCACGTGTTTGAGACCCCTGATCTAGATCATAAGTCTTTGGAGGAGGAAAAACAAAAGTAGCTACTTTTAATACATCTTTTAGAGAGGAACCATAGATATTATACAGATGGCCACCTCTGAAAAACTACACAAATAGACAGATCTCAGATCAACCAAGGGTGCTATATTCTACTCTTGCCTATGCCCATGAGGCCTCAAAAGTTAATAAACTAATTTCTGCTTTCACTTGCACTGCTCCGAGCTCCGAGTTCCATAAGGTGCTGGGCATTCTGTCAGTTACCTAGCAAAGCACTTAATTTTGTGTTTAATTATAAACAAATGAGCAACCTCGGGGAAGTCTAAGTGAGTTTTCGATTTGGTGATTGAACTGAAAAATGGGGAGGGAATTATTTCAGATGAAACCATGTGTTTGCTTTGAATATTTTTTTTTTCAGTTTTTCATTTCATTTCATTTTTAGAAATGTTTGAACTTTTAATGCTTTTCCAATTAAATTTAGGTAAATTCCAAAATGAAATACCTTTCTGAAATGAAAAATCAAAACAGTTCATTTTGCAAATGTTGGAAAAGCTGAAGCAAAATGTTTTGACATTTCCGATTTTTCTACTTTTTTTTTTTTTTTACCACAACTATTCATCAAATTTAACCTGACTTATCAAATAGTTTTGGTTGAACCAAATCTGCATTTTTCAATAGAAAAAAAATATTTGCACAAAAATTCCCTCACCTAACTGTCATCCCACTGACTTCAAACGTTTTCATGACACTTACATGTTTAAAGTTAAGCACATACTTAAGAGTTTTGCTGGACCAAGTAGAGAATGCTCAGTGCCTTACATCATCAAGCTACAGATCCAGAACAACATCCCTGAAGTCAGTAAGGTATAAAAGGTTCAACCTGTGTACCTGAGAGCAGAATTTATTTTCTTGTGGAACTGCAGGGACATAACTAAGAAAGCAATTTAGTTCCATGCATATAAAAAAGGGCAAGATTTCTTCCAGGATCATCATCATCTTTTTTTTTTTAAAACAAACATGGATATTATTTACTACAGATGTGGTTACAAGGTCATTTGTATATTGTTACACATATACACTACATAGTTAAAGAGGTCATAATAAAACATCTTTACTGAATGGTACCTAGACATTTCAGAACACATTCAAGCGGTGTGTTAGTTTAAGTTATTGGAAAGCCTTTTGCTTCATGTCACTTTAAAACATCCTTTGCAAAGCAGATACCTTTGTAATAAAAAGTATACATATGCAGTTATAACCACAGCTATCATCCACTCTTCATGGTATTATACAAACCAACCATGAGAGAGCGGCATTATGTAAGGATGGCTGCAAAGGAAATAATGGGGGTGGGGAGGGAAGGAGCTCAAATTTGCAAGAAGCTATCACTAAGCCATCAAATAAAATTAGTTGGTGTCAACAATATGTAACTCTAAACAGACAGTTCTGAACAAGTTGAAAAATCAATTTACTGTTTATCACCAGTTTTATTCTGATTGGTATCTTTAGAGATCAGAGTCATGAGCATGCAAGTTTACAGTTATGCTTTGAGCTTTGGAATGTCCAGTCTTTTACCTCTAGGGATTTACAGCCGACTCCAACTCAGTTCATAAGTGATCGTCATACTGGACAGAATGACAGAGCCATTACAGCTCCCTGCAGATGACAACAGGAGTAATATTATTATTCCCCACAGTTTGATGATGGTTGTTTGAACTTTTATCATTATTAATAGAAAAAATAATAAAGGTATTAATATTTGAAAGCTCTCTGTATTGTGTTTAGTATCATATTATTGCTGCATTTTATGGCAAGTACCTTGACATTTCAGTGAATTTCCTTTTACAGTATTACCGGTATAATCTACTCACTTTATAATTGCTTCTGAATACTTATAAGGTTTAATTTCTGATATTTCCTCTCAATAAAAGGCCTTGCATATTAAATTTATATACACTTTTCCCTGGAGATTCACATTGTTAGGCTGAAGTTCTGAGGCAAAAAATATTTTCTGGGGCTGCTGGCCCCTGTGAATCTTCATGGGTCTCTTGGGTTTCAAACTCATGAAGACCAGTTGCTGGTCTAAAGAACCCTTCTCAAACGTCTTTTTAAGAAATCCATGCAACTTGCATCCAACGGGTCAAGTTATTGACTAGACCAAGACTGATAGCCAAAGAAAAATGGGTTTCAATGGTGATGTCAAGGGACTACGCGAAGTATACAGAGCATGTCTTCCCGGCTGTTCCACCCCACCCCCAAGCCAGCCTGCCTAACACCCGAGTAGATCTCTTAATGCTATCAGGAATCCAAGTCCTTAGTAACTGTTCCTATTCCAACACTCAGTTGCTTTTTCATCTATCCAAGATGCCCAAGTTCAGATTCAAGCTTCTTGGCAAAGCCATATATAGTTCATCTCCCACCTCACCTACATAGCCTTTGTTCCACATTGGCCACTGTTGAACAAGTTAAAAACAACTGCTAGCCATTCATCCCTACTTCCTGGCAACAGCAGTCAGAGCTTCCTCCAGTGGGGCCTGGAGTCAGGCAACTTTTCTCTTCCCCTGATGGTGCCCCACTTGTTCCATCTGGTATCCATCCTGCTTCTTCCCTGCCCTCGCTTGCTGTCCTCCAAAAGTACCACTGGAGCTCTGAGCACTTGGTCTGTTGGTTGTTGACCAGCCAAGGAATAAGGGGTGAAGCCCAAAGACATTGTGCTTCTCTCTTAAAAGTACCTATCTCTGGAGACAGTTTTGGATACTGTGAGGCTCAAGAGAGGAATAAAACAAAAGCTGGGCCTGCTGCTTAGAAAAATTAGCTCTTGTTCAAGCATGGGACAAAAGTAAATTGATCTACAGGTAGACCAACGCAGTCAGAGCTATACCAAGCCAAATAGGAAGGCTTTGCATAGAGTATAGTCAGGAAAGAACTCCAGTGTCCCAAAAGAGGAAATTGTATAGACAAAATACTTAAATGAAGAAAGTTCTGCCCTCAGCTCAGTTAAGAAGGAACTTTGAGACAGAGAGCAAAGACAAACCAGACATTGACTGGTGCTGTACAAAGATTCAGAAAACAGTATAGCTGAACATATGTATGTGAGAACATGCTCTGTGGCAGATGCTGCTGCTCCTGAGAAGTTACATCAGAAAGAGTGGTAAAGATGCCCCAAAGCTACAAAGCTCAGGTCCAAATTTGATTCCTGCCTCCCCCACCTGAGTTCAAGAGTGTTGAGATCTAATTAAAAATACCAGTTTATCTGTTGTTACAGGCTGATCTTTCTGCTGACTTGACTGTGCATGCAGGAGCTTGTGCATTTTGAGCCATGGATAAATTCATCTAGAATGGGCTTTCCCTTGATGGAATTCTGAAAATATGAATGAATCTGAAAACAGAAAATGAACAACAATTGTGATTTCATGTAGGAGATAAATACAAAAGTAATGGGCAAACAAGACAGCAACCAACCATTTACTTAAACAGTTCTAATATATGATTAAAAGCAAAAGTTTCAAATTTGCCCACTAATTTTGCATGCCTCCATTGAATTCAGTTGGAGTTGTAAATAGTAAGCATCTCTGCAAGCCTCTCTGGTTCAACATATCTCAGAGGGGTCATCCAAAAATGAGGCACTGGGTTTATTAGACCTTTTTGAAAATTTGGGCTCAAAAATCTCTGTCTCAAGAATCTGAAACTGATTGCAGCAGAGCTACAAATCAAAACTGAGGAAAAAAATACTAACCATACAAGTCTCCATTCAGAATACTTCAGTGTATTGTAAGTGTTAGTTCAGAAAGCTTAGCCCGTGAGTTTGCTTTTCAAAGGCAAAAACTCTCCCTTCCACACAGCATGCTGGCAAAGATCTCCCATGTGCCACACCCATTTCTTCAGAGTACCACAGACTGCAACCTAAACCATATTAACGACATGCTTAGTTTCACAAAAGGACCATGCATTATTTCACCCTACATTAATATGTTGCAATTTTCTAGAATAAAAAGTTTTGCTTGCACAGAAGCCCAGCCTTTTAAAAATGAAACTGCACTGAAGAAATAACATTGGTCTTCCACTTTCTTAGGCCAGGTCTACACTGGCAGCGAAATTTGGCAGCAGTCAACTGGAGTTACTTATCCTACTCTGTGTAGCTTGTGTAACTCCTGCCAACTTTGTAACATCCCTTCCATGCACTGTCTCCGCTGCAGTGCATCAAATGGAAATGTGTTCTTGTTGATGCAGCACTACAACAGCTGAGAGGATGGTTTTATTAGATCACATTTTGGACTGACTGAGCGTGTCTTTACCTATTGATCAATCATTCCAGATAAATCAATCAAATTCACCACCATCAGTGTCAACATAGCCTTAGTTTTATGAATGATGCATCGAACAGCTAACAAATTCAGCAGCAACCGATGCAGTGACTGTTTCTGAGGCTCAGCTTGAGCTAGCCATTTTCTCTTGACTCTCTGGGTATGTCCACTCAGTCTTTAAATCAAAATAATGCCGATTATTTTGATTCAAAAGGTTGCATGTCCACTCTATGCTTCTTTATTTCAAAATAAGGAGCTCCCTCATTTTGAAATAAGGGAAGTCATTTCAATAATAATAAAACCTAGTATTATGTCAAAATGGTTAAATTGAAATGTGTTAAATCAAAATAACAGTTAAATCAAAATAACACATCCACACTACATTATTTTGAAATAACATTTTGCCCTTCTCCTTCCCAGGACGCTGTCCTTTTTCTATGTATTGGGTGGGGGCATGGCCCTTCTAGGGGG
The DNA here is from genome assembly GCA_007922195.1 of Podocnemis expansa. Classification (NCBI taxonomy): domain Eukaryota; kingdom Metazoa; phylum Chordata; order Testudines; family Podocnemididae; genus Podocnemis; species Podocnemis expansa. The sequence continues at coordinate 14,725,075 of ML682004.1, read as the reverse complement.
CCATCTTGCCACCCCTCCCATGGTGCCCCTCTCCTAAATCAAACTAGCAAGTCCTGTCCATGGACATGCTAGTTCAATTTGAGTTTCTAGTGGGGACATTAAATCAGTTTAACTTAATTCAATTTAATTTTTTATAGCTATTTTATTAAATCGATTTAACTTAAATCAGTTTAACTGCCTAAGTGTGGGACATAGTCTCTGATTCCATAGGAGCCTTGTTGCAATGTATTAATGCAAGACGATACTACGGGATAGCTGCCATAAAAGAGTTCTTCATATTGTTCTGTATGTTATTGTCTGTGATGCACTTTTGGAAACTACCTGAGACATTTTATGGAATCACCTTCACAGCAGCTCTCGTGAGGGCTACTCACCAGCTGTGATGGCTAAAATGAGGTGCTATGAAGAATGGCAGAGCTGAAATGGAAGGTGTTTAAACAGAACCCAGTTAATTAGGTGATTCATGGCATATTATTGTGGTGGCTCTTATGAGCTTCATTCACCCACACCCCCCTGTGGAGACCATCTCAAGCAGAAGAGGGAAATGTTGTTATACGAAAGGAAAGCATTCACAAATGCCTATAGCTGTTCAGCCATTTCAGATGAAAAAATGCAAATCCCAACAAAACAGAAAAAGTATTGCTGGTTTGTTTAACTATTCAAGACACAGAAGTAGAGAGGGCCCCTGTGCTAAGGATCTTATTGTGTAAATAGCCAGACGCTACAAAACACATTGTAGATGGAGAAAGCTCAAAATACTTAGCAGTAAAAACAGCAATAAAATTTTCATTGACTGCTACTGGACTTTAATTCTTTTTCACTCTCACACTTACTCAGCTACTTGTGCTAAATACTTCATTCCTAAGGTCATGGTGTTTCATCTTTTCATCTGACACCAACAGCCTCAGAGAGGTAGCTATGTTTATCTAGTTCAGCCAAACAAACAAGGAATCCTGTAGCACTTTTAAAGACTAACAAATTTTACCACGAAAGCTCATGTGATAAATAAACTTGTTAGGTTTTTAAAAGTGCCACAGGACTCCTTGTTCGTTTTTCCAATAGCCTGATTCTGATCTCACACCAGTTTTATTACTGACTTCAACCACTGTGTATACTGACCAGGCCACAATTATGAAGCTTTCTGTGGTAAGTGGGAAATCTTAACTCCTCAGGTACTGTCAACACCCTATGGGCAGATCTACACTGCCTGCCCTTTTTGGCACCAGTCAAACAGAGATATGCAAGTTATTTAAAATAACTTGCCTATCTGCATTTGCACATCCAGTGCACTGAGTTGAAGGGAGGGGGCCTCCCTTTGACTCAGCACTGCCCAGTTGCCAGGGTGGTGTTCAAGGATCAAACTTGCTGATAGGCTGAGTGGATCTTTACAGACCTGATTAGAAAATTCGAACTGACAGTCATGATTTTGCTGCTGTTAGTGAAGACAAGGCCTATGAAGTAGGCAGCTGGTGCATTGCAGTAACCTGCCCTCCCATGCGATCAAGAAAGGGCTCTAGTAATGGTTTCAATTTATCTCAGGTTTGAACTTGCCCAGAGTCCAATTTGAGAAAGAGAAGGCAGTGACATTAAAAGTTAGGTGACTCTCTCAAAATTGGATTAGCCTTTGTAGTCTTATACAACATCTACACTGCAGCAGGGAGGTTGCCTCCCAACTCAGGCAGGCAGAGAAAGACATACTGGCTCTGCTTGAAATAGCATGCTAAGTATAGCCCTCTGGTCATGGAGGCAAGGGTGGCAGTGTGGCCTATCTACTCAAGAACATACACAGGGCGGGACATGATTGTATTTGGACAAGTAGTAACTGGAGCCACCATAGCCACCCTGGTGATTTTAGGATGTCTATGCACATTGGGAAATGCCTACCCAGCTGCAGTGCAGACATACCCATGTTTGTTTCCTAGGGAACTCCGCATCTAATAAAGGAGACTAAATTCTACTTACCTTAAAGATTTTCAGTGAATTCAGTCCTCACAGATGTGGTGGAAAAAACCCCAAGAACAAAAACAAGACCAGTAGAATGTAGTAGAACAAGACAGGAGAAAGACATAGACAAGGGCTCACTACTTTGTCCATGCATTTTTGCTGTCCTAATTTCCTAAGCAATGACTGACAAAAAAGACCAGTTGTGTACTGGTGGTGTAATCTGGAGAAATATTGGATTGTGGCAACTAAATTAACATACTTCCAGAAGTGCAAGGCCATTGGCTAGCCCTCTGAGCTGCTTATGGAACCTTCAATACACTCAATTCAACAGAATGTTAACACGATCACTCAGTTAATTTGCATGGTGTTATATCATAATAATATTGATCCTCCACAGCATTAACTTCACCACGGTGATTAAAATTGTAACATTCTTCAGTTCCAGAAAAATTGTAGATAATTCTATTCAGGTACACTTACTTTCATTAGAGCTCAGTCCTGCAAGGTGCTGAGGACTCGTTTGACACTTTGAGCACTGAAGCGAGCAAGAGCAAAGAAATGTTGAGCACCTCACATGACTGCAGGAGAGAACTGCTAATAAAAAAAAATGTAATGTAGCCAATTTTGATTAACTGAATGAATTGCTCTACAGACATTGTGCAAGCTGCTGCTGATGAATACCAAGGTGCAGGATATATTTCTCCACCAGAATCCAGAGAAACCACACATTCAGGTGTCCCACACATACTGCTAGAGGTATAAATTGCCCCATTAGTGAGAGAATGGCCTTTTACAAATAGGGCCAAATTCTGTTTTATTATTTCAATGTAAATGGGAGATTGAAATTACCGATGATTTGCACTGGTTTAACTGAGAAGACAATTTGGGTCCTAATAATGTACTTTGTTTATTTCACAAACAGCCATACATGTTTTCAGTTGACTGTCAAAAGCACACAATATCTACAACTGATTCCCAAACTATAACCACCATTTACCACATAATCTTTCATTACTGGTTTATCTACAAGCTTGTGTTCACTTGTTCTTTTTGTGTTTTCTGTTTGCTGCCGGCCCAAATGCTTCATTCTTTACTTCAATGGAAGCTTTGTCTGAGGAAAGCCTGTAGAATTCAGGTGGCAGAGAATATCTACAAGTATAGGGCCATGTAATCTGGCAACCTTTTCTCATGGTAGGTTTTGTCTAATGATTATTTTACTAGATGATTTTAAAAGTGTATTACAGAAAATGTTAGACATTTAAAGTCTGATTTGCAATTACTAGTTTGCAATGTGTTGTGTTTATAAGAGAATACTTCTATACTACAGGGAGTTGTTGTCGTTCTACATTATATAAAGGAGCACAAAAATATATGAATACTTAATATCAGAATATTTACATAAAAAGAGATTAGTTTATTCTGAGTTTACACTAACAAATTTAAAAAAAATTTTCTTCTTCAAAATTCTGTTATAAAATAAATGAATTAGGAGATTTACTTGTAAGTGACCTAAGCTCTTAGGAAATATTAATAGGGATTAGGTATTTTTTTAGCAGTTTGGAGAATTGCGCTTTATTTCAGGGCAGTTGCTTTCTTTATCCTGAATGCTAGTAAATCCAGTTCTGAAAATTATTTGTCAGTGCTCACAAAGGTGTAAATATATTGCTCTAGTATAACTATGTAGTAACTCCCTTGACTTTATTTACACCAGTATAACTGAGCTCAGAAACTGCCCTGTGGCACAGCAAATGTTAGTTAACAATCAAACACAATCACCAGTCATTCACTGTATAATAAGTACATCGATACCATAAATACACTGGTTTGGGCTGTTTCACCTTCGTTGCAGGTGATAAAACAATAAAAGGTATTCCAAAAATGTACAGTCTGTCCAGGAGCAGCAGAGGGCAGTCACACTCTGTGGTACACAGCACTGGCTGAACCGCAGCATGTTTGGATTGTCTGTCAAGAGCTGTCAAGCCCCGTGCAAGCAAAACTCTCTCCTATTCTTCAAGGAAATTCCACAGAAATTTTATTTCAACTCCCTATGAATTCTTAGTGCTTTTAAAAAGAGACACATTAACAAAGACTCTCAGACCTACAAAATTGTCATGTATACTGGGCTGATGTACCCCCGGCCAAACCCTGCTTGCCTTAATCATGAGGTGTAAGTAAAATTACTCCAGTGGGTAGATCAGCAGGATGTGTGCCTTAGGGATTTGAGTTTCTTTGCAGCAGAAATGATGAGGGACCAAGTAATACCATCTAAAATACATAAGCCTCAAGCAAATTTTAGTTAAGCTTACCAAGTCATAACGAAAGTATGGTCTGGTCTACAGCCATGATACATTGCCTTTGCAATTGTTAACCGGAGCATGTGTAAATAATAGTGTCTATAGGTGTTTCTGAGTGTTGAGTAAGGATGCTGGATGCCCACTGAACAAATGGGGTCTCTCAGCACATTCTTTTTGTGACCTAGATAAAGTAATTTCTTCTTCTTCAATCTCCTTTTGAAAGGCATTAGTATGGGAAAGATGCTATGCATGTATTACAGATGGCTCTGAAAGAATCCAAGAATCTAAAAATACAGTAAGTTTTACAGGAGAGGTTTCATAAGGTGGCTGTCTTTCTGACATCACCATTCAGCTGGCTATTGGAATGGGACTAATTTAATTAAGTGAACAGCTCATATAAAACATTTTTGTCAGATTATCCAAGTCCTATTCACCCTGCTTGAGAACTCATGCAAGTCTTCTCTCAAGCAGTCCAGCCATGCTGCTCCTTCCTCTTATAGGCCCCCCCACCCCCAGTCGCTTCTTTCATGCCAGCTGAGTTGAGCATAGGAACAATAGCAGCGACTGGCACAAAGGAAACTACTGAAGCTAATGTAAAAATTATCGCATTATTTTTCTAACTCTGATTCTGCTGGTCAAGGCAACTGCTGGTGAGAATTTGCTGAATGCAGGTTTCACCTCCATTCTTCCAAAGCTCAGTAATGAGCTTTACATGAAGAGAAACTGCAATATTTATTTCGGGGACGCCCAAAAGCTTTACATACTGTTCTCACTTTGCTGCCCTCAGCTTTCCAAAGGATCTGAAGTAAAAACCGCACTTCCATGCAACAAGTCAGTACTTCCCTGTGTGTCACTTGTTATCGTTTCTAGTGTCAATATGAAATCATAAAACAAAGTGGTTTAAAACACCAGAAGGGCAGATGATTTACAGGGATCATTAATTTGGCTTGGTTCAGTTTCCCTGGGCCTAAGACTTTATTTTATAATTGTGAAAATCTTTGTATCTGGTTTCAGAAAGTGAACAACCAAATGCTGCACAAATAAAACTGAAAATGTAAAACTATTTCATTTTTTAAAGAAAGAACAAAGGCTAGGAAAGATTATTCTTAGCACTAAACCATAAAGTCCTTAAGACGCAGAGAAGAATTATGTTAATGTTGGGGGTTTGCATGTACGTGGAGGGCTGAGAGGTTGACACAAGTTTTCCAATCTACTTTTCTCAAAGTAAACACACACACAAACAAAAATGCCTCAACCTGACCAAGAAGGAAGAGTGTTAGAAAGATGTAATGCAATCCCTGCAGTAAAACTCTGCTTCAGATCTAGGTCTCATTCCACATAGCATGTTGCTTGCTTGCAGCAAAACCGGATTCTTTTCAACAGCATGTTCCTTTATCATCAGAGAACCAGCAGTTTCAGATTTCATACTTGTGATCTGAATAGCTTGCAAGAATTTATATTCAGAATACCGCCTTAGTGTATGAAGCTGGAAAATATCAGACAATATATTTGTATATTACCTAGAAGCCTCTGGAATAGGGTTGGTGCATTTTGTTTATTCCAACATAGCTTTTTAGGCTTCAGAACAGAGACCAAGGAAAAGGTAAGCTTTGCACTATTTCAGAATTGGCAAGTGTGTGCAGCTATTTCATGACATGGTGTTAAAAGACTACATTCCCTCGAGGAAAGATGTGGCTTAACAGTCCATCAGAGGCACCTATTAAACCCTTCAGTTACGAAATCATCTTTTTGGTGCACCTGAATGTGTGTGTACACTCACACATAATTAGCATTGTTTGTGCGCTTTCTGCTTTCTAATTAAGAATCTTAATTATAACCTTATCTCAAGTCTGACTTTTCTTGCTTCTCAGAACTTAAAAGACAGTCTTTTAATGTGTCAGTGTTACTTAGGTGTAACTTTTTGTACAGTAGTACAAAGAGAGAGAGAGTCATCTTTGGAGGTATTCCATGTCCTCTCAGCACATTGTAGGACCAAGTCCAGAACATGTTCTGATTCAAATCTTTTTAAGAACCCATTTTCTGCTAACTTTCCAGCATCAGATTTTTAGAAACAATTGTATCACACAACATTTATTTTTAGTGGTTATTTGCATATCCCTTATATAAATCAGAAAATTTTGGGGATAGTATACAAAGTTGCACATTAATGAAGTAAAACAAATATTTTCCTCTTTTTGTTTTCTGTGCCTTTCTAAAGACAATTAAGTATTAATCTCTGGGAGAAAATTCTGTCCTCAGCTTCATTAATTTCAGTCAAAGTAATTGCATGGATATATCTGAAGGCAAAATCAAGTCTTCCCACTCTCTTAAAATCATGATATAAATATACCCGGGGCTCTGATCCTGCAATCAGATCCATGGGAGCATACCTTTGTACCTCCCAGAGTCTAGTGAAGACAGCTAGCACCCTGATGCACAAGGATGTACCCACATGAATATGCATGTCATAACTGCTGTTGATACACTTCTTTTTAAGATGGAGCATGAGCCATGTGACTCAGATTTCCTGGTCTTTGTTGTATTATTGGCATTATTTACTCATCGGTTTTTTGTATTTCATTTCGCATTTTAATTAATTAGACATTAATTTAATCCCCTTCCATGGATGGTTATAAAATGCATATTACTTACCTGAGACCCCAGATCTTTTCAGTCCCTTGAGTAAATCCATAATTAGTCAGTTCTATAAAATGCACATCATCTACTTGACAGTCCAGAGTGGCTCTTCAGGAACTGTCCTCATGTCTTGGTTAAGTGCATAATTAGGCAGTTTTTGAAAACCCATATTATGTTCCCTGCATTGGAGCCATTCCAGTCCACTGGTTAAATATTCAGTGTTTTATTTTTTTTTAAAAGACGTATTATTTACTCAATTGACCAGAACAGCATGTAATTATGTATTTAGGATGTGTGCTTTGCATAGTAAAAAAATACTTATGACAATTTATGGGAAAATGTACTGCACATAAGCAGTCAATTTTTAAACCATGATCTCCTGGCCATTTACATTTTTCCTCCTGACAGATTAACGCTGTTGAGATGTGAAGTCATTTCACATAGGAAAGAAAGGAAGCCATTTTTTTCTCTACCAAGTACAAAAGTCTTTTAAAACACAGTTAGAATAAAACTCTCTCTTTGTACTCCAGCTTTCAAGTGCTTTGAGTCAGATCCTCAACAGGTGTGAATAAGTGCAGCTCCATGGGAGTAAGTGGAGCTATGCTAATTTACACCAGTTGAGGACCTGGTACATCATGTATTGGTCATCCTTCACTATTATTCTACGGCAACTATGCCTAGATGTGGGCAGTAGGAAAGTGCTTCTGATCATTGTCACACTATTACCACAGAGCACTTATTGAGAGACATTTGCCCCATGCAGAGAGACTGCAGAAGGCCAATGTCCTATTTTGTGGGCCTACTTCGGGCACAAGTGGTGCATAATTCTCTGCTAGGCAATCTACATGGGGTGAATTTTACCCACACTGGTCAACAACAGACAAAATGTCTTGGGCAGTAAGTAGCAATATGAGTATACTCGGAGCAATGACTGCAAAGGAATAGAGCTGAGACAAGAAATAATTTTTCAGTTGCAGGTGAAACCAAAAAATCCAGAATAAAAAAAAAAAAAAATTCAGATTGACCTGAAATGGCCCTTTTTTTTTTTTTTTTTTTGGTCTTGGTGGAATGAGAAACTGGAAAAACAAAAACAATGCTGTAGGTCAAACAAAACATTGCATCCAGCCCAAAACAAAGATTTTTTTTCAGTTTTTCATTTTCTTTAGTTTTCATGTTTATTTTACCTTTTTAAAAAACACAAATAAATCTAGCTGTCCTGGCCCGTGACGTCATCAGAATGCTGGCTACATTTTGAGCCAGTAATCTTATGCTCTGGTTTATGAATTTGGAGTTCATCTTGGTCTGGTTGGCTATGTCCACATATAAGCCATGCACCCTGGGAGGAAGGAGGTCAGACCCCTTATATCGATATATTTTTATATCTATATAACTGGCCACACAGGGTTATATCAAATTGACAATTTTGATACAACCCTCATTCAATATAATACTAGGTTTTATAATATCAAAATAATTTTCCACATTTTGAAATAAGAGAGCTTCTTATTTCAAAATAAGAAAACGTCATGTGGACCTATATTTGTTTAAATTGAAATAACCGTCAGTATTTCAATTTAAAACCTGTGTGTGGACATACGCATTCAGTCAGTGGTGACCCTACACATTACTGGCTAGAGATATTTAGTACTGACACTGGAGAAGATAAGCAGGTGACAAAAGTCCTGGATGCCACCAAGTTGTACTTCATGAAAAAGTCAGTGCAATAACCTTTTCAAGAAAAAAAAATCATTTTTTTCAGCCAAAATTTCACAGAATTCAGCCCAAATTCATGAAGATCTTTAATTGATTTGAAACTGCATTTTTCAGCTAATACGCTATTTGGATAAAAACTTCCCCCCAGTTCTACTGAGGAGCATGTCAAGGGAGTAATCACAAAAACAGTAATGGCACACTCTTATAGAAAGCTTTTCAACAGTAGATCCCCAAGCACTTAACAAATGAGGCAATTTTAGGTATGTGTAGACTGAGAAATTAAATGACTTGCACAAGGTCACACAGTAGATCATATTCAGAAGTAGAACCCAGTTTTCCCAAATCCCAATCCAATGCAGTATCAGGTAGGCCAACGTATACAAGGAGCATCCCTTACTATTTGATGTGAATGTACTCATTCTAATGCTCATGTTTCTGTCTAGGACAGACTTTGAGCACTTACAGATAGTAGATATTTCTTGCATCAGTTGATGCTAGTAAGCAGCCTGGTTAATATTTTCTATTCCTAAGCATCATGTGCATTTCAAGCCACATTCTGCATCGAAGGCTAATGTGAAAAAGCAAATGATCAGACACAAAGACTACCAGCGAGATGAGAAGTGCAAGAGAAAACATGTAACTCTCAACATTTGTTTAAGATGACACCCATTCCAAGCAGATCCTGCCACCCATATCTGACTCTGAGTAACTCTACTGAAATGAATGAGACTGTGTGTGGAGTAAGATGGTATTCAACATGAATAAACGCGTTGAAACTCTGATTTGGAAAGTCAGAATCCTGTTAGCTCCTGCCCGAGTTGCAAAGGCATCCATTTAAGTAACACGGGAAAACATAATCTGAGCTTGAAAAGTGCCTCTGACTTTTTTTCCTGAATAAATTATGGGAGTAGCTCTTCCTAAGTAGAACAAATCACATTTTGGAATTTGCTCTTCCTCATTCTCTTCTCTCATTTTCAGGAAATTCATGCTTTTCCAAAAAGAAACAAGTGAGGTTACCAAAAGACAGATGCCTCAAAGACTCTGATTAATCTTCCAATCACATGGATACTGAAAGCAACTTAGAATTACAGTAAAGCTACTAGTTTTTTCCCCAGTTTAAAAATAAGAACTCTTTCTTGCAGTAGGTTGGATGTTTCCAGAAATAATACATGAATCGTGGCTATTTTACCCAGCAGGTTCCTTTATCACTACAGAGCAGGAAAGTTGACAGGCTTTGTGTTTGAAATGTAATTAGCTTGTGGGAGTAGAGTCATAATGAAAGTCAAATTTACATTATTACAGGCATGTGATTGTTTGTCCATTGAAACAGGAGTAAAAAGTGAATTCCTACATTCAGTAAGCTTATTCCATCAGTATCTTCTAACTTGTATTTTTGTTCAGGGGAAAAGGGACGCTACTGGAGATTTAAGTCAGATCTGTGTGAAAGCTTTTTAGACATCAAAAGAAGATCAAAATTATATTGTGCCTGATTTCAGACACCCTGGAGTAATCCTGGAGTAACCGTTGTATCACTCCAATTCAATCCAGACTGACAGAGCAGAATCTGCCTGTTAGAAGCAAATGTAAGATTTTCAGCCACCCTAAAAAATTTTAAAAATAGCTATTTCCATCTCATTGAACTACTTTAAAATCTGTGGCCTAAATTTTGCCATCAAACATGTACAGAGAGCTCTCGTTGGCCTCAACATGCATTGGGCTCTACAGAAATGCCTCCAATTTTACAAAAGCTGATGCTATTATTTAAACTTCAAACATTTGTATTTGTAGTATTTTGTGGTTTAATTAGGTCATGACCTCTCCACTGATCCACATATAGGATTCCTGTTCGTTTCAATAGGTGCTCTGCTCATTTGTTTCTGGAGAGTATAGATCACTTCCTAAAGGATGATAATATGAATGTGACAGCTGAAGAAACATTTGTCTAGTGAGAATTTTCTTGCCATTTACATCTTGAGGTATACTTAACCAAAGTTCAGATTTACACACACACAGTGCATTAACAGCAGTAGTCACCAACCTCACAAGTACATGACCTGTTTCATTTATTTTACAATTTCTAACTTACATTTTCCTTTGGAAGACCCAATTTTCAACAAATGAATGACTGTCATCAGTTTTCCACCTATTTATCTCATATGGCAGATATCCCATGAAGCACCTCATTTCAACGAAATCCTGGATGCATGTAAAATAATACACTAAACAAAAGCAATTGTGTGACAACTCTAATCTGCACAGAATGTCCAGTGTACATCTTGTAAAGATTTCCCTGAGGCACAACATTGCCCACATATTATTTGATTGAGAGAGTAGAGGTGGACTTCTCCAAGGTGCACGGTTAAGTGGATTATTCATAATGGGTTAGATTGGTACTTTGCAATCTCCACCATCTAAGATGTAGTACATAGTTGCATTGCCACAGGAGCAATCCGAGAACTAAACAGTGACCCTGTTTTCCCCTTATGGTCTCTTTTGGGCACAGATTACTTCTTCCTCTGTGCTGGCTCATCTGTGTTAGGAGGGATAGAGCCCAGGTTGCACCACACCCTGTCAACTCTCCTCTGTTACAGATGAAGCACAGGTGAGATGGCTGTTCTCCATTCCAGACAATCACTTTCAGTATGGACAGTCCATGTATGTAAGTAGAAGAGTTCCTTAGGCTTCCTTACTCCCTTGTGTGAAAGCATATCCAGGGTCTTGACTGTGGTCAATGGGAGGTGGGTCAAGAGTTAATGATCAAGGCCCCTTTTAGGTCCTAAATCCCACAGCAGATGACAGTGTTTTCTGTAGTGCTTTTTGGCACACTGAAAATTAGCAACAGATTCAGAAAAATTTTAAAATGGTGAGATTTAACAAATCTAGTATGAACACAGATAATCCATTCTGCACAGTACTCCTTCCACTACGTATTTTTATATTAAATTTTGTGCTGATGCTAGGTCTTCAGTATGCTGTAAATTTGTGCACTGGAGAGACATGAAGGCATTATCAAAGTGGCTGTGGGGAAGCTGGAGCTTTTTCCAACTGGGTAGGGTCAAGTTTGGGTTTCGGTACCCAGAAGGAGGTCAAGAGGATGGGAAGGGAAAATCTCCTTTTTCCTTTCTCCTGTGGACAGAGGTAGGGTGATTTAGAATTTCAGGGAGAAGTCGGAACTATTCATTCCCCATTTCAGCAGCCTTCAACAACAGCCAGATATCCCATTGCATCCTACTCTGATCTGCTTCACCCAATTATCATGTTAGCTCAATGTCTGGTAAAATTATCAACAGATACGTAGTTATGGGTATCTTTTAAAATGCCATCATCAAACTTCTACTATAACACCTATAAAAATGAATAGAGCAGTTTACACCTCCCAGAGCAATTATTTCAGGCTGACTGTAGACTTACGCAGTATCAGTTTATACTTGGTTTATGTTTGAAAGGTTTTCTTTTCAACCTTAAAGGCTAAAATTTATTTTCAATGACATTTTACACTTTGTGGCACAGTTTGTGTGCAGGAATGTACATAGTTGTTATCCAGACAACTGATTCTAGACAACTGTAAGACAGAGCACCTGAGCCTCCTAGTAGGGTGCCTGGGCACTGTTGTCGACCACCTCGCTTATTGAATGAGGCAGTAACCAAGTATTACTGTCCCTGACCCAGCAGCAGGGCAGGCAGTTGATTATTATAGTCTGTATGAAGTAACAAGAAAGGGGGAAAACAAGCAGGTTCCTAGGGTCAGTGGGATAAGCTTCCAATGGGTACTCGGAAGCGGGGAGGTGGGAGGTCACCAACCAACCAAACTCCACTGTGTCCCAGCCCAGGTCCCAATGCTGGGCCTCATAGTTTGGCAGGGGACCAGTGGGGTCCTGTCCGCAATATGCCAGTTTATTCCCTGGCTCAGCCTCTGCAGCTCCGCGGCTCTAAGCACCTGGTTCACTCATGACCCCTGTCACCCGAGATACCTGATCCTCCTCAGCCTCCTCCAGATAGTGAGCCGAGGTAGGTTCCAGAACTCCTTGTTATCCTCATCAGAGTGCCACAGGGCCAATGAGCCAGGTAGGTCTTCCACTGAGGGCAGCTCCTCCAAGTCACACCCAGCCTCCTGAGGGAGGTCCTCACTGGCCAGGGAAGCTCATCTAAGTCACAGGAGCCTGACAGGTCAACATGGACTGCCGCTTCCCCTGGTGGCAATGGTGGTGGCATAGGTAGCTCCAGGAACTCTGCTGGGGTGGTCCCCTCAGGCGGTGTCCCTGGCCCTTTCATGGCCGATAGGTCCAAGCAGCCATCTGGTCCCCAAGGCGCTGGTAAGTTCTCAACAGGCCAGATCTCCAGCTGGGATGTTGCTGGTGAATCCTGGCAGCTATCTGATCCCCAGGGCTCAGGTAAGTTCTCAGCTGGCCAGGTCTCCTGCTGGGCCCGTGGAGAGAGCAGAGGGAGCTCTTTCCCCTTTGGCCACTAAGCCCTAACTGAGCTCCAGGCCCTGCCTTTAATATTTCCTGTCCCTGGCTCCGCCCCCTTAGGGCAGGGCAGTCCCAGCTGCCTGTCTTTGAGGTAAGCCATCTTGCCTCCTTATCTAAAGGAGCCCCTCTTTCCTTCTTACAACAACCCAAAAATCATGCCAGAGCTAGTAACACCATTGCTAATTGGTCAAAGGGATATCTATGTTGTAGAAAAAGTACAGTATTTTAGCTACCATACTATAGGCTTCTGTTTTCCAAACCATGGAAAACAGTAAGCATGATAGGACCATTCTTTACTTCTGAAATAGCATCTGTTTCTCAGACTAAATGACCTTCTGACCACCTGCAAGCAATGCTTCAGAATCTAGATGCAAGCCTATCACAGTTAATGTTTAACATGCAATTAACAATTACTGAAAATTGGTAACCAAAAGATTTGACATTAACACTTTAAATTACCAAGTACAGTGGTCAATAAACTGTAGTTTGACAGTCTGCTTTTACGGTTTCCAATTAACTTAAAACTGTTTCCTAATGACTGAATCTGTGTACTGCTATTATTCTTTACTCTGAAGTAAAAGTAGGTCTCAATCTGCCTTATTTTGTTTTTATTTCAGTTTTTGCTTTTCCTTAAATCAGCAAATCTACCACATAGCCTCTTGCTGATTTTAAGAGGCATATGCTTCTTAATCCAGCAGTGTATGAATTATGGCAGTAAATGGCTTTGAAAGTGCCTCGAAAGCAAAAATATGGAAATTTTCCCCCCAAGAGAATAGGATGAGCAGTCATTATTTTTGCGAATGCAGAAAACACTGCCCAAGTGTTCCAAGACAGCGTGTGTATAATTGTTTGTCTCTTTCTCTATTTGAAGTATTATTTTAAAAACTGTAAAACCCCAGACACACTCAAGGACAGTATCCACAGCATGGTCAAGAACACTAGCATATCTACATATTCACTAAGTCATAAATCTTCTATACTTTGGCTATGCATATATGACACATGACCCTTATTTCTCCCTTGTGGTTGCACTCCGAGAGACAATAGAGGTCCACTAAAGCACACAGCCTCCCTTGTAAGTAATATTTCATATGTATCTCTTCGCAACTACCAACATATCAAGGTAACAGAGCTGCAGCCTGGGAGGGGATTTTAACCATAATTGTCTTAAATTGTCTAATTTGGATAAAATGAGCAAGAAAATTCCCTAAGCTATTTGTTAATATAATAATGTCACCAATATTTTCTTGCACTGTGGCACTCTGTTTTGTTAGGGGGAACAAACTATACTCTGAATCCTTTGGATATATGGTTCGATCTGTCTGTCAGACATTAATTAGTTTCATAGCAATCTTTCACTGCTGTCTTGTGGAAAGACTGCAAGAGTGAAAAATAAGTCAAGATGACAAAGGGAGAGCTTGACTTACTTCTGACCAAAGAAATCTGTCATTAAGAAAAGGTTCAGAACTCAGAACCAAAGGTTCTTTGCCTACTTTTCAGGAGAAGGAATGACTGTATTAAAAACACGAATATGTTATGTCTGAAAATAACATTAAAAAGGAAGATATACATTGCCTAATGAAACAATGAACATAAGCAACCACAGAAAGGGTCATTTTCATAGCAATATGCTGGAACTCAATCACACACTTCTCATTATGTCAGTGGGTGTCACGCTGCCAAAATAATGAAAGAGGTTTTCCAAATTAACCTCAAAATACCATTATGGAGGTGCCCATGTTTACTCTGGAGTTAAAGTTATGTTGAAATTTGTACTTAAACCAATACTAAGATCCTGTATTTCCTGTTTAAATTATTACATTTTGTGTCCAATTTTTTCATATAAGGGGGCTGATCCTTGTCTGCGTTACAGCATCTATACACAGGTATAATTCTACTAAAGTAGCAGAGTTTTGCTGCTGAAACAAAAAAAAATGCTGTGACATAGCATTTGAGTTTTTTCACATCAATTCTCCAATTTGTCAAGGTGCTTGTAACCCCTCCCAGCACGGTGATTACTAGCATAATCACTGAAGTAGCAGAACTAAACTATCCCTCAAAAAATGCTGTGATGGAGAGGGAGTAGAGCTTCAGATCCTAATCCCACAGGGAACAATGTTTCCAAAGGTATTTAAGTTGGTTTTGGATTTTTGATTCTTTGTTTAAATATATTAACTTTGGTTTAAAGATTTTAAAATACGCATCTGGGAATCTCAATTCTTTTGGCTCCCAGTGGCTAAAGAATCAGTCAGCACAAACTCCAAATCACACACAAATTTTTACGACATCTTGAAGCAAGGTCATTTTCTTATTTTTAACACATAACTCAGTCTCTCTTACCAATTCTGCCACTTACCACTCACTGTCACCTTAACAGACCAGACACACCAGCCAGCAGCACTATATGGAGAGTTCAGTATCCTCCCCACATGACATCACTTCTTCACTAGCACTCCAGAACCTCCTTCTTCCTTTGTCTCACCTCCCAAAGCTTCCTGAGCATCTGAAAATGAAGGTGCTTTTATTTAGGCACCTAGCATTAAGCACTAAGTTGGAAAATATTGGTTGATATGTTTGTGCTTTTATACAAAAGATGTGTACCTTAGCAATATATGTGGAATTTAATTCATGGGATAGAGGGTGACAGCTATAAATGTGTTAACTTGTGACTATCAATTCCTGGTTTACGAAAGGGTTGAGAGGATTCTTGTCTTCTCAGAGGCATTCCATCCCCAAAATGTATTAAAGGATTAGTAATAGCTGGACAAAAGCAGACTTTGCTCACTCTGTTACAGTGGAAAAGTGGAGTGGGCTGGCAGCCAACACTTCAGAATACATCTTGAACCAACATCCATTCAAGTTAACAGAAGTTTGGCCATTGACATCGGTCGGCTTTCGATTGACACCATGAAATGGCCTGATTGTTCACACAGACATCTGCACATTTAAATAGTCATTCAAATTCTGAACATTTTGGAGTGAGCACATCTTTCAGACCTACCTACTGACAAGATGAAGCAAGGACAACACTAAATTGTTTTTTCCTTCTCTATCTTTTCCTTGGCTAGGTCTACACTAGGAGCACTTTGTTGATGCAAATATACCATGAAGTGCTTCCAAGTGAAGAGCACAGCTTTTTCCAGCCCCTTGAATGAAATAAGCTATACCATAAGAAAACCTGTAGTTCTAGCAGAACAACTGCGTATGCAAAAGGGGCTTCAGCTGGCACAGTGATGATTGTCAGGGATCACATCTCTGACAGACATAAATATGCAGGCAAAAGTTTATTGTGTAGATTTGGTCTCTATCTGTATATGGCATTAATTCCAAGGATTAAAGGGATCAGTGTTTAAGGGAGCTGTCCTAGCCAGGAGGATTTGGGTATGAAATCATGCCTCAAGGAATGCTGTGGACTAGAGGAGATGCAATAGGATATATAGGAAAGCTCCCTTATATCTCAGAAGAGATTTGGAAACATTCAGGACCCTAAAAATGATGATAAGAGACCACAGACCTGTTATCATACAAGTAAAAAGCATTACTCCTCCTCTCACCTAATACTGCAATGAATTGCATAAAATCTTTCTGTATAAGCTGAGCTAATGAATGGCTGGTAAAATCATTAAAAAGTGAACCTTCACTAAAATATGAAGAACGGACTTTTCTTGTTTTTACTCAGTCCTTATTCAGATGATCTCCCTAAGGATTTCAGAATTTGGCCAAATAATTTTAGAAGCACTATAATGAAAGACTACTGAGACATTTTAAGATCATTTTCAGTAATTCATCCAGATCGGCAAACATATACATACAATAGTAGCATACCTTAATACAGGAATGAAGGAAGAAACAAAAACTCCTCCACAGCACAACAGGACTTAACACTCCATTGTGTTTTCTTTAAAATATTTCAGCAAAGGATTTGCCACCCAAAATGCTAATCTCAGCCAGCTCTAATTTTGACACAAGATCTGTGTAGTACTTAATAATGATAAGTCACTGTTAAGAGGTCTGGAGGTTTTCTTAACACAGGAGGCTTACCTGAAACATATCCAAACTTACCAACATCTCATTGGATTAGAGAATTCATCTCTATAAGCTTTCTAGCAAGATTCTTTAGAATTCACAGTTTCAGTCAGGTCAAACTTACCCCCAAGAAAAACTTTTCCCTGAAGTATTTCCACTTCCTCCACTAGTTGAAATTTGGAAGTTTAGATATGCAACCAGGGCCAGCCCAGCCATATAGGTGAACTAGGCAGTCCACCTAGTGCAGGGGTTCTCAACCTTTTGTAGGTTGTGACACATGTGGTAGTGTGTAGCGACCCTACAGTACACATCAGACCACACCTGGGAAGCCGAATCCAGTCATTTCCTCAGCTTGCTGTGACACACTTACACTGTGTGGTGACACAGTAATATGTCCTGACAGTGGTTGAGAACCATTGGCCTAGTGCAGCAGGTTGTAAGGGTGCCAAATTAGACAGAAGTGAATTTTTTCTCTATTTAAAAAATATATCAATATATTATCTCTTATAACACATTGGGGGGGGAGGGATGGTACAAAAGTCAAAGTTTACTGAGGGTGTCAAAAACCCTTGGGACAGCCCTGTGTGCAACAAAGAAAGAAACAGAACACCAAATAGCTAAAGCTAGGATTTCCAAAAATGAATGTGTAAATTGATTCCTAAGTCTTTAAAGCTATGTTTACACCTAAAATCTTAGTTCGGACTTGATTAGTCTGAAATAAGTAGTTCAAAAGTTAATTCAAACTAAGCATGTTTTTTTCAGTTTGAAGTAGTCACACTTTTTTTAGTTTGGACTAACTTTTTAAAGAGAATGGATGCAGCTCGTAAGACAACCGAGAGTCTTCGGTGAAACTTTCTGCAGGCAATTACAAAACATGGATCCAAGAGACATAACATGAGCTAAGGACACTCAGAACCTGGCAGGATTGGGCCCTAACCATGGGTCACAAATATGGAGTATCATACTGCTCGTAAAATGTCTTGGAGCAGAAAGAATGGGAGAAAGAAGTTCAGAAATCAGACATTGCATTCAGGGGAAAAAAGGGGGGGAGGTGATTATAAATTCATCAAACCATTATAGTGTATTGTGATGTTTTCTTTTGTATACAGTATCGATGACTGTGTAAGCATGCTCATTGGAAAAGCAGCCCTAGGTAATTGTCAGGGATCTTCATTCTGAGTGCAGGCTCTACTGGAAATTAATTGCTTCAGTGCAATCTGAACCACATCATAAATGTCATGTAGAAGTTGCAGGGAGTGAGGAGGCAATGACAGCTCTATCCGCACTGTTTCATTTAAAGGTGGGTAAAACACACTGCGACAGAAGTGCTCTTCATCAATAATTTAGTCCACAGTGTAAAGCCAAGCCTTGCCAAAGATGCCAGGGGAGCAGCTACCTCCCTGGTTTTAATGACACCAGCAGGGAGGGGTTGAGGGGCCAGCTCAAATCAACATTCATTGCACATCTGGGCATGTCGGCAGATGAAGATATCAAGGACTGAGCTGACAGGACAAAGGGTTGAAAAAAGAAGCGTAACCTAGAAAACCTTTACTTTGAATTCTTTGTATAAATTCAAGGGGGATGACAGTTCCTAAGGTCATCTTATATAATAAAACTTCAGTGATCTACATAGAGAATTTTAACTCTTTCCACCGTGTAATCACAGAAGCTGCAAGTTAAGTTTATATTATTCACTTTATGAATGTAAAATGCAGTATCTTTAATTCTCTGAATTGGACTATTTTAATGAGCAGAATGTTAACATTTATATGCCTGACTTCATCTTAATAACCCTAATTATAGTACCATAGAAGCCCCACTATAGTTGAGGGTCACTGGGGTTTTTATTACAGACCCTTACTTGGGGGAGTTTAATATCTTAGCCATTTCAAGGTATATCAGCCTGAAATTTGATATACAATTTGGCAATTCACTTTGTTTTTCTCTGGGGTTTTTTAATAGAAGGTCATTTGATAATGGTCATTTGATGATCAATTAGTTTCCGTTTCTGCCACAGGACCCACTTCTTGCTAAAATATGTTGTTGTTTTGCGATGAGCTACACAAATGCACAGTTCCGGGTTCTAAATAGAATGTGACATGCAGATGACCAAGGACCCAGTATCAAACTATTGAATATTCATCCCAAGAGGTTTTGAACTGCAGATGCCACACAGCAGAAGCTGTCCTGGTTTGTGACATCATCAGAACGCTGGGTGTGTTTTGAACCAGTTATCTTGTGTTTTGGGTTATGCATCTGGAGTTCATAGAGGATGGGTTGAGTCAGGGATGACCCTGCTAATTATGATATTGTGATACTTAATACCAACAGTAGAGAAGATAAGCAAATGAGGAAGGCTCTGGAAGCCACGGAGTTTCATTTCATGAACAAGTCAACGTAGAGCCCTGCAAATCCGCAGGTATCCGCTGCAGATCCACAGTTATCCGCATCCGCAGGTGCAGATGTGGATAACCGCAGACCCATTGCTGCGGATCAACTCACGGATGCAGCTTCTATTTTTAAGTTCTCACAATGCGATCCATTGCTGAAGCCCCTGCGCTGATCTGTGTTGGCAGCGTACAGGGGAACCAGGAAGCGCTCTGGCCAATCCTAGATTGTGATCTGCCAGCCAATCAGAGTCTCAGGATGGGGCTTGGCGATTCACTGCTGGTGTTTGATTGGCTCATTCCCCTGCCCACTTCTTCCTTTTCTTGTTTCCAGTTGGCAAGCCATTGCTGTCAATCAGAGATTTCATTGGTGGGCAAGGAAATCTGACAGATAGCACAAAATGCAAACCACAAACAAGTGTGTGGAACCAATATGGGGAATGAACCAATCAAAGGCTGAAATGCTGCATGTGAGCCCAAGCTCAGTTGCAGACATGGTTACAGATGCAGCTAAACCCCGACATGCAGATTTTGGATCGGATCAATGCTATCACTGAGTAGATGCAGATCAGATGCAGTTCCACATTTCTGTATCTGCGCAGGGCTCTAAGTCAATGCAGCAACTTCCTCAATGGCCCTCGTCTCCAACATTCTTCTTTTGTGTCTATAACAGCAGTGTCAAAAAAACAATTTTTTATATCTCCCTTGGCCCAAAGGACTTGACTTTTTCTCTTGTTTCCTGCACTTCCCAAGGTGATTCCGGTCTTTGACAACTCAAGGTTAAGTTACTATAAGTCACTCTCACTATAGTGATATTTGAAGACTAGTCACTAGTACTAGTTGAAATATACACTGATAAGAATAGCTCCTGCCTATGCTCTTTATTTTCCACTGGCAGCCAATTCACTTTTGGGTGGAATTCAACATGCCTGTCATGATCAAAAAGACACAACTGGCCTGGGCCCCACCCACAACTACACTCAAAGAAAACTTCACATACTACCCTTTCGGCAAGGGCTACTGCATTCCAAAGAGAAAGGCAGATTTTTGTTTCAAAAGAGCTCACAATCTCCATAGACAAGAGAAAGAAACAGCAGGAGCATAAACAAAGGCAAAGCGGTGACATGACTTGCCAAAGGTCACATAGTAGGTCAGTGGCAGAGTTGGAAATAGGTTCCCTGCACCCAGCGCTGTTGTCATGCCTGGGCCAGAAGCAGACCAGCCTCATAGGTCAGGACCAGGAGTCAAGCTTAGGGGTCAGAGCAGCAGTCAGGCCTGGTGACTGGAGCAGGAGTCAAAGCCGGAGCCAGGAACAACAAGAGATGAGTCAGAGCCAGAGTCCAGGGCAGAGTGTGTTACAGCAACAGGTCATAAGTTCCAGAGGGGCAGCCATGTTAGTCTGCACATAGCAAAACCAACAAAAGTCCTGGGGCACCTTAAAGACTAACAAGTGTCTTTGAGCATAAACTTCGGTGGGCTGCAACCCACTTCGTCAGACGCATCGGATGAAGAGGGTTGCAACCCACAAAAGTTTATGCTCAAAGAAATTTGTTAGTCTTTAAGGTGCTGCAGGACTTTTGTTGTTTTAACAACAGGTCTGATACTATCAGATTGTACAGACAGCTTCCTGGATCTCCCTCCAAGCTGTAATAATATGCCTGGACCAATCAGACACCACTGGAGGTGCTACCAATCAAGTACTTCATGGGCAGGATGTCCTCTGGTGCTTATTTACCCCTCTCCCCTAAATTGATTGTGCATGGATTGCAGCTTTGAAATGGAAGCATCAGTGATGTGAAACCCTGAAGATGTGGATGCTAGTCCTCTGAATTCATACAGTAATGTCCTTTCCTCTAGTCCCGATTAATGCACCCTCAGAAGATTTTTGAGTTTGTTGAACACGAACTCCAAACACACCCGAAAAGTAAAGGAACCAGCACCTACCAACCAACCTATAGGGTCTGATTTATTAGCCAAACTGTGCAGGGTTCACACCTCCCGAGTCACAATTCAGTCTCTTCTCAATGTTTTTTTCACTCATAGATTCACAGTTAACTGCACAACTCTAGCCTACGGAGCACAAAGGACACCCAGAGGATGGCTATGGAAACATGGATACCAGAGATGCAAAAACAAAAAAGCTAGGAACTGTGCAGCAATTGGCAACTGCAGTCATGCCCTGTACTACAGCAAAGTGATAGTGTTTGTTCCTGTAGCAGCATGTTCTGAAAAAGTTAAACAATGTAGGCTGGATTGTAATCTGCCCTTGCATGGCAACTTCACGAGGACTGAGCACGCTAGCAGTCCCTCTGTGGAGGAACTATCTAGTCCTTTCTCCCTTCAGAGAGAAATGTCACAAAAGATGGAGACATGGGAAGGAGACAGAGCCACACTCCTGTCCACCCCTCTGCTCCAGCTGGCAGGACTGATGCTCCATGTTCAGACCCTTGCACTTAAAATGAAGCCACAGCAGTAACGTGATTCCCCAGCAATGTCACTACAGCTCCCCATATGTGCAACAGGTAAACCCATGCAAGATTTGGGTCTTGCAGGTCTACCCCTTAAGCAGGGAACTTTTCAAGTGACATAGTTAAGCTCCATATTGTCATGGCTAGCTCTGTGCACATGCTCCATTCAAACAATGGCCTGGCTCCCACATTACAAATGATGCTATATGGCCAATGCAGTAGTGTTACGGCTCACGGTGGTGGAAGAAAGGGAAAAGATAATTATCTGAGAGCCTGATTAGAAGGCTGATTGGTTCTTTAAGAGCTTTAAAATAACATTATTCACAGTAAATGGTAAGGTTATTTGAAAGCTTATTGAAAAGCCACTTCCAATTGTGCCCTTTGTCTTGGTACCTCACTTTTGCAAAGGAAAAGGGAAAGGAGGAACACTAGAATTTTAAAGCAATAGAAAGTTAAAGCTTCCCTTCTTCCCCTGCTGAATTGCAGAAAACTGGGAGCCCTAATTATAGTAAACTCAGATAATAATAACAGATTGCACTACTAATATACATGCGGAGAGATTAAAAGTAAGGGCGTGCATATGCAGGAGAAAAGGATAAGCACAAAGCAGTGTGTGATAGACTTTTCTTCTAAAGTGCCAGACTAAGCAGAGCAATTTAAAGAGTATGGAAAACAGAGTAATACCTTCCTAACAAGCAACGGAGGGATTAACAGCAGGAAATAACAGCCATGTGCTCTTCGGTTTTCATTTTCTTCTGCCTCACTCCATATGTAAACATTTACTCTTGTGCAATGCGAGAGCAAAGCCAGTGTACGATACTGGATCAGAATGTGTTTTACACTCACATTTCACAGACATAAATGACTCCATGTGGAGCAAAGGCAGTAAAGGATCAGGGCCTTTTAACTGTGGCACTCAATTTTGTTAACTTATTTAATTTTAAATTATCTTTGCCAGATCCTCAGGTGGTGCAAATTGGCATTGCTCCACTAATTTAAACAGGACACCACCAATATATACCAGCTTGGGATCTGGCCCAATTTCCTAATTTAAATGGTATATAATCAGTATGGGTATGTCCACACGTCTCTTATTTCAAAATAACACTGGTTATTTCAAAATAAAAGAGATTAGGTCCACACGACATATTCTTATTTCGAAATGACAGGCTCCATCATTTCAAAATAAGAGCCGTCATTTCAAAATAGCTTAAACCTCCTTTAAATTGAAACAGCTGTTATTTCAAAATGGTTATTTTGAAATAACGCTGTTCGGATGTGTTATTTCGAAATAACCATTATTTTGAAATAACACTTGTGCCCTTCTCCTTTCCCAGGGTGCCTTCCTTTTAGCCTATATTGGGCGGGGCATGGCCCAAGGAGGGGGCCATGTTGCCACACCTCCCATGGTGCCCCTCTCCTGAAGCGAAGTAGCAAGTCCTGTGTTTGGACATGCTATTTCGCTTTGAGCTTTTCCCTTAATTCGAATTAACTTATTTCAAAATAATGATGTACGTGTGGACATAGCCTATCTGGTTGTCGAAATGAGTGAGGGAGACTCAGGATAGACCCTCACCTAGTATAAATTGAAACTGCCACCAGAGCTATATAACATTTTACATCCAATGAGAATCTGCCACTTGATTATTTTTCTTATATTTATTGTGAGATTTTTCAACAAGGAAAGCAATTTCTTCTGGGTTCAATTCCCAGGGGGTTGGACTCGATGATCTCATGAGGTCCCTTCCAGCCCTATGATATGACTATGACTATGATATGACTATGACTATAATCTGAAGAGCCATATTAAATAATGTTGCCAAATGATTCTGCAACAGGACAGTCAGTTTGCAATTCCCACCTAACCCCACACACCTCAACATTTCTCCCAAGTAAAAACAGCATGGTTTGAAGGAATGAGTCTGGGGCTACGCCTGAGAGCCAGATACCCCCGAGTTCAAAACCTGGCTTTTTGATGTGGTGCAAGTGATTTCAGACTTATCTACACTAGAAGTGCTACAGAGGCACAACTGTATCTGGTGAACATACTCTCCCTTCAGCATATTACAACCACCTTCTGCAAGGGGCATTAGCTGTCCACACTGGTGGCTAGTTACTGCAATTTACATCCCTCAAGTGTGGCTTATTCACAACCCTGAGTGACACAAATTATACTGATGTAAGTTATAGTGTGTACAAGCCCTTTATCCGTGCTGCACTTTCCCCAGTTTGTAAAATGGATAGATTTACCTGTTTCACAAGAGTTGTACCGTACTTTGAACTGGTAAATTTAAGTACTATTATTATTAATACAAGAAAGCCATTTAAAGACACAATTAATAGTGGCTTTAAGCAGAGTGTTCGATCTGAGTCCACAAGCAAGTAGTAGGGGAGAGATGGAGTCACTGAGATTTGTAGGCACAAATTTCATGAACAAAAAAGAATCCACCCACTTGAAAAGGTGACCCAAAGTAGACAAAACATTTTGAAAAACAGGATATTTCTTACTATCTGTCATACTATACAATTAATGTGGAATTATTATGAGACATGCACAATGGTTTTACATTTAATTAGAAATAACCAAAGTCTGAACCCCCAAAACCAAATACCCATCATGCAACCCCATAGACAATCTTCTATAAAGCCAAATACCTCCCAAAGGAGGTGATCGTTATTTTGAACATTAATTTCCTTTCCTCTCTTCCTGTGTATCCATTTAGTGGAATAACAAGAAATTTTCATGGCCATAAGGTGTGTTTGATGGCAGGGAGTAAAAGAAAATGGGCAATTAAAAGATGTAAATGATAAACTGTATAACTTCTCAGCTGTCTTGACCAATATGTGAGACTTCTGGGACACAGGCATTTTCTAGTCCCATGTTGAGGTCAGTGAATTGATAGACAGAAAGATGGTGAAAGCTTTTTAATATAAAGCAACATTTTTAATACTCCATCTCTTTCTTGTCTGCTTAGATTTGCAAAACATGTTTCTTGAATGGGTTTGAAGCCCAACATATAAAAAGCTGACTATTTATATATTTGATTCTTTAAAAGCAATTAGAAATACAAAGCAGATGGTACAGCATTGTAGATTTCCCTTTTCATATTGCTTAAACACTAGAGATCAATAAGTCTAATATAAACAGATGATTTCCATAGCAGGGTTTATAATTAGCTGGCACTGAATGTGTCCAAACTCTAAAATAATTAGCAGAAGCATGTGGCACACCATTAAAACCTTGTGGCTTGTCTGCATTTACATTTATAATTATTAAAGTTAATTATGATGCTTGTGGTGTGGTTCCAAGCTCCTTTACAACTTAGATTAAATATTATTTTCAACCTCACTTCTTCCATTTGTAATCTTCCTTCACCCACCCGTCCCACCCCACTTCCAAAAAATGACATTCACAGAACAACTTCCCTCACCTAGAAAAAAAGAGTTTATACTTAGAGGAGTGACCAGTATTTTTGCTCACCCACCAGACGTTATTCTGACCCAAACTTTTATTTTTCAAAGGGAACATTGCACAAGAGAACTGGATAGCACATTATTTTAACAACATAGTTCCCAATTAGAGATTAAAATCTCAAGGTTGTTTAAGGAAATTAATTCAACTGGGCCTGACACCAGATAGTATATGAAAACAAAACCTGTGGTCATTTTAGATAAGTGGCCTATGTAAATGAGAAATACCTGAGTAAATCAACCAGAATGTTCTTATCTTTACACGCATCTGAGTGGTGGACACTTAAGACTCCCATTGGCATGTATTCACATATAAAATAGCAGGGGATTAAGCACAGAAAATCACATATTGTGCAATAAACTGTGAAGGTCTGATCTGGAAATAACACGTCCATTCCCATAATTATGTATGCAGTCATACATGCAGGACATTGCATACTTTCCCCATCTAGTTATTCACAAAGATTATTTGCACACCTATTTAGTCAGACAATCTGACCACACCAAAGCCCAAAGAGTCGCATTACTTTCAGCAGGCATTAGAGCATAATAGCCTTTTTCAATTACTGTCTTGAACTAATGGAAGTCACGCAGAAATGTTTTCTAGAGTATATTCAAGATAAGCTACAATGGGGCATCCTCAGGGATGGTTAAGATGAAGGCAAAGCTAGAGCCTCAGACTCCTGCAAAATAGCTTGCAAAGATTCAACAGGGGCTGCTCTATCTTGTGCTCCCCTACATCCTGTGGAGTCATCATGCCACCTTCAGGTTTAGCACAGTGCATCTGGAAGATACTGCACAGATAGACTGTCACTACTCACTCCATATCACCAGGTTGGGCAACACAAGCAGCGTCTATACCAGTTTCAGGCATAGAATTTACATTACCAGTCTTCATATAGAGATCTAAAATCACTTCTAGTTGTGCAATCATTTGAGAGCTGTTGCTGTGTGCAGTTCAAAAAGAAAAAGCTACTGCTCTCTTATGCATCAGTTTGCACCTATGGAACTTGACCTCCCAATTCCTATAAAGGTCTTTACTCTTCTAATCCACCAAGCCATCAGATGTACTTCAAGTGCTAACATGAATGATTGTACAGTGGGCTGTCCTGCTATAATGTATTATGTGTTATGAAACCTCTGTTCTAAGTCAAGGGTTAAATCTATAGTTGTCGGAACTGGAGCTGCCCCTGCAATTTTTTCTCTGAAAGGTATAATTGTGTGACAACAGTCACGAGTCCACCCACTCTCTACTCATGTTTGAATGGTGCAGAGTTAGGTAGACAGAAATTCATGTTTGAAAATGTCACCAGCAAGTAAATCCATGTGGGTGAGCCACGTGTCCACCACCAGCAGGCATATGGACAAAAACTGTACAAAAGACCAGGCTCTGCTCTAAATTAAGCTAATGTAAATCAAAATTAATTTTTATTATTATTATCAATGAATCACCTAGGAGTGCTAATCATAGACCACGATCCTGTTGTGCTAGGCAGTGAACAGACATGAAATAAAAAGGTTTTCCATATCTTAAGTTCCTTAAAATCTAAGCATAAGATAAGATGCAACAAATGGATGAAACGGTGGGGGAAGTACAAGGAAATAATGAGACAGTATTACACACACACACACACACACACACACACACACACACACACACACACA
>ML682004.1:14630209-14697991 GCA_007922195.1 Podocnemis expansa | reverse complement strand
CACACACACACACACACACACACACACACACACACACACACACACACTACCTAAGAGCAGAATATGGCTCAGTAGTGTCCCAGTTTAGCTCAAAAAGGTATAGAAGTTGTTTACATCAGTCTTTAACTCTCCCATGTCCATCCAAAATAGTGAAAAATAATTTCACCAAATTCAAAGTAGATCTATGATTGTCCTTCCAGAAAGTCCTTTATCTTTGGATGCTGTATTCTTCACCAAAATGTTTCATTTTTTGATATTATGGGAAATATCTTATGCGTACTGCTGTAAAGCCACCTCTTTTCCTTGTATATTTATGTTCTGTATGTAACAATGTGTCCATCATGGACTTCCTGGCCCACATTCTTGTTTCCTCTGGCTCAGGCTAGACCTGGAGATGTTTGGAATGTGACAAGATAGTATTAGCCTGCCAACTCTGTTCTGTTAGCAAATTTATTTTCTTCTAGACTGATGATAAAAATGTCATGGTGTGATGCTTTAGCAGACCCAAGAGCTGCCCACCTACAGCTGCAGGGCTCGAATAGAACTCGGAGCCAAGAATACCATAAGGAAAGCAGACAGTAACTCCACCAACTTTGCTCCTTCTGCATTGCTCATTCTCCTGCTAAATGATGCAATGTGACCCCCTCAGGGATTCCAAGTCTGATCATGTTTTTCTCACTATTTTTTTTCTTTTCTACTTCCTCCTTCCCCTTGACTAATGCATCTCAAACTGCTGAATTTTTCATAAAAGAGATAATATCATTGTACACAAGATAATGGCATTCAAATACATCCATCTGCTTGTTAGTGCTGACTGCATCAATTGTGATTCTTTTGAAGGAATATTTACCACAAAAATGGTTTTCTTCTTTTGCAGTGTAAAATATGCACATTGTCATAACTGAACTACAAAGATTCCCTCATACCTATCTCAGCTACTTGAATAAACATCAACTGACAAATTAAGAAATGCACCCTATGGGTATTGCTTGAACAAAAATGCTTCTTCCTTCCATAGATGCGTTAAAGATTCAGACAAGTTTTATAAGAAAACAATTTCTTTTTCACCGTAAACAATATCTTGTTTGGGAGGATGAAGTACTGTACCTCAATGGCTTCCTTTTTTAATTAACCTAAAAAATTTCAAACATATTCTAGAAGATTAGCTCCAAAGACATCCTGTCTCATTCCTCCATAGAAAGTGCCAATGCTAATTTGTTTAATTTACCTTATCAAATCATGTTTTGGTTAGACCACAACACAAAGTAAGGCCATTAAACATATAATATTCAACTAAAGGGAAACTAACAAAAAAAACCACCTCAGAAGTAAAGCAAGTGAATATCTTTACTGGATTTCAGGTGCTTTGGATAAAGCCACAACAGAAAGACAAAAACCATCTATCGATTTTATACATAGTGAACTGTGCTTACTTCTTTTTCTATTGACTGTAAATAGTAACCCTATATTTTTGACATTTCATTTCAGCAAACAGACTATTATACATCAGTTGCCATATTTAGATGTATAACCAGTATGCTGTAAAATTTGGGGTGCTCCTTTGTGTCAGCCATCTTAAAGTGTTATTTTAATATCTTTAGTTTAAATAATCACTGTAGATCTACATTCAATCTGCTTCTCAGTTTTTCTTGTGCATCCTTCACTTTATAGTATTTAAATAGTATGCATACACTTAAGAGATATAGTAATTAATGTCCTTGATCACAATATTTTCTTCACTCCTACCTGTATTATATCACATCTTTGTATGGAATGGAGGAGTTAGGAACCCAGCCATTTTAGGCCCTTTTGTTGGGGGAAAGGCCTAGATAAAGGGCCGTGTCTTACACTGTACCCTTAAAGGGGGGGCAACAAAAGGGTACTCTGCTCACTAGGGCTGTTCCATAGCTGAGGACCCTCCAGTTCAAGCCTGAATCTCATGAATTTCACCTTGGGCTCCATCTGCTATCACTTCCCCCCAGACTGTAGTATTCTTGGGGAGAAAGAGAAATAGTTTCAGGGATAATCAGGTCTAATCCACTCCAGGCTCTCAAGAACTGGAAACTAGATTCATCCCTACATTAGCACCTGCAGCAGCAAAAGAATGGAGAGGAGGTAGCTTGTACCGTTTTTATTTTACCAGGGTGGGGTTCAGTCCCCAGATCAGCCTTTGCTGCCTCCAATTTCCTCCAAACCTACTTTCACTCTATCAATGCCTGCAATGCCTCTTTGCCCCAACAGCTGTTGCACAACCAGTAAAAACAATGAGAGTTAAACAAAGCTAATCCAGTTCTGCAGCCATGCTGAGTTTGAACCAGCTGCTTTTCAAGCAGATATTTATTGCTTTCTCACAATGAGTGATGCATGTTCTGCTCCTCATGAGAATGAGACTAGCTGTGCATTTCCAGAGGGGTAGCCGATTGTGTCAAGTTTGCAACTGAAACTGCAGAGCTGGAGCTGATTTGCAAGCTTGATACAATCAGAGTAGGTCTGAACAGGGACTTGGAATGGTTAGCACATTACAAAAAGTAAAGATTGTCCCTGTTCACACATTCTCTCCCTTTAATCAACTGGCATGAATAGGCTCCATCTGCACTCTCAATTATTTTGCTAACACTTGCCCTCCTTCCTCCTGGCATGTGTGTGTGTGTGTGTGTGTGTGTGTGTGTGAATGCGCATGCACATATACACACCCCCTCCCCCCAACTGTAGTTTCCACTTCATCCATCTAACAAAGTGGGTTGGAGCCCATGAAAGCTTAGATCCAAAAAAAAACCCCAACCGGTTAGTCTTTAAGGTGCCACGGGTCTCTTGTTGTTTTTGCTGCACACAGGCAAACATGGCTACCCCTCTAGAAAAGCATAAACCAGTCTCATTCTCACTTAGGAGTGGAACATGCTATCACTCATTGTCAGAAGGAAATAAATATCTGGTTGAAAAGCAGTTGGTTCAAACTCAGCATGGCTGCAGAACTGGACTAGCTTTGTTTAATACAAATAATCCTTTCTTGGTTTCGTTTTTGGAGAGTTCCACTGAAACTTTGTTTCACACTATTACCTGGCTTTCATTTAGGACCTCAGAATGAATAATCTTAGTTTTTAATGCAAAGGCTTCAGGAAGTCACAAAGTTCAGCAGTGATACAATTGTGTTTATTAAAACAGAGCAAAAACAAAGAAAGAGCTAACCTCATGACTGACAGTAGCCCTTTGCCTTAAAAATGATAAATAAGGAAGGGCTTTAGTGGAACAGCACTTGTCTACAATCCAAACCCCAGGCCATTCCATGGGCTGAGCCGTGATTAGCAATAGGGTTTATTATTTATGTCTGTATTCACTGCATTCTGTAACTCTTCTCTAATACAGCAGTTCTCAACCATTGTGCTGGAACACATTACTGTGTTGCCACAGTGTTAAGTGTGTCATGGAGAGTGGGGATATGGCTGGATTTGGCCTGAAAGAGGGGGGCTGATGTGTCCCATGGGGTAGTGACACATCACCAAGCATATTGTGACCCTCAAAAGGTTGAGAACCACTGCTCTAAGAAGTATCCTTCTTCCTTGTGGGTGAGTAATAGAGCTGTGTGAATAATACTAAAGGCTTTCCTGAAATGTTTATGGGTATGTTAAAATGAATTCATTTCAGCTATATTTAAGGAAATCATGATTTGTGCATGGATGCTCAGCAAGTGGAACAAGAGGCTAAAATTATTCAAATACATTTTTCTGTTATGAATTGTTCCTTCAGTTCTCATGACCAATGTGTCTCACCTCAAAACTTCCTGCATCAGCTGTTACTTTTACTGCCAAACTAGTTGCTTACTGCAGTAACTTTCTACATGTTGATATCTGTGTCACAGTGGGCGAGGTTTTTTTTTTTTTTCCTGGAGACTGAATATCTTCTACTGTTTAACTTTTGATCTTCTGCCCACTAAAATTTCACTAAACAACATTTCTATGGGAGCCATGTGTCCTAAATACAGAGGACATGTCAAGTCCAGTAAAACAGTGCTTTTATAACCATTGTGTCAATGCCATTTGTGCAATCTCTTTGCAAAATCTCATTATTTACGATACTTATCTTGCAATTTGATATGCATAATAGCTCAAAGGTGCTGCCAATGGAATTTATCCAGCTCTTTGATGTGCCAGCAATGACTTGTCCATGTTTCACAGTTGATGGAGTAGTGTAGAAATTAAACACAAATGCTGATGTTTTGTAGATACCATATTGGCATCAGATTATAATATAATACGAGATAGACGTGGGACTTTTAAACCTGCACCTGATTTCTTGGACTTTAACAGAGTAATCAGTAGCATTGATTCTCATGCTAAGTCTTACATATGCTTTTTCCTGCTATAAATAGGTATGCACTCTTGTTTTTCTTCAGACTGACAATAAATCTGTAGATTTTCGCTGCCAGAGCAAATTTGTTGGTCATGAACTAGAGGTCTTTCATAGTGTGTGAAACAAAAGCAAAACCACCTGCGTAAAGAAGTTCACATATAACCTATTTATTTAGTTTTCTGGAGGCCTTCAATCTGCTCAGGTTAAAGAGCTTGCCAGATGTTCAAAATTTAATAAATATTCCTGGCATCATGCCTCTAGTGACATCATCAATCATTGCTACAAAGAACATTCCAAAGAGAGACTCGGTGCCAAGATACACCTTTGCTTGACTCCTTTTGCTATTACAAATGGCTCCAACAGAGTGCCAAGCACAGAATTTCTCCAGCTTACCCTTGTGCAGATAATAGATAATTTCATGAAAATTTCTGGACATCCAAATGTTTCTAAGCATTTTCACAATTCTAGAAGTCTGACACTGTCAAAAGCTTTGGTAAGGTCAATGAAGGCTTGTTACATTTTATTTTGTTCCTTATATTTTTCCTTCAATGCTGAGGAACAAATAGCATGCTACGGTTACTTCTTTCTTCTTAGATGCTAAGCACATCACTTCAATATTTGTGGTTCTTCAATCGTAGGACTTGGTGCTTTCCATAAATCAGTAGTGACATACCATGTGTATTTACCTATATATCAGACTACCAGAAAATTTAGACTGAGTTTCAAAAAAGTTTAAGTGACTTAGAGACAAATTTTTACAGGTATTTCAGTACTTAAAGATGCAGATACATGCCAAGTGCAATGTTCAAAAGGGCCAACTCCCATTGATTTCAAGGAGAGTTAGGTACCTAAGAACATAAGAACAGCCATCCTTGTGACCTTGTGCATTCAAAAGGAGATTCGCAACTTTCTGAGTAACAAACAGCTTGCTACTCAAGGTTCAAACTGATGCTTGAAAGACAGTTATCAGAATAAGGCAAGTTAGAGTGAGCCATCCCATCTATCCATTTCCAGCTTCTGGCAGTCAGAGACATAGGGACACCCTGAACACTGGGTTATTTCCCTCAACATTTTGAATAATAGCCAGTGATAGACCTACCCTCCCATGAACTTACCTCATTCTTTTTTTGAACCCACTTGTACTTTTGGCCTTCACAACATCCCCTGGTAATGAACTCCACAGGTTGACTGTGCATCAGCTGAAGAGGTGTCTCTTTTTGTTTATTGCAAACCTGCTACTCATTAACTTAATCTGATCACCCCTAGTTCTTGTTTAATAGGAAGGGGTAAATCACACTTTCTTATTCATTTTCTCCACATCATTCATGATTTCACAGGCCTCTGTCATAACTAAGGGGGGGGTGTCTTTTTTTCAAGATTAATAATTCTAATCTTTTGAACTTCTCACTTGGAAGATGTTCCATATCTCTCATTATTTGTGTTGCTTGTCTGCATACTTTTTTAAATTCTAATCTCTCTCTTTTTGAGATGGAGCAAACACAGAACTGCACACAGTATTCCAAGTGTGGATAAACAATGGATTTATATATTTGCAATATGATATTTACTCTATTCTTTCCTAATGGTGCCTTAAATTTTGTTAGCTTTCCTGACTGCCACTGCATAATGTGTGGACGTTTTCTGAAATCTATTTACAATGACTCCAAAATCTCTTGATTAAGTGGTAACAACTAATTTAGGCCCCATGATTGTATGCACAATTGGGATTACATTTTCCAATATGCATTTATCAACATTTATTTTATCTGCCATTTTGTTGCTCAATCAGCCAGGCTGGTGACTGTGAGGTATCTTTATAACTCTGCAATCAGCTTTGGACTTCACTATCTTGAGTAATTTTGTATCACCAGCAAACTTTGTCACCTCACTGTTTAGCCCTTTTCCAGATCATTTATGAATATGCTGAACAGCACCAGTCCCAGAACAGATCCTTGAAGGATACCATTATTTAATTCTCTCCATCATGAAAACTGATTAGTTATTCATATCCTTTGTTGCTCTTCTTTTAACCACTCACTGATCCACCAGAAGAACTTCTTTCTTAATCCATGGCTGCTTATTTTACTTATGAGCCATCAGAGAGGGACTTCATCAAAGACTGTCTCAAAGTCTAAGTTCCCTATGTCCTCCGAATTATCTTTGTCCATGTGTTTCTTGACCCCCTCAAAGAATGCATCCTCTTTAGTAAAAACCAATGCAAAGAATTAATTTAGCTTCTATGTCTTCCCTGAGTGCACTTTTAGAGCCTTGATTCTCCATGTTCCCTCTGATTATTTGGCTGGGTTCCTTCTTCTGATGTGCTTAGAAGAAAAAATTCTTTTAACTTTTGTGTTGTCATTTGAAAAACAATGTGCTATGATCTGTGTAATTCTTCTGTACTCTTTTGCAAAGTAACAGCATGATTTGATGTCAGTTATGCCATGCAAGGTTCCCTTGTGAATGCTTTGACTTGTGGTATCATGTTTCCTGCGGCATCATGTATGTGTACAGAGATGAAGCATGTTACATGGCTCAGATCCTCAGGACTCCCTCTCTGGGGCTGAAGAATTACCTGACAAAGGGAATGCAAATTTAGCTGCCTACCTCAAGCAGAAGTAAGGAATTCCCTGCAGCTCAGGAGGAAAGGGAGATTTGGAAAAGGAAGGCAGCAGACACTTTGAGAGAGGGAGAAGCTGCTGGGTTTTTTGAGAGAGAAGGACCATCTTGGAAGCAAGTAAAAGATTCTGGGCCTATCCACATGGCCAGGAGGGCCTAAGTTGGGACCTCCCATAGGTGACCAGAAGCCACACAACCACTGCTCGAGACTGATTACATGCAGGAGGGTGGTAGGGACTGACTCCAGAGTGAGTGGTCACCTGGCAAAGCAGGATAAGGCAGGGTTCAGGAGTGGGGATCAGGGAGATCATAGCAGGATGCAGTTTCAGATTCTGGGAGTGGCTTGTCACAAGTGCCTTTTGCTATTTGCTCTTCAAATTGACCTGCCTAATAACACTTTTACATTTGACTTGCCCATGTCTACATTCCTATTTTTCTCAGAATGGTTTGACTGGCAAGTATTCAAAGATGCTTTTTTTTTTTCTTTTTGCCTCTAACATCCTCTTTTACTCTATTATTTAGCCATGGTGCCTTTTTTTTGGTCCCTTTACTGTTATTTTTATTTGAAGTATAAGTTTAATGTGAACTTCTATCATGCTGTTTTTAAAATATTCCATGCAGCTTGGAGACATTTCACTCTTCTGACTCTTCCTTTTAATTTCCATGTAGCTAGTCTACTTATTTTTCTGTAGTTCTCCTTTTTGAAGTTAAATGTTATTGTGATGGGTTTCTTTCGTATCCCTCCCCCTACCCCCTCCACACACCTAACCATATAAAATTTAGTTATATTATGGTCACTACTGCTAAGCAGTTCAGAGACATTCACCTCTTCAATCCGATCTTATGCACCACTTAGGAATATAATCAAAAATTCCCTGTCTGCTTATGAGTTCCAGAATTAGCAGATCCAAAAGGAGTCATTAATGGAATATAGAAGTTTTATCTCTGGGTCCCATCCACTCAATATTTGGCTCTAGAGCAGTGATACTCAAACTGAAACTCATGAGCTACGAGTGCTCATTACTGTATCTCCTGTGGCTCTTTGCAGCACGATATTAAAACACTGATTTAATTATTGACCAATCTAAGTTATTAACCAGTCAGTATGTGTTAATTATGCTATTAACCAATTAAGTTATTAACGTGCACTAAGTGTCCACTTATTTGCTGTGAGAATAGTGGATTGGTGTAGCTGATCACCAATTTGGCTTCCAAAACACTGGTGTAGGTATCTCTGCCTTAGACTATTTCATGCAAATAATCCTGTACTATAGTCTCTGTTCATTAAAGCTTTAGCTTTCACATATCAATTCTTATAATTGCTTGCACTCCGACTCAGTTTCCTAAGAAATCTTCCTTATTGCTTTTTGGCATAAACATTTCAATTACAACAAAAATTTATATTTAACAAACAGAGAAAGAAGAGAAAAGGAAATTGCCTTGTATAACTTTATTATAGAGCATTACATACTAGAATTATTTTTTTTTACTAAGTATTGATTTTAGAAACCTGTATTTATATCAATGGAATTCATTTAAATCCTGATTTGTGAACTTCTAACAGATTAATGCACAGAAATCAACTATACATCTTGCAAAGACAATCAGATTTTACAGGGTCTATAAATGGCAAAATAGGTCACTTGCGCTAAAATCAGCTTTCTCAAAAATTGTACCATGCTTTGAGCCATTTTGACCCTTTTGAGTTATTATAAAGAGTGAAGGTAATTAACCACTGGAATAGTTTACCACAGGAATGTGATGGATTCTCTATCACTTGAAGTCTTTAAATCAAGATTGAATGCCTTTTTGAAAGATATGCTCCAGCTCAGCCACAAGCTATTGGGCTAATGCAGGAATTCAATGACTTCAGTTATACAAGTAGTCAGAGTAGATAATTACATTGGTCCAGTTTCTCCTAAAACTAGTAATTTATGAGGATGTGCAGGAGAAAATATGTGCAAGGAGCTTACCCCTACCTGTGGGGCCTGCCTCAGGGGAAGCCACAGATTCCATCTCTACATTTAGAGGAATGCAAGGAGTGCTCCCTATGTGCACCCCCCCGCCCCCCCGGGAATACAAGACACCATTTGGGAGACTGGGGAGGGTCAGAGTCATGGCTGTGCCCTCACTCTATTATGCCAAAAATAGCTGTTTTGGTGCATTGCAGGGCAGCAAGATGCACCATTTTAATAGTTGTTAGAGCCTGTTCCCCCTCTGTGTATAAGAAGGAGCTAAGAGGGATTATTTCTCAAAAAGGTATAAACTCATTTTGAATGAAACCTGGTCAACATCCATGAAAACCTCATCTATATAACCGAATACTCTGCTGCAGTGCGCCCAAATGTACCAGCACTGGCAGGAGCTTTTGGAAAGTAGCTTTTTATAAATATGCCTACTACAAAGAGTGGTTACTAAGCATGGATGCCACTTCATGCCTTAGCACTAAGCATATAAAAGAATTAAAATTATCTAACACAGTTTTGCAACATGTGCAGAAAGGGAAGAGCAAGTTAGCATTAGGAGATAACAATTTCCCTTTATATATTTGTGTTTCTTTACAAATGAGATAAAATGTAGTTGAATCCTGTCATTCCCAAAACACAGAAACTACCTCCTTTTTCTTTTCATTATATAATTTATAATTCACATAGCAGAAAAGTATTCAAATAACAGATACTTCTTTAGCATATGCTCAGGATCATACTGATTACTAGATTTGGGGTCAGGAAGGGATTTTTCCATAGGTCAAATTGGGAGAGACCATGAGGAGTTCTTCCCTTCACATGAGGTCATTTTTACTTCCTGGGGTCATCTGGGCATACCTTCATCTACTCAATTGCCAATAAGCATTGCAAGGGCTTCAGGAACTTGTGGCCCCTCTGTTTCTTCTGTTCTCTCCCTGCAGCACACAGTTCATTCTCGTGGGGACTGAAAAGCTTTAGTTTTACAAAAGAATTTGAGCTCAGAAAAGGAGTATCGGAGTGAAAATTAATTGCCTG
Source organism: Podocnemis expansa (assembly GCA_007922195.1). NCBI lineage: Eukaryota > Metazoa > Chordata > Testudines > Podocnemididae > Podocnemis > Podocnemis expansa. The sequence continues at coordinate 14,688,026 of ML682004.1, read as the reverse complement.
TGATAGACGGGAGCTCAGACTAGAGATCTGATGGTCCCTTCTGGGCTTAAACTTTATGAAACCATTAAACATATATACATGACGTTCATTAACGTTTCCGTGCTGTGGGGAAAGAAGAGAGTCCTGCAAGTTTGAGCCATATTTTATATTATATATAGTATCCACACACACACACACACACACACACACACACACACACACACAGGTTTATTTTGTGTTGTGAGAGGTCCCATGGATGCTGTATTGTGGTCAGATAACCCATAGATCAGTGACTGAAAGCATGTCCTACAAAGATATTTTTCACCATTATTTTATTTTCATATGAACATTTATGATGCTGGCAATAAACTCCTAAGAGCTGACAGAAAAGTGTGCTGACTTTTAAACTGGTTAGATTGCTTCTCTCAGCTTTAGTTCCTTAGAGTCTTCTTTTTGTGTTTAAATAAAAATTAAGCTTACTTTAAGGAAATTTAAATGTGCACTTTGGGACACTTGAACACATGACATATAGTGAGATGTATTAGACTGTGCACTAACCTTCAGATGAAAGTAGGGCAGCCCCATTGCTTAAGACATATAAACCCAATCTGACTATAGTGCCAAAGAACGCTGTAGGAAGCTTTCCTGCTTTTACAAGGAAATGGAAAATATGAAAGCTTGCCTATCTACAGTTAGGAAATTAAATCCATATTTAAGTCCCTGGATGAGTAACTTGGTTATCAGAGGTGCTGAAAGGCATAAGCTGATGACCATTGCATGTTCTTCGCACCCTTGGAAATTGGGCCACTTATTGAGGCGCCTGTGTATAGACTTACTCTAATTGCCAAACTTTAGGATCCCACATGCTACAATTTTGGCCCAAATCACCTAAATCCATCTCTATTACTCTAAAACTAAGTTGATGTATTTTAATGTAGAAGATGCTAGTGAGTTTTAAATATATTACAGTGCTAAAAGGGAACATGCGGAATTTAATGTAAAAAATATTTCTTTAAATGGTCTCTCTCTCTCTCTTTATATATATAGGTGACTGGATAGCGTAGTGGTTAAGAGCGCCGTAGTGGTTAATACCGACGCCCTTTGATACGGGAGACCGGGGTTCAAATCCTGGTGGGTTCCTATCTACCTTCCCAGGAGGGGTCCTTGGGCAAAAGACCCCCTAACGCCTCACTTGCCTACCTCGAATATGAGAGTGACATGAACTAGGAGAGTCATGCCGGCTCGGACGTCGCCCGGATTAACAAGGTCCGCGCCAGATGTTGGGGAACCAGGACAATCTGACGATAAGTGGGCTACTGGAACAAACCATGCATGGACGAGACAAGAGAACCTGGAATTGATGGAATGCTACTACAACAGCAGACCTAATGAGAGGGGATATATGAAACGTATGAGGGAACTATGGATGGACAGAAGACCTACATCCACACTAACTGAGAAACAGCTAGTTACCCAACGCTTCAACATAGTAAAGAGGCAGCTGCTCTCACAACTGGAGATAGACCAACTGCACGTTACCTCCCACACTCAAGAAGAAGCCCTAGAAGAACAACTAGATGTGCAGCCACCACCTGAAGCTGGAACTTCACTGCCACCCCCTCCATTACAGAACACAGCAGCTGATATGAGGCATAAGATCATGGATAAACTAGCTACAGTCAACCCTCGAGACCGATTACCAAGGCTCGTGGGAGAAGTACCATCAGATAGTATGCTAGAAGATGCCAATAGAGCCCTAATGACAATTCCTACTACCACCATCACTGAAACCAATGAACTGGTATATGCGACAGCCTCTGTAATCCTGGAGATGCTTGGCTACATGATCAAGAAGAACAGCAATACATACCCTCCCTGGAAAATGAGGTTGGAGGATAAGATCAAGGCAACCCGGAGAGAAGTTAGCCGGCTGGTGGAACTACAGAAGGGTGTAGAGATTAAGGATAAGACTCGGCTACTGAGAAAATACAAGGGCCTGACTCCATCTGAAGCCCTAGAGACTGCTAAGCAAAGGCTCACAGCACTGGCCACCAGGCTAAGGAGATACACTAGAGAGGCAGAGGCCAAAAAGATAAATGCCCTGTTCTCCAAAGAACCATCCAAGGTGTACTCCCAACTGCAGTGCAACAACACAATAACAGCAGAGCCACCAACAGCAGAAACTGAACAGTACTGGAAGAACATCTGGGAGAAAAAGAGAAGACTCATAACACCAGTGCAAAGTGGCTGCAGGACCTGAGAACAGACCACAGCAATCTCCCAGAACAGGAACCAGTCACCATCACAATAGCCGACATCCAACAGCGGGTCAAGAACATGAAGAGCTGGACAGCACCTGGCCCGGACATGATCCACACCTACTGGCTAAAGAAACTAACAGCAGTGCATGAACGCCTAGCAGCACAGATGAACCAGCTGCTAGCAGCAGGCTCCCACCCAGACTGGCTAACACAAGGAAGGACAGTGCTGATCATGAAAGACCCCCACAAGGGAACAGCACCATCCAACTACCGGCCAATAACCTGCCTCCCCACAACATGGAAAGTCCTATCAGGCATCATAGCCGCCAAGCTGCAGGACCACGTGGGCCAGTACATGAGCACAGCTCAGAAGGGCATTGGGAACAACACCAGAGGCTCAAAACACCAGCTGCTCATAGATAGAGCAGTCACCCAAGACTCAAGGTCTAGACAGACCAATCTGAGCACAGCCTGGATTGACTACAGGAAAGCCTACGACTCAATGCCGCACACATGGATCTGTGAATGTCTGGCGCTATACAAAGTCAACAGGACACTAAGGACCTTCCTCAAGAACTCAATGGGACTGTGGAAGACAACGCTGGAAGTCAACTCAAGACAGCTTGCACAAGTGGCCATCAAGTGCGGCATATACCAAGGTGATGCGCTGTCCCCGCTGCTGTTCTGCATTGGCTTGAACCCCCTCAGCCAGATAATCACAAGGACTGGATATGGATACAAGTTCAAGAGTGGAACGACCATCAGCCACCTCCTCTACATGGATGACATCAAGCTGTATGCTAAGAATGAACGAGACATCGACTCGCTAATCCACCTGACACGGATCTACAGTGAGGATAATGGGATGTCATTCGGACTGGAGAAGTGTGGCCGGATGGTAGTAAAGAGAGGAAAGGTAGTCAAGACTGATGGGGTGGAACTACCAGCAGGCCACATAGCAGACATACAGACCAGCTACAAGTACCTTGGCATCCCACAGTCACATGGGAACCATGACGAGGAGGCAAGGAAGACAGCAACTTCCAAGTACCACCAAAGGATAAGACAGGTCCTGAAGAGCCAGCTCAATGGGAAGAACAAGATCCACGTCATCAACAGGTATGCCCTACCAGTCATCAGATACCCTGCCGGTATAGTGAGCTGGCCAAAGGAGGACATGGAGGCTGCCGATGTGAAGACCCGGAAGCTCCTCACAATGTACGGAGGTTTCCACCCCAAGTCCAACACCCAGAGACTGTACGCCAGCCGGAAAGAAGGTGGGCGGGGTTTGGTCAGTGTCAAAGCCACTGTCCTGGATGAAACCCAGAGCATCCAGGAGTACATCAGTAAGATGGCACCCAAAGATGAGCTGCTGAGAGAATGCCTGAGGCAGCAGCAGCAGACATGGGAGGAAGATCAAGCAGAAGAAGTGCCATGGCAAGACAAGACCCTGCATGGAATGTACCATCGACAGATAGCAGAGGTGGCTGACATTGGGAAATCCTACCAGTGGCTGGAAAGGGCTGGACTGAAAGACAGCACTGAGGCACTGATCATAGCAGCACAAGAACAGGCACTGAGCACCAGATCCATTGAAGCAGGGGTCTACCACACTAGACAGGACCCAAGGTGCAGACTGTGCAGAGAGGCCTCAGAGACAGTCCAACACATAGTGGCAGGATGTAAGATGCAGGCAGGAACAGCATACACTGAACGGCACAACCAAGTAGCTGGCATTGTGTACAGGAACATCTGCACAGTGTATGGGCTAGACCCTCCCAAGACCAGATGGGAGATCCCACAGAAGATCGTGGAGAATAACAGGGCTAAGATCCTGTGGGACTTCCAGATCCAGACAGACAGGCAGGTACTGGCCAATCAACCAGACATCGTGCTAATAGACAAGGACCAGAAGACCGCGGTGGTGATAGATGTAGCAGTGCCAAGTGACAGCAACATCAGGAAGAAGGAGTATGAGAAGCTGGAGAAGTACCAGGGCCTGAAAGAGGAACTAGAGCGGATGTGGAAAGTGAAGGCCAAAGTGGTCCCGGTGGTGGTAGGAGCACTCGGGGCTGTGACTCCTAAGCTGGGAGAGTGGCTCCAACAGATCCCAGGAACAACATCAGAGCTCTCTGTCCAGAAGAGTGCAGTGCTAGGAACAGCTAAGATACTGCGCAGAACCCTCAAACTCCCAGGCCTCTGGTAGAGGACCCGAGGTTGAGGATGACACATACCACCCATAGGGGTGAGAGAGGAATTTTTATATTATATATATATATATATATATATATATATGAGGTGCCTATCCGAGGGCTCTGAGCAAACATACAGCAACTAACAATATTTACTATAAGTTGAACACTGACAGACCCGTTACAGATCTAAAAGTCAAATCATGGTCCCAGCACACAGTCAGAGCGAACAGGCTATGTGCAGGGGACTAAAATGGCATAGAAGCACCTGGGTAATGACAGAGAGAACCGTATCACCCCTCTGCAGAAATGCTGGCATTCCTCTGCTGGGTGCTTGGCCAGTAAATCTTCACAGTTACGATGTAGCCTTTTGCCCCCTTCTCTCTAGAATCTCTCCATGACAGGACCATTACAGAGCCCTCCAGGGAGCTGTGCTGTTTGGCATAAGAGTGTTGTGAAGTCTCTGTGACCTAGCCCTTCTCATGGAGTAACTATCCTGATATTTTTTTTAAAAATGGTGACTACTGTGCACAAAAGAGAACAGAACAGACTTTTGTAAGGCTCCACATGAAAGAATCCTCATTGCTGATGAGCAATAGCCTACTATCTCCTTCTGGAACCCCTCCAAGATGAAGAAGAAGAGCTTCTGAAACATGCCTCCAATTAGCATGGGCACTTTTTTCCCCAGCAGTATAATGAATGAATCCAAGTGTAATAACAGAGTGAAAGAAGTCAAAGAAATCATAAAATTTTGCAAAAAACAACAGAAGCCCTGTGACACCTTACAGTAACTCATTTCTTTGGGAATAAGATTTCATGGGCTGCAACCCACTTCATCAGATGCATCTAACGAAGTAGGTTGCAGCCCATAAATGCTTATGCCTGAAGAAATTTGTTAATCTTTAAGGTCCCACAGGGTTTCTGTTGTTTTTGCTATAGACAGACTAACATGGCTATCCCTCTGGAACAGAAAATTTTGGATGATCAAATAGCTACTTTTGCTTAGCTCCATTCTCAGTTAACTTTTCTCCCAAATAAGCTTACAGACAGGATGGTAAAACTGGAAAGATTTCCCAAAAAGAAATTAATTTCTAAACTAGGCTTAAATATTGCCTGTTTAAGGGAAAATGGTATTTTGCCTATAAAGGGGAATTGGCAAATTTTGCCCACAATGGTCCCACATCCTGTCTTCTCTCATTGCTTTTGCAAGCTTTGATGATGTGGTCTGATTGTAGGCCATAATTCTTTCAGTACTTCTAACACCTTAGTAAGCCAGGCTACATAAAACTTTGCCAAATAGGAGTCAGGGTACAGCCTCGTCAGTACGCACTCTTTCATAGAAGTAGCCAGTCTCATTTGAGTATGGTTCAATTGTGTGGGTTCATAATATTGCCTGGCAAAGAAGGCTTAATTCAAGTAAAAACTTTTCATGTTTGCCAGGTTATCAAAGTCTCAAAATATCTCTATTGCTCATAAATTTACTTATCTCTTCAGATACTGATAGACTAGTCTAACATGTTGTAAAATATTATCTATCCCTCAGATGAATCCAACCAGGTTTCAGATGCATTAGCCTCCAAAAGCTACGAAGTGAAACAGCCCAGGTCATTAGATCTTCCAAGTTGAGAGTCAAAGTGTAGCAAGAATATAATGCTCACCAGCTCCACTCTCCAATCCTACCCACAAAAATAAGATCCATAGTATGTTCATCTGCAGTATATTCATTGAGCCAGGAAATATTTGATTGTCATCATGACCTGACACACCTTACAAGACCTATTTTCTTTATGGTTAGTGAAGTTCCACAAGACAATAAACAAGGAATATTCCAATACCAGGCAAAAAAAGTACTCTGTTTATATACAATATGTGGTGTAGCAGACTGCTTTGTTTACCATCGTGAATCTTACTTTAAACCAGTCCTTGGACTTTTCTGTGTGGTGGACATCCTCAGACAAAGGTAGCTTTCTGAATCTTGTATCAGACAAAATCATGCATAAAAACTCAGGTAAGACACATCCACTGAGGTCTTTGGTGTTTCAAGCTAGGTCAGGGCCTCACTTGTGAATAAACCATGGAGCTCATTAAATTTATCAGCCACCAACTTTGCATTGAGTGGAATGAATTCAGAATTTAGTGGCTGGCTGTACGTTAGGACTGTAAAGGTTAAGAGTTTCTAGCAGTCAGAGGCCTAAATAATGGGAATGAGATCAGAAGTGAACCTGACAATAGATGCTAACTGCTTTGGGTAAGGCCTATGTGACCCAAACAGAAAAGATTTAACTTTTGTTAACATTTCCAAATCCTGTTCAAATGGCACCTCTCCCTGTGACTGAAGTGACCAATCAACACAGCTGAAATTTACAATATTAAATATTGAATCCTCACAAGAGCAATACCCAGAGTCAACAGATTCACAGAACACTCATTGAGTAACACTGAGTAATAATTAAATCCAAGGAAGTTGAAATCTGCTCACAGACTAAGTTAATTGCTCAACTTTATATTAGTATGGAGACCTTTATGGTTCTGGACAAGCCTGCCTTTCTGAAATACCTTGATCACTGCCAGTACTAGAAGTCCTTTTTGCTAAAGCTAACATAATAATGTTGTATTCATGAAGCCTACTCTGAGAGAATATGTATACTGACAAAGGCAAAATCACCACCAAAAGAGTGCTCTTTTGGGTTCAATTGAGTGGTATGTCAAGATGTGTTCAGCTGCTGTAGAATTCACATCAGTAACTCCAACCCTGGAAGTAGTGTAGTGCTAAGGCAACCGGACGGCATTTCCATTCACCCTAGTGCAGCATGTAGAGTGCAGTAAGTGGGAATTAGTAAGGCAACAGAAGATATATAAGGTATTTTACATATCTTGCATATTTCCCATTGACTGCCACCAAAAAGTGCAATGAGTATAGACTAGGTAAGATGGTAGCAGTATGCAGAGAGACATTTTGGTTATTTAATGTGATTCTATTGAATTTTGGTTTTTGTTTTCATGGCTACAATTTTTTTCTCCTGGTTTAGCTTACTCTAAGGCATGTTGTGATTTTGATTTCTGTTTCTCCTTACTAAAGATGAAAATGTTTAAAAATGTGGCTCTTCAAAATTTTCTGATTGAAAATCAGCCATCCTTCAGGCAACTGCATATGCACATCAAAATATAAGGGCCCAGTCTCACCCCCACTTCAGTCAATGCCAAAATTCCCATCGACTTCCTTCCGAGCAGCATGTTGACCCAAGATGCAACCTCTTCTTGAAAATGTGCAGTTTTTCCAATTTTATAAAAAACATGTAGGAACAATGAACATTGCCAACAAATTAGTGTGTATATAAAATATACATAGGTCTTGATCTTGCAGTGAGATGTGTGCTGGCCAGTCCTGACATCTGTATAGAATCCCACTGGAGTTGGAAGGTGAAATCTTCACCTCAGTAAAGTCCAATCACCCATTGACTTCAAGGAGGCCAACATTTCATCCAGAGACCTTACTCCTAACAATACCTTTCCCTGGACGTTGAAATCTTTTCTATCGCTGAACAATGAATTAGAAAGACACCCTATAATAAAGGAAAGCAGAGAGCAAAACCAGGAAGAAACACTCATAGTAGGTTGTTTTTTTTCTCCAGAACACCTAACTTGAATGGTTTTTGTCAGTGAAATGTTAGGCACAGTTAAGATGGTTTTAAAGTTGCTTGGTTGTCTAAATAGGTTTGTCTATCTTGTCTTTTCGACTGAAAATTCTCTTTGGTACAGGTACCGTCTTTCCTCTGTACAAATGCCTAGCCCATGGAGGGCCCTTAGGCACTACCGGAATATAAATGCAAAAAGAACAATACTAAGTTTTTCAGAGAACAATGAAAGTGAAATCTAAATGTATAATTGTTATCCACACAATACCTAACCCCAAGGAATTCCATGCATTATGGTGCATTGTGATTTTAAATGCAAATAGGAAGTAGTGATTAAAAATTCAAGTGATTGTTTCACCCCAGATTGAGATTAGTCTCGTCTACCCTGAGGGGGTAGTTTTCACCTTTGTTCAAATTAAATTTGAGATACATTTTGTAGTTCTTTGAAAGGGGATCAAATGATCCCCAAATGTCATGTGCCAGTAGCAGAGAGGAGCCAGTCTCTAATGAAGGCTATAGCTGAGTTCATACAAACACTGTGAGCTCTTTAAGTGCTTCTCTCTCAGGAGTCATAGTGACATTCCTTGCTTTTTTAAATTTTACCTTACCAGATTTGCTGTTTTCCCTTCCTTTTGCTGGCCCTAATCAATGCTGCAGGTCAGGTTGAAAGAATGGACAGCCCTAGAGCCACATCCATTTAAAACACTTTGATGCAAATATTGATCCAAAGAGTATAGACATGTGGAGGTGCTGGGTTTTTAATGGACATGCTTTTTTTCTCTCTCTAGGTTTTCTCTTCACACGATAAAATAGATCACCACGTAGTCAGGTCTCAGCTGTCTGCCCAAGCAGAAGAATGAATTAATAGATTCAAAGACAGGCCAGTCATAACATTAAATTCAGATCAGAATGCAGGATGTTATCTGCATCAGATCCAAGTACATTACGTGGTCTGGTATTCTTAAGCATTTTCACTTTTCACACTTTCTAGCTGAGCTGTTTGGGCAAGCAAGTAACAGTAGCAGGTGCCTCAAGTTAGGTGGAGCAGTATGGCTGATTCCATGTCCACCACAACTATATACTTAAATCCCACGTACACAAGACTAACAAAGCATTTTATTAGAAAGTCACTGTCCATAGCTTATATTTAGAAACAGAGGGCTAGTCCAAGCTGTAATCCAAAAACAAGATCAAGGGAAGGAAGGAATTCTAAGGACTGCTTTGAAATTCAACACTAAAAAGATCTGACATTCTTCTATCTGTAGGCATTTTTAGGCTGGACTGGAAATAAAAAGAAAACTTGTTTGTACAGAGAAAGCTTGCCTGGCCCTATGCCAAAACAGGAAGTCTATCAAAGCTGGGCAATGTTTGAAAGCAACAGAATACTGGAACCGAAAAAAAAAAAAAAAAGGAGGGGTGTGGGAGAAATGTGTTGCTTTCACATTGACTTTTTTGCTCTATTTTAGATTGTTGTTTGCCAGATGCATTCACAAGTGTTTTCAGCTATACTCCAGGTATATCTGGTAGCTGGAGCCACATGTAAAACAGAGGACGCTTCTAACAAAACTTCTGCCAAAGCAGCATGGCTTGCACTGGGGAATGCAGAAATAAACTCATCTGTGTCCTTCCCCAAACACTAGGATGAGTAAATTCATTCCTAAGCTTGCCCGACTGTCATAAAATAAATCAGTCTGGGTGTACAGTAGCATATGTAAAATATGACCAGGGTATGTTTATCAGCTCCAAAGGGCCCAAAGATAATGCAAGCAGATTAGGAGAGGATGTATCTGTGGTGAGGAGCTGTTCACTAGATATACATGCAAGCGTGTGCACACGTGCGCACACAAATTACAGCAACATACCAAAGGAAGTCTTCTCATCCTTTGACCTTATGTAGATATAGATACACACGCTTGCATGTGTGTCTAGTGAATGGCTCTTCACTATACTATTATATATATAGGATAGTATATATTTTATTATATATATATATATAGTGACTTTCTAGCTATAATATATTCAGGTAAAAATGGTGCTGTCATCTTGATCTACAAGTTAGAAAGTTATTACTTTTAATATGCCACTACCCTAGGCCTGTACTGTTATGTAAAAGAAAAATAACCTTGTGTGACAGTTTAACATTGATCGATGTGCCTGCCAAATGCAAAGAGATAAATAAGCAGGTGATGAATAAACAGCACTTCAAGTAAAGACATTACGCTGCATGCATAAAACGACGCCAGGCACCTAGGAGCTGTGGGTGGCCGAAGGTTAGCCATTTCATGCCCACTCAGTAAAGCAGATTTAATCGCTTCCAATATTTTCTGTTAAAAAGCACGCTTAATGAGCCAATTTCACAAGCCCAGAGAAACTGATTATTATCTCTGAGTTCCAACAGAGTTGGTTGTTTTCCAAGAGCCAGTTTTTCCTTGACGGGATAAAAACCTTTTAGGGAGGGTGGGGGGAAAGAAAGAAAGAAAAAAACTGGGCACAGAGGAAGAGGATGGCACTAGATGGCAGTGTTGCTCTGCTGTGTGGGGATGTGACTTGGCATCTGGCTAAGGCACAGAAGATGTTGGCTTGGAAGCCCGCCTAGACTATAAGTAAAGCAGAAAACAGTCACCTGAAGATTTTTCGTTTATTCTTTTTCCTTTTTCTCTATACTGTCATTCTCTGGTGCTTTTCCTCAGTAGACACAGGTGTTTGATGGAGGGGAGATGGATCTAGCTGTCCTTCCATCTGAGGTTTAGTAACCTGATGCCTACAACCCAAAGCAAACAACATTCCAACCTTTGAAAATTCACATAGTTACAAGTGAAGGAAAAGTTCTCCTTCCTGTTTCTTTCCTACCAGATTAAAGAGCCAGGAAAGTTTCTTCATCCAGGCACTGACAAAAACAGCTATTCTGCTCTCTCTCCTTTCCCACCTGCCCCTCAGCCCCAATATTTTGAAACTCAATGACTGTAGGGATTCACTATGGGGCTAATTTTATTCCTGTAAAGAGCCAATTCACCCCTCACTGGATTTAAGTAACTACTAACGTCACTGGGTGTTTTTGGTAGCCTGTAGAGAGGGAAGAGAGAACAAAGCCCCTAAGAGCCAGAGTACGTCCACCTTTGGAAAAAGAAAAAGGCTTTCACATTAGGAAGCCAGTGTTTCACCAAAGGAGATACCTATATGCCTCCTTCCAGCTGCAGAGCACCATTCTGGAAGCCCCATAAACCACAGGGTTATTGTCACCAGCAGCAGTTAGTCAATCGGCACTTACGAAAGAAACCCCAGCTACTAGACCTCAGCATATAATTAACTCATCTATCAAAAAAAAAAAAAAATTGAAGCAAACTGTTGTTGAGTTCTAAATCGAGAGCCAAGTTAATTATTTTTTATGAATATTCATAGAAAACTTGTACAATTTCCAAACTAGGCCTTCAATTACTAATCAGTTAACTAAATAACGGGTACGTCTATTTCTTCTGAGGATAAATTGGCTTAAAGATGCAATAGACCTTTCAGTAGGTACAAAAAAAAAAAAAAAAAAAAAAACCAGCATCAACTAGACAGTAAAAATTCACCATCCACCATCTGAATGCTGCAAAGACCTGCAATAAACTGCTTGCTCCCTTTTACTCCAGTGAGTTGCTTACATTAACTTAAGATATTTGATTACCTTCAGCATTCTCTGAGCTTGCATGGCTTTCAATGCAAGCATTAGTCATAAAACCATCCAGGGGATACAAAACACAAGCAAGAGAACACTTTGCTATACTATGCATGCTGAGGTGTCACACTTTAATCAGGACAATGAAGAAAGTTTAGGAAACAAGGCGGGAGGAATTACAAGAAATCCACAAAATAAACAAAGAGTCCTGTCACACTTTTAATGACTAACAGATTCATTTATCATGTGAGCTTTTGTAGGAGAAAATTCCAGTTCATCAGATGCTTGAATATGGGAAACTTACAGACTGAGACGAAAATAAATGTAGAGGAATATAAGTCCCTCTAATTTTTCGTACGCTGTGTATGCAAAAAATTTCTGTGTGCACTAACATTAGCACTGTTGAATTTGTTTGTGCACACTTCATTTTGTTGTGTGCACAGACACGCACACAACTTAGAGGGAAAAGTGGATCAAGTAAGACAAGTTTAGATTCAAACAGTGGAGTACAGCAAGGAGGTGTGGAGGAGGGAGAGGAAAGCAAAACTGTCTGTTGTAAGGGGGAAAAAAAAACAAAACATAGGCTATGTCCACACATACATCATTATTTTGAAATAAAGTGCTTATTTCGAAATGTTAATTAATTCAAATTAAGGGAAAGCCTGTTTTTGAAACAGCTGTTATTTCGAAATGGTTATTTTGAAATAAGGCCGTTTCAAAATAACATGTCCAAACGGCCTTATTTCAAAATAACCATTTCGAAATGAATGCTGTTTAAGCTGTTTCGAAATGTCGGTTCTTATTTCGAAATGACAGAGCCTGTCATTTCAAAATAAGAAAACGTCGTGTGGACATTCAGTTTTTTATTTCAAAACAACCAGTGTTGTTTCAAAATAAAAGACTCGTGTGGACATACCCATAGTCTCTATTCAGCCCTGAGTTCATGGTGTCAAAACTGCATACGAGTTTCAATTCATATATAACCCACAAGTTTCTGTTTGTTAATCATATAACAATTTTCTTTATAAAGATGATTTTATTAGGGCAAGTGTTGCTAGAAGCAGAAGACAGAATTTGTGTTCAGGCAGCCTGTGTGATTCCTTTCTTCTGACAGACCTCCTCCCTGCTGATGACGTAGGGCCCAAATATGTTACGTACTGAACCTGTCCAGGCTTCACTGGGAGGGGAAGCTGTACATCAGCACGTAGTAAGGGCCCAACATCTAAGAATTATGCCCATATGAAGAAATTCCCAGCAGGATCGTGGGGTGGACATTGCAGAAATAGCAGAGGAATTCATGGGTACACAAGAAATAGCCACATTTTATATAGAGACCAACATAAATATAGATGGAGCTTGTTATTGATTCATTCACACACATACTTACACTCCAAAACTAAGACATTATATGCCATGTCCCTCACTTTTATATAAAGAAAGAAGGGTGAATTCACCTGCCTTTAAATTGTTACAGTGTAGGTCAGTTCATTATTTATATTTTACAGATAATTTTTCAGTGAAAGATTCATTTACCACTCATACTAAGAGTATAGATAGCCAAGCTTGAAGCAAATACTAAAATGAAAAGCGAAAATAAAAAACAGACAACAGTTTGCAACCTGTGGAAATATTCAAAAGCTATGCATTTGGATTCAAATGGAATTAAGTAGCTATAGAACTCAATTTCCTACCAATCACATTAGTATTCCCTTTCAATGCATTAAGATCATGCAAATGGAATTATTGTGTGCCCTAGTCATTTAGTGATAAGTGGTGGCAAAGCCCAATGGTTTTCCAATTTCAAGCCCACGTAATGCAGAATGTAGATAATTCAGTATCTTTTAAACAAAATAAACAAACAAAAAAACTGATGAGAATATATTTTTCCTGCACTTAGAAACAAGCAGTTATATTTAGACAGTGCAGTGAAAAATCTGTTCAAATTCCTATTGTGATAGTTCAAAAATTATGAATAAATGAAGTGGCAGTTCCTCCTTGACTTACTTAACTAACTCCAAGCAGACTAGATTTTGCTCTCAGTTACATCAGTGTAAATCTGAAATATTTTTGCCACAATCAGTGAAGTTAGGATTTATTCACTCTAAATAAGTATCACAAACAAGGAGTCTTGTGGCACTTTTAGGCTATGTCTACACTTAGTTCAAATTAATGTGGATTAATTCAAACTAAATTAGTGCATGGCTACACTGGCTTTCATTACTTTGAACTAAGGAATTCCTTAGTTTGAAGTAATGAATGCTTACTTTGAAGTTATAAACAGGGTTGGCCAAACTTAGGGAACTCAAGAGCCACACAAGTTGATTATTAAACCTTCAAGAGCCGCACTGAGGCATATAGCCATATACTTTTACCTACTCCAAAATTACTAAGTTTCAGTTCATTGCACACTTTAATTTTATCATAAAAAGAGAGCAAATATTGATCCTACTAATGTCAGATTCTAATAATTCCTTAAGGTTACCATGAAAACTAGACCTACAGTAAAAATGCCGCTGCTTCCCCACCATCGCTGACCAGGCCGCACTTCTTCCCACCGTCCCTGACCATGACGCCACTTCCCCATCATCTCCGACCACGCTGCGCTTCTCCCTGCCATGCTCTTCTGTGAGCCACACTTCTTCTTTCAAGAGCCACATGTGGCTCGCGAGCTACAGTTTGGCCACATCTGTTATAAAACCTCCCTCAACTTCTAAGTAATGGTTAGTTAGAATTTATTAGTTCAAACTAACCAAATGGAGTTGTGTTAATTTGAACTAACCATTAGTTTGAATTAACATGGTTTGCCCTTCTTCCTCCCAAGGTGCCTTCCTCTTTCTTTGTAAGGATGAGGGCATGGCCCTTCTTGGGTGCTATGTTGCCATACTTCCCTTGGTACCGCCTTCCTAAAATCAAGCTAACAAGTAGTGTCCATGGACATGCTATTTCGATTTGAGTTTCTAGTGGGGCCATGTTAGCTGAAATTAACTTAGTTTGAATTCACCGTTATTAGTTCCAATTAATTAATTCAAACAAGGTAATTTAAACTAACCTTCCTAAATGTAGACATAGCCATTAAAACTAACAAATTTCTTTATCGCATGAGGTTTTGTGGAAGAGATCCAACTTCAGCAGACTCCTGAACACAGAAGCCTGACATTCACATGAATATTGAAGGCAGGAACAGATCCTTAGTGCACCTAAAAGAAATCCTGTGAAGAATCGCCAATACAGGAAACCCTAAAATCTAGTTTAAGAACAAAAATATAGCAGAGCGACACAAAGGCCATCTTGCCTATTTCTCAAATTTTGCATGACAGATTCTGGCTGTGTTCAGACGAGAGTTTTATTTCGAAACAACAGCCGTTGTTTCGAAATAAAATTACTTATGTCCACAAGACATTCTGTCATTTCAAAACAGTAAAACCTCGCTTGAAATTGAAATAGCCGTTGTTTCAAAACAACGGTGTTCGGACACGTTGTTTTGAAACACCACCATTGTTTCGAAACAACTGTTTCAAAACAACATGCCCAAACGGCCTTATTTCAAAATAACCATTTTGAAATAACAGCCATTTCGATAGCAGGCTTTCCCTTAATTCGAATTAACTTATTTCAAAATAAGGACTTTATTTCTAAATAAGAGTTTGTGTGTGAACATAGCCTCTCAGATTGGTTGCTAAAAGCTAGTAGTAAGGAGCACTGACATGTTCTGATGCCATTTCAGTTAGCTGCTGATTTTCAGAACAGCATATATGGGAAACACCTCTCTGTCCCATAAACTAGATCAGCTGGCGTCATGTGCTCAGTCAAATATCTCAGTTGTAAAGAAGGGCATTTGTGCATGTTGCTACAGTGCAGCACTGAAATAAGCACCCACTCTCCATTTCCATTGACAGATGCCACCACCATTAATATTTCTATTAAAAAGCGACATTGCAGATCTGTTCTTTTAGAAACTAAACATTCAGCTGAAGAACATATGCACACAGAGAATATTCATGTGGTCTGCATCAAGGCTATGAATTTAAGAGGTCTCCAATGTATTTTGCCAATTTAAATCAAATTGTGATTGGTTTCTGACCTAACAGAGAAATAGATTTGATGAAATAAGACTGGTAAAACTCACTTTAGGACAAAGGTTGATTTGATAATCATAATTACATTTCTACTATCCCTATTTTCTTAAGTGTTAGTGGATTTATTGGACTTTTTCTCTGTAACCTATGGCTGATTTGCAGCATCTTTGGTAATTTCTTAGCAGGCAGCAGCAATTTCTTATATCTTCAGTAATGTCTAGAATGTACATTTTTTATATTAATGATCTCACCCAGAGAAAAAGTGTACTGTGAATGCATGATGGCCATATGGAAAAGACAATGAAGTTTAGTAATTAAAACTGAAAAGGGAAAGAACTATGCAGTAATTAGAACACTGATTAATCAGCTGATAATTTTATCTTGATTAATGCTGCTGATTTTCCTCCTCTTACTGACCTAGGAAAGATAGGTTTAGACCAATTAAATATAAATTATTCCCTTTTTTCACATTCCAGGCAGATTCCAGTGTTCTAAGTCATAGTACATTTAAGATGTAGCACTGAATTGCTCTTACTAAATTGGGCAGCTCAACAAAAGGTAAAATAAGGTTTATGTTCTAAACATGGTGATGCTTTTATCTAAGGCAGAATTGGTTTATATCTCTATTATCTGGGGGATATTAAAATTAAATTAAATTGCTGTGCCACAAAAACCAAACAAAAAAACAAAAACTTTCCTACTGTGATGGCTTTAGAAAAAAGGAAACAAAAGGAATTCATTCATTTTATTAGGCCAAAAATAATGTGGTGCTGAAACTTGAGAAAAGGATCAATATTAACACTATGATCTCCCTTCGTGGGCAACATTCCAAATTTATTTTTCATGGAGGAGGAGTTTTACTAGACTCAGTCTGATCCTAGTGTTTATTCACAGGTCATCAGAACAGCAGTCATGCCCAGTTTCTCATTAAGAGTCCAGGAGGAATTAAACCTACCTCGTTTAAATCCCAGGGTAGCAGCCATTTTAGGTAAGGCTAGTTCCTTCCCTCCACTAATAGCCTCCTTCCATCCATTTGAGCTTCAAGCAATGGTGAGGGAAGAGTCTATTAGGTTACACTGTCTGGACAGGAAAGGAGGGAATAGTATTCCATTTTATGGTACCATAAGAGGGAAAAATTCAGCCGTCTGTCTCTAATACCTGCTTGGCTTCTCCTGGCCCCTTTGTCAGTTGTCTTCTCAGTTCCCTTCTTCCTCTGCGGTTTCCCAATTCATTCTTTTTGCTCCTTCCCACCACCCTACTGTTACTGATATTTGGTGTTTGCCAAATGCTATAGGCAAAATACTTCGTATTCAGTAACTTCCCTCCCAAAACAGTGGCATCAACACATCACTAAATGCTCCCAGATCATACATGACAAAGATGTCATACCAAGGAGCCCTTGCTGTGATGCTTACTGATCTCAGAAGCTTAGATTATCACTCACAAGAAGTCTGGAATTACAGCAATCAGAAATGGAAGAGGCCAATAGATCACTGCATCCATCTTCCTGTAACAGCAGAAGACAGTCCCCCAGAGCACACTGATATTAAAGATACTACACTTATTCCTAGCTACAGGGCTAAGAAGCAATTGAGCAAAATGCAGCTACTTTATGATAGTGTCATAAAATTGGGGAACTGGGTGGAAATTCAAATGTGAACCATCCATGTTCAAGTTTAACATATTTCTTCAGGCATAAACTTTTATGGGTTGCAGCCCATGAAAGTTTATGCCTGAAGAAATGTGTTAGTCTTTAAGTTGCCGCAGGACTCTTGTTTTTGCTATATACGGACTAACATGGCTACCCCTCTAGAACTGTGCTAAAGTCTGACTAACTTAATAATAAAACTAGATATTGCAGGGTCGCTTCTGACCGTGGCCTATTATATGTTGGCCTTGAATCACAATGTCATAAGGAAAATGGCAATGCCATCTGACAGGCACACAGAGTTAACCATTGGCAGGTTCACAGAGCTTGTGACAGGCGCACAGAGCTAGCTATGGGCAGTCTAGGAAAGTGAGGTGTTCTAGAATATGACTGGTAGGATTGTATTCAGTGAAACATTTTTTGAAACAGAAATGCCAATTCACCAAAAGGAGAGCTGTTTGCAATAAATTATCAACCAGTTTCAACTAAATATTCACTGGGAAGGTACCTCAGCACCAAGATGAAACTGCTGGCACAACAAAAGAGGGACAGAAATACAAGTGATATAGCAAAATCACTGAAACACATGAGGAAGAGTGGGAGAAATGCAATTAATCATTTCTAAGAGCCTGAAATGAAATGAAGGTGTGATATACAATACAGTACAACTACTGTATAGTTATTATTTACACCTGAATCAAAAAGAGACGTTTTTAAGAAAATGATCATACTTTTTTTTACCATATTTGGTACTAACCCAGATTTCTAAGAAAAAGTAATTGGTAGCATCAACTACCAAGATGTCACTAACTAAATCTAATAAAAATGAAATTGTTCTAGCATTAGAAAAATAAAGTAAGAATCAAAGCAGATGTTTTTAAAGGACTACAAAATGTCACAATGATATTTAACCATATGAAAGGATGAAATTTTGTCTTCTTTTTAAGGAAAGAAATAGATCTGTGTTCTCAGATTTGGGTTGCTAAATGTCAGTTAGTTGATGAAGGTTACCAAAACTTAAACATCTTTATTTTAGAAAAATCGAGATGCTTGCTCTGAAGATGACTTAACAACCCTATAAAGGCAGAGTTTGGCAGTTTTATAATTAACCAATATCACAGAAGTAAATTACTTGGTAGGGCAGTTATAGTCATTTTAAAAAGATACACCAAGATATATTTTGCCTCCTTAAGAGCAAAAATATAAACTGTGAGATCAAGCTTACCAAATACCACAGTGAACTCAATCTCTCAATCTGATCCACTAAAAAACAAGTTTATATGACACTGACTGTTAAAATTAACGAGGACTGTTGTAAATCAAGATGAACGTAAGAGATTTACAATACCATGTGCTGAAAAGAACAGAACGAGAAATTAATGGAACAAGAAAACAATACAGAAAAATGTAAAATTGATAAAGTATTCAAAGCTGTAGAGAAAAAAAGAAAAACCAATCTCATATTTAACAAGACTATTATAGATGACAATCAACCAGATGATTTAATAAGCCTTAAAGACAAACACAGATAAAGCAGCAAGCAGACTCAATTGTACAATCAAATGATCAAGAAATAATCTAATCAAACCAAAAGCTAATAAAAGCAGATCATTAGAAATAGCTATGTTAATGATACAACTAAGGGACGGGAAAAGAGATTAGTTAAGATAAAGACCATAATCTTTGACATGGTAATTAAGATCACTTTGGGCCATAGATACCACACCTGATGTCCATGGAAGTTCAGTGAATAGAGTGAAGCAGGGAATGCCTTTGTCTACACGTAGGAATGAACCTGACTGAGCTTACAGGTCCCCAAAGCTGTAACTATTCACTTGAACCATAAGACTATGAGTCCAAGTAAGTCCCTTCTATTCTACAAGAGATTCCACTGAGGCAAGAGAATGTGTTTCAGTTTATCTAAGAAACTATTTAAAGGTAGTCAAACAATTAGTGCAATCAGCAAGGAAAAGCACTCAAGTTCATTTTACGGGATGTATGACAAGCTAATGGGAGTGAGAAAAACAGTAGAAAATAAAGTGAAGTAAATATTCTGAAATAGGAAGAAGAAATGCTCGAAAAAAAAAAAGAAGTGAGATTGGTAAATTATCCTAAGTTATAACTAGCTTTATACTCAATGCCCACTGTGGTACAGAATACAAGAAACCCTAAGAGCAAATTTACTGAGGAAAACTGAATTTTGAGTCAGGTCTTGAAACTGTACCACACAATTAATTCATGGTTTTCATCAGACATGTCATTCTGTGAAACCATGTCATACCATTAGCAGCACAGATATTAAAATAAAGCTAATTTCATCCAAAAAATCACCAGAACAAAACTGTAAGAAATTAAAAGGCATTAAATTAGTCTAAATGAGATTAGAAACTGTATACAAACTAATCTTTAATTTGAAGGAAACTTAGTAGCTTGTTACAACCTGATTGAAAATACTGAACTAAATATCCCAATCCTGTGGCAATAATATAGTCTGAATAAATATTGGACCCACCTTGTGTCCATTAGATGGAACATGAATGATCAAGTTCAACTTCTGATGAATAAAGCAATGAGCTAGAACAGTGGTTTCCAGACAGAGTCAGGACCCACTAGTGGGTCATGGACCCTCAGGTTTCCCCCCACACACTCCACCCCTCCTCCCAGCTGCCACCACCAAAGGACTGGAATGCATTACTCAAAGATGTAATTGTTGGGTTGCAGACGTACATGATTTTTTTTCCAACTGGTCTCGAAAAAACACATTTGAAAACCACTGAGCTAGAACCAGTGGGATGTCCTGGGGACCTGTAACTAAAGAGGGAATAAACATCACCTGTGAAGGATGTTCTAAATCTAGATGGAAATGCTGAAGAGAAATCCTCAAGAGTATAGCATTATATACCATCAAAAGGAGTACACCAACTTCCTGAGTACCCAAGATAGACATACCCTAATGAACAATAGTATAACAAACCCAATTTTTGTCTAGTTACTGCTAGTCAGTTGCACTTTCAAGTTCAGTACAGTTAGTTCAAATATTTAAGCATCTGACTTCTAACCAATATTCACTTCACATATAGGATAAGGATCTTGCTTTCTCTTGACAAATGCAAACGAGAATTCAAATACTTATTTAAATTTATTCTTTACATAATCTGACAGCTAATGACCTTTCCAGATAATTTCTTGAGCAGTTTCAGATAGTACTCCAAAAATTGCACTGCTAAATCAACAGAACATTATAGAACACTTTTCCAGAAGGACACATACTATTCCTTGCATTTCCCAACTGCTACACTTGGCAATTGCTTCTTTACATTTTCAGTATTTCACAGTTTTCAACAAATGGCATCAGTCATACTTCTCCCCTACTGCCCGAATAGCTGAAGTTCTCCATTCCCAGCATTATTGAAGTCTCTTCTGCAATCCCATTGGATTTGTTTATAAACTCTTGGCTGCTGGCTAACTGCACACTATGTCAAATCTCTGTGAATCTCCAATTTCTCTTGCCAGCAATTTTTTCCTTCCAGTCCCAGCAAATCACAAATTCAACACCCGGGCATAATCAGTTTTCTTCTAAAAGCAGCCATGATTGCCCTTGGTCAAAATTATTCTGTATTTTCTATGCCCCAACAGCACTTTTCACAGTCAGGATTATTCTCCACATTGTTGTCTGCTGTCAAAGTCACTCAAAAATTCCTATGGTCCCAGCAGCACTAAAAATACATAACAGCCTGCTTACAATAATGGCTGTGAATCACAGCATTCCTCAACTGACATAGGTAGTTAAAATAGTTTTTGAAAAAGTTTAAATCAAACTTTTAAAAAGTTCAAGTGAAAAATGAAAAAAAGGTTGAAAAGGACTCCCCTACCGTCTAACAATATTAAAGTCTGCCTCAAATTTACAAACGTACTCAGCAACATCAAACGCACCGGCTTCAATCACACGCGGCAGCTTCAAACCCGGCAGCTTCAAATGCGGCAGCTTCAAACACACGCGGCAGCTTCAAACGCGCCAGCTTCAAACACTTTTGTGGCAGCCATCTTGCACACGCTCAAAAGAGCACAACCTTAGAAACCTTAGGCAGGCACCTTATCCACTAGGCTACACAGAGTCTTTGTTACAAAAAAGAATTATTGGAATTTGTAGACGTTAAATTAGCCCATAGAGGGAGCTCACACCGTCCCACAAATGTACAGTAATTGGAACATACTGTAATTTAAAACATATCTATTAAGCTTTCTATAGAGAGGCTACAGAGGTCGAAATAATGATTCTTTGCTTCCTACCAACTTCTCTGTTCCTATAAATTCATTTAAATTGGACTCCATTGACCACATACTTTGTAACACCAAAAAACAGAAGATGTTTTCCTCCATATATTCTCCACAACAGGCACAGACGATTATAATGATTATTTGCATCTGATGTTGGAACACATAAATCTGAGTAAGAATATAAAAATAAAGTTCCAGCAACTGGAATTGTCATGGCAATGCCCTAAATATCCCCGTACAGATTGTTCTGTTAAGATAACTATGGTGGTGTTCTTTTTATAAGTTGACTAGAGCCACTACTGTATTTCTCAATGTCCTATATTTCCTTCAAGAGTATTACAATAGTATGACTGATATTTGAAGATGTACAATGAAAACTGTCAGCTATCAGATGTTGAAGAGGCCTTTAAATAAGAACCAAGTAAACAAATCCCCAATTCCTGAGAAAATGTGGAATAGAAAGACCACTCAATGGAAGCAAACATGCTGCAAATGTGAAGTAAAAGAACAATTTTCTAATCTGATGTTGCAGAACATATTTTGGAAAGAAACCCATCATTTTATTAAGCTGAATATTTAAAAGAATTAACATTATACCAGACTGAAATAGCAAGGAAGAGAATATAACCTATATAAAGCATGTTGTTCTTCTGAGCAAAAATATAGAATTCAGCAAAATAAAGTGGATGAGAATGAAAAAATAGAGATTTTTAGTTCATTTAAAATAATCTGTTGATTTCTAATTATACTATACATTAAGTTCCATTTTTGCATTCTTGTCCTATGCTTTAACAGTATCAACTATTTCTTCATCTTTCTGCTGCCCTTAGAAACACGACTTCTTACTTTCCTTTCAGATATTGGTTAATTCCAATCTGAAGTACAGTTAATTTGTTAATTTTATTTGATATTTTTGAAGAAAATCTATGTTTCTTAAAAAAAGAGACTGGAATCAACAAGAATTGTTTAAAAAAAAAAGAGCAGCAGCATGCAACTTTAGTGGAAAAAGTGTGTGGTTGGTAAAAGCTTATATTAATAGTAGTATAAATCTTGCTGAAACATGTTGGTCTACCACTACTCATTAAGGCATTCTGTTTATTTTCATCAGTGCATCTCTAATTTACCCAGAGGCAGAAGTTAACCTCACACACTCTAATTGCACCATACCAAATTTTCTGTCTGCCTACATTTGTATGTTGAGTTCCATCACACTCACACATCAGTGACCCGTTGTGTACATATAAATGATAAGTTCCAGAGAGGTAGTCGTATTAGTCTGTACATGGTAAACAAAAAGTCCAGTGGCACCTTAATACTACCAAATTTCTTTGGGTCTGAGCTTTGATGGGCTTGCATCTGATGAAGTGAGTTGCAGCCCGTGAAAGCAAATGCTTGAAGAAATTTGTTCGTCTAAGGTGCCACAGGACTTTCATTGTTTTTTGTTTGTGTGTTTGTTTTTGATATAAATGATAGAATCTCTGGATTTTAATACAAATAAAGATCTTATACTGCACCCTTTTGTTACCCACATAATCTTTACTCACTTGAGTATCCCATAGACTCTTCAAGGCCCCAATCCAGTAAAAGCCTATGCTTAACATTAAAGTAGTGATATGGGTAGACTCTCATGTTTAAAGTTAAACATGTGCTTAAATGCTTTGCTGGATCAAGGTCCAAATGAGTAAGAATTAATTCCACGAGTAAGGATTGCAGAAACTAGGCCCTAGTATTAAAATTTTATATGTAAATCCTTCTTAAAATTAAGTATTTTACTAAGATGTGGCAGAAACTTTGGCAGCTGTGTTAATTATATCAGCTTTGTGTTGGTATAAACTGCAATGATGGGCAAAGCTCAAGTTTGGCTCTAATAAGCACCCACAATTTTGGATGCTTATCCAAACCTCTGATTTTGGTTGTCTGGCCTGGAAATCAGGAAGGAGCAGAGTTCTCATGAGATTTCCAGTAGTCCTTCCCAAGTTTCAAAAAACACTTTTCCAAAGGTACTTTTGATTCTGATGCTTCCAGTCCAGTTTGAAATCTGGAAGTACAGAAGTGGGGGGGGGGGGTGAGTGTGTGCATGCATGCACCTGTGTGTGCACACGCACAAGATAGAGAGTAAGTAAGTGTGTGTATAAAAATTTAAGCGATCGGCTATGAAAAAGTCCAAAGTCAAAGATGGCTTGAATTTTGGATAACATTTATTTCATCTGAACTGCTTTACCTATCCCTAATGATCTTGCACAGAATATTAACCAGAGGGGTAATACAAAAGGTAGGGCGCTGATCCAGTTCTCATTGAAGTCCATGGCAAAATTCCCCATAGCTTCAAAGCATACAGGTTTAGGCACTTGACTTCCAATAAATTTAGCATACTTAATAAATCCATTTAGGTTTGCTGGTTACATTTTTGTTTATTTAACTAGTTTTGGCTCTACCTAAATCTGACTTCTTGCTCAGCTGCATTAAACTGTTCAATTTCTCCTTTGAAGTGGTTAAGCAATACTTTTTAATTTAACATACTCAGTGAAAAAGCATTCCTGTTTTATACTTTTAAGCAGCTATAATAAGAAATACAAGTCTGTGAAATAGAAATTAATAGCTAGTAAACCCCCCAAAGTCCAGAAGATACCAGCAATGAGAGCACTGATATGGATGGTCTCTTTTTTTGTATGCCCTACTTCCCACCACTGTTGGAAAGAAGGAATAGGTTATTGTTATGGTTACTGTTCAAACAAAGTGCCTTGCATGCTACCAACTTCCAAAGAGGCAGCCATGTTAGTCTAGTTCAGCAAAACAAACAGGGAATCCTGTGGTACTTGAAGAGTAAATAAATAAAGTTGTTAGACTTTAAGTGCCACAGGACTCCTTGTTTGTTTTGTTTAAACAAAGAATAAGATAGTTGCTTTTGTTCTCCTGTATGTTCATCCTAGGATCTCACGTAAGTCCATTTCCTCCAGGACATCCGCATGTATCTTCTGAAACAGACATCTCGTTTCATGATGCTCTTCTGGTAACAACTCCATTGAAAACAACATCAAGTGAGGTATATATTTCTGCTAGTTAACCCTCTGCTGGATGGGGAGTTTATAGCCTGCTCTGCTGAACCAAGGTAGACACATTCTCTGAAGCATAAATATCTGTATTTACCCACTTAACAGTGAGCAGGATTAGCCCCACCGTATATAAAAATTACTCATTTAACAAAGCTATACAGTAATAAAAATAATGCATCTTCTTACCCTTTTATCTGGTGGTCTCAAAGACCTTAAGACCCTCCTTAAGTATCAACTCCCAACCCAAGTCACAGCTATTAAACAGTGCCTCCTTTCCTGTGTGAAGTACATCAGTGCTGTCACCCTGTTCCCATGTGGAGTGCTGTCATGTTCGAGAAAATATCCTCATAATTCCTAAAACTGACACAACTGTAGTCCTCTCTCCCCCCAGCAACCATCAAGGACCTAACAGCACCACAAATATGGGCAGGAGATCCCCCGTAGTTTTAGATGGGGCTATATTTTGAAAATGCCATTTGAACTAGAAGGCAGAAGATAGTTGGTACTCTATCTGATTTAGTACCTCTAATTTATTATTAGTTAGTATTAATACTAGCCCCATGTTCAGTACTGTCAAATGGTTAAAAACTATTGGATAAATAACAGAGCTGTTGCCTAAAACTTTTTCTGAAAGGTACCATGCAAAATTAAGAGAATTATCTATGCAAAGAACAGAATTTGGACCCAACTCTGTCATGTGGGGCAGATTCTAAATTAGTATATTACTCTATAAATAGCCTTATTGAAATCAGTGTGACTACTTGAGGAGGAGGGTTATTTATAGTGGGGGTAAAACTACCAGAATCTGCATCATATGTGTTTGTAGGCTACTAATCATTGCAGTATCTAGCTACTGATGTACCAGTTCTCACATACCCTTAAAATACACTCCTGTGCCCAAAAGTAAAGTGAACATTGCCTATGCCAATAAATAAAAAGATAAATTCTGTAAAACAACCCCCACCCCCTCAAAAAACATAGAAGCATATTAAACTGCTAGTTGTTAAATTTGTGCTTAAATTGGCCATATTATTATTAAACAACAAGTGATGATAGAAGCATCCATTTCCTTCTGAAAGTCACAAGAAATAGGAGCTCACGCAGGAGGAAGATGGCAGCATGAGTGTCTCAGGCACACAAGCAGGGGTTAAAGTACGTGGGAACACCCAGGAACACCATTCCCGGGCCCCACAAATCTGACAGGCCAGAGTTCCAGTGCCCAGATTCCAGAATTTAGAAAATTGAACCCACACATACATGAAGGGGGCCAGGACAACATGGGAAGGGGGCCCAGAGATTCGGGAGGTTCCCACACCTGTCAAATTATATTTTAACCACTGCATACAAGAACACTCTGGTCACCATCTAGGTGGTAGTGAGCAGGGACTGTGACAAGATCTTCTCAAAACAGGTTAACTTTGAAGCCTAAAGACAAACTAAATAATTTCTTGAGTAGAAAAGTGTTTCTAATGTTTCAAGAATCACTGTGAATATATTTCATGCAGCAACACTGACTTTCCAGTTCTTCTAAGATTTGAGAGCTGGATTTAGTATATACATACACCATATACTTAAATATGGCCACTCCAAAAAGTCAGAAGTAACTGGATTTTTTTAAATATATGAGCTACTGTAATTTTCAAAAGAAAAAGTATTTACACAACTTCCAATTTAAGTACGTCACTTTACTTACAGAGCATTCTGTTTTTACCTTCAAGGCATAGGCAAGAATTAAATAAATGCTTTCCTGTTGAGCATAATTATAGCTGAGTAACAATATTTCGAGGATTTATGTCTAATCTTCTTCTCTCTCATTCCATTGTTCTAGTGCTGCAGTCCCATATAATGTCTCTCTGATGTTTTATGGAAGTTGTATTACCCATCCATTTACGTTTCTACCTTTCTCTGGAGTTGTGATTCTCCTTTCATGTGATTTCACTTCTCTACTTTTATTAGATGTTTGCAAAAGTTTGTGCTTTGAACTGTGCAGGCTGCATTGGGGGCTGAAATGCTTGACACTGCCACCATTTTTTCTATGTCAATTTTCTCTGAAATCTACTTGACCAA
This sequence comes from Podocnemis expansa, assembly GCA_007922195.1. Classification (NCBI taxonomy): domain Eukaryota; kingdom Metazoa; phylum Chordata; order Testudines; family Podocnemididae; genus Podocnemis; species Podocnemis expansa. Next base: position 14,661,179 of record ML682004.1, on the reverse strand, counting down.
TTTTTGAAGAGCTCAAGTTACAGTTGTGTGCACAAACAAGTAGGAATATGCTGATACAATCCAAATACTGACTGAATGCTAACATACTCATAGAGTTCTGTCCAAATTGCTTATTGTATTCCTTTCTAGTATTCAAAGAGGCTGCACACATTTTAAAAGATTTCAGGTGTGATAAAAGGGGAAAAATCTATGAGCACAAGTACACTGACAGCCCTGTGTGTGTGTATTTTATAACTTTATATTTGCTATATGCAGCTTCATAAAAGAGAAATTCTCACATCTTCAGAAGACCACTGCTGTTCCTCTCCACAGGGATGGAGACAAGCTATTGAGACGGCACAAAGAAAGAGTTGAGGGACACCCTGCTCATTGCATAAGCCCCACATCACAAATGTACCTACAGAAAAAGGGTGGGTAGGAAGGCAAACAGAAATCATAGGAGCAATCTGTATGGATCCAGTGACCGCAAATTGCACACAGGAGTTAGGACAGCAACCTCTCATCACTAATACAGGCCATGCTTTTGTTCATTTATACAGCATCCAGAAACAATAAGCCATGGCAATCACAAATCAGTTGAACAGGTGGCTTTTATGTGGTTTCAAGCTAGCTGTAGGGGAGAAATTCCTTCCTCACCACTCTGCAGAATTGGTCCCAAGTCCAAGGCAAATTTAGACATGCTTTGTATAAGAGAATAATAATTTGATTTCAAAAGTAATCCTGCTTGACTGCCACTTTTGAAACTGTAGTGGCAGTTTAGCATTACATTTCTTGACTGGAGCAATATAGCCTGTTCATGTTATGTGCCATTTACTTTGCTCACCCTTGTAATATGGATCTGGAAACATTGCTCCCATACTGCAAGAATCTAGACAAAACACCACACATCACCAACACAGCTCAACAACTAAAACAGAAAATCTGAAAGTGTATTTACTATCGTCAGTGCATCTCACACAAACCAGGAAGTGACCCTAAAACAAAGTAGTGATAATGGAAAATCCAGCAACTGATATCAAATATTGTTGTGGGTCAGACGCAAAATATGAGTAACAGTACCACAGAGTACAGCTCATCCTCATAATCAGTTTCTTCACAGGCTCCAAATGACTTGTACCTGAAGGTAGGTTAAATGTAGAGAGAGTGTTCATAGCAGGATTATATGAGCTAGGAAGCTATGTCACATCTGAGATAGTCTAATAAGAGAAGACACTAAAATATAAACGTCTCATGTTGATATAAGAAAAATTTTCTAGCAAAATTAGATTATCATCGTATAACCAACTGCTTCATTAGTGAAAACAAACAAACGTTATTATGCTATTTGCCCATTGATCACAGATATAAAAATCACAAATAAAATGTGGCGCTCACAGTAAGTGTTGTAGAACAAGACTTAAAAAAAAAAAAACCGAACAAAATGTATAGTGATAAAATACTCTTCCTGAACCAAGTTCCAACTGGCCAAACTTCTAGGACCAGGTGTCAGATGGTAAAAACTCCATTAAAATCAGTTGAATTTCACCAAGATGAAAAGTTAGTCTGGTCACTATTTCAGGGAGCTGGAAAATAAAAATTAACCAAAATTGCTGGTGCCATATCATTAGCAAGAGTGCTAAGAATCCATCTTGTATATGGATTCATCAGTTTTTGTTTGCTGATGTTATATATTGTTTTAGAAGTACAAAGTTAGCTGCTAAATACAGAGAACAGAAAATGTCATTTAATGTGAATGACAAACAGAAAAAAAATTGAAGAATTATACTAATATTAAGAAAATGTTAATCATGTGATGATTGTTATAACATTAGCTAGATGTATTGTCAATCTGTAATATCAATTCAAAAACATTTGAATTATGGAAGCTGATTTGGAAATTTGATTTACAGTACAATAATGTTTCATTTGATATTACAGGTTCTGAATAAATATGAAATTAAATGTCCCTTTGCATGGTGCCTTTCTTAGTTTTAACTGGTAATTCATGTGCTTTGCTTTTCTAGCAACACCTTTTTTTAAAAAAAAAAAATTAAATCAGACCTTAAGGTCAGGTCTCAGTGAACATCCTTATTAGAGGGGGCGGGGTGACATCCTTTAGACAATTACCACTGATCACCTCTTAATGACACTTCAGAACTACTTGAATATTAAAAGAAAGGTCATACAAAGCTACAGTGTGCACTTTTATAGGGCTCCAAACTATAATGCAAGCTCATACATTTGTTCAGTCACGTAAATGGTTTTAGTTACTGTTGTTGGAACAAATAGGGTTAGTTTGATGGGCATACGGGTTGTCATAGCAGCCTTTCTGCTCTTAATTTTTAAGAAAAAGTATTCTAGGAAATCTTTATTTTAAAAGAAAGGTTTCACTTCAGCTAAATTCTGGTTAATGCTATTCCATTCTCCTTATGTTATTGTTATATATGCCACATATTATTGTTGTTTGAAGAGTGATATTGATTGTTTTCAAAGTAAATATTGAGGGCCAGATTTTCAAAACTGCTCAGCATCTATTTAGACTCAGCACACTGGGGTGTGGAGTTCTTTTGAAAATCTGGCTATGACTATCACAATAGGAACTGCTGGGAGTTGAAGATTTGTGCAGATTTGACATTTATATGCCTACATGGGAGCAGAGCACAATAGTGGTGGTGAGAATTTGAAAATCTGGCCCCACATAACCTATTTCCAATTGTAAAAGCTGACTACAAAGTATATGCCTAGACGACAATACTAAATAAAATGGCATTGTTCAATTTTTTTTATGTATTTACATACTTATAACATGTTTTTTCATGTAATTTCTGCCCCGCAGTTGATCTTATAATGCCTAGTTTTTAAGGATCAGAAATTATATCAGTTGTAGACGTTACAAAACAGGATACAGAAGGCTAAATATAAAACAACTTGACAGTTCTCTCTTATTAGGAAATGTATATTTTCACATAATTTTTAAGGATTAGCAATATTTTAATTTATTATTTTCACTACCATACTTTTTGTATATGTGGTATTTTTCTCATTCTCTTTCATCCCAGCCCCAATACTAGAATTTAAACACTGGAGTCACAGTTAAAAAAAAAAAAAAAAAAAAAAAAAAAAACCTTCCATAGCAGCTCTGAATTCAAATTGTTTGAATTTAAGATACAAAAGGTTTGCCAGCTCAAAAATAAATGAGAAGGTAATTTCCGCAGTGTATTTTGTGGCATTTTGCCAGATACTAATGTTTTGGCATGGTTTTCCAGGGGTAGGGCACTAAAAGGGCTGGTGTTTTCCTACAGAGAATTCTTGTGAAAGTTGGCAAGTTCATAGGGGTTTCCAGGATTTTTTTCCCCATGAGATTTCCTGTTTTGAATAATTGCTCAGCCATTTTTGGCCTCAAGCTTCCACAGGGTCTGAATATTTCAAAGCACCATGAATTGAGCAATTCTTTTTTAAATGAACCACTTGCCCAAATTGCATGCAGCACAGTTTTCTTTTGTCTATCTATTGTTATGGCGGTCAGTGATAGCTCTCTTTTTATAACAGCATAGGGAAGATTCAAATCCATGACAACTGGGAGCAGTGACTCAGTGCTGAAGGAACCATGACTACTATTACAGCTTTCCACCACCAATGGTTTTCACTCAGATCATGTTGGAGAGGGAGGCAAGAGAAAAAAAAAGAAAGGCTAGAGGGCAGAAATTAAAAACAGACATACAAAGGATTTTAAAAGTAAGATTTTCCAGACAGTGTGCTGGGTAACAGATATACTGTAAGATACTCTTTATCCTCTATTTCTCTAGCTTCTTTCTAACTAAAAGCAACATTTATGAAGAGCAACACCATTAAAAGTGCTTTAATAGTGTATTTCACACACAATGGAACAAATTTAAATATACGTTTACTAAAAGGATAAATTATCCCAACCTAAATCTGAAAACTAAACTAATGTATAAAAACAGTGGTGCTATCTTAGATTAATGTTGGAAAGAAATAAACCTGTTGAAATAATAAACCTTCCATGAACCACAAAAGAGTTCATACAGTTGTGAAATGAATCTTTTCTCTCCCCACTAAATTCAAATTAGCAAGTCTGATAATTCTTCCCTCATGCAGAATTGAATCGTCTTAAATAAACAGACTAAAAGAAAAGTTCTCTGTAAACCAAAAGTTATAGTTTTAATTCATTTTCACTGAACAATCAATTACAGGAAAGAATGCTGGTCTAACATGGGCCAAATATTTCCATTCCTAGGCCTCAATCCTGCACTACGTAGCATGGAGTTGGTGGGCTCCCTGGGCCCACTTGCATTCTCAAACCAGGATCAAGCCCTTATTTATGCAAGTAGCCCCTCATCATGGAAGTAACGCCTTTGATTCCAAACTCATATGAGTAAAGATTACGGAATGGTACTCAACAGTAGTATGACACACAGTGTTGGTTGATACAATTTGTTTAGGAATACCCACAAACAAACGCTAGGTTACCTTGAGAAAATAAATTAACTAGTATTAAACATTTGTAGAGATTTGTTTATTGCAACCAAAAAATACAAAATAGTATACAGTTGTTGAATTTTATTCAATATAAGCTTTGCAAAAATGTATTCAAAATGCACAGCAATGCATAATGTGCATTATTCAGTTGCAAATACATATAAAACCTACTTTTAACTTATTTTTGAAATGCAATACAGAGATGGTTATATGTAGATAATTAAATAAGATTGCCAAAAATTGCTACTCTTTCCAGCAATCCCAGCAGAAGGACAAAAAGGAGACACACACGTCTTTCATTTGATCAACAATTTTTTCCCCAGAAAGAAATCTTTTCACCATTTATGTGACTTCTTTATATTTTTTATAAAAATAAATTGCATAAAACAACAATTTAGTTTAGGGTGGTGGTGTTCTTTATACAATGGGATGCTATCAAATCAGCTAAAAATCAGTGCGAAATCAGTTTTCCCATAAATAATGTAGTAGTTACTCACTATGTCCATCCTGGCCAACAGAAATACTATGTATTGCATAAATAGAGAGTATTTTAACTACTGGTTGTCACAGTTCAGGGCAATTGTTCCTGTATTCCCCTTCTATGGGCCAGCAAGGGTACTTACTCTAGGCCTCTGACTCCTCAGTCATCAACTCTCTTGCATCAAAATTCACTTTTTTTTTTTTCCATTCTGACTTGGTGTTCCAGGCTGCATAGTCTTCTGCCTACACTGAGAACTCCCAGTAAATCAGAATCTGTGCCTTGCTTTCACTTCAGAGGCCATAAACAGCATAATTGCATATCATTAGCCCTGTCTATGCAAGTACATTTATTCTTGAAGTAAAAGCATTAGAGAAAACATATTAAAAAAACAATTGAAAAATCCACACACATGCTAAGAAGTTATTCAAGATCACTTCAGCTCTGATGTTGGACTCTCGCAGGTCTCCCAGCTCTTCCCTAAAGACTGCCGCCTCTGCCACTGGACAGAACTCTGTACGTTTCCTGGATCGGAAATCAAGCCTTGAATCTCTTTACACTCTTGACTATTTATAGAATACTCTTTCTTTGTCTGTTGGTGTCTGGAGAAAACTGTTTGAACCAAATCAAATCATAGGACTGGAAGGGACCTCGTAAGATCATTGAGTCCAACCCCCTGGGAATTGAGCCCAGGACCTTCTGCATGTTAAGCAGAGGTGCTAGCCACTACACTATATGTGAGCCTTTCAAGGCAATGGTGTCTCTTGGAAGCTGTTAAAACCCAAGTGAATTTGCCTAATGGTTCCCACATGTTCTTAGTTCCTGGAGGGCTTTGGTCACCCTCCCCCATGGGATTACTGACAACCCATGGACCACAATGAAACCTAAACTTCGAAGTGTAATTTCTCCCCTGGAGACTGTAGGGAAAAACCGTATCTACCAGACTGATGTTCTATATGAATCAAGTGTTGGGCACTCCATTTTGGTGGTGCCCAGTTTGAGGCACTTATAGCTTGGTGCTGTCTAACTGCATAAATGTCAATTTAACTTGTGAGTGCTCGTTGCCTGTGAAGGTCAGACTCTCAAAGTCTCAAGTGCCCATACAGAGACACACCAAAAGTTAAGGCCATGGTCCCTAGAAGATCATTCTCTTACACGTCCACCACACAGCTGTTTTCTCTGACATGGGCCAGAAACTTTGAGTGCTGTAAATCCAGAAAATCTCACAATCTTGTTTGTTTAGGGCCATTCCATCAATGCTTTCCATAACATTTGTATAGACGTATAAAATTTACCCCCCTTTGTGTTGTAGTTGTCTCTGTACATGCCAAACTGCTGAAGTAAATTTCATTGGTTCAGGCCTACTTGCACTGGGTATTAAATTGTTGTTATGTTGTTTGCGTACATAAAAAGAAAAAGAAGGAGGAAGCAAGAGATAACTGCCTGTATACCTAGCAACATTAATGGAAAAGGCTGTGCCATTCTGCCAAAAACAATTTCATAAACTAACTATGGAAGGCCACCATGGGCACAAAGAACTATCAGGGACACAAAATTGCCCTCACCTACCTGGAAACATGCGGAAGCAGAAGTCGATATACTCTTGATCTGCTTCAGAGTTTTATTGGCATGTTATTCTGACTATTCATAAAGAAGAGATGATGATAGGAACTTAGGGTGATGAACCCTTAATGCCAACAGGGATTACAAAAGCAGACATGTTCCAAAGGAGCAGCTGTGTTAGTCTAGTTCAGTAAAAACAAACAAGTCATCCTGGGGCACTTAAAGACTAATACATTTATTTATTGCATGAGTTTTGGAATTTCTGATTTTTTTCCTAAATAATATCCATCGGTTCCTTGTCTTCAGATTTTCTTTTACAAGGACAAAATAAAAGTGAAGGTAGTAATGGAGCACTGTCATCCTCAGGTATGATAAATTTAAATGTATATTTTAATTTCTTTTAAAAATAAATACTTTTTCTCTGCCTTTGACATTCTAAATAACCCTTGTTTTAAAAAAAGGCCTACTGAGTTTGTATTGGCAATTCCGCTGTTTTCTGTCACTGTCAGGAACCAGGTGTAAATAGCCTATACACCTAAAGGCATGGCCTATGAGGAGAATCACTCAGAATTCCACAAGGGTGAAAGGTGTTTGCAAAAGATGCTTTACCTGGGGGTGACTCAGAGACCAAAAGAAAGAATAGAGGTACTAGTTGACAATGTCACAAGCAGATGACAGTATCCTTATTACTGCAATGTTCTCTTCAGTTGAGGAAAGAGGATTTGACAATAGAGTCAGTCCTCAGGCAGATGTTTTATGAATGCAAGTCACTTGCCCAACCAGATGTAGACAGTGCTCACAGGAGAAAAGGTAGAAGTGCACCGATGATGTTAAGGGAAAAAGAAAATTATAGGTTCTACCTTTGTCAGAAGCAGATTATAAAAATCATTGCAGACTCTGCTGAAATCTCCTTGGCATGCACGGCCCAGATAATGTGTGAATAAGGAGACCCTGTGGTCTTTAGAGATGACTAGAGGTATCAAGTAAAAGCTGCACAGTACTCACATATTGATCCAAGGCAAACCAAAAGATGTTTACTCAGTGAAGTGGCAGTATTAGAGTTAAAGGTGAATATCAATCCCTACTTAATTATTGTTTGATGGGTAATGAATTTACACTCATCTGGAGAGCTATTTGACTCAAGGCTGACCTTGAAATGACCAAATCAGAACCTTAAATTTCCATGGAAACAAATGAATACAAGCTTTTTCATCCTCCACTAATTTAGTTTAGATGTCTCTTAGTTTCAGAATTGCTATTCCTACAGGATTAATTATAAATAGTTATCTACTGATATCTACAGTAATACATTTTGCTTCTGAACCTGCACCATTGCATTTTATAATGGGTAGTGCATACACTGCAAATGCAAAACAGTACGATCATAGATAAATCTCATGCAACATGTTCTTGTTCCCCATGAGATGCCATGGAAACTAGGAAGTAATTTTTTCTCACTGAGTAAAAGTTCAGCATTATTAAGACGTAGAGACAAAGTTATCCCCAGTAAAGCAGGCCCATTGCCTGTTAAGTTCAAAGGGACTTGTGCTCACTTTCTTCAACACTTTATGATGTTCCTTGGGGAACTACATATGAATAGATTTGCTTTTATTGTTCTTTACTTAAAGACTGGAAAGAAGTGAAAGCGTTTTCCTTTCGCTTTCTTTTCCCCAATCCTATCCTTTCCTGAGCCATACTCCCTTTTCAACTCCCTTAAGAACCAAAAGAGTCTTTCAAATCTCCTTCATCTATCCAAAGCCTTTCCTAACCATGGACTATAGACAGATGGTGCTCCTCCCCAGCAAGCCAATACGCACCTGCCTAGTTCCTCTCAGCTGTTCGCTCCAGAGGCGATGCGTGGGTGTATGCAGGGTCACATATTTCCTCTGCACTCTCGATTTGCTGTTTAACTTATACTGAGCATGCTCAGTAACACTTCTTAAGCTGGCTGCCCTCACTCTCCCCCCTCCACCACCACCACTATCATCAGGAACGGATTGTCATGGGCTGACTCCATCCCCATTATGTTCCTTCCTGACAACTCAATTCCAGTTGCTCCCATCCACAGGCCGGCCTCCCGATTTTCTTTACTCCATTGACTGAGGGATGGTTCCAGAACCAATAGCAGGAGTTGGTGTGTCATATGAGAAGAGAAGGGAAAAATTCCAGCAAGGGAAAGTGATGCAAGACCCATTCTTCCTGCCCCACCTCAAATCATCCATGAACACTCCACTGTATGTGGAGTAACTGAGCTCAACAGAAATGCTAGAAAAATTGCAAGTTCAACTGGCTGGGGATCAGCCAATTTCCAGAAGGTTGAAGTTGGACAGAGGGTGTCAGGAGATGAGATGTTTTTCTAGGCAGTCTTCAAAAAGGACAGGTTTATTTTTAGGTCTAGAATGCCAATAACTTGGTTGAGAGAACAGGGATAATCAATCATATTTTATCTACTGCAATGTGACCATCAGCTGTTATCTAACAGACTTTTCCCCTAACTGTGAAGCCCATTTGGGGTTAGTTTGCTGGTATTTCTGACTATACAGCATTACCAAATAATTCATAGGTAGCTTTCCAGTATGTTTTTTTCACTGGATATCCAGAATATCATACTTTTTAAGGTCTATCAGTGAATAAATGAGAAATGGTCAGTCTTCCTTTGATTCAGAAAAAGGCCACGTTTGTTTCTGGTTTCTTCTTTCCTCCTCCTGTACGTTGTGCCCAAACATAAATGCCATACTTGTAGGGCTGTGCTGCAACACACCTCTTATGATTCCTCTCATAGTGGTTTTTATTTTGCTATTGGTAAGTAAAATGTCCCACTTTACACTTGAGAGCCATTTTGAGGAAGACAGAGGCCCAGATTCTTATGCTGTCAACGGACATATTCTTGGATTATGGCCCAAACCAATGCAAGTCAGAGTATCAAAATCTGTCTCTTTGAAATTGACAGTTCTGGGGCACGCAGGAAGCAAATATCATGGGAGGCACCAAGGCAGTATCATGCAACATGGGCTTTCCCCAAATGAGAGTACTGACTATATTTGAATACCTTTGAGGAAATTACCAGCAACAACCAACATAAAAGATTTCCTGCAAAAATAATGTCCTGGCTTCAAGGGTGTGTATAAGTCACTAGTTTTCTCATCAGATTCAATATGAAGAGGAATGGGCCCTGAAACAGTAACAATTACTCCTACTCTGGGCTGAAATTTTCTTCCTTTTATAGCATTTCCATTACAGTAAACCATGAATCACATGCTGCCTTCAACCCAGGCACAGAATTCCCACTGACATCAGTACAGTAAGGGAATTCTCCAGCACTTGGTGATTAACAGACTATTTCTGTATGTTGAGTGTAAATTAGAAATGGGTCAGAATCAAAACACTCACTGAAATTGTGCAGGTAATTGTGGGTAACCCCAAAATTTCCTGGTGAACCACAGGCACTACGAGTAGTCGTTCAGTGACATCTGGAGGCTATACTGCAGTTACATTTCAAAAAATTACTAAGCACCTTCTAAGATCTTGTACAGATTCTCTGCTCTTAGGGTGAATTCACCCTTATTGATAAGGCCTGCATTAAGCCCAAGCAACACATGAACCCCATTTAAGCCTTCAAAATAGAGTTTAAGTGGGATTTAACACTTGCAGAGGGCTTTTGCAGGCACCTTGTGAAGGGGAGAATTTCACTCTGATTAATTCCAGTCAAATCTGCTTTCTTTAGTATCAAAAATAAAATTTTAGTTCATTTTATTCCAGTTTAACTGCACAACTCAGCCTATAGGAAAGTGAGTTGCATATGATTCTAGTTTTCATATAATTTCTTATAGTTATAAAGTGCTTTCAACAGAAAAAACTGTTTAACATGTGAGTAAATAAACAATAACTGAACATTGCTTTCTAAGTCAAAAGCACTATCTGACATTGGATTATCAGCCACCTCATCAGAGAATGCAAAGACTGCATAAAGCATTTAAACTGAACTCCCCTATCACCCTGCACCTGGCGCCTCCAAGAGAGCATTAATTCATATAAGCAAAATGCTTTGGGTAGCTTGCATTTACAGCACTCATGCTGTAACTGATCTCAACAATCTAGTCATGTTTTCAGTGTCCAGGGCTGTCATTCAGAAACCCATCCCAAATCTTTAAAACATACTTTTCAAACAAACCAACCTATCTCCATCTTTTGAAGAAGTCAAGAAATGCATATATTATAAAGGATGAAAAACAGAGTCAAGCAAGAAATAAACAAGGAATCCTGTGGTACTTTTAAAAACTAACAAATCTATTTATCATATGAGCTTTCACTGGAGAAAATCCCGCTTTGTCAGACACTTGAAGATGGGTAGGAAATAACTAATATTAGGAAAATCTTGTGGTTAAGGCCCTGGCCTGGGACTAAAAAGATTTGGATTTAATTCTCTGTTCTGCTATCGATCTCCTGAGTGATTTTGGACAAGTCACTTAAGGTCAGATCCTCAAAATGCATTTAGGCACCTAACCCCCATTAAAATCAATGGAAAAGAATACCTAAATACCACTGACAATCTGAGTCTTAATTTTTTCTGTAAAATTGAATCAATCATCCTTCTTTTGCACTGTCAGTTTAGAATGTAACCTGTTTAGGGCAGAGACTTTCCTTCACAATGTGTCTGAATAATGCCTACCACGGTAGAGCATCAACCCCAGTTAAGGTATGTAGGCACCACTGTAACAAAGAACAAATAGTAAACATCAGTATCTAACTAATAGGGGGTGAATAAATTAATGGGGTTCACATGCACCCCACTCCTGCCTACACTTTTCACAGCTTCACCTCTCTCTCAACTAAAGTTTTCATTCAGAATTACCCCCTCTCTTATTGCCTCATCATGTTTCCTACATGTTCCTATAGCACCTGTGATATAGTACCTGCTACTGCCATAGATCACGAGGATCTCTTTAAAAGATGGTGCATGATGTCGGCCATCAAGCTTTAGTGATAGACTGGTGGGTCTCTCTTCACAATCAAACCCAGTCCATATTTAGTGGTGTAGGGAGTGTTCATGCCCTTGTTCTGAAGGGGCAGAACCACAGCTCCTTACACTGAGTCCTACTGACTTGCCCTTTAAAACATGAAAGACATTCTGGAAGACCCACAGAGCTCTAGAATTTTCTGAAGACCCTTCCGCTATTACCACAAAAGTATCTGATTTTAAACGACAGTGTGGGGATGCAGGAATTGAGACAACATGAGTGGGACTTTTGCAGAACTTATAGCTTCATCTCCTTATAGTCTCTCTTTGTTTTGACTCGCGAATAGGGAAAGCTGTAAAGGGAAATGTAAGATAAATTGCTCATTCTCTCAATAAAAGACCCTCTTGTTAAAAAGAAGATGATCCTGTGCCTTTTAACTAGTTGAAAACTGACCTTCCTTAGCCTGAAACTGCCTGTAGGAGTCCCAGGACAGGTTGTTCTGACATATTTTTAACATCATCTCATCATCACAGCCAAAACTAATCACAAGAATATTACCCGATGACAGGTGCATTTATTCTGTCAATTAAATCAGATGGTTAAATCGAAATGTGCCCCAAATCTCTCTTGTTTGCATTATCCATATTGGCATTTCTTGGCTGTGGTTCATTGCTGGCTGGAAGTCATCCAGCCCCTGCAGTCACTTTGCAATTCTGTGCCAGCAAGTTTCCATGCTCTGCAGCATCCGTTGTAATGAACGTAGAGTGGCCCTACAGGACTGACCTGAAGTGTTATATTGCTTCACTAACATTTATTTAAAAACAAAACAAAGGAGGACACTTAGATGGATGCTCTTGGAATGAGAAAGGTTACATCACCTCATGGGTAAAAATAGGTACTGTACAAGTGATGTGAAATAGAGAATCTAAACTTGAAGAGACTGAAGTATATGAAGACTATAAAATGTGCAAGAAGAATCAGGGATACAACCTGTCCTCTTTACAAGGAGGATTTTTCTGTGAGAGAGAAGTTTAAAAAGGAATATATTGATGACAATAATTCAGTTCATCTGCTTCAGACTTCTTTTTAATTAAGGGAAAAAATGGACTCTGAAGTATAAAATTGTAGGGCGAATCAACAAAGAAATGAAAAACAGTCAAAACTCTAGCTATAAGCCACCTCATCTGGCTACCTACTAGAGACGTCTCTGTAGGGCTGGATTCTCTAGGGGCTGAAGTCCTGGGTCCCAGCTAAAAGGGGGACTCAGACTCCAGACCCTAAAACCCCTACCGTAATCCAGCACCCCCTGCCGGCACTGTGGGGATGGGGCAGAGCTGGGCCCTGGGGCCCGAAGCCGGGCTCTGTGCTCCCATCCTTCTCCTTGGCTGGTCTGCTTGGTCCAATAGTTCCTCTGGCCCCTGCTCCCCAGTAACAGGGGGTGGGGGGCTGACCCCTGGCTGGGGTCCCAGCCAAGAGTGTCACCAGGGGCGGGGGGACAGCCCAGGCCACTGGGGCCAGTTAATCCGGCCCTGGCTGTCTGAGCAATGGGTGATTTTACATAACATATTTGCTACAAAAGCTAGTTTCAGCAGGGCAGGTTAAAGGCTAGGATGATTTTCAGCTCACTCATATGACAGTATATTTCAGCTCTGACTCCAGATTCTCTTGCTTATGGTGCCTTGTCATAAAACCTTAGTACTACTTCAAATATGAGTGGTTTTCTGCTTTTTGTGGAGGTAGAAAAAAGAAGGCTGGAACTGAGCTATGTAATAAAAATAGAAAAAAGTGAGGAACAAGAAAATATTTTAGGACTCCATTCACTCTGGTTGTTGGAGGAAGATCTAAATTGCAAGGCTGGAGGACTGCACTTTGATGGGATATATCCTCTCAAAGGAAGGGAGGCAGTGTTGCTCTCTCTCAGAGGTGGGTAGATATAGTTTGTGGTAGGGTTGCCCTGAAAACTACTCCAGGAAGAGGGAGAATATGCAAAAGGGGGGTATAGAGACACAGCACATTACCCCAGCCACGCTGACCCCACTCAAGCTCTGCACAGTGCTGATCTCTTTGTGAGCCCCCTGCCTCTGAATGCTCCCCTCTCCCCATTCAAAGACTGTCCAGCGTTGTCAGCCTTACACTGATTCACCCAGAAAAAGACAATGTAAACATGGCTGAATCTGGCTGAATCTAGCCAAATACAAAATAGACCAAAATGCAGAGCTACTGCTTTTGGCCACATAAGGACAAATATAGCCACAAAAATGCATTTAGTACTTACTGCTTGCCCCAATTAATAGACCACAGCAGCTTCTTTGGGGTCTGACCCTATAAACATCTACACACAAGTAATTTTGCTCATGTGAGTAGCCCTTTTGACTCACACAAGTCAAGTTACTCATGGGTAAAACTATGAACAGGACCGGGCTCCTGAAGAGCTTCCAGACAGGTAAGTGAATATCATTTTTATTCAAGATTTTGAAAATATTATAGTTCCAAAGGGGCAGTCATGTTAGTTTAGTTCAGCAAAACAAACAAGGGTCCTGTGGCACTTTTAAAGACTAAAAAAAAATTAATCATCACATGAGCTTTCATGGGAGAAAATATTGTAGTTCATTGCAGATATAGTGGGCTTGATCCTACAGTCAGTGCATTCAAACAACTCACAAGGAAGTTGAGTTTGGAGCAAGAATGGACACAGCTCCATAAAACCTTGGTGCATGCATGTATATTTTTCCTACCTGTGTGAACCATTTACCGCAGGGCACATCAATCTGGCTCTGCAGACTGGGCTACAGAGCTGGGAATTGTTCAGCACTTTTAAGTTCTTTAGTCTAACTGCCCCCATGTAGACTCTGCTGGTATGAACTATAGGTGCCTAGTTACATCTGAAAGTATATTTATTTTAATTCCATTCTGTAAGTTCACCCATCTTTGAAGAATCTGACAAAGTGGGATTTTCTCCCACGAAAGCTCATGAAAAAAATAAATCTGTTAGTCTTAAAGTGCCACAAGACTCCCTGTTTCTTGTTGTTGTTTTGCTGGAATAGACTAACACGGCTATCCCTTTGGAAATTGACAATACTGGTAATTTATCATTTATACTTTTTTTTCCATGCCATGCTGTGTTATGACGATTCTTGTAAATGGCACTGTTAATTTTATGATATTAGTCAGCTGCAAAATTAAAAGTGGAAAACTCATGACCTGCCCCATGATTATTTGTGTGGTTTCACATTCCTAAGCAGTTAAAAGTTACTGGTTATATAATCTATTTATCATCACTGGGGAAACATGGGCTAATGAATGTTAGGTCCTGATCCCACAATATAGACTCATAGGCTGTGTTTACACTAGAGGGCTCAGTTAAGTCGACTTAATAACATCAACTTAAAGTTGACATTATTAAGTCAGTTTAGAAAGTCCTCATTCAGGTTGACTTTATAAAGTCAACTTAAGCCAGGGGACCCATTAAAGTCGACTTAAGTTGACTTTATAAATTCAACTTAAATGGCTATCCTGCATTAAGTCAACTTTATTAAGTCGACTTTAGTGGCCACATTTTGTTAAGTCAACTTAATAAAGTCGACTTAACTATTAGAGTCGACTTTAAGAGTTATTAAGTAGACTTAAGCAAGTGCTTAAGTCAACATAATGAACTCCAAATGTGACCATGGAGTTGCTAAATTCGACTTAAGTCTGCTTAAGATGACTTAAGCCTCCAGTGTAGACACAACCATAGACGCTAAGGTCAGAAGGGACCAATATGATCACCTAGTAGCCTGACTTCCTGCAATATCATACATGCCAGTGATTTGCACCCATGAATCCAAGTGATTTCAGTGAGACTTTTTACAAGCACCTAAGATATGTCCACATGTATCACATTGTAGGATCAGGGGTATGGGCTGCAAATATACGGTGTTTTTCAGTGAGTTTGACATTTATGTATAAATAATTCATAAATAGTTTTTTTTCCTGTGATACTGCTCATCCTAGTTATGATGTTCCCTCCCCTTCTTCTCTAGTTCATCTAATGTGTCTTTAGATAATATTAGTTGCTGATTAGAATCACCTTTAAGAAAACCACTCATATTCTGCTAAAAAGAAATGAAAGAAAGAAATTAACATGTCCTGTTTATTTCCTAAATCACATCCTTGCATCATTAATGTAATGTTGCCAGCACAGTTCTGAGAATACTGTTCACTACACAAGAGGGAGCCCCAAAACAAGCAAACCAAATACTCTTTGTGTAGGTCCTACATAAAAAATGACTAGCATTTTAACCATTTAAAAAAATTCTTAGCAACAGAGTATTGGATTTTTTAAAAATATTCTGCTAAGGTTGAAAGACTACCTAAAACATGGACATGCTCTGAAGTCTATGAAACTTCTTATGCGAAAAATTTGGCCCTTAAGACATACTTCCTCTTAGGTTATAATAATTATAAGATTAGCCAGTAGAACGAGTTGAAAAAATTCAAATTTCTCACTCTCACACACACACACACACACACACACCCCCAACCTACCATACACAGATATTTTTTCTTCATTTATAAACCAGTTGTACTGTCCAAATTAAAATCTTAGAGCCTCATACGTCTTTCATTTGTTCTGGGTTTTAACCTGGGGATAACTTTATTGATTTTGTTTATTTAGCCATGATCTACCCTGTTGTGAGAGAAGATTCAGGCTCCTAAACAATTCATCATTAGATTCCTTTTGCTTTGCTGTTAGACTAGCAGAATATACAGCATAGACCAAAACCAGAGAATAGAGAAACCGATACATTTTTTAAAACAGCGTCCTTTCATTTTTGCTGCCTGAAGGAGGATTTGTATGAAGAGTTAGAATAAAACTACTGATCTTAACACAAGGCCATGAAAGGGAGATGGTTTCCCTTAAATGGAGATTAAATAGAGCACAATTTAAAGTACATCATTAGCCTTTGCTTTTTTTAGATGAAATTACTTTCTGCCTCTTTGCAGCACCCCTATGTATCTCTCATTTTAAAAAATAGCAAAACATATATTATACATACAGAATATCTGTTAAATTGTATTTTCAGTTTATAATAAACACACCCCAAGTATCTAAGCTTTCTTTTCGGTTGTGTTTCACGTTTTCTGATTTACCATTAATGCTATTTTATTTACTGCAAGAACTTTCATGAAAGAAAATCCTGGATTATCTCCCACAAAAGCTCATGTGATAAATAAATGTTAGTTTTTAAAAAGTACCACTAGATTGCTTGTTTGTTTTGCTGAACTATACTGACACAGCTACCCCTTTGAAACTTATTAATAATGCCAATGACCATTTAGGGGAGTATGTTCTGGGACAACAATACAGCAATATTAAGTATGATACTCATAGGCTATGTCCACACAAATTGTTATTTTGAAATAAGTTGTTTCAAAATGAGTTATTTTGAAATAAAGTCCTTATTTCGAAATAAGTTAATTCAAATTAAGGGAAAAGCTCAAAGTGAAATAGCATGTCCAAACACAGGACTAGCTATTTCGCTTTAGGAGGGGGGCACCATGGGAGGTGTGGCAATATGGCCCCCTCCGTGGGCCATGCCCCCACCCATGGGAAGGCACCCTGGGAAGAAGAAGGGCAAAAGTGTTATTTCGAAATAACAGTTATTTCAAAATAACACGTCCGAATGGTGTTATTTTGAAATAACCATTTCAAAATAACAGCCATTTTGATTTAAAGAAGGTTTAACTTATTTCGAAATGACGGCTCTTATTTTGAAATGACGGAGCCCGTCATTTCGAAATAAGAATATATCGTGTGGACCTAATCTCTTATTTCAAAATTACCAGTGTTATTTCAAAACAAAAGAGACGTGTGGACATACCCATAGTCTCCAAGTTCTACAGTTTGTGACTGCCCCAACTCTGGGTCAATTAGATCTCTCATCAGTTTGTATGGTGCCGATGGAATGTCCATTGCAGGTGCTTTATTGATATAATGTAAAACACATATTTCAGGAAGTTAGAGTCAAGCGCATACAGGAGTATTATCTACCTGCCATCACATAAGAGGCAGTTCTCAGGGGGTTTCCTTTAAGACTCTTAATTTACAGCATATTTTATATATCATGATGAGTAAATTGCTACTCCCAGACAGCTGGCACAGTGGTCAGGATATTTGGAGCCTCCTGGTTTTGATCCTCTTACAACTTATCTTGGAACTCAGTAATAGAAGCAAATTGATTATAGAACTCTATTTTCACAAGTGTGTACGTCAACAAAGAGGCTATCTTCTTTAAATTCTAAGAACTCATTCCTACCTTAGTGCAGAACTTATAATGTAATGAATGTGGCTAAACTCAAATAAAGCTAAACTCAAAGCCCTATTTAAGGCTGCCATTACATTTTTCTCTGATTTACTGGCTTTGTCCAGTTTAAGAAATGACAATAAGGGAGAAATGCATAAGCAAGGTGGCATATTGGCTAAGAAAAAGGTTAGAAATTAGTACAAACTTATCCCATCATCACAAATGATATTATCCTGGGAAGCGTTTGTAGCTTTCCGCAGCTCTGAAGAGCCTACATCTCTCCGCTCATTCTCTGCACAAATTAAAGCATAGGTGCGCATTGTCTCAAAGAGAAAATCAAGCAAGAGGTAGAATATAAAACTAACACAAGAGGAGACTCTCTAAGTTTATATTTTTATGTTAATATGCCGGTAAGAAAAGGGCCTCCTTTGGGGAACCATTAAAAAAAAAATAGAAGATCTCCAAGTTAGAGCATAGACGTTTTCTATGCAGATGGAGGATTTAAAAGAAGCAAAATGATAACCACATAGTCAAGAGACTAGGAAAGAGACCTTGATGTTTGATAGTTGTAATAACCTGCAGAGTGCTCTAATGGCTCAGGGATCAGGTGCAGAACTACAGCAATAACAAGAGCTGAATAATTATCTCAGCCATATCTGTATAACCAAAGTCCCAGAGTATGAACTATATAAGGAGGCTTCTGCTGCCTCTCCAAGATTTCCTGAAATGTTAAATCACTGAATTGGGAGCACTTCCAGCATTAGTACTGCCCAGTTAGAAAGAAATAAAGCCCAGAAACCTCCAGTGGCAGTTCTAATGTCTTTGTTAATTATGAATTATGGGTAAACATGCAGACTCACAGAGGTCACGGCTGTCAGCAACAATACTTTTCAAGAAGGATTTTTATGAGGGTCTTTTTCATTTTGCTCTAATGTCCTTTATATATACACATAAACTGCAGCAAGAATATGAAAAAATAGTGTTTGTTTTTAGGGGATGCGTATTTGTTTTCCATTTGTTTTTCTCCTTCTGTAGAATCACGTATTCATTGCCAGTAGAACCCAGTCCATAACTATAAGCTCCTCTGTGAATTAACAACAGCTGTACAATACCAAGGACTAGCCAGAAAGAGTCATTGGGGCTGAGGTTAGGTTAATGATCAGACACCTTGTTAACAAGAAAGTAGTGGTTTTCAAAGGTAATGGCCATTCAGTATCCCATCAGCTGTAGTCACCTTTCACATACAACAGAGAAACAAAGCTGCACACAGTATCCTTGATTAACGTCTCTTAAATGGCAATGCTGATCTCAAATCTGTCCCAGGGGTGTATATAAACTGAATTAAAATTATAGTATGTGTGGATCCTGCCCAACAAAAGCAACTGGCACAAAATCATTTTTAATCAGGTGGCATTGGTTTTGGCATTTATTCTTTTTTGTCCCATTCAAAGAGCTTTTGGAACTTAATATAAGATAAGGAACAGGGCGATTTAGGGAGGATATTAAATAACATGTTGATACGAGTGCAGGATAGCTTGTGAAATGTCCAATACAAAACCAGATGACAATATTCAAATTCTCTCTAAACTCTGTGAAGAGAATATAATCAAGGAATAAACTATGAATTCAATGCTATTGGCTTTCCGGTTTTAAATGTAGGCAGTGAATTCAGAACCCACTAGATGTATAATATTGGATTTAGACAAATCAAACTCACAACATCCAAATTTAGATGTTTACTAAATTGACTGTCAGTAATTGAGGTAGGCAAAACTTTCCTAACAAATAAAGAAACCATATAAACCTCAACTGGTTTCAAGTTCACTTTGGTTCCAGGAAAATTAAATCACGCAAGATGTCCTTTGCGACCACAAACATTTCACTGAAACCAGATATAGATATTTCTGCTGGCTCTGGATAGTCATTTTTTTAAAACTGAGTGTCATAGTTTTGTTTGATTTCATAATAAAGCTAGCGACAGCACACGGCTGATCTTCTGAGTCAAATTAAGCTAAACCCTTGTAAACATGTATGAGATACATAAAGCCTTGTAAATATTTGTTCACATTTTGCATTTTTGCTTCGTCCTGCTGGGTTCAGTTGAACTCAGCCCCTAAATACAAACTCCACAGATGTTCAAATGTCCAATCTGAAACAAACGATTTCAAAGACTGCTGAAAATTCATTTGGAAACTCAAGCATCTCTCCCAGCACTATAACCAATAGGTAAAATTTACCTATCTTTGATCCCTGCCATTCTTGAATGAAAGAATCTTAACCTTTCTAAAGCTCAAGTCAGATGTTGTGTTCTGAGGACTTGGAGAAGTTTAAAAGTGAATCAGTGGACACTGATTCCTCCCATGTCACAAAGATGAAGCATCTTGTAACCCCAATGTACGTCATCTGACTGGAGTCAGGAAACTAAGGCAGGCACTCCTGTGTAATACCCTTATTACATAATGGCAGAAATTAGTTACATTTTCCACAAAAACAGAACAACTTAAATCTCTCAATCTGAAAGAGAATCTGGCAGAAAGTAGAAGAGGTGGCTGGAGAGCTTCCAAATTTTCCTGGAAGCAAAAGGCACTGCAGAGAAAACAGAGGGAGCAAAACCTCACACTGCTGCATAGTACAGACCATACACTTTGGAATCCCTGATATATTCTAATAGGAGCAGGAGAGAAACCAAGAACATCTCACATATAGAGGCTCATTTTCTTTACCAAAAAATGCTTTCAGGCAACATGACTGATCCTTATGTAACAGTCCCACATAATAAACCAAAGTCATGTGTACTTGAATAGTTAACAGATGGACTAATTAAAGGCTGAATTATTTCTAGTATAACTGATAGTCAGGTGAAAACAAGGTTATTGAGGGAAATAGACGACTTTGTAAAGAACAGTGGATTTTTGCAAAACTAGTGAAAATTGCTGCCTAAATGAAAGGGTTAAGAGTGAAAGAAAATAAATGCTTTAATTAAAAAGCATACCAAAGCATGCAAAATGAATGTAAGGGTAAGCAAATGGCAGAGACCAGATTTGTTTGCAATGAATGAAGAGGCAGTCACAAAATAATGCAAAGATAACCAGGGTGAAAGGTGAGATGCAATGCACACAAAAAAAAGCAGCCATATGAGATGTGAAAGTGTCCATCTCTGCATGAATTGTAAAGAAATACAAAATTAAAACATACACATGAGCATACAGGTAAGGAACAAAGATTTGATGATGACTACTGATGATGAAGAAGAAAAATACTTCTTTGTGGCCCTCTAAATAAATATAGGAAGTCGCATTCAACTATATATTAAAAACAATGAGAGTCCTGTAGCACCTTAGGCTGTGTTTCCCACAGCCCTCTTATTTCGAAACAACAGAGGTTGTTTCAAAATAAGATTTAGGCTGTTCACATGATGCACGGTTGTTTCGAAACAACGGGTCCTGTTGTTTTGAAACAAGTTACACCCCATGCAGGGATGAAACAACACCGTGCGAACATGTTGTTTCGAAACAACGGTGACTTGTTTTGAAATAACTGTTGCCTGAACCTGCTATTTCGCTTTGAGCTTTTTTCCTTAATTCGAATTAACAAACTGTTAATTTGAATTAAGTTATTTCAAAATAAGGCGTTGTTTCGATACAAGTTGTTTCGAAACAACCATATCGAAATAACCCCGTGTGTGTGAACACAGCCTTAAAGACTAAAATTTCTTTGGGCATAAGATTTCATGAACTCCAACACACTTTGTCAGATGCACAAAGTGGACTTATACGTTAGTTTGTGACATTAAAAATAAATTATAAAAAGTGAATTTCAAAATAGATACTGAAGTGGATTTCAATGTCATTTGCAAACATACAGAAAGATGATGAGATCAGCCAATGCTAAAATGGAAAATTAAGTTTGTTCCTAATAGCAAGTAAAAAAATAAGCCCTTGTGCAAAACCACTGATATAGTAATTTTATCTACCGCATTCTTTAAATATAATGAAAGAGGTTTAGATCTCTGTTGATGTCAGCTCTCACGGGTTGAGGTCTGTCCTCCTACAAGGTGATTGCCCAGAAGCACAGGCCTCCTAGAGCTCAGACTATAACTAAACAGAGCTATGCTCAGAATGAATAAGACACATTAGCAATTGCTATGGTTACAAGCTGTCTCATTAATGTCTCTGGGCCAAAACTGTTGAAGGTAGAATCAGTCTATAAAACTTTTGAAGCCATATTATAGCCCAGGCTTCAGAGAATGATAATGAAATTGTGAAACTACTGATTAATTAAGAAATACAGTCCCAATAAAGAGCTCATTATAGGGGGCTTGCTTTTAATAGAACTTCAAAGTAGCAAAATCAAGGAAACAGGGTTGAAGTAAATATGACTCAAGCACTGACTATTTCTGCAAATATCATGACATACTCATACAAGAAACAAAGTGACTCAACCTTACACAAGCTTCAGAGAGTAATCCTGGATGGATGACCACAAGAAAAAGCCCACATACTTCAAAGAATAAAAACATACTGTTGCAATGCAGATGGATTGCTAAATATAAATAGATTCTATACAGAGCACATCATGTCATAATAGTGCACAGTGTGAGGTCAGAAATTGTCATAATTTCACAGTGTCCATCTGGGTATCAAGAAATGCAAGCAAAAAGTCCAAGATTCTTATTGTAGCCAGGCAGAATTATTTGAAGGTCAGAAATTAAATTCGGGGAGAGTCTAGATTTCTCCCCATATTTGAAATTGGCAACAACAAATGTAGGAAATGTAATGCTGAAGAAACCCTGAAATGAAATAACATTTCTGATCACACTTGGTCCAAAGTTGGTGCTCTGCCACTTGAATGTAATGGAAAAGATTGTCCACAGTACAAGACCAGTGATCTCATTCCATTGACTATTGATTGCCCACAGTACAAGACCACTGATCTCATTCCATTGATTTCAGTATGCTTTCAGTTAGACGCATATTCTTTTAATTGAACTGTTGCATGATGCATTGAGTAGCAATATAATAAGACATTGGAAATCCCAATGTGCTCAGGTATGGGATTGCAGGTGGGTTAGTAGCCAGTCATAGCCCATGAATCATCAGTAACTCATTTTGACATTTCTTTTGCTAGGTCAGCTGATGCACACCCCGTCAAGTCCTTGATGGGTTACCAGAAAAGTCTATACATACATATAAAATATTAAAAAAAAAAACACCACACACCACTTATGAAAAGTCATTAGCAGAGTACAAAAATATCATCCAAAACATCATAACACAGCTCACAATTCTTTACTCAGATAACCAGTTAAGAAGATTACAGGCAGAAGAGGGAAATAATTGTACCAACATCAGAAAGGGTTCTCAAACTACAAACACGTAAATTTGAATTTGCTAAAGAAGTTAGGAAACTAGAGCAGAAAAAATATTAAGACAAGGATGCAAAACAGTTACCACCACTAAAAGTGGTAAAGACTTAGATTTCAAATGGGAAATGGAATGCAGTCTATATTAAAACAGCTACATCATCTTCACCAAGGTCATTGTGGTGGGCTGTTCATATCACACCAGCCCTAAAAGGGTTAAGGTGGCAAGATGGGTCAATTGACCACCTAGGCTGTAACTGAAGGAAAAGTAGGGAGCAATGAAGGCCAATTAAAGGATGAAGCTTACCATGACAGGAACCGGGCAGGAAGACAACTGCCTGGAAGTGATCTTCAATCATTCTCTCTGAGGCCGGGGACAGAAGGGAGCTTGGCCCTGGAGAAGAAGACAGAGAGACAATGTGGGAGCAGTCCAGGGAAATAGCAGCAAAATGAGGGACAGTACAGACTTTAGCTGCCAGTCATGTTGTCCCTGCACTGAAACCTGGGAAAGAGCCAGTCTTGTGTTCCTCCACCAAACACTAGGGAGGTGGCCCAGTGAATTGGAAGACTATTTGGGACAGTGAGATTTTTGTATCCAAAACCTCTCAGAAGAGGGCAACTACAGTGACCTGGGCAAATCAGAAAAATGGAGCAGGTGAGTCCTGAGAGTGAGAGAACACGCATGACTAGAGAATTGCTTACATAGTTCCTATTTCTAAGAAAGGAGAAAAAAGTGGTCTGGGTAACTACAGGCCTGGTAGTTTGACCGTTTGACCTCAGCAGCCTTCAAGGTCTTAGAAAAAAAATTTGAAAAAGAAAGAAAGTAGTCACGGACATCAAGGTTAACAGTATTTGGAATAAAATACAAAAGGACTGTACAAAAGATACATCATGCCAGACTAATCTGATTTCCTCTTTTTGAGAAGATAACAGATTTTTTGAACAAAGAGAATGCAATAGATTTAATTTATCTATATTTCAGTAAGGCATTTGATACAGTTCCAAATGGGAAATTATTGGTTAAATTGGGAAAAAAAAAGGGGGGGGACTATTAATGAAAACTGAAAGGTGGATAAGCAGCTGGTTATAGGGGAGATTACAACAGTCATATTGAAAGGTGAACTGTCAGGCTGGAGGCAGGTTATTTGTGGAGTTCCTCAGGGATCATTCTTTGGACCAGTCTTATTTTGTCTTTTTATTACTGAGCTTAGCACAAAAAGTGGGAAAGTGCTAATAACATTTGTGTATAACACAAAGTTTGGAGCTGTTGCCAATACAGAGAAGGATTAGGATATCATACAAGGAGAACTGGATGACTTTGAAAACTGGAATAAAGGGAATAGAGTAAAATTTAATAGTGGGAAGTGCAAGGTCATGCATTTAGGGACTAATAAGAATTTTTCCTGCAATCTGGGGATGCATCAATTGGAAGTAACAGAGGAGGAGAAGAATCGGGGCATACTGCTTGATCACAGGATGACTATGAGCCACCAATGGGATGTGGCTGTGAAAAAAGCTAATTCAGTCCTAGAATGGAGCAGATGAGGTATTTCCTGCAAGGATAGGGAAGTATTAGTATCATTATGCAACACACTGGTGAAACCTTATTTGAATATTGTGCATAGTTCTGGTCCCCCATGTTTCAGAAAGATGAATTCATACTGGAACAGGAGCAGAGAAAGGCTATTAGGATGATCTGTGGCATGGAAAACCTGCCTTATGAGAGTAGACTCACAGACCTTGGCTTGTTTAGCCTGACCAAAAGGAGGTTGAGGGGACATATGATTGCTTTCTATAAATACATCCCAGGGAGGGAAAGGAATTATTTAAGTTCCACACTAATATGGACACAAGAACAAAAGGAAATAAACTGGTCATCCAGAAGTTTAGACTTGAAATTAGAAGCAGGTTTCCAAACATCAGAGGAGCGAAGCTCTGGAATAGCCTTCCAAGGCAAGCTGTGGGGGCAAGAAAGCTACCTGGCTTCATAACTGAGCATGACAAATTTATGGAGAGGATAGTACAATGGGGCAGCCTAGTTTGACAATTGACTTATCTTTGATTACAGCTGGCAAATATGCCAATGGCCTGAGATGGGACGTTTGATGTGGTGGGTTCCGAGTTATTCCAGATAATTTTGAGTGTCTGCTAGGGTTTCAACTGATTGCCATACCCAGGTTTGGAAGGAATTTTCCCTCAGGGCAAATCAGCAAAGGCTCTGGGGTTTTCTGACTTCCTCTGTAACATGGGACACAGCTCACTTGTTTGTGAATTCTCTATGCCTTAAAATCAGGGGTGTCAAACATTTGCTATGGTGGGCCAGATTTGACTTAAATGTACTTCAAGTGGTCCATACACACCAAAAATTGAAATACTAACATCTACAATCTCTTGGCATTGTGGAGAGCTGTGTATACAAAACTCTGCCCTGCAATCTCTCTTTCTTTCTGTTAGAGAGAGCGTCATCTCGCAAAGCACAGTCTCACATATCCAGAGCTCCACGATATCATGAGACCCAACAGTCTCACAGCATTGCAGAGTGCTGGGTATGTGCGACCACACTCTCTCTTTCTTGCTGTCTCTGATAGGGGGAGAGTTAAGTCCCACTGGGTGCCACCATGAGCTGGATGGAATTGGTTCACAGGCCACTTGTTTGACACCCCTGCCTTAAAGTCTTTAAACCATGACTTGAGGACTTTAAATACTCAGTCATAGGTTAGAGGTTTATTACAGGAGTAGGTGTGTGAGGTTCTATGGCCTGCATTGTTCAGGAGGTCAGAATAGATGATCATTTTGTTCCTTTCTGACCTTAGAGTTTAAGAAACAGAGAGCTGGACTGGTCACCTGAAGAAAGGGGTCTTAGAATGACAAAAATTTAATCCTCAGAGCAGACTCCTATGGTAAGTAGAACTTCCCATGACAGTCAAACATCACCATTTCCCCACACGATGAACAGAAGATACCTAAACAAAAACAGGGAGGCCACTGGCTCATTGTTTCTTGCCAACACCCAAAGTGCTCCTTAGTGCTCCCCTCCTGACAAGGCTAACACATCAGCCTGTTCCAAATCTCATTCTGGCCACTCACTAGCACTGCTCTGAGGGGAAACAGAGCCACTGTGCTATGGATCACCAGGGTGCTTTCATGCACCTAGGCTATGTTGACACTGGGAGGCTATTTTAAGCTGACTTAACAAGGTCGACTTTAAGTCAGCTCAGGCTATATCTACAGTGACAGTGGCAAAATCACCACTGTCAGCCCAGCGTTCCAGAAGCGCTTAGCGGAGAGTCTGAACTTGCTGCTGCGGTCCTGGAAGTCAGCACCAGGAGTCCTAGGCGCCAGAAGACATAGGGGCAATCCACTTCTGGACTCCTATTCAGCTCTAGGGGCTCAATCTGGCTCCTGCCACTGCTGGCAAAGAGCTGGGAGCTGAATCCAGCCCTGAGCTGCTTGCTGCAAGCGAGGCCCAGAGCCGGCCCCAGGCACCTGCAGCAAGCAGCATGGAGCCCAGTCTGGCCCGAGCCACCTGCCACAGGTGGCAGTGGGCTTGGACTCAGAGCTGCCACCTGCTGCAAGCGGTGCAGAGCTCGATCTGGCCCCGAGCTGCCTGCCATAAGCGGCACAAAGCCTGATCTGGCCCCAAACCCAATCCAACCCCAAGTCACCTGCCTGAGGCAGGGGAAGGCTGGGAGCCAGCTCCTGCCGCTGGCAGCAAGGGGCTGGGAGCCCAATCCAGCTCCCAGCCCCTTGCTGCAGGCAGTGGGAGCTGGGTACCAGCTCCCGCCACCATCGGCAAGCAGCAAGGAACTGGATCGGACTTCCAGCTGCTTGCCGGTGACAGCTGGGGCTAGATTGGCTGCTGGTGCCTGATCAGGACCCGAGGCTTTCTGCCCTGTAAAATCAACTTAAAAGCTTCAGTCAATTTACAGGGCGAGTTTTATTAAGTTGACTTAAGTACGTGCTTAAGTCGACTTAATAAATTCTAAATTTGGCCCTGGAGTTGCTTAAGTCGACTTAACCCAGGTTAAGTTGACTTAAGTCTCCAGTGTAGACATAGCCCTAGAAGCCTCAGCAAGCAGCACTGGTGCATCTTTTGGCCCTTCTGGTACATTTCCCTGGCATGCTTCCTCTTCTGCACACCTTCTGCCCCAGTTCCACCCCAAAGGTGCGAAGCTTCTAGTTTACGGCTTAACTCTCCTTGGGGCATGCAGCAGCCATGAAGCAATCAGCACTCACACTTTGTACAGTCTAACACCTTTATGCTGTTTTGTATTTAATCATGTAAAACCCACGAGGGTACAACTCATACAGAACAATAAACATCTGAAACTGCAATGTCCCTCAGTAGCTCACCCTTGTGAGTCTTTGGGGGACCATTTGCATCCAGGAAAGGCAGGCACAGAATCTGCATGAGGCAAAGGATACTTACATGGTAAGTGATCTCTCCCTTGTGGGCTGGAGAAGAACCTTTTCCAGCAGCCCAGACTGTGCATTTTTAAACTTTCAGACCTCTGTGTCAAGCAACCCTTTTGCCAGCTTCCCCATATAAGCACAGTCTCCTGTCAGGGGACTTTGTTGCCAAGGTGACCCTCTTCCCCCCTCCACTAAATCAGTTCTCCTGGGAAGGAAACAATCTTTTGTCTATAATGACTAGACTTCCAGAGTTTGAGTATTTACGAGTCTACTACCCTCTGTTGTTATTCCTTTGCCCTCAGACTTCGGAGTCGCAACCCAACATTGAGGCAAACAGACCCCAGAGAAGTCAAAACGTTGCCCTTACAAAATGGAGTGTTCAGTCTGACACAGATGCATAATGTTCAAAATTATATAAATCCATGAACTGTACAGAAAAATTCCCAATTTATCAAAACACACAGTCACTGACAACCACCACAATTTGCATATTCTGAACATTAATGGTTGTTCATTTGGGGAAACATATCTACATTTTTTTTTGAAAGAAGACATACCAGAAACTTCTCATGTCATTTTGTGATCCTGACACATGTTGACTGTGGCCAGGAACTAAAGGCCACATCTTTATTACAAAAGACATGATTGAAAAAACAAGCCTGATATCCCATTTTTTTGCATTTTGATTTATTTGCTTCTGGCCTCTTTTGGTAGGAAGGATACATTTAGGGAGTCATGCTTGCCTGGTATTACTTTAATAATTATAATGACAGATCAGGGCAAAAAGCCTTTTCTTTCATTGGTGACAAGCCAGAACATTACACACCATCCTGTCACATGCAGACCTGGCTACAGTGACCTCTGCATTCATGACCTTTGGGTTGATTTCTGCAACTCATATACAAGAATGGAGATGAAAACGCTTAGGCTTAAGTATAAATCACAAAAGCTTATGTGCGTAGAATCAGATTGCCATGAACAAATCACACAAGTGCTGTATCCTCTACAATGATTTCCCACTAAGTAAAGTTCAAGATCTCTATCCTTATATTCAAAGCCTGCCCTGTAATTGGTCCTATTTGCTTTAGGTATCATCTCCCTCCCAGGTACATTCCACTGGAACAATGAAGCAATAATGTCGTGGAGTGAAACGTGGGAAAGGCAAGAGGAAATTTCACAGAAGCTGAATCTAAGTTTGACCTAAGCTCAGACCTCATTCCCACAAGAATGGGAACAACTTCTACTAGTTGTTGGCACTAACTACTTTAAGAATTAAATGTGAAACTCATCTCTTTGAGTTAACTTTTTCTTGATAATTTCATGGACATACAACACTCATGCACAAGCACAACTATACAATCAAGTGGGCTGGAAAGAAAGAGAGAAATACTTTTATTTCTACTTTTAAACTTGGCAAGCATTCAAAGTTATGACGACTAGATCCACATAAGTCAATGAGAGAGGAAGGCAGCCATACTTAAACCTTGACCCTATCAAGCACATAAAAATCAATGAGAGAACTTATGTGCTTAAAATTAAGCACATGCTTCACTGCTTGCTGAGTCAGTGTTTTGGATTGTAAACTCTTTGGAACAGAGTTCATCTTTCCATTATATACTTTTGCATTCTACTGTACAGTCCCCAGCATAATGGGGTCCCAATCCATGTCTACAGTGTCTACACACTAATATAATATAAAGAATAAGTGATAGAAGGTTGTTTTTGTAATGGTCAATTTATCTCCCAGCATGTGAGAGTTATAAACAATAAGTGAGGCGATAGCAAACAATGGCCCTGCACGCTGTGAAAGAAGCAACTTGATGTGTTATTCCTATTGCTGCCTCGTGCTCCTGTTTCTTTCTTATCTCTCATTTTTGCTTTATCTTTTTGTTGTTGTTGTTGCCTGAATGTATTTCTAGAGTCCCTTGCCATGGCAACACCTGCGGGTGAAGGCAGAGCTCATCATCTACAAGCCTTGCCAGTGCTGAAGAGGCAACTAATCACTCCACAAGTAGAGAAGTGCTATCTCCAAGATACCCATAAGCAATTTACAAATGTGGGTGTCCCTGAAGCACATGCTTCTCACAGGTGTTTAACCTGCTTCTGTGAATGTTGGTATAAGCACTTTTTCTGCTGTTTGCATCTCATCACGCACCTTGCCTGTGCCACTTCACACAGAGCTGTAAACTTACATTAACAGGGCTAAAAGGAAACAAGTCACTTCTGCATCACTTAATATGTGATAGGCATAAACAATGTGGTGAGGCTTCAACTTTTCCAGAGTCCTGAAATTTGCAGACACCATTTCTGGAAGCTTTGCCATTATGACTCAGGATCCGAAGACAATCAAATCTTTGCTGGGACAGCCTTAAGGCACCCGCCTCATTCAAATCACTAGTCACCCTGCTATATATTTATATATTCAGAGTTCCCTCAGCTGAGCTGCAAATCAGCAGAGTATCTAGTCCATATGCCCGCTCAATCTTTGCTTTCCATGCTAAGATGTCCTGTAGCAATACAACTACTTATTAATGCCACATGATGTGGAGTATAAACTTTTCCACTAAGAGCCAGATGGAACCCACCATTTTTCACGTAGGTCACTAAATAACATCGCATGGTAACTCCAGCATGGGGTGGATTTTGGATTAATAATCTAGGTTAAAAGACTAGAACCATTCAATCTAACATGACATTACTCTTTGTACAGTGATCACCCTTACAATGCCAGTTGTTCTTTAGATAACTGTCTAATGTTACTTAGGCATTCAAAGTATTCTCTGTATTCCCTGCTTAAAATGCAGGGAATACCTAGATACTGGAGTCATGTTATTTAGTCATCTAAGGCATTTGGAAAGGTTTGAAGGACGACCATTGTAGATATTAATACAGGCATAATCAAGAAACATGTTAATATAAATCCTGGTCTTGCCTCATGATTTTTTGGACTCCCAATGATTTGCAAGATTGGGGCCAAAATCTGAGGAAAATTAGCAAGTTCACATGGCCATATTGAAAAATTTTTGCATGTATTGCATACAAAAAGTAAATACTATAGCATTCTACACTGAGATATTGTCAGCCCCCCTCACAAAAAAAAAAAAGTGAAGTCTGAAAATACAAATACTCAGAAGCTGCAATCCCTTTAAAATTCTTCAGGCTAGGTTTTCATCCAGCTCTCCAGAGCTGAGAGGTAAATGCCACAAACCAGTGCCTCAGCTTGGTAATTGCTTAATTTTTCATCACAGTAGCTCTTCACAGATGTAAATGGATAGATTTTTCTTTTTTAAAAAATAAATACTTTCTCCCCCTTTTTTAGGGTTTTTTTTTTTTTAACTGTAATTATTTTTGTGTCAGAAAATAATTGCAATCCATATTGAAAGCTAACCCAGTGGGGAAATAATTTTACACAATTACAGAAAGTTTTAAT
>ML682004.1:14415209-14625209 GCA_007922195.1 Podocnemis expansa | reverse complement strand
GTGCAGTCAAGGGGTGGATGGAAGAGGTTCACAGGCAACGTTCAGCCTACAGGCTGCATGTTTGACACCCCTGGACTAGACTAATACATTACACCTGCTCATTCCTTTGCAAGATCAGTCACATAGATTTCTTCTTCATGTGTAGAAGCTGGATATTACCATCTACAAGCACAACCTCTGAAAACACAAGCACTGAAAAATTTAATGAATGTAAAGAATAAAAGGTAGCTATAATCTCATGAACAGCACTAAAAAAGATCCACCTCAGCTAAAACCTTCATTTTCTAACAAAACTGCTTAGCATAAGCCTGGCTGTTCCCAGCCATGTGATTCCCCACAAAACTCAGAGCTCCAAGTAAATTTGAAGGTAGTGCTGCCTGGGCAATGGTTCGCAGGCACAGAATACAACATATTGTTTTCATCTGTTTTCCTTTAGTATCCAGAGAAATTCCCCACAGTATTTGAGTCCATCACTGAGGGGCAGTACAGTGCCCAGCTACAGAAGTGTCCCTAACTGCAGGGAAGATCCTGAGTCCCTCCCAACCTATGAGAGTCCTAAACTAAGAAAACCATTAGTCCCGATCCTCACAGCTGACTAACTGTGTTTAGCACCGCGCTAAGAGGGAAGAAGACAAAGGTGTATTTATAGCCTCTAGGAAGTTCTGTATTCTGCAGGCTGATAATATCCCCAAAGGACCATTTCAGCTGGGGATTGGGCCAAGCCCTTTCTTCCAGCCACATTCCCCTGTCACATCCCCGTTCGGCAGGTATACCAGCAAGACGCAGCCTAAGGATTCCCAGTTGGGTACTATGCAGACTCTCCAGGCCCTTTTTCTCACCACCGTAACGGCGCACAGGAGCTAAACAGGGCTATGAATCTGGTCCACTCACTTTAGAAAAAGTGTATCATCACAGCAAGGCCTGCAAAATTCTACCCTGAGAGCCACATCTTGCGCCCTCTTCTAGGTCCAAACTTCAGGGGACATTTCTCCCGGGAGATTAGAAGGAAGTATACTATCCTGCTCTGCTAGGCTATGTAG
The DNA here is from genome assembly GCA_007922195.1 of Podocnemis expansa. Classification (NCBI taxonomy): domain Eukaryota; kingdom Metazoa; phylum Chordata; order Testudines; family Podocnemididae; genus Podocnemis; species Podocnemis expansa. The sequence continues at coordinate 14,624,169 of ML682004.1, read as the reverse complement.
TTGTATTGGAACCATCCTGTGAAGAAAGCAGCTGCAGCGAGACCTAACCTGTAAAGCAGTGTTTTTCAAACTTATAGTCAAGGACCCAGAACCGGGTCATGGACCCTCAGGCACTAGGTCGCAGCACCCCCTGCTGCTGCTGCCAAAAGACTGGAGTGCATTACTGAAAGATGTAGTTGTTGGGTCATGGACATAAATGATTTTTTTCAACTGAGTCCCAAGAAAAAATGTTTGAAAACCACTGCTGTAGAGGGAATGACTAGTAGATCTGCATGGTTGCAGGATTTGCCCTGACTTGAAGAATCAAGACCAGATCTGTAGCATAATAGGGATATTTTCTATCTAGGCAAGCAGCCTCTGCTGCTCCACACTGGCCAAGGGAGTTTTATTTTTAAAAACCACTGGGACGGATTACTACGCAGCCCCCAAAAATGACATCGGAAACAGTAGAGGCTACAAAAATGGCAAAGTTTATGTTAAAAAATATTGATGAAATCCAGTTTTTATGACTGATTTAAGATGTCTATTTTCTTCAAACACTTTTCAGTTATTTCCTTCAGCATATTATTCCTCAGTGTTGAATAACCTCTTAGGCCAGCATGCAGATTTCCAGCCTCAATCACTACATGTACACGAGTTCTAGATCTTAAAGGCCAAAAAACATCTATTTGACTAAAGAGCTATAAGGCAGCCATAAAAATTATGGATCACAGAAATAAGCAATTAGTGTTATCTTCAATTGCTTTATTGGCAGTATTCACTCGTTAGAATAGAGGCAGCAGTAAAACAGATTGCAACATACTGTATAACAGCATATGGGATTTTACATTATAATGCTATTCTCTGCCAAGAAGTCATATTTTCATTTGAATGCATGGAACAGATTATCACAGGGTTTCCAGCACTAGGACTGGGTGACTTTTTTGTGGGGAGGGGGGATGTAAGGCAATTTTCGAGGTTACAATTAAATCATAAAGACAGCAACAGAGCAGTGATAAGGGAGCTGAGACTGTAGAGTTCTGACTTACGCTCTCAGACCCTTAGCCCACGCAGACTGGGCAAGCCGTAGAGCTATAGAGATAATAAACTCAATCTCTAAGGTAGTGGCTACAGGAAAAGTTGAGGGCTTGCCAGTCTTTTCAACCAGCTGGCTCCGGCTCTAGAGGAAGCTGTTTGCCCGCCCATCTAATCACAGCTGAAGTGCCACAAAAGCAGGCACTAGCAAGAGGGCTGGAAATAAAACAATAGGAATAATAAGAGGGAGAAAAACAGAATCTTTATCATGTATTTAACATTTGGGTTATTTTCTGCAATTGTTTTTCTGTGTCCACAGTCCCGTAACTCCAAGACAGAGAACCAGTTCCCTTCAGGACCAACATACAGGCTGGCAATTCTAACGGGGAAGGCATAAACACTGATCTGGCACTGGTGGAAATTACAGTGAACAGAATATATCGTAAAAAACTTGTTCTGTTCAAGAAGAAAGATACCTTTGGAAAAGCACTTCCTTCTTCCTGCCTCAGCCCAGGTAAAGGAAGATTTGCAGTCTCAAGTGCCAAAAAGGAAACTTGTGTAACTTGAAAATAATAGTCCATTGATAGCTGCCCAAATGTACTTACATCACCCCTTATGAAATGACAGTGTTTCTTAAAATGCTGAAACAAAACACTAGGAGAGGGAAAAGCACTCTCCTTTATAGAATCACAGCAACCAGAAAGCTAGAGGTGTAGGTAGTAATTTGCCAGAACAAAGAAATCTGATAAAATTAGGTTCTGAATGTTTCTATTTATTCAGTACTAACGAAAGCCAAATAATTTGATAAAGCCTCAAATCCAACACGGATCAGTGAATTTCTGCACATATCTAAGACAAAATTTTATATGGGGGGGGTATTATCAGGAGCTTCATTGCCCTGGGGAAAGACCTGGGGCCTGGGGCCAGGCTCTGCACCCTGGGTCCCAGCCCCACCCCTGGCCCCAGTCTAGAATCAGGGACCCAGGCTCCTGCTGGTGCCAGCCCAGCCCCCAATCCCTAGCCACAGATGGGGCTGGGCAAGGCAGTGGGCTGCCGTGGGTGAGCCAGGCAGTAGAGGTAGGTGCCACCCGGGCCAGGGATGGGGCCTAGAGAGGCAGGGGGCACCCCAATTATTCGGAGCACTGCTGCTGGGACTCAGGACATGTGCCCCCTGTGCCAGGTGCTAGCAACACCCCTGAGTATTATTAAATGATGATAAATAGTTAATAGTTGAAATTTGGTCCAAGAACTGTTCATGAGATGATGTTCCTTTCACTGACTTTATATCCTTCATAAAGACTAAAACAGTGCTCTAATTGGTACAAAGAGCCCATGTCCTTACAATGGATCAAGTAGGTTAATAGCAGACACCCTTTGTCTTAATTTTCTCGCTCAGGATAAAGTCAGAATCTTAACATGCAGCAGACAGAGGCTCCTAGGTAGGAGCTGCAAAAATATTGCTAGTAAAATCAATAATTTTGCACTTGGGTGGAAAATATACAGTACAAATTAGCACAAACAACAGGAGTGTAGGGGAGGGTTGGTTTTCACAGCAGTAGAGGACATAGGGAATTTCTAAGCTGCTGATGAAGTTCATTTCCTCTTTCGTCTGTGTCCTGGTACATCATCATTGCCAATGACTCACTGCATTTTTGGCTCATAAGGATATTTTGGAAAAAGCAAATTCTGTGTTAGATTTTAGCAGGTATTTTCCAAACATGTTGATTGGTGGGAGAAAATGCTCTAGAGCAGCGGCTCTCAATCCTTCCAGACTCCAGTACCCTTTTCAGAAGTCTGATCTGTCTTGCATACCCCCAAGGTTTACATCACATAAAAAGTGCTTGCTTAAGAGACAAAAATACAGAAGTGTCACAGCACACAGTTATTGAACAATTGCTTACATTTTCATTTTTACCATATAATTATAAACAAATCAATTCAAATACAAATTTTGTACTTGAATTTCACTGCATCATTTATACAGCAATATAAACAAGTCATTGTTTATATGAAATTTTAGCTTGCACTGACTTAGCTAGTGATTTTTAAGTAGCCTGTTGTAAAATATGGCAAGTATCTAGATGATCTGATGTACCCTCTGGAAGACCCAGGAGCATGCATACCCTAGCTGAGAACCCCTTCATTAGAGCAACCCTCAACCCAGAATATCTCCCTCATTTTGTGATCTGTTCAGACATGCTTTAGAGTAGACAACACAATTTCTTGAGTAGTTTAGAAGAAAGCCTAAACTGGCCTGGCACTTTGAGGTATAACAGACCACAAACCAAGGCAACGTTCAGTTAAGATACGTTCTCTCCAGAGCACTTCATCGTGGATGGGATTCTCTACAATCCCCTACCTCTGCTTACCCTTTCTTCAGGGTTACTTGAAGAAACTCTACACAGATCTTCTTATCCAATGACTGCTTTTCTTGGGATCCGTTTTTCTATTAAGTCACAAAATCTTCCACTCAGTCCTAAGCTGGACCCTGCCCTTCTCCCAGAGGAACTGTGTCCCCTCAAGCACTCTGAGCAGCTGGAGAGGACAAAAAGCCTGGCCCTCCTTCCTTGACTTTTCTCAAAAGGAAAAACAAAAACTCCGGCTGGTTCTTCTTACCCAGCTCCCTTCCTCAGAAACCATCACTGGAGACTCTCCTTCACTGCTGCTTCACTTTGCAGTTCCTCCTCTAGACCTGCTTCCCCATGAAACTCCCTCGAACCCTTTATAGTCCAGGTGCAGCCACCACCCTCTTAACTGGTGAGCTGGAAGCTTTTGCTCTGCCACAAGGGAGTTGAACCTATTTTAATCACAGGGGGCAGCCCCCCATGACAGTTCTGTTAAGATATATCCTAATCCATATGTTCATATCATTACAGTGACCCTGCTATCTTTCTTCCTATTGTTACAAATTTAACCCTTTTGCCCCTTTACCACCACCATCCTTTCAATTAGCAATACAGGAATAGAATATTGTTCTCAATGGCAGCTGCACTGAACACAAACATCTTCAGATGAGCATGCGGAGCATTGAAAATCTGGGTAAGATTTGCTACTTTTTCTCTCTTTAGATGCAATTCCATGAGATGCTAAGGGCTCCCTGTGAACTGCACAGCATCAGGGCCTTCTGACCTTGGTAGGAAGTGATAGCTTTATGCACCACACAGAATGGAGCCCTTTTTGATGCTGTGTGGGAGGAAAGTCAAATAATTTGTACCTGCCAATCAGCATGCAAATATACTGAAGGCTGAGGAAGCAGCCTGAGTGCAACTGCAAAACAAGAATGCCGTGAAATGCTGGGACACTAAAACATGCTCTCATATCAAATCCTCCCTACGTATATTTCCCAGGCCTAAAGAAGAGCTATGCATAAGCTCAAAAGCTTCTCTCACTCACTAACAGAAGTTGGTCTGATGAAAGATATTACCTCACCCACCCTGTCTCGCTAACATCCTAGCATCAACACAGCTACAACAAAAGTGCATATATATAAAATCCATATAAAGCATCTGCTTTTTGTACAACTAAATTCAGTACAATAGCAACCTTTTCTTCCTCTCTATATTTAGCAGCTGTTGCAGCCCAGTTTGTGGAAAAAAGAGAAGCACACATCACAAAGCAGTGTTGGAATCAAGCTGAGCTTTCTTGTCTGTGTTAGGTTCCAGGCTCAAGGGACTGCGTGTTTTGAAAATGTCACTGTGCTATTTTTCCACTGAAGGTGGTCTCACTAAGTCAGGTGACAAAAGCCAATAGAAAAAAAATGGTTCTTTTATGTTACTTTCTCTTGCTAAACATTAATGCTATTTAATTAAGTATTGTTGAAGACAATATGATGACTAGAATCTTCTAAAATATAGGACATTTTAATGCAATAGCCAAGGCATCGAGAGCCCTCTGCTTTCATGCAAAAGAAAGGATAAAGGGTAGCGCTCATGACAGCAAGTAGTAACTGCTTTCAGAAAGGTTCTCCAGGAAGCATACAGTAGTATAATATTATAACTAGTGATATAATCCATGTTGTTCCTCCGATCCACCCATCCGTAGTACCACCACCAAGGGAAACATATAGCACTTGGCAGGGCATAAGAGGTTGCAGTACGGAGGCAGATTCATGCAAAATCTGCTGCATTACAGTATATGGCAGATGAAACACTGTATTGGGACTACGCAGGTGTTTCCTAAGAAGGTGTGTTCTCACCTCAGAGTGCACACATAAATCAGATCAACAGTAACACGTGCATGTTGAAAGAAGATATTTTCCCCCCAAAGCCAGATGAGTGCTGTGAGCCAGAGACATTTTTGGGGTTATAGGTTTGAGTTTTTTCCTCTTTCAGTTCTGAAATGGATTTGTGGGTTGCAGGGATTTGTCTGTCCCAGTGCAACAGATTGTAGCTTGATCTGCCAACAAATTGCAAGTAACAGTAGGTATTAACTAATTGCAAGTGTTGGGGGGTTGTTTATGTTTTAGAACAGGGTAATTAACAAGTTCTTTCCTCAAGGAACACAGAAATTACAATAAAATGGAAAAAGTAATAAAAACAACATGTCTTTTGCTTGTAAGCATGGCAGTTGAATAACTGTCCTTACAATGAAATTTCTGATAAACTTCAGTTCATATTTAAAAGACGCTGCCATTCTCACCCTTCTTCTATTTCATGAATGCCCTTTAATGAGTACACAGAAACTTTAAATATCAGCAACATCCTCAACTGGTACATCAACATACTTCCATTGACTTAAATGAAGCCTTCCTATTTTACATCACCTGAGGATCTAGCCCTGTCAGTACATCATGCAATTCTCCAAATTTGAATAGGAAATAGCTTTCTAATTAACATTTTAAGAATTGCAGGCCACTATGCAGCTGCTTTACATGCACTGCTGACACAGCCTGACCCTCAATCTGATTTAGGGTCAAATCATGAGTGTTCAAGGAACTAACATGTGTCTTATGCCAGCTACCTGCATCACAGGTAGCCCTGCAAGCTCCACAGAACTATTATCTTTCCACTCAACACACCGCACTGGTGGAAATCAATGAGATTAATCAGATGCTTCAAGTAAAGCACATGCTCAAGGGCTTTGCTGAATAAAGTTCAGTAGCTATAAGGCCTGCCCACAAAACATGCTAATAGCAAAAATGACAAAACAAAAATTGCCCACATTGGGCCCTGCAGCATTTTCAGAGTAAACAAACCAAGGTGGCTGGTTCTCAGACACAGAGAACTTTAAATTACATTGCCAAAGTCAGCAACATGCATGAATGTTGCCTGCAGTGGGGATCCTTTCCTGAACTGGTTCAGAACCAGTGAAACACAGGAACCAGAGCGGAGCAACAAAGAATGCCCTTCCCCATCACTAAACAGCCTTCCTCTGACTCAAAAGATCTTTCTTCTGACATCTGCTGCTTCCATATGGGTTTCTGAGCAAACAGTAGTAGAGCCCTCCATGTTCTTTCAACAGGATGGAGAACAGAGAGAAAAGCCAGCCTTTTCTTAATGGTACTTGCAATGAGCACCAACACTAAGATTCAGGAGTGTTCTGGGTTATTTCTCTTGGGCAATTCATTAAACTGTTATATGCCCAGTGTTCCCACCTGTGAAATGGGCTTACTGATGTCACAGGAGAGTCAGTTGCAGGTCATTACTGCTCATGGGATCACCACCCCAGCAGAAGTCCCAACGCACATTGTGCCAGTGGAACATAACTTCTGCAATACCCTCCTTTTAGTAAAAGAGAGAGAGATTCTGGCACTTCCTGCCCCAATCCTCCATCCTTCTTAGCTGCGACTCAGGGCACTGCCAGGACAGCAAACACAAGTGGTACTAAAAAAGGGGATGTAAGCCACTCTCCCCTGAGCATCCAGCCCATTACTATGATCTGCGTATTTTTAAAATAAAGATAGGAAGCTCAAATTAATGGAATGAAAATTGGAGGAAGCCTAGACAGACAGCCATATCCATCGGGGTGGGCTTACAAAAATATAAATTGAGAGAGAGAGACTGAATAAAACTGAGAAAGAAGAACATAATAAAAATAAATAGAATAATGGGGAATTCTGGAAAAGGAATAAATCTACAAACTGGCATTAGGAACACAAACATACTGCATTTTATCCATTCTCACTCCCTCCTACATCACCAAAATGTTTAGCTGCCTGCCTCCCTAACTCACCACTATTGCAGCCTGTCCTATGCAAGTTCACTCCAGATCCTTTGGAGTCACAATGCACACAGACAAAAGAGAGACACTTGTGTTCTTAAAAGGCAGCACACTTTGGAAAGAAAACGTACATCCACATTTTGATCGTCACAAGCCTCCTTAAATTGCTTACGTGTATTATGAACTTGTCTCTGCTTTTCAGCTTGTGTCCTGCAAATCCAGATCTTCAGCAGAATCACACCAGCTTGGCATTGTTGTCTGTATCTTTTATATTTAAACATGCCATGATAGCATAGCTATTTGACAACAGTAATAAAACTATGGCTAATGTGTACATCATGTAGTATTGATGGGGTATGGTGAAGAGCTATCAGTGACCTAGACAAGTAGTTTTCAAACTTTTTTTCCTCAGGACCCCAGTTGAAAAAAATTATGTATCCCTACGACCCAACAATTACATCTTTGAACAATGCATTCCAGTCTTTCGGTGATGGCAGCAGGGGACACTGTGACCCAGTCTCTGAGCCTCTGTGACTCAATACTAGGTCCTGGCTGGTGGTTTGAAAACCACTGGCCTAGATAAAAGCTAAACCCCAGTATTCTGAACAATGGAATACCCTTTGCAAGCCAGAAGGAGACTAGCTTTCAATGATGGAAGAAAGCATACCCTGTACAGGTCACGTAGGCCAGGGTGATATTCATCCTAGCACACAGGGAGCCTGCAAAGGTCTGTACACTAGTCTTCAAAACAGGGCTAGTGACAACATGGGTAACAACCAAAGTGGCAGCTATGTTAGACTAGTTCAGCAAAACAAATGTCTGGTGGCACTTTGAAAGACTAACATTTATTTATCACACAAACATTCATGGGAGAAAATCCCACTGCATCAGACACTCGAAGCTTGAAGAGTCTGACGAAGTGGGATTCTCTTCCATGAAAGTTCATGCAACAAATAAATTCATTAGTTTTTAAAAGTGCTGCCAGATTCCTTGTGGCAAAGATTGGTTCATAAGCTTTAGGGCTTAATTCTGCACAGTTGTGAATTTCAATCATTGTGACTTTTCAGGCCTTTGTCTTTGCAAGAATTTTTTTCTAGTCTAGTTTGGGTACTGATGTTAACATAAACCAAACGAAAATGATCACAATCACGGTTTATCTGCATTTCATTTTAATATGAAAATATATTCATGGGCATTTTTTTCCAGTCTTTCCTTGGCTCTTTTAAGCCCAGATTCAGTAAAGTAGTTGATATGTATGTAAGTCCCATTGATTTAAATTAAAATTAAGCAAATTCCTTAAGTTAAAGGTATGCTTAAGCATGGTCCCTCAATAGAAATGCTTTTCTGAATCTGAACCTTAGTGATGTGTGCTCTTCCCTTCCCTGTGCACCTAAATAGGTGTTAACATCAAAGCCTACCAGTAGCCGTGGCCATTCTAAGACACCAGTGATGACTTTCAGTCTGTTCACAATTGTGTGTTTTATTATTTTCATTAACATTTTATCTATTTATTAGTGTGATTGTTTTTAACTATGCAATACTGCAAGCGTCATTGCCGGACTTAATGCAAAGAGTGCTTTAAAACAGCACCATATTATTGCTATTAAGTACTATTTTGCTGAAGTTTATATAACAATGAACACCAATGTCTTTTAAAGGGCCATATACTACATTAATTCTGTATTAGCCATGAGTGTTAAGGCAATGGAGTACACGGAGAAATGTTCCAAGTTCAACTTTCAAAGTGCCAAACAAACAAACAAACAAACAAAAAAACAAAAAAAAACAAAGTGCACAAATTTTTAATAAAACCCAAGCACTAAAGAAATGTAAGCAGAATTTCTTCAGCATTGAGGATCACCAACAGACATAAGTTATCATCAAGGAAGTAATATAAGAATGGTCAACATAGAATGATTCATGTGATACAGTATCTTGTCTCTGACAGTAGTGAGTGCTGAATGCTTCAAAACGAAGATACAGACCCCTTCCAATCCCATATTGTATCTAATTGTCCCATCCCATACCATAGACAGAAATGTATTCTTCCACCTCAGCTGGCGAACAGTTGATATTTTGCAGCAGGAGGGGTGATAACATCTCTTATCAATGTAATCCTGGTTAGTGTAGGGTAATTATAGAAGCTAGAATTCTCCAGCTAAAAGTCTGACTCTGTTTTGAGCTTCATTTTTTTGCCTTAATTTCACCCTGCAGCCATGAGTTCCAAAGTTAACTATACAACTTGCATAATAATAAATCACCCACTGTAATGAATCACTCTTTGATGTGGTGTTTGTTCCAGCCTGACTGTCCTCTTATTTTTCTGTTGACGTCCACCAGATTGTCCTGCTCTCTGCCTTTCATTATTTTATACGCTTTTGCAATGTTTCATCTTGCTCTTTTCCTTTCTATTCTAAATAGTAGTGCCTTTTAAATTCATCCTTTTTGAAAGCTTCTTGGATGTGTCTTTTTTTTTTTTTTTTTTTTTTGCACGCTGTTCTCTGGACAATTTCTATTTGTGTGATGTCTTTGAGATAGGATGCCCAGAGAAAACAGCATTTTCAAGGTGAGGATGCACCACTGATTTATATAATGGCATTATATTATTTTCAAGTTTATGGTTTATCCACCTCTGTCATCCTTGCACTGTATTCTGTTATTTTTGAACCATACTAAGCAGCTATTTTAATTGAACAAGTCATCAAATGGCACTTTTAAAGACTAACAAATTTATTTATTGCACGAGTTTTCATGGGAGAAAAATCCCCCTTCCAGCATCTGACAAAGTGGGATTTTCTCCCACAAAACTCATGCAATAAATTTGTCTTTAAAAATGCCGCTAGACTCCTTGGCTGTTTTGCTGAACTAGACTGACATGGCTACCCCTTTGGATCTTTAAATTGAGTTAACCATACTGATCCTTAGACTTTACTCTTCAAAGGCCAAGACAAATTCACCTCTTCACCACTATGTACAAGAAGTTGAATTTGACTAACCAGAATATTTTAGTGTGATTAGCAAATTTTGCCACCTCACTTTTCACTCACACAGGAGGCACTTCTTAAGTATTTAAGAGGGAAAAATGTTCTGCTCCAGATTGTGAGATATCATTCTGTTGACTTTTCTGTGCAGAGAGTGGCCATTTATCCCTGGTTTGCCTTCCTATTTTTAACCAGTTTTAAAATCCAGAACAAGTTTCCTTAAGAGCCTCTTGTAATAGCTTTTTAAATTTCTAAATTCCTTGTATATACTGCTTTAAGGAATAATTTTAAAAAGCTCTTAAGCATATACTTAACTTTAGGTCAATGGAACATAAGCTTGTACCTAAGGATTTCCCTTAGGCCTAATGGCTGGATTCAGGAAAGCACTCAACCACATGCTTAAGTACATCCTTACGCAGGAAAACGATTAAGCATGTGGTTGGTTCCATCGCCTTTGTGTGCTTAAGTGCTTTACTGAAATGAAGCCTTAGGGAAGAATAATTTACTTGAAGTCAAGGGAGTAACCCTAGTGCACAGGAGAGGAGAATCAGGTCCATACAGCAGCCTTATAATTCCATCTTCATTGATCTTTTTCAGTTTTCTAAACACAAATATTTAGATTAGTGAGGCTTCATAGTCAGATCAGTTTTTAAAAATATCAGTGCTTGGTTTAGCATTTTCCATTCCCTGTCCTTCATGATGACAGATTACTCATTATTATCAGAGGAGCAATTAAACCAGATAATGAAACTATTTTTTTGTATTTTTAAATATCTGTGATTAAATGTACTACTCATGAAATGTGCCAAATGGACATTCCTGGAATTCTGAAAGTCTTTCTTCGACAACAGGACAAATCTAATACATACAACAATGTACTGTATTCTTCCCCACAGTATCCCATCAGTACATCGCAGTACATCTCGGTACATCTCGGAAAGACCACCTTTCAGGTTAGAGTCTAGTAAATCTTGGTTTATCTGCTGCTGAAACTGTTGACAATGGTGCCAGTTTTACTTCCAATAATGACTGTGGTACTCATGGTGTGAATTCTCAGAGTTGGACCAAGGATATCAACTCGTTTCCCAAGAGCCATTGGACAGTCATTAGATTTTTGGTCACTAAAACTAGGGATAGGCAAATTAGTTTAGATGAATGAAAAACTGACCCAATCTTTGTCCAAAAATCTAACTGGATCCCAGACAGACTGTTTTTAGCTTTGAAAGTAGTTAGATACATCTTTTTATTATAACTTTTCAATTTTGCAGTTCTTGATTTTGGTGGATGTGCCAGAAATGTAATCATAAAAACTGTCCTTTGAAGTATTTTCTGCTCAGTTGTGGAGATTCTGAAAGGTCTAGCTATTTCAAGTCAGATGGGAACAAACATTCAACCTTGTAGTTACTCACCCAAACTCGTGTTCCCATACATCTATAGCAATTTGCAATTTCTAATTTACACTTGTGTACTGAAAACACAAATGAGGCAACATGCTAACAGCCTGTTAAGGAGAATGAAGGGAGAGGTATGGGGCTTGTAATTGCAAAATAGATTAGAAAGGAGCAAAAAAGTTGAGGCAGGGTCTGCAGGCTACTTACATTAAGCTTTATCAGGGCACAGAAATCTGGACCACTCAGAATGGCTGTCTCTATCCAAGTGCCTTTAAGCAATGGGAATAGTCCTACAGGGGAGAGCGGGGAGGGTGTAATGGTGAAGAAGGCACAAAGGAACTTCTCAAATGCTTAGTTAGGTATGTGCTTCATTAGCTTGCTGAATCTGGGTGACCCTGAAATACACCAAAATTTTTTAAAAATCCATACCAGCGACTACTACCGACCCACCAGATCCAACAGTCTAATCATGGCAGCTCCTCATCCAAAACCTGATATGCTGCAATCATGCTTCTTCACTTTGCTTCACAGCATGCTCTGTTTGCAAGTACAGAAGCCACTATGACCCGAGTTCTTGCAGGTGACAGTTTGGCTTTCTGCTGATTTATTAAAAAAATCTTATATTTCACTGCTCATGGGTATTCTCTAGACCACACAGTCACATGACCTGTATAATGACAATCTGTCTCTCTGCTAACATTTCTCTACTTTGGTTATTTGTTTGATAAAGTGAGGAGCTTCCCTTTTGTTGCCCTTCATCAGAGCTTAATGTCTTTACTTTGGGATCAATATACTTTATGAATAATTTTATTTCCTTCTATTTTTATGGTCTTTTCTCCTCATTATCATACTGAGTTTATTAGCTGGTGCTGTCAGTATCTTTACCCTGTCATATGTTCCTGAGGTACAGTAAATATCACTTGTGTTGTAATTAATATGCACACCCTCTGCAGTAATTAAAGCACAGACCCCTTCAACCAGCTGAGCTTCCTACACTAATTCCACCTTATCTTCATAATGAACTTATTGTAATCTGAAACTACCACTGAATATTGTTCAGTAAGGAAAGAAGAATGAAATCTAACGAGATGCAATAATATTTGTGAGCATGTTAATATGAAAAATGAATTTAATTAGCCTTAAATCTAATTAAATTTCCTGTACAGTCAAAATCTCTTCTTCCCCTTTTATTCCACAAAAACATGGGAAGTGCAACATTATTGCCCCTTCAGAGACTTATGCAAAAATGGACAGTGGACAAGCCATTTTCTGTCCATGAGCTAAAGAGATAGGTGTTTAGATGGATTCCTGTTCATGTGTAACTGCAGAAAGGAAGGAAGTATAATCCCTGGCTGGGGATGTGGCTGAGAAATAAGACTTAACGTGAGGTTGGAGAGACAATCCAAAAGTCCTGTAAAAGGATATTATCAGCAAAAGAGCTGACAAAGTTTTCCCAGTAACAAAAAAGGGACATTTGAATGTCTTAGTACTACGATATAACACCAGAATTATCAGGGTGCAATTATACAACAGGTGTACTGTAGAGAACTTATTTTCTGAAAACATTTCCATATGGAAGGCTAGTGCCAAAGGCTCAGAATCACACAATAGGAAGAAAACTGGCAGGTTTCATAGACCAAAAATTGGCTGAAGGGTAAGAAACAAAACAGTGGAAGTAAATGGGATTATTTCAAGGTGGAAAGAGGTTACCAGTAGGGTACAGCCAAGCTTTCTAATTATTCACAGTAATGACTTGGATGATAGCATAGAAAGGAACATTTCTAAGTTTTTAGTAAATTGGAAAGCATAACAGAAAATGAGAACTAGTGCAATCAGATAGCCACTTCAGTACTTACTTTAATCACAGGGATTAAACTGGAAGACCAAACAGCCTGCATAGCAGTCCTTCTGCCCGAATCACTGGATTGGACCTAAACCCGTACAAAAATGGAATCACGGTCTCTTGTAAATAGTCCTTCTGGAAGAGGTCTGAGCACCAGTGGTTGGACAGTGTGGGCTCTTCTTTATGCTTTATTGGTTACTGTCAGTTTGTCTCTTTCCAGAATCCTAACCTCATCTTTAAACATGTTCTTTTTTGTCCTGGTTTTCCAGAAATTCCCTTAACATGCCTCCCCTCCTGCATCAAAAAATTCTTCAACCAGATAGGAGTTGTGAACTTGGGGTTGACACTTGAACATTGAGCCCATTTAGGAGTTTATTCACTTAAGATGTGTAATTTAACAAGTATGGAATGAAGGAAAGAATGACCGCAGAATGGAAAAGTGATACAGCATACTAACCAGGAAAGAGATTTGGAGGCTTTGATAGATAGATAGATGGAGATTATGTATAATCTCCATCTCTAAAGGCTTTTGTCCAACATAGCTTTTCAATGAGAAAAACAAACAGGACTCTAAGATGTACTGCTAGTGGGATCCTCTAAAAATCAAAAGAAACAGAAAGAAGTTAACATTACCTAGAGTACTGGTGACTATATCTTAAGAAAGATATACACGTGCTTCATGAGGAGAACATACCAAATAGGGTTTCACCATGTGTTAAATACAGCTATCAGGGTGGGGGGAACGAGGAAAGCTGCCCTAATATGACAACAGTATTCTGTCAGCATTTTTATAGAATGGTTTTAAAATTATGACATGAACTGATCACAGGTATCCTACAGCATTGTGTCTTTGCAGGGGGGCAGAGTTTAAGTAAAGTTAATTCACAAAAGGTGAAACACACTTCTGCTGAAGATGCTTGGGCTGTCTGCTGGTTCCCTCAACAGGGGGTGAATTTTATGGCAAAGTGCAACGTACATGGAATAGACTGCCAAGAGTTCACAGCTAAAGGCACCTGAAATACAGTCATATGGTGAGGGTGAAAAGATGGGGAGACTTGGAGTTTGGACCTAGAAACAGCCATCATAGAATATTTTCTCTCATCTCCTAGGGTCTCTTATCTACTGATACAAAACACTTACAAATGGAGGTAACAGCAACCCCTTTTCCCAGCCAACTCATACTCAGTTCTATGCACCCATTAGGAGAGGAGGATAGTGCATCATTCCCTTTGCTAAATCTCCTTTAGACACCATGCCTACAGCAAGAAAGCATTTGTTGAAAAGCAAGAAAAGATCCAGAAGTAAGAATCATTCCATTTGTATAATATTCATAAAAAACAAAAGGACATTGGTGAATAACAGGTATGAGTTAAATCAAAGTCCCTAATTTGTGAGTATATCTATAGTTTGTATTTACAAAGGGAAGAGAGTAGTACTGATATATATGGACTATTAGGCTAGTCTGGAAACTGTAGTGCAATATTCTCTTAATTCAGTGGGAATTTTCATATTGGTAAAAGTATATCTTTGCTATCTGATTTGTCTGAGTCAGCAAAAAGAAAGCTACTGAAACATCTAGATGCAAAATGTGTAGGATGAAAAACCACACTTGTGTTTCTACTTTGTGCTAGCCTCTAATTTCTTAACGTGACTTCTAACTATGCTGCCTTTCCTAATAGCAAAATTCATCCTACTACTTACCCCAACAAAAGATACCCTCAAGAGCTGGCTGAAGAGTAGAGTACAGATGGGCAAAAGTGAGAAAAATTCTTTTACTTTTACACTGCAGCAAGAATCTGCACAGAACTACTTTCCACTGCTGGGTCACAGGAAAGGATGGAAGAAATACACTCTATAAAGCTTTGCAAATTTTACTGGGAAACTTGGGGAAAAAAAATAGGAGAAACTAGTATTTCTTCTGACTGGCTCAAGTAATAACCCACAAAAAGCAGAGATTTCCTCTGGCCTTCCAGAACAAATTGGGTAGTCTCAGCCAATCTGAGAAATTAGAAGAAATACTATATGGCTTCACCTCTTTGAATTGCACCATGTAACCAATCCAAATTCAAAATACAACATTACACCCCAGAAAAGTGGCTGCAAGATCATTTGCAAACACTCAGAGACTAGTACCCAATAAAGAGAGTCATGCCCCATCACAAAGATTTTGCTGACGTGCAAAACTTTGTATGAAACTTTGTCCCGTATAAACAAGACACCACAAGCAGCTACCTTAAAACCACTTACGCACTGTCACTGGGTCCTGCAGCACAGACTGGTGTTGCATGTTTGCAGCACCCTATGAATTGAGAAATAGGTAAATTTGAGCATTTTTAAAGGGTGGGGGTTGATCTAGTTTTGCCCTTTCTTAAGACAAAATATTTCCACACTGCCTCACAAAGCCTTCAGAATTTTTGACTTGGCAGTACAGCTTCCACTGGACACAAAAGGGGCAAAAGAAAAGAATGTGCCACACCAGAGGAGTTAAGGAGGGGAGAGTGAAAAGAGAACATGGGAGCCACAGAGAAAAAACAAGCATCATTCCTCCTCAGGAACCTTAGACTCCATATTGTTCTCTTACCTTCACCTTTTCCCTCAACCTCTCTTTTCACCATGTCTCATCATTATTTTCTCTTCAGAAATGACACCGAACTTTTCTCTTCACAAAATATCAAAGTAAATGCTACTGCCCATGCATCCTAGAGCAGTTGTCAGATTGATTTCAAAGTTAGGCACATCACATGTAAAGGGATGTTAGAAGTTAGAGTTCTTCCACTGTGGGAGTCAATAAATAGTAAAGGAGTGCTGTTGCCATACATGTAGGTTTGTTGGCATCAAAACAATTAAGAGAGTAAGCATTAATTTTATCAAATGTATTACTACAAATCTCACTTTAATATCTTCCTTAAACAGACTAATAAAATCCTTTGTCCTTCCATAAGATGTCTCTCATAATGCTAAATAAAACAAGGAGTCCTGTGGCACTTAAAGACTAACGAATTGATTTATTGCATGAGCTTTTGTGGGAGAAAATCCCACTTCGTCAGATGCTTTGAAGTGCAGATGGGCTGGGAATGACAAACAGCAGGGGATCTCACTCTGTGGTCTCTTACATTCTCCAGTTCCTTCACTCTTTTTTCCTCTCTTAGGGATAAAATAAATACTATGCCTTACCATGTTCCCTTTCCAAAATTTATATAATTTTTTCAAGTGAAGGAGATTGCTCTCGCATGTGAGCACATAAGTGCACAATTCCTAATTGCTTTCAGGGAGTTAATCACATAAGCAGAACTGGCCAAAAGGTTTTTGGACCCTTCGGTGAACTATGATTTTGGCACCCCCTCTCCCACATTTTATAAAAGATCACATATTAATATATTTTAAAAAAAAAACAAACAGAGAAGAAAAATCACTTCCATCTAATCTGGCACTCCTTAAAGCCTGGCACTCCGGGCGACTGCCTAGTTCACTGATATGGTTGGGCTGGCCCTGCACATAAGCCCTCTGAGCACCATTTGAAGAACATACCTTTTAAATGGTGAGGGGCTTATGTATAGAAATACATGGCAGAATCCTTAATATGGGAATTGAAGAAGAACACTGGTGTGCAGGTAATGGAAAATCAGGACCATCATGTCCATTATCTAAATCAAGCTCATGATAATCCCACGTGGCAATCAGTTTTTTAGTAGCCAAGATCATTGAGTGGTGTTGCCAAAATCAGAGAGGGGGAAACACTGCAATCTTTTATGGAACAAATACCTTAGTGAGCAAAGAGGTGTTTTGCTGGTTTAAGGACTGCAGGATTTCTTCCACAGAGCCTAATTATAGAATCTCCTGTCACTTATAGAAGCATAAATCAGGTGTAACAGTTCAGTGAAGTCACTGGAGTTACAATAGTGGAAACTAAGTGAAAGTGAAAGGAAAATTAGGCCACCTAACATTGTCAGACAAATGCTATTTCTGGTCAACCTGCTAAGTCTTTTAAGTGTAGAAAAATTGACAAAAAATAGTTAACCAGCCCAGAAATGGTTCTAATAAATTTGGACAAGTAAAAGAAATTCAGTTTATTATACCCTTCCCTTTCTTGTGTGGTTCATCCTACACAGAAGGGTACATGATTATCTGGGCAGGAAAACACAATGCAAAAAATTATACACTGTATTCCCAAACCACATATAATCAAAATTGGCTGGTTAAAATGATAGGTTTTCTCTTTAGTATGAAGCATCCTTCTGTTTGCTTCCTTTTGCATGTGTAATTGATGCATTATTTACTGCAGTAGCCAAAGGGGGGGGGGCGGCTTTTTAAAAAAAATAATCAGCTTGCCTAGTCAATGGTAAGTAAGCATTAAGATAATTAAAATAGTTAGCATTTACACCAGCTATATCTAATTCCCTGAAGGATCCATTTCCACAACTGCAGGTAAGTGTGCTCTAGACAGGTCAAGGACTGGATGAAATATGTTATAGCAGCTTACTTGTTACAATCTTTCCTCTTGCCACTAGTCTATGCTGTTGTATAAAGTTCCGAATGCTCATCCTGTGTCTCCCTGAGAATGAGGGGATGATCATTTTTCTCTCAGATTCTGCTGAATTCAGCTGAGAATTATGTGCTTTATTGTACTATTCTGGAGTGTACATTTAATTTTTTTAATTAACTCATATTCCAGACAAGCCATGTGAGTGCTCAGCCCATTGCATTCTCCACACCTTTGTGATTAAAGTTTTATTGCAACAGGAATGAAGGTAAATTCCTTTATGATGCAACTATGAAACTGACACCAAAAAAAAAAAAAACCAAAAAAACCAAAAAACAAAAAAAACCCCACACACACCACAGCAAGGACATTCAAAAATACTTACCAATGAAACACACACTTTTGATCCCAGACCATGCAGCCTACTGTAATTTTACACAGAGACAGTGACCTGGAACACACACAGTACCTAGATACAAAAGTCTAAACACTGCTCTAAGTAAAAACAAACAAACAAACTCACTCAAGAATTACTCCATTGGATTACTGTTGTGTAAAGCAGTTAAATTTGGATTAGAAAAAAAAGTGGGGGGAGAGACGCAGATGAAGGCACAGATTTGCATCTTGCTTCCACTGAAGTTCCTAGAACATAAAAGTTGTCATATGCAAGATCTGGATCTGACTCAAAGTGGAAAGAGGCACTGGCATAGTTGGTAGAATTAAGTTTGTGGTGCTTTATAGATGTTTGCAAAACATATAATTCTTTAGATATGTATTTTCCCCTGAACAAATACACAGTAGTGTTATTCCTTAAAAAAAAAATAAAAAAAAAAAATCAATGACAGCAGACTAGCACTCATAAGCAACCGTACAATAGCAAACCAGTATGTGTTCATGATGGGAAAAAATCAGTTTTGATAAGAAAGCAGATTTTACTGTTTAGCTTCAAGTGGATTCTTAAAAACAAGAGAGAGAAAAAATGATTTAAACCATTATGAGGGAAAATGCTTTTGGCCAGTGTCCTTTTAACTTTCCATTTGAGCAACTATCTTTCAAGCAATTTGCTTCCATATTTTACAATATACGTTTGTTTGCTTGTATATTTTCTGATAGAGAGACATATAGAAAGATAGAGATTTTTAAGGAAAATATATTTCTTTCACTCTAGTGAGTGAATTAATCTGAGGGAACTTTTATGTAATGAACAAATTTCCTCTAAAAAAATATGTACAATTGCATACGAATTTTGCTGCCTATAAAGAACACACAATTTCCATCATAAGTCTGCCCTAGTGAAAATCTGAAATTGGTGTTTTCCCAATGTGCATTAATATACTGGCTTGCAAACACACTCTGCCTTTTCCAGTGACCTTGTCAAAAGCAATGCTACCATGGAGGAAGAGGAAGGGCATTTGAGATGGTCCCCATACTTCATGGCAACATGATCTGGCACAAAACTTAGTGATCCAGCACCCTACATGCCAGGTTGCTATACCTGCAGTAGGAAACCAGGTCCAATCCCATGGAGCAAGTGCCTCCACTATAGCAGTGAGTGCCCTGGAGGCTCACTGTTCACCGTCCCTCAGGGGCTCTCTTTAGCAGTAATTTTTTGGGAAGAGTTGGGGACCTCAATTTCAGATTTTTCCCCGGCCTCCAAAAACTTCTCTGCAGGCCTGATAAAAAGTTACTAAGAAAAGTAAGGTCAGGTTAGTAACTGGATGGAGAATTAATGAGTCACTAGGACCTTCAAGAGTGATGACAGCTAAGGCGGTATCTTCCGCCTTTGCTGACGTAAAACCAATCCCCCAAGTTGATGGTTCAGAATGGATGTGGTTAGTGATTAAGACTGAGAACCAGGAGATCCTGGCTTTACCAGTAACTCACTGTATGAGTTTAAGCAACTTTCTCTCTCTGAACCTTTGTCTCGTCCATTTGGACTATAAACTTTTTAGGGCTCAATCTCATCTAGCATTTCTAAATGCTCCTGTAATAACAACAATGGTGTGCTTTCACAGGCGTCATCTTTCATCTGCCATGACCCTGAACACACAGTAACTAGAAATCCCATGGCACAGCTTGTAAGAATAAAAACAAATAAGGAGTCCTGTGGCACTTAAAGACTAACAAATTTATTTATTGCATGAGCTTTCATGGGAGAAGAAGGGAGCACTGCCATCACTGAGGTACCTCATTCAGGAAATTATGCTGTTTAACAAGAGCCAGCCTGAGGTTTTTTTTTGGGGGGGGGGTCCTATGAAAAATAAAATGTGATGTTGCCACTAGTTACCTATAACATACACCCCCAGCACTGCTTCCTACCTGATTATGAGGTAGATACTCTGGCCTTTCATGATCCCAATTCCACGGGCCAGGCATGAAGCAGAAGTACAACTTTCCAAGCAAGACTAAACGATTAGAGAATTCATTCTGGTGTGGCTACGAGCACTGGAACCACACCATTTTTAAGAAACATTTAAGCACAATTTGTATGATGAGAGAAAATGTGTGCCAGTTGGTAGACTTATTAGTTCTATTTGTTACTGATTGTCCATTTGTCATACAAAGTCAATACATCAAAACTAATTTCTTCCCTTTTGGTTATTATTAATAAACACTGCTTATTTTTCCTTAGCAAAAATTAGTTCTCTCTTTTCAAATTAATAGCCTAAAGTAAGTGAGGTGCCACAGGACCTGATTCTGGATACACTTCCCACTAGGTAACTCCCTCATGTAACTAGATTTAACCACAGCAAAAGTAGGAGCAGAGTCAATCCCGCTTGCTGTATGCTCTGTCTCGAATGTGTCTATTGTAAGAGGTGCAGGGGGTTTAGATGAGTGCAGAAATCCACAGGTTAGATCCACAGCTACTGTCCCCCATCATATCAGTAGCTGTACACTGATTTGCACCAACTGAGGATCTGGTCCCATGCATTGAATCAGTGGGAGAAGCCAACTCATTCTACACTCACTGAAAGATTTAAAGCTGTTCAGCATGGCAGATTGGTAGTCACACGGACACAAGGCCCCCGGCCCCCTGCAGTGTGCACCATGTGCTACCTCAGGCATTGAGTGGGTTGGCAGGGCAGGTAGAAGCAGCAAATCGTCTACAGTCCCAATAAATTGTGTGTGGATTTCTGATTGAAACCGCATGGACTTGGGGGAGCTGCTCGCTTCACCCACCTGAAACCTGTGCAGACTCAGCTGGGAGTTGTCAGTCTGTGTGCATGGGCAGCAGGAGGAAGCATACATACCAGTTCTCCATCCCACCATGCCTTTCATGATTTTCTGCCCCCCCACTGCAGAGTTACCATTATCCTGCTTCCCTCTGTGTCAGGCAACAGCAAAACACATAAGGCCCCCAACAGATTAATTTAGAAGGAATGAAGTGTTTTTATTTTTACAGTTTTTCCCACATTGTGCTGGGTGGTTGGTTGGGGGGGGGGGGGTTAAGAGCTTTCCTGATGGGATATTTGCTCTTGAGGAGATTAAGGAATTCATACCTCTCAAAACTGATGTCCTCAGTTTATCCACAACCTCTGTACAGCTCACGTAACTACAGTCAAACATCTTCCATTGCTGAACATTTAGTAGAGCTCTGACCTGCCAGTACCATCCTCTAGAGCAGTGGTTCCCAACCTTTTCTCTGCCGTGGCACATCTTGATACCTTCACATTTTTTGAGGCACACCACCATGAAAAAAAACATGAATATTCAAATTGAATTACTTATGAATATTCATGAACCATGGCCCAGTGTTTCAGAAATGCTGTGTGGGGTAGTGGGGGTAGCAGAGCAGGGGTGGCAAAACAGGGGAGGTCAGGAGTCGTGCGCAGTGGCAGGAGTGTGGGGGGCAGGGCAGGGCAGGGCTGCTCCCTCCCACCCCAGTGGGTCCCATCCTCCCCTCCCCCAGCTCCCTGTGATGGACCCTCCCATCACTGCAGGGGCAGACCTAGGCCTCTAGCCCCCAGCTACACCCCCGAACACAGCCACCCCACAACCCCAGCTACACACCCTCTGCTACACATCCACTCGCACCCACCTCTGCCCCCCACACAACCCCCAGCAGCCCCACCCCCAAGCCCTTACCTGAGGTATTTGCAGGCTACCTGACAAGCTGCTCTGCCCTGCGGGGGAGATTCACACACTCCCAGCCTCTTGCCCCTCTCCACTGGCTGGGCATAAGGTGGAGCCACTTGAACATTGCATTTGGGCTGCTCGTGCTGTTTCTAGGGGGACCCCTGGTACTCTGTGTTTGGATGCCTATTTTAAGGGGGGCCTGAATGCTGCCTGTCTAAAAATAGGGCACCCTGGAACTGTGTTCCGGTGCCTTCTCCCTTACTTTAACCCCTGCCTTTTCCCACCCCTGCACAGCCCCTGGGCTGAGCAGGGAGGCAACTTTAACTCCAGCTCTCGGGAATGCTCGTGGCACACTTCGGGTGTTCCTGCGGCACACCAGTGTGCCCCGGCACACTGGGTGGGAACCACTGCTCTAGAAGGACAAGAGGTAATTTGATGGCTTCCTCTTCTGCCAACGTGTACACGACTAGATCTTGCTTCATAACAGGGGGGAGCTATGTTTTGCTTTGTGCCTTTTTTTCAAATTAAACAGTTTCATATCATTTTATCTTGACACCATGCACTGCAGTCTAGTTTTCTAAAAGTTACCTCTGTGCTGTATCTTCACCCAACATCACAAAACATGCTAAATGACATACACAGGTCTTCTCACTTAAGGTCATTTCAATAATGGTAACAACAACAGATGTGTATGTTCATTAATAAAAGGATAATACATGTTTGTCTCCCTCAAAGTTAAGTCAGAAAATTATAGATTATATTGCAGGAACTGCTGTTCTGTAAGTCAACTGCTCTATTATTAAAAATGTCATCCCATATGAATTTCATAAATAGCGAAGCCAAGAAGAGAGTAACCATTTTAAAAAGTCTAAAGGGGATTCCGTAACAACATTTAAATGCATTACTACTCAAACAATTTGATTGGATTATAAAATATTTAAAACTGCAGCTGTACTTGTGGTATTCAGTGTTGACTATTTTTGATTTCTGCAATGTCTTACCTAAGAGGTACAAGTTTACAAAACTAGTTACATAATTTTGTGTGTGTGTGTGTGTGTGTGTGTGTGTGTGTCACTGAAGTCCATGATACTGGTTTATCATGTATAGTATATAGCTCACTCCTTCTATGAACCTGCACAGAAACAGGAGTAGAATGAACACAAATAACCAACGGTGCTTTAAGACACTTATCTCAGGAGCAAGATTGGTGAATGAGGTGGTTCTGGGTTATCCTAGTGGCTGAAGATGAACATCTCAAAATACCCAAGTTATGCTGTGCTAAATACATATATTAAAGGTCAGATCCACAGCTGGTGTCAGTTGGCATAGCTCCCCTGCAGTCAATGGAGCTTCACAAATTAACAACAGGATCTGGCCTATATACCTTGTGGCCTCAATTTTTTCCAAAATCTCTTTCATCTATATTTTGTGTGTGTGTGTGTGGATTTTTTAAATTAAATCATCTTTGACCTTAAGGGGAAAGGACATCTTTGGAATACTGTATTTTTCCAGAGGAATATTTCCATATTAATCCACAAATGTAGATGGATGGTCATATATTATAAATGTTCCCTTTCAACCCCTATGGTACCACTGCTCTTTTCTGCTTCATATTGCCACATCTCACTGTGTGATTTGAACCTCAAGTTCATATTTCTGACAAGGCTATTTCCTTGGAGAGCAACTTCAAAAGACAGGAGGAATTCAGAAATACTTGTGTGATGCCTGCCATCTTGGCTCACACAGGATTTGGTCTGGGGACACTCCACAGCTGAAAGCATAAAAGTCTTTATAGCTTGAGAAGAATAATCTGACTCCATAGCCAGGGTCTGTAACAGATTGGCCTTGTTTGTGGACTGAGAAGAGAGAGGGACACTGCAGAAGCACCAACAGATTACCTCTGCACAACAGCTGAAATTATGGGTTTTCTGTGGGAAATTTAGGAGAAGTGGGGAGATGGATTCACTCAGATAAACACCTACCTACTGCAGATTCTTAAACTGGTACCCACCACAGTAGCATCACTGTTGTATTGCACCCTGGCCTTGAGAGAAGCTGAGCGACTACAGTGCAGGCTCTCCACTGCTGTTATTCAAACCTAGGGCCTGTAATACTAGCCACCACTGCTCATGCAACTCTTTTGTGTTCTGTGTATGTGGATCCAAAGGCCCCTCCTTGAACATCTTCATCCCTGTCAGTCTGCCTGGAGCCAGTATGAAGCTCTCATCCACAGGGATCATGGACTTCAGCAGCCTGACACAGGTTCTTCCTTCTGTCTCTCTTCATTAATTCACTGTTAAATTGGCCCACCACATTTCCACTCACCTGGAGTACTCATTTCTCACATAGACAAGGCTCTCATTGAAGTCCAGGGGAATCTGGCCTCAGGAAGGGGCACACAGGACTGTGTTCAAAGTGAAGAAAATCAAACTATGCAGACAGGAAATTTTCCAGCTGTTGATAGAGGATTAAGAGTTCTCTGGCCTGCTACAGTAGCAGACCCTCTGCTCAGGAGAGAACTGGGTCTGCTCCCTCCATATGCTACTGAGGTGAGTGTACAACCCCCAAAAGAAGGGCCGTGACCTCAACATCAGTCAGGTGCATTTGGTAAGGAGCAATCACACCATTTTGTTGAGCATGTTCCAAATCTCATTGAACGGTTGCACCTTTCTGAGGCACAGTTCTGCCCGAGGCTCTGCCTGGGACACTGCATATTTCACTGGTCTCAGTCTAAATGGCACAATTTTGCCATCAATGCAGTATGAATTGTGCCTCCTCACCTAGCTATTTAAAAAAATCATTCAGCTTCTATAGAAGCTTTAGCTTTTTGTTCATTTTCATTTCCTCGTGCCCTGGCTACCAAGGCCAAGGCTGTTAGACCAGATCAGGATCATGCTAATCAGGAATCCACAGACTGGTTTCCTTCCTCCTCTGAGAGCCAGACTCTGCTCTCAGTTATCCCTGTATAAATCCTGAGTAATTGTTGTCTTTTACTCTCAAGTTATAGTGTTCTTTTAGCTGTGTTCATGCCAAGACATGAGACACACAAGGTGAGTGAGGTGATTTCATTTATGGGACCTACTTCTGTTGAGGAAAGAGGTGAACCCTCAACCTTAAAAAAAAAAAGCTCTATGTATCTTGAAAGTTTCTCTTTCACACTGGCAAAAGAGAGTCCAATAAAAGATATTATTTCACCCACCTTGTATCTCTGAATTTACAATCGATGTAATAGAGAGGGGCATTTGGCCCCATTTTATCCATTAGTCTGACAGTTAATACAGTGTAAAGACAGTCCAATAATAATTCTTTTGTTTTGTTTTTAAATGCCTAGTCTCTTAGTTTAAGGTAATTCTCCACTAATCCATGAGTACTGTCTTCCCTTGATATTTTAATAAAGTGTTCAAACCATTTTTATTCTTAAAGAACTTATCAGGTTCCAGGAAAAGATCCTTCTACTTCTAAATCTAGGGCTGTGTCATTTGAAAGAAAGGTTCAGAAAAAGGTCCAATCAAAAATGTATGCAGGAACCTAGTTATGCAGCGAAG
Organism: Podocnemis expansa; assembly: GCA_007922195.1. NCBI lineage: Eukaryota > Metazoa > Chordata > Testudines > Podocnemididae > Podocnemis > Podocnemis expansa. Next base: position 14,598,679 of record ML682004.1, on the reverse strand, counting down.
AGGTGAAAATATCACAAAATTAGAGAAAACATAATGCCAGCAAAGCTCTTAACATTTGGCTGCCTTCACTCTTTTTACAGTAACTATGTGTGGTCAAGTTAAAAAAAAAAAAAAAGGCGGGGGGGTGCCTATATAACAATCTTCTATAGTCAGGTGTGCTATGGATGAGATTCCCCTTCCTGCTTCTGTCATGTATTACAACTTACAATGTTAGAATAGTCTGGCCAGAATGAAAATTCCTAGTTTGTGGGTAAAGGTGAATAATGCAGTATTCAGTGAATCAAAATCTCATACGCATGCACCAAGACCAGTACCTTACTTCCCAAGTAGACCCCCCTAAGTCATTGAACTGTTTGAGAAGTAAGGTACTACCCACAGTGAATAAGTATTAAAATCTCACTTGTGTGACTGAATAGTGACACCTTGGCCTAATTTTGCAGTCATGTTGATTTTATACCTGAGTAATTAATTCCATTTACCTCCATGGAGTTATTCTTTATTTACACCAGATAAGATCCATGACACCCCCCCCCCGATAGTTCTAGTCTATTGGAATGGTAGTAGAGGTGACAACATAACACATAACAAACCTTCTCATTCAGTCTCTAGGTTTCATTACTGATGCTAATTTTTATAATGGAACTCTCTGTTCCTAAAATGTTAGCTCGTTATCATAGGTCTGATCTTTTACTGATGCAAGTGCACCAATGGCGTCAAATATTTCACATATTGAGACTTGTCTGAACTGAATTCAGACAAGCCATGGACCCCTCCACCATGGGAAGACTTCAGAATACCACCTGAAAATAATCATGAGCAGCAGTTCTCAACTGCTGTGTCATGACACTCTAGTGTGTCGCAGCACACAGTGGATTAGCACACCAGGAGCCAGCCAATCACCAAAAGAAAAAATGCCTCCTGCTGCTGAAATGAACCAATCCCCCCTTGTGGGGTTTTGTTCCAGAGGCAGAGGTTTCTTCTGCTGGCAGTGTCTACTTGCAGTGAGGTGGGGGTTTGCTACCACTGAGATGGTATTGCTTTTTGATGGCATTTGCTAGAGATGGCACTGCTTTTTGATAGCAGGAGGCCTCTAAGGTGTGTGCTGCTGCCCAAAATCTCCCAATAGCAGGGGGCGCAGAAGAGAGGCTTGACAGCTGGAGGCTTGTGTCTTGCATGGTTGGGCATGCCGCCAACTGTGTTGCGACACAGAAAGCCTTGTGAACCCCTGCATTAGAGTGCCTTTGGTATCACTGATAGGCACCCAGTTACTCTGTGTAAACATACAAGACAGTTTAAGGGGTTTAGCAGCCTTTTGCGGTCACAGTTGTCTTATCTTTTAGCCTGTTGACTCAGTCATTGGTAGGAGCTAGAGATGGACCACCCAACAAGCAGAGATTATTTTTGTTTATGTAGAGCTCTTACTGACTAAAGAAGGGACCAAGTGTGTACTCAGCACTCAGGCAGAACTTTCATTGAAATCAGTGGGAATGTTGCCAAGGGGGGGGGGGGGAGACTGCAAGACTTGGTCCAAGTTAATTTTTTGATAACAGTGTATTAGTTTAGACATCAGGGAATGTCTTAAAACTTGAGAAAAAGAGAATCAATTCATAATATTCTATTATTTTGCAGATTTTCAAACCAACTGGTGTATGTTTGCATGTAAAGTATGAGCACTGGCTACATTCCGAGTTTTTATAGCCTCCTTGTTTACAGTGTCATGTCACAAATAGTAATGATATTTCTAAACAAAAGGTAAGCTTGGATGGCCACGCTAAATCTGATGGGATGAGAACAAGTGAGGAAAGAGTATTGGCAGTGGCTGGTTCCCCAAATTGTTCATTTCCAAATAATTTATGTTTTGTGTTTTCTTTTTAGTCATCATGAAGAGGAGTTGTAGTAAAGAAAAAGTAGTCTTTAGTGGGAGTTAAGTGAACACTACTCAAACAAAACTTTTTACCTGAGCTTTTCCCCAGTGCAGTGTTTTTGCTCACCTAGCCTGCCTTTCCCCATCTTTTTAATTAATATCAGTAAGTTTAAATTGGACAGGTGATTAAGGTCTACAGTTCAGCCTCGCACTCATAGTTCTTACTAACTCAAAACAGGGGCTTCGTAAATGCCTAGGCAGTATGGAGTGATGGGGGTTGTATTTTCACAGGGAGGGATACGAGGAAGTTGTCAATGTAGAAAGCTTTAAATCAGCTACATGACAACTATCCAGAAAAGTATTAAATGTTTTTAAAAGACACAGGAGAGTTGTGCAGAGTGACTGCAGAGCAGAACAGGCCAGGATTTTACTTCTTAAGGTCTTATTCGCCTTCACCTTTTATTGCATCCCACAAAGTCTGCACATTCTAAACTTTTGGTTAAATAGTAAGCAGAGATTTTCAGTCCAATACAGCAAAATAAGCCCTGAATTTGCTATTAAAGTTAATGGGAGATGTGTGCAGGTGAAGTCTCTATAATACTTTGAAAATAGCCTCTCATTTTCAGTTGTGAGGTGTCACAGAGGTAACCCCCACAGCCCTTCTGTATAACAGCTCTGGTGCAATTTTCCCCATGAATCTCCAAGCATGAGCTTCACAAATCTATTAGTGTTATTACACCTTGGCTGGATTTGTTTATTCACACAATAATAAAAAGCTTCCCCACATTTAAACTCCCAACAGTCCAGACAAAGCAGAATTCCTTTAAGACTTCAACCTTGCCCTAGCAATTCTTCCCCAGACAGTCTTTCAATTCCCTTTTCCTCAACTCTTCTTTCTCAAATCATTTTATGTACAATCCTCCGCAAAAATCAGCTACAGACCCAGGTACTCTTTATCAGGTGGTGCCTTCCAGGGGTTTCCCCTCCCTTGAAGCAGACTTTTCAATTAATGAAAGACCAGCCCAAGCACCATTTATCAAGTGGTGCTTCCCAATCCTCACTGGACACATGCTCCATTGCTGAGGCCAGGATCACCTGACTTCCCCCGGCCTAGGGAACCTGAGCGCTTTCAAAGCCCAGCCTGCTGACAGTTCCTGTTTCCTTCCTTTCCCCCAAACAAGTAGCTGACTTTATAGGGACTAGAAGATGCCTATTAAACTTATTCAGAGGTACATAACTGGCTTCAGGTAGATTAGTCCCATTCACTCTCAAGGGGCCAGGCCAACCTGTGACATGAAGATGCAGGTTTCACAATATCCAAAGGGGTAGCCATGTTAGTCTAGTTCAGTAAAACAAAACGAGGAGTCCTGTGGCACAAATTTATTTGCTGCATGAGCTTTCATAGGAGAAAACCCCACTTTGTCAGACACTTTGAAGATGGGGAAAACTTAAAGAATGGTAGGAAATAAATGCAGGGAAGTGTAAGCCATAGGAACAGGTACCCAACCTGTGGACTCCTGGTGGTCAATGGTGTGGGGGGGGGGAAGAAAATGTAGTAATAAAATAATCCTGTGTACCACTTATGTATGCAAGTAAATGTACTGTGATGAATATAATGTGTGTGTGAGTGAGCATAATTATTAGAAATAGCTGCATTAATACCCCCTAATATACAAGTTTGACTCATCAGGCATAGGCTATGTTAAAAATGTTTAAAATGACTTGCATACATGCTGGTCTGCAAAAACCTTCAATGATGAGGTAGTGGTCTATGTAAAGGAAAAGATAGAAGTGGTTTCCTAATCCCAATTGGTCATAGACTGGCAAAAGCTCTGATGCATGAGGATTTATGTCCCTTCCAAAATCCTTAGTTTTTTAAAAAACTATTATAGCTCATGTTTTTATATAAACATCCAATCCTTTTACATACAGTGCTCAACTTGTGCCCTCGGTGATACCTTTGGGCAATGAATGCCACAATCTAAATGAAGCAAAGACCCCTGTGGCACTTAAAGACTAAGAATTTTATTTATCAAATGAAATTTCATGGGAGAAAAATCCTACTTTGTCAGATGCTTTGAAGATGGGGGAAACATGTGCTAGGTTTGCTGTACACAAGCTTTCAGTTTCATTGTCTGTCTCTTTGTGCTTAAAGAGTTTGTTCAAAGGATTATGAAAATCTTTGCAAAAATCAGAAATGGAGGAAATACAAAAGTCAGGATTCTATCCAGTAGCTACTTTTTTTCTTATATTTCCTGGTTAAATGTGTTGTACTATTATTTATTTGTATTAAAGTAGTGCCTAGAGGATCAGGATGCCAGTGTGCTAAGCTCTGTACAATTATAACAAAATGAACATTCATGCCACAAACACTGTTTGTACAGTATCAAATAAATAGGATACCCAGGGAAGTCAGTCATCACAATTCACACTTCCCAACTTCTTTGCAGTCTTAATGAAAGGTTTTTGTCCTGCACTCCCTTCCAGTGTGGGTGCAAAAGGCCCTCTTGCAGTAGAGCTGGTGTCACCCTGATAAGCAACAAGATGGCACAAGTGATGCAATGGCTCAGATACTAACATTGCCTATTTCCAAAGGGGGTAATTATATCAGTCTAGTTCAGCAAAAACAAATGAGTCTAATGGCTCTTAAAAGACTAAGACATTTATTTATCAGATGAGCTTTCATGGAGAAAAATTCATAAATTTCTTAGTCTTCAAAACGCCTCTAAACTCTTTGTTTGTAACATTGCCTAGTTCTCCATACACTGATGCATAAACTGGCATGGGTTGGATTGGCAAGAATGGACAGAGGTCTGGGCAATGCTGGAGGACCTGGCATACTTCTTATCTATTCAAGAAAGCAAACACAGAGTCTGCTGACACTTTTAAAGGACTAAATAAATAAATAAATAAAATAAAATTTTAAAAAATTGTAGGCACTTTCATAGGGGAAAAATCCTACTTTGTCAGATGCCTTGAAGACCCCTATTCAGGAGTTTGCTAGAGTCACAGAGGTTACTTCATCCATTAGGATAAAATAGCAGCTGTGAACTCTCTCTGATGCTATTTTGAAGTCAGGAGGGAAGATTCCTTCTCTTTACAACCACTGATTCAAACTCTTCAGGGTAGGTGCCGAGAAAAAGGTTTTAGCCTTAGTACAGTGTATGCACACACGCACGCACATGCATGCGTGGGACACACACCTATTTGCATATGCCAAAATACATTGATTGCCATTCACTAAAACCAAAACGTTGCAGTTTCCTTGCTTTCTGGCATTTACAAAGGACTGTGCAGAGCTATACATTCCCCAAGCATAGGCTTAATCTGTTTTCAATCAGCTTCTCTTTTCTGGCAACAGATATAAAGGCCACAGAGTCAAATAATGAACTTGTCTTTCATTTGGATATAGTTTATTAATGACAAAAACACTAATCCATTAATCAATTTAAAACAAGTTGGTAAATGAAAAAAATTCAGTCTCTTTTAGTAACAGAATCACATGCATCTTAAAAGGATGCCATTATCTCCATGGGTTTCTCAGCTGAAGTTAAAAGTCTAAAAATGATTTTCATTCATTTCTCATTAATATGCAAAATTATTCAAATTAGATAGTAATTAACCATCTACTCAGTAGAAAATCTTTTCATGATAATTTATGATAAACTCAGTTGCAGCTTTGATTGAGATTGATTTTTAGTGTTGAGAAGCTACCATGAATACAAAAAAGCACCTGAAAAAATATTTTTAAACACCTAACTTATTGCTCAGCTAATTATATGGTAACCATGCTCACAGATTATTTCAAAGGGAGGCCTATAGGCAAGACACCAATGCTGAATGAAACAGGCGTAACATCCTTTTGAGTTTGTCCTACATTTCATCTTTCAGCTCAGCTTTCTTTACATCTTGCAGCCCAATTCATTTATAATGTTAAATGTTTAGCATTGTTCAATTCAGCAAACTGATACACTGGAACTAATGCTTCGCTTCATAAGGCTTAAACAGGATTTCTTTCAAGATAAAACTGTTTTGAAATATCAAAATATGCTCAAGACAAACCCTATTGTTTTACACAGTAGCATTCCAAGGAAAATCACTATGGTTTGTAAACAGACTCTTCAGATGTATTTTTGCAGATGGTGAAGGAAACTCAGCAGGTTACAGGGTTAAAGCCATGTGTATGTGGCGCTATAGAGAATTCAGTGTTACTTTTTGCAGTAAAGATGAGGTTCAGGATTGGGGACATCCTAGATCTAAACACTAGGGATTGCCGGTCAAAAATGGAACTCTTGGGGTGGGAAAACCAGAGGGAAGAATAATCATTGACCTTGCACAGCTGAAGAAGCATTAAGGAAAACAAAATTCTATTCAGTGCCTAGAGTTACTTGTGGGAATTGCTGTGAGCATCCATGCCAAGGAGCCAAGACTATGAAGCAAAAACAGCCTAGAGATGCATGCAAGCATTTCCTCTGAACTCTTAATCACAAGAAACAACATGACCAATGTCTGATTAGATTAGAAAGATGTGTGCTGTACACTATGGAAATTAATTTTATTGATATAATTAGTGTAACTTGAGATGGGCCCAATCAGAAAATCCCTTGCATTTTTATGTAGGTTTGGATTTGAGTGATCCATTCTGTGACTGTGCTAGGCACCAAGTCAGATGCAAACCTGAAGAAGCCTCTGTTTTAGGTTGCAGTCAGTGTCACAGCAGAAGAGATCATTATATTTCAACAAAGTTAAATCTAACTGTATGTGAAGCCTAGCTCTGATTCAGCTGTGAAGCTAAGACCAGGGTGAAATCCTGGCTTCATTGAAGACAAAAGACGAAGCTTCCATTAACTTCAATGGCATTAAGATTTTGCCCCTAGCCTATCATCTAAACCTAAAATAATCTAAATGCAACACTGCATGTGTATTAACACCACCTAATATTAAAACACCTACAACTACACTTAGTACTAAAGTTGTTCACACTAAAACACATTCAGCTAAGTCAAATATATGTAGCCAGGCCCAAAAGGGCATAGCAAGATAACAGCCTTGAACTTATCTCCATTCATTTACAGTAGGATAGCATCAAAATTCATGTGCATTCACACTTGGCTGAGAGTTCAAATGATTTCTCCAAAATAGCCCTCAAATCCTTTTCCTTATCAGTATGTTACATGACTGTCCCATTGAACTGATGATGAGTAGCTTAATTCCTTGCTCCTGACCATTTTGCACTTAGAAATTTGTGGGTCTTCTACTGGCCTAACACTGATACAGTACAAATCCTTCTGAATCTTATTGCATTGCTCCTCATTATTTACTTTGTATCTAATTGGTGCAGCACTACAATGACTCCTCCACTCATTCCTCTCAAAATTAGAAAGAGTCCAGCGGAGGGCAACAAAAATGATCAAGGGGCTGGAGCAGAAGACCTATGAAGAAAGACTGAAGGAACTAGGCTTATTTAGCCTGCAGAAGAGAAGACTGAGGGGGGATTTGATAGCAACCTTCAACTACCTGAAGGGATGCTCCAAGGAGGATGGAGCTCGGCTGTTGCCAGTAGTAACAGAGGACAGAACAAGGAGCAATGGTTTCAAGTTGCAGCTGGGGAGGTTGACGCTGGATATTAGGTAAAACTTTCATACTAGGCGAGTGGTAAAGCATTGGAATGGGCTACCTAGGGAGGTGGTGGAATCTCCATCTTTAGAGATGTTTAAAGCCCAGCTGGACAAAACTCTGGCTGGGATAATTTAGTGGGAGTGGTCCTGCTTTTTTGGCAGGGAGTTGGACTAGATGACCTCATGAGGTCCCTTCCAACCCCATGATTCTATGAAATAAGACTGAAGACTGATGATAAGTGGTAGGACTCAGCTACTTCTTGACAGGTACCCCACCAACTCTGCTCTCCTCACGCCCTGCCAAGCACTGCTCAGGGAAAGGAGAGCAGCACTGGGGAGAGGGAGAACAGAGTCAGACAGAGACAGGACAGAAACCTTGGTAGTTCTGCAGGGGTCACAGGTCTTGGAATTGGGCATCTCTGTACCAGCAACATTGATGGATAGCAATTTCTACAGAAGTTTTTGCCACTAAGGTCAGGGGAAGGACAGAGGCCCCCGGGTTAGGGGTGCAGGAGGAGAGCAGAACAGGGGGATATCCAGGTCAGGATTTTAAACTGCTCACGGCATTGCTTCCTATGACTGTATCCTCTCTTACTTCGTTTTCTTCCTCTCAGTGCTAAAATCAGATATGGAGATTACCTGGGCATTCTCCAACCACCTCCAACTCCCTAGTTTAAAGCTCTTAATCATTTGTGCTAACCTCCATCCTCGATTTCTACTTCCCTCCCTATTCAAGTGAAGTTCCTCCCAAAAGAGCAGTCCTCCATCTATGAATGCCATCCAGTGACCATGCATCCTAAAGACCTCCTTTTAGCATCGCTGCCTGAGTCTTCTACTGACCATCAGAATTTTCAACACACCTTTGTTGTCCTTTTTAAGAGAGTCAAGCAGATCTGAAGATCACCCAACACTTGATTTCCTTAAGAGTCCTCCCAAGTCAGGCACAGGCACCTTTGATATGTTACAGTGAGAATCGAGCTACATCATTTATACTCACGCAAAGGACAATCAGAGGACTCTTTCCGACTCCCATTAGAATCCTCCTCTTTAGCCTGAGGACCACATTCCATATCTTCTTCTCTTTCAGGAGAATGCAAGAGTCTATCCCATCTCACTGAGGGGTATCTGATGTCAGAGGGGAAAAAAATCCTCCTAATTTTTCCCAGGCTTCCCCTTACCTTAGAGAAACCTAGCCATTCTTTCCCATTCAGTAAATACTCAAAAAAGCTGGGACTGATCCTCCCCTTCACAAAAGATGTCCCACTATCCCTTCTCTCACCAGTTGGTCATAATCCTTAGCTTTCATGAACCCATGCTTTCTAAAAACTGGGACAAATGTCTCTGCCAAGACAGCCCCTTCCAAAACTTAAATTTCTTCTCACCTCCTGATTATTTACTCTGGTCAGATGGTCCTTGCCTCTGGACTTGTCATTTCTGGCAGGTGACTAGCTGAAAGTCTCCCAGTCAAACCTTTATTCTCTCCCTGCCCTAGCCCACTGTGGGATTGGTACACCCCACCATGATAGGCAAGGCTGATGTGATGGTGGTGCTCACGGGAAAATGCTTGAGGTGCTCATAGCACCAAGGGATTTCTCCATTCCTCAGTGTGCTACCATGTAGTGTGGTGTATGCTGGACTTTTAACAAATACCAGATGCCCAAGGAGCAGAAAAAAATTCTGGCCATACATGTGAAACCATGGAGATGCACCTTCCCTCACTTTCCTTTCAACTACACTTATCCTATGGCTGAGGAGTACAGAAATCAATGGATTTTGTTTCTGTCCCTTAAAATATGCCCTTCCACTGTTGCTAATCTCCAGCTGCTGCCTCCTGAACCGAATCATTCTCTGCATTCTCCTCCTGTGCTGCAACAGGGTCTTCTTCACCACACAGATGGGCAGCACCAGGGAGGGAGATGGACACTGGGTGACAGAGACCATGGAATGAAGGAAGAAGATAAACCAGAGTGGGGGAAACAAAGTGAAGGAGAGCACAGGCGGGGGGAGGATTTAGCAATTTGAGTAAGTCATCCGTCAGAGAATGAAAAAGGATGACATACATCTGAGTGTGAGGATTTAACTACTGGGTCAAAGGAAGAGCAGAGAGAGAGGCTGCAGTGACTGAAAATCTGTAGTGTCTGGTGAGGTAGCAGACTCTCAGGATGAAAATATTGCTCCCATCTCTCACATTGCTATTCACTGATCTGTATTTGTTTGGGGTTTTTAAACTTCTTGGACAAATGACACTGAAATGAACATTGAGAGAGTCAAATTGAAGCTACTCAGGCCTTTGACTGAGCAGAAAAATAATATTTTTGCATTTATATAGCTCCTTCCATCAGGATATCTCACAGTTCTTCATCTCCAAACCTCTGAAGTATGCAGGGAATATTACCCTGTTTTCTAGATAGGAAAACTGAGGCAAAGAAGAGGTTCTGTAGGTTGCCCTAAGATCTCACAGGAAGTCTATTCCAGGCCTGGAAACAGTACACCAATCATTAACTTCCAGGCCTATGCATTAATCATAAGATGTTCTTATATGGTTAACAAGGGCTGCAGCCAGGATGCCAGCTGGAAGGCTAAACGAGAGATGCCAAGATATATGAGCTCTGAATAGCATGTGCTGTTCTGAGCAAGGCAAATTACAGCAAGATGTGAATGATGCCACTTGAGCATGTAGAGTCACAGCTTAGAGCACTATTTAAAAACTTGAAGACAGAGCCATAACATATCCAATGGCTGGACATCATATCTTAAACAATTCAAACAAGAAGCAAGGTGACCCATTTCTCACAGATGTTGGGGGGAGGGTGATTAATCAGTGGAACAGCTTACCAAGGGGCATGGTGGCTACTCCCTCACTGGAAATCTTTAAGTCAGCATTGGATGCCTTTCTAAAAGGGATGATCTGTCAAGTTATTCAGCTTGGTGCAAGCAGGAGTGGGTGAGTCTGGATTATCCAGCATGTCAGTCTACATGATCACAATGGTTCCATCTGACATTAAAAATCTAATATTACAATGAAGTCAAGACAAAGAACTGCAGCTAAGAGAATATCGGATAACCAGGTCATGGTACGAACCTGTATTGTCGTGACATGGTAACTGCAGGAGGAATCCTCTTTGAAGTCACTCCCCACTAATGTGGCTTTGTCTATTGGTGTGGCAAACGGGTGGCCCAGACTGTCAGAGATGGTCCCACACTATGGCTAGTACAGGGGTCTGCAACCCAAAAGATACAAAGAGCCATTTTTTTAAATTTCTTCAATAACCAAGTGTTTTGAGAGCCACAAGGGGTGTAACCTCCTGGTAAAGAGTGAGGGGAGCTTGGCCAGAGTGCCTCTCGCAGGGTTCCTTTGCAGGGCTTGTGTGCCCGGGCATGTGTGTACTCAGAACCAGGAACAGGCCCCAAGTGGTGGTGGGGGTCCCCTAGTGGTTGTGAGGGGTTCAGGGGGAACCTGGAGCCAGGAGCTCAGAGCGGCAAGGAGTCAGTCAAAGAGCAGCATGCAGCTCCAGAGCTACAGGTTGCAGATCACTGGGCTAATACCATGTGCTGGCCAGCTACAGAGACAAGTAATGGAGGCAACTGGAAGTTGCAGAAGTACTGCGATTTAAAGCATGGAATTAGGCTGTTAAAGCTCACAAAGCCCAGTATGGCATGAGCTTTGTCATCTAGTTAGTTGGCTTGACAGTGAAGATAATAAAGTCAGTGCAAAACAAGCATGAGATCAGAACTGGGCCCACTGCATGTATCTGATGAAGAGAGGTAGAGAACAGTGACGCATACCCGAGGCCTGAAGTTTATGGAGGGATACTTAGGTTCTAGGCAAGTTCCAATGGGGCAGCTGTGTTAGTCTAGTTCAGCAGAAGCAGCAAGGAGTCCTATGGCACTTAAAGACTAACAAATTTATTTATAGCCTGAGCTTTTGTGGGAGAAAATCCCATGCAATAAATAAATCTATTAGTCTTTAAGTGCCTCAGGACTCCTTGCTTCTTTGTGTTCTGGGGAAACACATGACTGGAGCACAAAGCAGTAGGGCTACAGAGATCGGTTTAAAATTGCCCTGATGGTGATACTGAGCATAAGTCAAAGTGAATGTTCTGACAACCTGCAACTACAGTGGCGACACATTACATAATGAACATGCATAGTTAGTTGAGGACTGTCTGACAGTGCTAGGTAAAGATCTCTAGACTAGACTTTGTGGAAATTCACCAAGTTACTATTGGAGTAAAAGTTCAGTAGCTTGGCAGATGAAATGCTGTGCGGGTCAAATGTAGGAACACGGGGTGGGGGGTCAGATCCACCAGTAGGCTCTGATCACTTTATTTCAGTGAAGTGATAACACAGTCACAATAAATCCACTTTAACCATCCAATCAAAGCCAGTTTGCAGTTCCTTTATATTGCTAAATCTGTGCAAAGGAGCTAGGGTATTAGCGAATCTGACTCAGAAAGTTTTAACTTTCTGGAAGTGATGGAATTGCTCATGTTAGTGCCAAACTCAAAAGATGCTGGATCTGACCTTGCAACCCAATTTACATCTGAAAAAAGTATTTCAACTCAGCAATCTAGTCAAGCATACAGACATATGGATAATACAGGTTTGGCTATAAAATGAGATCACGCTAGGTGCGCTGGGCAAAATTAATCCCTCGTAACACCACTAACTTGACTTCAGTGGCGTTCCACTGCAGGTAACTTCGGCTCTTCCTGTTTGTAATTTAAATTTGCTATTGCTGCTGGCTGGTGAAAACCTGAAATGGTTAAAACCTTGTGTCAGTAAAATGTATAAATTTGAGGGAGGAAAAGGGGGCCTAAAGAATCTGGCTTTATTTTTATAAAGTCATTTTTCAAATCACCTTTCTGACACATTTGTCCATATTGATTAGATGCTTTTTAGAATAACATTGTCTGACCTGCCTAGATCTATCAATTGCTTTGCTGCTGATGCCTAATTCCCAGGCTACTTTAGCTTATAACACCATGCTATGAATATAATTCATAAAGTCTTTTTGCTAAAAAGATCAATAATCATGTGCATATTAAATCTGCGTTATGGCTGATGTTCAAGTAGTTCCTTAATTGGTCACAGACTATACTCCCCCCCTCCCCCCAATACATAGCCCTAGATTGTAAACATTTCATTACCCTAACACTTAGAGAGTTCATAGTTGATGGAGTGTTCCCATGAGTTTCAAGTGAATTTTTAGGAACTTTTCAGTATTAGGATAAATGCATATTCCAATGCTTTTCATTGTATTTCCACACTGCACCAGAGTCTTTACAGTTAAATATGTTTTGTGCACTCAAACTGGTATGGATGGCGTGCCTTAATTGTTCCTAAAACATTGGGTAATACTCTATTCATGGGCCTCGGATTGAACTAACAGGCAAGCAAGATACAGCTTAGCTTCAGCAGGTCTTAAAGCACTAATGAGACACAATATGGTTATATTAAAAACTTGTCAAGATAGGCCGATCAAATTAAAAGTTGACACAATCTTACATATTTTCTTTAACACACACATGCACCCACCATCCCACCCACACCCCTATACTTACCTGAGTTTGTACGGTACAGTAGTATATGCATGAAAAATAAGCTAGATCAATCAGCAGATAGCCATAAAAATCTTACAGAATTTACATGCCTCTTGAGTTTCATACAACTGAACAAGCATGAAGGGCCTGCTTTTCAACACTAAACATCTAAGCTGAATATGCATCATGTTAATGGAGGAAATTGTGCTCACAAAATATGCAGTAATGTGCAAAATGAGGAAACTGCATATTTGGGAGTTTCCAGAAACCACTTCCAGATACTACATCCATATATTTAGAATGTTCAAATTTTGAAAATTTGGCACTTTTATAGCACTGAAAACCTAAATAGTCTTCTGTCACTTCATTTTGTTTGGTGGGAAACCCCTTTAAAACAAAACTGTGAAAGTCTAGGTATTTGAGTAACTACAGAATTGATTGTAGCTTCACTGGATTTTAACTATGGCATGACATGCTGTCATGTTCAGTGATATAAAATATTTCATTTTCAATTTAGGATCTAAATGTCTAAATGTCCTGCTTCTAAGATGTATCAATCAAATCAAAGGTCCAAATATAATATTATCCTAGTGCCAGGATAAGAGTGAAAATGATGCTTTAGTTCACAGTCAATCAGTACAAAATGTCTTCACAGTCAATAACAGACTCCTGCATATTCTTCTTGCAGAGCCATTACTTTACGGTTCATAAAGTGGAACACAGTACTGGTGACAATGCTATAGGTTGTTGGGTTATTTAAACAAAAAGACCATAAAAAAGTTGGATACATTTAAAAGTAAAAAATCAAACTTGTTTTTAGAAGGATCATTTCAAGACAAGCCTTTCAAACAATTAAAAGCCCAGATTGTTTTCTGGAAAGTGATATTTCACATATGTTTGAGAAATGGTTATAATCTGCCTAAATCCATTTTTATTAAACCCACTGGAAACTTTCAGCAGTGGTAGGAATACTGTATACAACAGAATTGATTTTTTTTTTTTTTTTTTTTTTTTTTTAATAGGACTGTGCCTTTCAACATACAGAGCATGAATAGTATAGATAAGCAGAGTGGAGGGGTTTTCTGCAGCTAGGTCTCTGCACACGAAAAGCTCAACTTGTTTAATACTAAAACACAAATCAAAAAAGTCATATTAATAAAAGCATTTTGACTTATCCCTCTCCACACTTTTTACACATTTCACTTTGCAGCTAATTTAGCCTAGAATGTGCGCTCAGTGTGGCCATTCTTGGTGGCACATTTTACAGGCTTAAATGAAAACCACCACCAACTGCTGCATGCTTCAACTAAAATTTTCAAGGGCTCATAACTTGGTCAAACTGGTCTTTACTAAAGCAATCAAAAGGCACTTCTCCTCAATGAGGGCTATTTAATTCCATTCCATATTTCAACCTTCATCTGCCAATCAGACTGTTGAGATAAACAAAAGTCACTATAATTATATTATAATGGAAGTGCATTTATTCCACCCTTTGAGTCAAAAATGACTGACTTTTTTTCTTTCACCCAATGTTTGAGCAAAAACAAAAAAACCCAAAAACCCTATCACCCTCAGGCAACATGAAAAGTTTTAGCCCAAAGGTGAAAGTTTTGAGCACCTGAAAACCAACAGGCTTGCTTAGAAATCAAAATGTTATTCATAAAAGGCAGTGATTTGGTTTAGGGACATCATAAAAAGTTTGCCTGGGCAGTTAAGCATCCAGAAGTTCGCCTGCATATCCAGAAACTATCTCCTGCTACACCACCTCATTGTCTCTCTGGTGATCTGTTGCCACACTGGGCAAATCATCTCTAGGCATGGTTGAATTCTTTCAAGTCCAAGCTGGTCTTCAGGACATGTGAAGCAGCCAGTCCCTTCAGTGGATGCAGATAAATGGCTCTTCAGTCATATCAGAATTTGGGGGCTCCCTTGACTCTGCACTTGAAATGAACTATCTGTTTCTGAAATGGCTTGGGCCTGATCCTCCTTTCAAGTCCTGATCTTAAGCCTTCCATCCCCCAGCATGAGAACAATCATTTTAAAATGCTACAGGGACTGTTCTGAAGTTCATTAAACACAAGGTTGCTGTGTTATAGTTAAGCCAAAAACAGGAAGTCCAGTGACACTTTTTAAGACTAACAAATTTATTTATTACGTGAGCTTTTGTGGGAGAAAATCCCACTTCATCAGATGCTCTGAAGATGGGGAACCAGATCTGCAAAGTGTCTGATGAAGTGGGATTTTTCTCCCATGAAAGTTCACCTAAATCAGTCCTAGTTCACTTTCAAAATGGCAAAGATAGAATGATGTTTCCTGTGAGTCACTGATGCACTGTCTGTAGCTTGAGCAGTTGAGTTACTCATTTCCATTTCTCTTCCAGGTTTGGTTAAATATTTTTGCCAAATTCCCACAAGCAACTTCATTCCACAAAGTTGGACATCCTTCTTTTACACAATACAATTGAAAGGAAACCATTGGGCACATCATCGGCAATTGAAAATGGCTTGCTGTCCTTTGAGCCTCCTCCAATCATAACAATAAAACTAAAGTCCAACATATTTCTTGCAATGATCTCACACTTTATGCATCCATGGTCTTCAGATACTTTAAAGGATAACTTCATGCCACAACCATACTGAGATGCACCATGATACATACATGCAGCTTCACTACAGCAGCTCATATATTCTTTAGTGAGACCTTAATATCTTTGATTCTGTGGAAAATGAACGTATGTGTGTTTTCAGGATGTCACGCGTTTCAAACCTGGCCCTTCTGCAGGACAGTTGGGTGGAATGAGTTCTTAAATTTCTCCCCTTTCTGGGGTCTGAATAGGTACCAGCCACAAATGTAGCACAGGGACTTCTCCCTAAATACACCCCACAGGGGTGCTCCCAAAATGGCAGAGATGAGGCAGGGTCATAACCCCAGCTGTGTGCAGCAGGTATGAGTAAGACGCATGCTGTAAAGGAAGTAGCAATGGGCATGCTATCTCTGTGTATCTGGGAACTTAAGGAGGTATTTTGTCCAAAGCAGAATACATTGTTACTTCCTTTGAAGCAATGCTGCTCCACATTTCCCCTCCAGCATGGGGATTTGCTGTATGTGGATTAGCTAGACAGATACAGGGGATGGCAGACTTTGGAGGAAGACATTCACAAATTAATGCAAACCTGAAAGTGATTTGTATTTGAGTCAGTTCTTCTACCTTCAGAACAAGCTGCCTTTCTCCAATAGAATCTGGATGCAGCAGATCAGCTAGGAGCAAATGGATTTGAAGGCTGATATCCTTCCAGCATTTGAGACTGAAAGTCATTGTTAACCCTCAGCCTAATTTTAGTTTGGAAATATGTTCATCCTCTTACACAACAGAAGCTCCTCTATCAGCTAGATCATGCTAAATGTTTTCCCACATCACAGAAATTTATCTTGCAGTTTTGCCTTTGATAGCCTTCACTAAGTGACCCCTTCTGCCCACTTCTCCAATGGTGTTGTAGCTGTGCTGTGCTTCATCTTGACCCACAAGACAGAAATCCCCTCTACAATGCAATGTCATTGCTAAAAGTACAGCAGCACTCTTAGTGGTTAACTCCCATTGATCATCTCCAACCTTGTCTCTTCCTCCTGCAGCAGAACAGAGCCCTTCTGGACTCCAGATAAACTACCATGGGGGTAATAGAAAGCTCAGAAATGCAACTGTAACACAGGCTTATAACCAAATATTTGACATTTCCCCCTGCAAATGATTAAGCACTGCTTGATTTAATGTTATTGTGGATGCTTTCAGTGCACTTTTTTTTTTCCTGCCTGGCAGGGCAAATCATCATCAATAATGTTGTGCAGAACTGCATCAGCAACACAAACCCATGATCCTGTGCCCCCACAATGTACCTTATGGCTGCCCAGCATGAAACTCAGCAAGTAGAGACACAGGCCACTAGCAACAGGAAAAAATGCTTTTATTTATTAATTATAAGCTCAAGGGTTACAGAAATGCCACTGAGAATTAGTGTACTTCCAACATAAATTATTTAGCATTTCACAGTTTAACACAGATCCTATGCGAGCAAATAGCACAGTTCAGGACATTACTAAAATTCACGGTGGCATATATAACAAAGTGTAACCCAGATGAACTTCTTTTATACCATTCCTATTTCCGGTTGGTGGGTCAAGGCCAGTCCCCTAGACTTGACAATACTAAGTATTACCTGGAGTTCTGGTCTAGTTAGTTAAAAACCCCACACCAGACTGTACTTATCAGAAACACTACACTATAGTGGAGCACCTAGTCCTAGGAAAGACTGAAGTCCAATCACTCTCTCTCTGGTGATGCTCCATCCTGTCTTTGGTGGACTTGTATTCTGTCCCTTGGCTTCAGTTTGATTTATTATTGAGAGCAGGTCTCCTGAGATGCTTTCACAATGAAGTAACGATGTTCCTTCAATTGACAGACAAATTGCCCCATTGCCCTCAGGTATATACAAACCACTCACTATATACTGTGGAGTTCCGGGTTTTTTGGTTTCTCTGGGATATTCCAAGATCCTTACCTTATTTTTTCAGGCTCAAAGGCCTTTTGCAGTAAGAAAACCTTGCCAAAATTCAGCCTAAGAATACAGTTGTCCCTGCCAGCATGGGTCTGCTGCCATGAACATAGCTAACCCAGTCTGTAGGTCACAACTTTAAAAAGACAATTCCTCAGAGTGAGAAAAGTGACTTGCAAAGAGTATTATAGTTCACTCATTACCTCCAAGAATATTGGTGGCCTAAGATGCCTCCTATGATCAGCACAAAGACACAGTAAAAGAATCAAAGAAAGCCCTTTTTAACCACCGCCATTTCAATCACAAATGGCAGAAAACTGTTTTGTCTATCAAGTCAGCCCATGAGCTCAGATTGCATAATCCAGCCATTTCCAAGAAGTGGCAAAGAACACTCATCGTACTGTGCAGAAGAGATTAACTGAACACAAAAGCAAGACTGAGACAAAAAAAATTCTAAAGCAGATGTTAATTAGTCACTTTGCCTCCCATGATGGAGTTTGGCTCTGTCATGCATATAGAAGCTGCACAACCCTGAGAACTATTAGCGCTATCAGATTTTGCGTATGATCAATACCCTGCAACTGGGAATTAGACTATCTTCTCATTTCACACTGGACAACAGTCATCACATCATAACTCTTGGTTGCAACAATCAGTTGTGGTCTCAGGGCAGTGACCCTGGAATGACAAGACCTGTATCTCTTCCATTTTCAAAGCGAAATGTCAATAATCCCTAGGTTTGGAAAGAATTCAAATTTAATCAAATTCTGAGCACTAAAATAGAAGCCAGTGTGATCTATCCTCTGTTAGTCTTCCTTGGAAAAATCCTAAAAGTCTCCATTATTGGGATTCCATTTTCAATATTAGGGTACATGATCTGTAGTACATAGGGAACCCATTCTAAATGACCACTGATTGTCTGCCACCAATCAGCTAACTGTCTAAAACTTCTCTCACAACAGGTTGTTATGAATTTATATTCAGATTGATTTATACCCAAAACATGATATTTTGGACTCAGTCAACAGTGATGAGTAGACCCTGAGTACCTAAATACTTTATTTCAGTTATTAATTTGCATTAGTCAAGAGTTTTTTTCTCTGCAATGCCTGTATATCTTGAACAAAGTTATTGGGGATCAGACTGAGGCCCATCCCCCCCACCACCATTAAGTAATATTACAGGTACTCTACATAGGGTGTAATTTGTGTGGCTTCTATCTGTTTCATGTGATGTACATAGGTAAGAGTTGCTTCCTTTATACTACCAGAAAATTTAGTTTAAAAGTTACTTAAAAACTATATTCTCTCTCTCTCTCTCTCTCTCTCACACACACACCCCCACCCACCCACCCCCGAGGACTAGAAACATTGAAAACTTCAGTATTTCCGTTCATGAAAAGCCCCAACAGTGGATTCTGCACTGTACATGAGCTATTTTATTATTAAAGAAAAAATAATTACCAAAACCATCTGTCAATCTGTTTGCTCATTTTCAAGTTATCTTTTAAAGAGGAAATGCATTGTGGACTGCAGTGATTTGAACAGTCATCATAATATTGGAAACAAAAGAATCAGAACAAAGCTTTTTTAAGATTCTAAATCACACACAAAACATTTGTTCTGCTCCAGCTCTTTGTGAACTAATTGCCTCTCCTGGAGGGACAGGTAATTGTACTTGACTACACAAGCTGTCCTGAAGCTCCCTTGGAAAGCTCCAGTAAGCTTCCAATGTTAGCAGCCATCAAGGATTTCACAGGTCAGGCATCGGATCGATACAGCTAAAAGCAGCAGGGACTGTAATGTCGACAGCAGGTTTCAGAAAATGCTGCAAGTGCCAGTTTGTTCCCCTCCATGCAGAAGCTCAAGACAGCTTAATTAACCCTTGGAAAATACAATTTATCCAGAAGCTCTGCGGGTCTGTACAAGGCCTTATTGGTGAACTGATAGCAGAGATACTGTAGCTGGCAGCTCTGAATTCCCATTTCCCCCTTTAATGCTATTTCAGTTAGCCGCCAGAGAAAACATGATTTTAGGTGGATGTGTTCATCTGGTCCTGAAGAGCGTGCTACGGGATGCCATGGAGGAAGGGTTTTGGGTTTTTTTTTTTTTTTTTTTTTTTTGTTAGATCTCACATGTTATTTCAACAGGAGCCCAGCCCAGGGGGTGCACCAATCACTCCTGTCCTGTGTTGTGCAAGCATCTGTGCGTGCGTGCGCATGGTGCATGTGCGTGAAAAAGGAAGAGAACGAGAGTGCTATCACCCACTGGTCAAAAGGCTTCTTTGACTTCTTGTAAAGATGTTCCCTTGCCAGTTATCTATTTTTACTTTCTAATACAATCTGATCATGAAAACTGCAGACAAGGTAATTTTCTTCACCCCAAAACGCCTACAGTTTAGAAGACAAAGAACGTGCTGGGGTGATGGATGAGTAAGAAGTTAAACTTGTCTGATATGACATTCAGATTTGTGTCTTCAGTGTCAGGCCAACGGGCCAAGGGTTTTTGCCTGCCACAGTTCTTTTCAAGCTAAGGTAAGCATCTGAGCAGACATGTATAAAACACCACACACTGAAGTTAGTGAGGGTTAGCAATTTTACCAAAAAAAGGCAGTGAATTCAGTTTGCAGATAATTTTAAATGTTCAATCAACTTATTTTTAGATTACTTATTTTTTGATTTGCTCAATCTCCTTGAGTTGATATTTACTCTAATTAGTGTAGGAATACATGTAGCTTTTGTTCCAGAACAATGAGCTTTTACTGGGATGTTATAAGCGGGGTAGATACCATTTTCCTTCTGCTGGTTCATTACCATTTCTGATCAGTTACAACTTGTGTGGATGAGTAGGCTGGGGTGGATTAACTGAAACTAAAGAGGGTGTAGGTACACACATGCATGCTCCTATGCAAAGGCCCCTGGCATTAGCAATGAAACTCTGAATCCATATTCTTATGGCCAGCAAAATAAAAAAATAAAGAATTTATCAACAAATGGAACATACTGAACAATCAACAGCCTAAGATTTTAAAAGCCAAAGTCAATCCAGACAAAGTTAATGGAGCTTGTTTGAATACATAAACACAGGGGCAAAACTAGTGCACTAAAGGAATCCAGTAAATTTATTTATTAAACCTGGACTTGTAAAACCTCCATATAATCTTACTTGCAAAGTGAATTCATATCTGCTGGGATACAAGGACCATCAGAGACGGTAACAGACACTGTCTGAAGGTCTACAGACCAACAACAATGTTAGGTAGCAACACAGAAGGCTGATGGAAGGTATCTTGCAGGGTGCCACAAGATTCAGTGTTAGATCTACCCTCAAGTGACCTCTATATAAATTGTCAATGAGAGGGGATGAACAATGCTTTGATGATATGTATCAAGGACCAGATTGTGCTTGACCAGGTGTCCAAGTGGAAATGGTGTCCTGAACATCCTTCTCTGTTGAACAACATGTGTGCAGAAGTTTCACTGGGTTTCTAGGAATAATTTTCTTTCCCCACAAGGGAGTGGATATGGCAGGGAACTGGCCAGCCAAAGAGTGCAGCATCTGCTATGTAGTGCTTCCCAAAACTCCCAATGAGAGAGTGGGGATGGTTCCCTTCCCCACCCTGAGCCTGTTTCCATCAAGCACAAGAGCGCTCTAAATTAAAGTTAAGGAGTGGTGCAAAGCCTGGTATGGAGAGAGATGATTCAGAGGAGTTAGAGAAGCATGCAGGTAAAAACAAGAGTGATTTATCCTAGAAATACACCAGCAAAAATCACAAGAAACACTAGTATTCATCCCGTGGGAAATACCTAGAAATCAGCAATGCTCTGTCTGACACTAGCTGTCAATGGTGTCAGGAGTCTCTCTAGCAACTGATAAACAGCTGAGCAGAGGGGCACTCCAGATATCTACCCTCAGCAGCCAGGACTAAGTGCCACTATGCCAACCTTATGTCACCAGGACTCCCCTATTTTAGAAAAATCAACCACTGCAAAATTAGAAGCAGAACCAGAACAAGGGCTAGAGAATCATGAAAAGTTTTCTAAGATTAAGATTTGCTAAACTGTGGAAGAAATTCTTTCAAAACAAGTTAAGAAATTCCCATTGCTATGGGATAGTTAAAGCCAGAATGAAGACAACCCAGATAACAGTGTAGGCTGCATCTGTTGTGCGATTCCCATTTAGTGTTAGAGTTTAGTTCAGTAACTAAAAGCTTTATCCAGATGAAGGAAATGTGGCCCAGTTAGAAAAAAAACCAAACAAAGGTCACAGAAAACCCAATTGCTATTCCGAACTCTGCTACTGATCTCTTGTATGACCTTAGGCAAGTCACATAACACTCTCTACCTCCATTTCCCCTTTCACCAATGGTCTGTTTTGTCTATTTAGGACTGTTAGGTCTTTGTGCAAACACACAGAAAGAGACATTTTTGGACTCAGTGTCTACCACAAATGGGTCCTGATCTTAGTTTGTATGTCTAGGCATTTCTGCAATACATAATAATTTAAAAATAAATAAAAACATTGGGATTATCTAGAGTTCACGTGAGCTAGGAGCACTTGGGTAGTACAAAATTTTGCAGCTAATATTGTAACCTGTACAATTAATTAGTACGGAAGTAGACTATGCTTGAGAACTATTAGAAAATGTTGGTTTCTAAGTTGGTTAGTGTATTCTTTTAATCTATATCACTCCTTGGAGTCATTCTTTTTAAAAATTAAATGTAGGCATTTTGTTAAGGAATTACAAATGGATTCATAGACAGTCAACCACGAGATTTTTTGAAGACATAGCTTGGGTTAGTTAAAAGTGAGTTTCACTTTGACTTGTTCCAAGAAGAATTATAGTTCATTACAGCTGCAAACATAAAATCTCTAACAGATTGTCTACATGGTAAGTTAATGTGCAACATGGCAGCACAATTTCTAAAACACATTAATGCTTCTAACAGCCCTATGTTAAAGTGCAGCTAGACAACTTTTAGTTTGCACCAACAGGGTCTACACGGACAAATCAAATGTGCACCCTATAGTTCACTTCAGAAATAACACCCCTGAAATGCACATAACTATACATTGTAGACAAGTTCCAACTCTTCAGAAGATATAGCTTGTGAACTCCATTTTAATACCAGCAGAGACCTCGAATACATCTAAAATGGCCTGAAAAATAATTCCTTACGGTAACGATGTTACATACTAAAGAAAATCAAAGGCAGCAGCATTGGTTGCACCACACTAGAGAATCTGTATCACGCTGCCTGGGCAACCCGGCTAAGCTAGCATAGTCAGCCCCACAGAACCCCCTGTGGTGCCGGGGTGAGCCTTTGATTCCATACAATTTCGTTTGCCCCTTCTTGCTGATGGCAAAACAGGAAAAATGAAGCAAGGCGGGGATGACCCCAAGCTGATCTGATGCCTTGTAGCACTCTGAAGGTTAACATCTATTCTAGCATAAATAAGCAGAAGGTGTGAGGGCATCCTACACCAAAAAGATAACAAAGGTCACCTGACTCCATCAAATGACACATCAGTGGATGAAAATGTCTTTTTAAAATTATGACCAGATTTTGCCTGACCCACCTAATACAAGGGTAGGAGTAACACTGGACAAAACACCAAGGTGGTGGTAAAAACTTTCACCAAAAGGGGCAGATCGATAGTCCAAAACAATGTACTAAGGAGGGTACCAGAGGGAAAGATTTTGGCTGGCCTTGGGGATAATGGAAAGGCCTGCTGTTAACAGAGATAAGCCCCACTCATGTTTCAAGTCACTTACATTGTGCTACAGTTGCAATAACTGGGTACTTTCATTATTCAAAGAATCCATTGATCAGACTGATTCATTTGATCTTAAGTGCTGTTTTTGCTACCTGCGCAGAGCTAGGACAACACTAGGGAAACACACACAGCACTATGCCCATCTGACAACAATACGCACACCCGCATTCGTCTTGTGGCGTGCATGTCTTGCGCATAGCAGAGAATGTGATTTTTGTTTGTTTCTTTTTTACACTAGAGAGAAAACTTGGAGTATTGAGAAACAGCTGTAAGGACCAAATTTCAATCTAATCCTGACAAGGCTGCCATCTTCACATCTACAAAATTGCAGACGACCTTCGCCTATAATAAGTTGTCCCAAAATTTGTATGACTCATAGGCCCTGTTCACACACAAGGAGTTAAAAATCGATTTAGCTTGAAGCGATTTAAGCTAAATTGATATAACCACCATTAAACTGATTGAACAAGTCCCCACCAAAAAACCAAGATGAACTAGCACATCCAAGGACAGGACTTGCTAGTTTGATTTAGGCGAGGGGCACCCTGGGATGTGTGACAACATAGCCCCTGGCAGGGCCATGTTGCCACCCAATCCTTTGCTTGGCTCTCCCCAGGAGAGCCAGGGGCAGAGGAAAAAAAAAGCCTCCAATGGCTCCTGGCTCCAGGAGCCCAGTGGGAAAAAAAAAAAAAAAAAGACATCTCCCCCAGACTGGCTGCAGTGTTGGTGAGCAGCCAGGCAGGGGGGAGATGGGTCCCCATGCCCTGGACTTCCCTGCACCTAGCCAGGCATGCAGAGAAAGGAGCCCCTGGAGCCTGGCATCCCCACACCTGGCAGGCACATGGGGAAGAAGCCCTGCACTCCCAGCATCCCCTGCCGATGCCAGGGGGCGAGGACGGCAACTCCCTGCCCTCGCTTCCAGCATCTGTAGGTGATGCTGGGTGTGCAGGGTTCCTTCCCCTGCCTTCCGGCAGATGCGGGGAGAAGCCGGGCGCACCGGCTCCTTTCCCCATGTGCCCACCAGGTGCAGGGGTGTCAAGGAAAAAACTTAAAACATAAGACTTGAGTGCCGTATCACAGCTTAAGAGATTTATGACAGGTTAGTAACAGGAACACTAGTGAGGAGAGAGCAGTTAGGTGCTGGTCTCCGTCCCTGTAATGCCTTGCAGAATCTTTTATAGCTTATCAGCAACATTAACATATATCCATATACAAAGTAGCAGTAATAAGAGCTAACATTTTCTTATTGGTGGAGGCTAACGTTATTCCTTAAAAAGGACCAAGGTTGGGGGAGCTAAGAATCTCACATAACAAAATGATAGCAACAGGATTGTGGCAGCTTGTACTGGTATGATAAGGCAAGATGGTATATATCAAGGATGCCTGGTGTCTGGAGCAGAGGTACAGAGGGGCACCAGTTAGAAATCCCTCAGGCCTACGTTTTCTCACAGCATTCTTTTACAGAGGGAAGCTGGGCACATGGCTTCCCTGCCTCCACCGCCTGCCAGGTGCAGGGGGGAAGCCAGATGTACCAGCCTCTCTGCCCACACTGCCCAGCATCTGCCAGGGAAGCTGGGCGCAGAGTGTTTCCCCCACTACCAGCCCCCTCCCTCCCTCCCTGGCCAGGGTGCAAGGCAGGGAGGGACTTCCTTCCAGGGTGCCAGGCACCCTGGGAGGAAGGTCAAACTATTATATCGTATGTGGGTCATATCAATGTAACACAGCCACACTGGGTTATTTCTAAATCACACAGTTTCAAGATAACCCTCATTTTGATATAAAACTAGGTTTTATCAAAATGATTTTCCTTATTTCAAAATAAGGAAACATCATGTGGACTTAAAATAACACTGGTTATTTCGATTGTAAAAATGTTTTGATTTACAACTTGCATGTGGACATACCCGTATAGCAATGTCCCCGATTGCTGTAGTCCCCAAAACGGGAGACTGTCTCCTAAAGACTGAACCTTAATGCCAGCATAGAAAGCGATGTTGTCCGCTTCTTGGTATAGCGTTCATTACTGCAAAACGTTACATACTAAACTTGTGAAACCAGCTCTCTAACAATCAATCACCATGGTGTTTGAGCTGAACCCAGAAATACATGGCATTTTTAAGTAGCAGAAGTGGGTCATTTGGAAAAGTGCATGGATGAAGATTGGTGCAAGAGGTTTGTTTTATGTAAGTGGAACCCTGAACAATGGGGTCATTGTTATAGACAGAACAAACAAAACAGTCTTAAGTCTTAGCCACAGAGACAGGTTACATTTTTACAACATCAGATCACAAAGTGGGCAGCTATTTGCATTTCGTTCATTTAGATTTTAGATAATTTTCTCATCTCTATTCTAGCTGCATAGATAGTAAAATTGCACAAAATAAGCCATCATCAAATAATAAAAATGCTTCTTAGCGGAACATTAATACCACCATTCAACCTCTTTATGCATTCAGGCCTAATGACAATCCCTAAGCCATTTGCTCTGCTCCTTCCCTTCAAGCCAATGCTTTTTAAAAGCCTAAGATATCAGCTTGGCCTGGTAGCATGCCAACACAAGGGGTAGTAATTTTCAGAGACAAGGGACCAGCACTGAAAACACCCTGCTTACAACCATGTGAACTCCAGTGTCTCAGCTGATGTTGCCTGCTGTGATACATCAGACAGAGAAGAACGGCAGACTATCAAGCAGTCAGAGTTTTATAATATACTAAAAGATAGGAATTTATAGACCAAATATAGCAAAACCACTTTGAAATGCATCAAAAATACAGGTATAAAGTGCTCCCAGCACATGAATGTTGCACTCTCAGGGTGATGTTTAAACAGGACTGCTTTATTAAAACTTTTGCAGTAGCATAAGCTCACACAGCCCATTGGTGGAGTGTTTGCAAAGAAATCAAACCTCTGCTGAAACCATAACGTACACCAGAGCTGTGACCTTTTCATCAAAGTCCAAGTCTTAAAGAGACAGTTGGGAAAATGCATTCCAGCCAGTTTTGAGGAATACAACTTTTCTCCTACGGACTCATCTATATTTACTTTCCGGTGCACATTAACTCTTTTGAGCTGTATGTAAGGAAGTAAGCCGCTAAACAAGAAATGATTTCTTAATGATCTTCAAGTGTAGTTCCACACAACAGCTCTAAAGCAATTCAGTCCCAAAGGCATGACTAGCAGTAGCCATGTCGACCAAACTCTAAATAGGCATTTAAAATTCTATCCCATAAAAAAAATTGTGCAGCAGTTTGGGCAACCAGGAATAGTGTCCAGATTCTTGTCTTGGGAGCACCAGTGTGAGTCATTCCTCTAATCTAAAGTGATAGACTAATGCAGGGGTGGACAGAATTGCCTCACAGCTATGCACCAGCCATTTTACTTTTAGTCACAAAGTGCACACCTTCATTATGTTTCTGCAATGGAGCTAGGCAACAGGCTACTAAAGCTGGTCACCTTAGTGACCAGAAACCTATATTTGTCAAGGCCTGGATTAATGGGATTGTGGATATGTGGACATGCAGTGAGAGCTTCCTAGGCATTGCACTGGACACCTCCAAGAGATATTGGGGGGGGGAGCCAACCACCAAATTACAGGTGGAAGTCCATCCCTACCAAACCTGAAGACATGGGAAAGACAGTATTGTAGTTGCTATTCACATTTAAGCAGTGTTCATCATACAACAAATCCCTTGTTTTTCTTATATAAATGTAAAATGACTGTAAATGACTACAAATCTATACTGAAGACAATAGTGAAGGCTACAATTCCTCTGATTGCTCAGTGGCTGTATTAGAAACAGGGTCCACAAAAATAAGATGGAAAAAAAAATCCTATTAAAATAGAATACAGAGTTAAATGGCTTTATTTAGACCTTGCTATGATAAAGGAGTCATTCAGGGCTATCATCATTGGACCATAACCTGCTAAACCACTTAAGTCTAAATAGGTCATGGGTAAATAAAGTATACAGATTCCTAAAAACCTTATATGAAAAAAATATGCTGATGATGTTTCCCCCAGACTGAGTTTGGTAAAAAGCATTCATGCTGAAAGACATGTGACTGCATGCTCCATTGCAACACATTATAAGGCTCTCCCAGAGCTAAAAAATATGTACCATCTTCTCAGGAATCAGGAAGAAAAGACATTATAGGAGATTAGTTAGAAAACCTAGAAAACACACCACACTACAGCTATTTGTAAAATTACCACTTTAGGGACATAGATGCTTGGTTCTGAAAAAATGTTAAGAACTGGAAATGAATACTGGAAAACAGTTTCTAGTTAAAGGGTTACTCTACAGGCAAGGAGTTAGTAAGGAGTAGGTAGTCAAAAAGGAGAGAAGGGCTATATCTGCATGTTGTTTGTCACAAAACTCATATTTTTACAGTACAAAAGAAGCTATGGCAAACTGATTTTAAAGTATCCTCTTAGTTGTAACCTGAAGAGCTATTCTGAGACAAGAAAGCTTGAAGAAACCTTTTCTCTTTCACAATCAGAAACTGATCTACAAAATGTAACTTCACCTACCTTGTCTCTCTTAGTTACACCATTTTCAATGCAAATAATACATTCTCTGAAATTGAAAAATCTTGTCATAGGCTAGCTAGCTTGGCTCTTTAAAGCATACTGGAGTCAGTCCTGCCTAGGCACTAGCAGCTATCCTTGACTTGAGTAATGATCTAGGTCCTCAGTGGTAATTAGTGACCCCAGCTGAGTTCCCAGGAGCTTACTTAAAATGATTGGCACCAGCTGGGGAGCCTTGGGTAGTCTGTATAGCACAGAAAAGTCCTTGGGTGGCTCAGGTTACCTGGTTTAGACTTGTGGGGGCACAGGCTCTGATTTGAACATTGCTCTATTGAAACTGACTTCTGGGCTCAGGCAGCAGCCTAGACCTAGACCCTGTGGGGGTTGGACTACCCCTGGCATAGACTAGCTATAGGTTTTTCTTTCCTCTGTAGACACATCTTTACAGCTGAACTCAGTCAGAGGGAGGACTCAGGAGAGAGCAAGAAGGAGAGGATCCCTCTCTGGAAAAGGCCAACAGCAAGCATGCTAGGCTCATTGTGAAGGAAGTCTTAAAATAATGGTTGTAAGTTGAGGCATCTCAGTAAACTTCTGGTGTCTCTGAGAAAGGGAGGCAGAGTGGAGAATCCTGCTGAGGAGGAAACAGAGTAGAAGGAAATCTGCAGGGCCCAGGAGTAGAGACAAAGCAGGGGTTTTAAAGTGGCCTGAGTAGGACTGAGGAAGTCATAGCTCTAGGGATTTATTGGATTTACAGTTAGACTATTTGTTACCCTGCAAGGAGACTGAACTTTTAAGTGACATGGCTTTGGGACCAGGCTGCAGAAAACCAGATAGAGACAGGATATTCTAGGGCCACTGAAGTGGACACTAGAAGTATTAAAGATGAAAACCCCTGCAACACTATGGATAGATACCAGGCAGTGCTCCTGATGTGAGGGTGTGCTATAACATGCTCTTTCTACAGTTATGGGTACTATCACAAGATAGCTCTTGGTAACTGTTTACTTGTGAACCAAGATTTTATCTGGAAAGGGAAGATCTCTTTCACAGTTAGAGGTGGGGCAAAAGATTATTTCAAAAAGCTTTGTGGAGTGTCTGGCATTGCACCTGTAGTTCCCTTTGCATAATGAAACAAAGACAATGTGGTTCAAATACAAGGAGCTGTTGTAGGATGAGGTATTCATTATAGGTACCAATTAGGAAGCATATCACTGCTAAGCCAGGAATGTATGCAGCAAGCAAGATTTCCTTTTCAGCTCCCCTGCCAGTTGTTCGAATCTGATCTCAGGAGGCAGCCAAGGCATCTTTATCTGCCTTGATGTCTCACTGCAATATGCTATGGCTGGAAATGAGGAGAATAGGCCCTCACCAACAGCTGCACGCTGGCTTTGTAAATGAGTCAGTCTTGATACAAGGGAGACAGGACCCCAGAGAGGTTAGAATAAGGTTACACAGGAAAAGGGGATGGGGGGGGGAAATTGTGGAGAGGAAGAGGTGGCTGGCAAAGAGCCAATAGTGAAAAGAGAAAAAAGATGGTAGAGCAAGTAGGATCAGCAGGGTCAAAGAAGGGAAGGGGGGGCTGCTGCCTAGTGCAGAGATCTGGGTAGTCCATTCCCAACTTTGCCCCTCACTTGCTGTGTGACTTTGAGGAGTCAGATCACTCCTCAGGTCTCCACCTACAAAAAAGAAAACAATACTGACCTATTTCACAGGACTGTCAAGCTCCTAGGGTGGAAGTAGAACTATTACAATTAAGTGTCTGATGAAGTGGGATTTTTCTCCCATGAAAGCCCATCAATAAATACATTTGTTAGCCTTTTAAAGTGCCACCGGAATCCTTGTTTGTACTGCAGTCAGCTTACTGTGCTGGCAGTGGTGGTGTGTGGCTACACAGCCTCTGAGAATGAGGCTCCTCCCATAAGGGGAGGACAATTCGCAGACTCTCCATCCTTCACAGTTGTGAAGGGAGACTGGAAAACATAAGCACTAAACGTTTAAAAACCAGTAGACAAACACCAAGTTTTAAAAGACTATTTTTATACTCATGATTTTAACTCATGATTTTTGGGGTGCTGGATGCATTGTTTTCATCCTTTTGGACTTAACTGTAATGGGTATATATAATTTTTAATCTGCCCATTTCAAAGGAGAACTTTCTCATTACAAGGGACCTACTGCATTCTCAGAATTAGTGTGGAAGGCTTAAAAGCTCTCCCAGAGGAAAGTGAAGCAGTTTCCAAAGTAAACATGCCTAAGAATCTCACAAATCTAAGGCAATTTTTAGCTGTAGCTATGTAGAATGGACATTTCCAACTAGCATGCCTGCAGTCCAATATGCAAGTAATAAATCCAAGGACAGAATCCTTAAAAAGTAAAACTTTTGGCTTTGGACTAGCAAATGCAACACAGTATTTAAATAGACCCACATGCTGCAGATAACTGCTTTCTACATTTTTTATTTAAAACAGAATAGTCTTCAACAATTCACTTACATTTCAAAAATGATTCTTTTTTAATTAGAAGAGATGTCATTAGGACTGAAAGATAAATTGTTTTCAGAATTTTAATTAAAAATAATAAATTGACTTGACTCAAAGAGAAAGAGACGCACTCCAAATTCGGAATTAGGAAATATCATGCATTTCTGAATGGGAGGAAATTTACACTGATTTACAGATCATAAACCTCTTGTTAAATTTTGGACAAAAAAATGGAGTGTAATAGTTGCAGTAGCTGCTAAAATACAAAGACAGGCTCTGGTATTAGTATCTTATTATTATGGGCAAGATTCTTCCAGTTTTACCATTTTAAATGAGACCTTACTCTGCAAGTAGCCCTGCTGAAATCAATCAAATCACCAGGGCTCCATGTGGGTGCAGGGATCTGCTTGAATGCTTCTCACTGCAAATGCTCAACGTGGGCATGGCTAGACGAATCTGTCCCTTGGATAGCAAGCTGAAGCCATCTGAAACATACAGAAGTTCTAATGTGTTATCCCAGCTGCTATCATGTGTAAAGAATCAGCCATTATCAAATTGTTTTCAGAATCTTTTCTGGGGGAAGAATTTATCGAACCTTGCCAGAAAAATTACAGTAGAGATTGACAATAATTCTATCTCCAAAATGATAATCCTGTGTAAAGGGGGAGGTTGTGAAAGTGCTTTAGATGATGAGCAACTTTGAGCCATATCTATCTGAAGTGGCAAACTCATAACTGGAGAGAGATTGTATTTTTTTGAATGCCTGCATGTAGTACCAAAAGCCTTGACGTTAGCTACACTTAGCAGAACCACTTGAAAGCCACGCTGCAAGGGTTAAAATGAAAGCTGTCTGCAGAAACTAACTTTGGTGGCCAAATTTGTATCAGGCGATAGAGCTGATTAATGCACAGAGTGATGTGCACCAACAGTCCTGTAATGTGTCTGTCAGTGTATCCTGCCATCTTTTGAATTGTGTTGAGAGCCCATGCCAGAGAATGACAAGCAAATGTTCCCCGTAATTGTATTTGTTACAAAAGTGGGCCAAAGATGAATGTCTGAAATCATACCACCTCCAGCAAACCTCTTGAAGTTCTGAGAAATGTGCTTATTACACAGAGATATACGAAAGTCTTGTCAAACAACGACCCTCATTTCACCTATGAGAAATTCCAAAATATTCCTAAAGAAAAATGGTATGAAACATAGTAGATTGATTTCTTACCCCTTTGATTCAAACAGGTTAGCAGAGTGTTTTGTCCAAACTGTACTGAGAAATGAAGAAAGGTGAGTGTTCAGGTACTGTATATCACAGTCACTGGCTAGGAAATTTTATCTTTTCTTACTATGCTGAACCACAAGTAAAAATTCAGAAAAGACAAGCCGAGTCATTTTAGAAACATTTTAGAGCCAAAAAAACCCAAGGAGTCTGTTGGCAATTTTAAAGACTAACAAAATTATTTATTTATTTAGAACCAGACTTTCCATCCCAGATCCTCATATAGTAAAACAAATACAAGAAAAACAGGCACAGAAGTGTGCAAGCAAAAGAGTAACATGCAATCAAATATCTTTAAAACAATAGAACGCTAGTCCTTTGAAGTTAGTGAGTTTTGCTCTTAACTTTGGTATGACCACAACCACACTCCAGATGTTTCCAGGGAGAAGAAAAGAGGAATGAAATGACAAGGTAGTGGGGTCTGTAACATAAAATTATTCAAACATAGTCTTTTAAATATAAAATATTCTGGGACCCTAAACTACCTCCTATGAGAAATTGAAAAGAAATAGATACACTGTCCTGATTTGATAGACTGATAGGCTTCACTGGACAGTGCAGAGGTTCTAGATACTATTCAGCCTATTCTAGTGACCAAGCAAATCAATGATCCTGTGGTCAAGGAAACCAATGTATCTGTGTGTACTTGGGAAAGCTTATTTTTATATGGGTTTGGGAATTAAATACATATTTTGCATATTCTTATACCTCAGTTCAGTAGTTAAATGGGTTAAATTGCTAACTTTATAGACATCCCACAAATTGGAATGTTCTGGTAAATTGTGACTGCTTGAAAAAGCTTCAGAACAGTATAGGAGATGTGCTGTTGCAGCGAATATTCTAGTGTGCACCTGCCTTTAATATAGTTTAGAGACAGCTATGTTTGAAAACCGTTTGACAAATGTGCTCCATTATAAGCGTGATAGTCTGTTCTTTTGATCTCTTACTCATTGGTTTAATAGCAAACATGGGGATCATCATGTATCAGCAAGGTAATGGACTATGCAATTGTTCCATGAGAAGCAAAATATTGATAAACATGGGTTTGGTTTGATTTCCTTTAGCACCTCAGAATCCTGCTATTAACTATGTCATTGTATAATCCTTTATCCTAACATCACAGAAGCAATGACTAAATGTGTTCTGACTTTAACTAAAGAGTAGGAACAACTAAAAGGAGAAATCTTCAGTGCTGTGACCATACTAATGAAGTCCTATTTTACTGCATGTGTCTGTACTCCATTTCCAACTACCCTCTACTTTATAACAGTGAGAGGTTTAAAACATTTTTTATACAGTGCATATTTGCAAGCTTAATTTAGAGTCTTTAGACAAAAGAGTTGCTCTTGAATAAAGCAGTAGTTTGATTTACAAAGTACTTGCTTTTTTCCAAAGTTCTAAAACGTCTTGTATGATCTTTCACTGGTGAGCATCAGAATATATATCACATGGGACAATCCATTGCATACAAGTTCATGCACACCACAAAATATGTTTTATATACAGGTTTGGTTTTTTTTCTGGTTAACATGAAAGCATGTTGCACATGTTAATGGAGGCTAGTAAAACCAAAGAATAATAAACTGGCTCAAGTTTAGGACTTTTCAACACTTTGTCTACACTTCCATTTCATATGCTATATTTCATGGCTTATTCAAATATTAGCATGAAAAGTACTCTGTACACAGTGCCCTCTAAGCATTTATATCATTACAGTGAATTTTGAACAAGATTTTTCATATTTTCTTTTTACAATCAATTAATGAAAAACTACTCTGAACTATAAAAAGGGGATAATGTCAAGGCCTGACAGATGCTGTATATATTCTGCATTTTTTGCAATGTTTTCATTTCCATTATTGAAAGAGAAACAGCAACAAATTTTTATCCATTGGCCCCCAGCAAATATATATCTGAAGATCCTGTGAAAATCAATGAGAAATACTCCAAATATTCAAAATAGATTCAGTGATTAATCAATTTTTAAAAATTAGGCAGTCTAGAGCACTGATGCCAAAAGATTAAAACTAGGTTATTTTTAGTCTTTTGGTTTTTAATATTTTCTTGAAATCTATGTCTGTTGTCTGTATTCCATTAGTCAGACCTACATTTCCTCCCTCTCCTCTATACTATGGACTTCAGTGAATATATCAGTCAAACTCAAGGAGTAGCATTCACTTGTTTACAGTTCTGCAGTATTCCACACCAACCAGATCCTGGAGGACCACAGAGAGAGAAAAAGTCAGGGACTCAGAGGCTATGTCTACACTTAGATTGTTAAATCAATTTAACTTAAATAGATCTAAATGAATCAAAATAAAAATCATTAAATCAATTTTAGTTAAACTGATTTAACACATCGCCACTAGAAACCCAAATCGAACTAGCATGTCCATGGACAGGACTTGCTAGTTCAATTTAGGAGAGGGTCGTGCCCCCACCCAGTATATAGAAAAAGGAAGGCACCCTGGGAGGGAAAGGGGAAAAAGTGTTAAACTGAAATAACAGTTAAATGGAAATAACACAGCTACACTGTATTATTTCAAAATAATAATTTTGATTTAACTGTCATTTTGAGATAAAGTGAGGTTTCATTATTTCAAAATGACCATTCTTTATTTTGAAATGAAGGAGCTCCTCATTTCTATAAGGAAAGCTAGTGTAGACATACACTACTTAAAATCAAAATAATCATCATTATTTCGATTTGAAGTGTAAGTGTAGACATACCCACAGACTATAAGGTCATAAGGGACCATTATGAACATCTAGCCTGACCTCCAGCACACAGCAGGCCATACAACTTCACACACCCACTTCTGTAATAGACCCCTAGACTCAGACTGAATTACTGAAGTCTTCAAATAAAGATTTAAAGACTTCAAGGTGCAGAGGATCCACCTTTCATTTAAGTCATTTAAATGCTGCATCTTGGTAGATGAAGTTGGAACTTTATTTACATCAATAAATCAACCCTATGTAGGATTTTAATTCCTACATTGCCAATTGATTGAATAAATGTTGGAGGGAGACAATCCACACACAGTCTCTCACAAAATCTTGCATTTGTGGTGGGAGTCATAAATATTATAAGGACATTAAGAATGTACTCCTAATTCATTTGCCGCTTTTCTTAATCTATATGGCTGTGTTCACACAGCCCTCTTATTTCGAAACAACAGAGGTTGTTTCGAAATAAGATTTAGGCTGTTCACACGACGCACGGTTGTTTCGAAACAACGGGTCCCGTTGTTTTGAAACAACGGCGTTGTTTCGAAACAAGTTAAACCCCATGTGGGGACGAAACAACGTTGTTTCAAAATGATTGTTTCGAAACAACGCCATGCGAACATGTTGTTTTGAAACAACAATGACTTGTTTCGAAATAACTGTTGCCTGAACCTGCTATTTCACTTTGAGCTTCTTTCCTTAATTCGAATTAACAAACTGTTAATTCGAATTAAGTTATTTTGAAATAAGGTGTTATTTCGATACAAGTTGTTTCGAAACAACCATATCGAAATAACCCCCTGTGTGTGAACACAGCCTATGTCTATCTTACTCAAGGTCCATAGCAGTTTTACTCTCTGCTTGTTTCTTCTTTCCCCCATTTCCTTTTTCTTGCAGGCTATTGTTCTGCTTCCTCTTCTCTCATTCTCTGGCCTTTACCCTTTACTGGTCCAACTAGAGAGTTGAAGGATTGGGCCTCTTCATGCTCCCCTCCCTAGCTGGTCTGGTTTGTTCTCTTTGCCTTTCTCTTAAGAGTTCACTCTACTACTTCTCCCTGTTGATTGTTATAGAGACAAATAGTAATGCTAGAAGAAGACAGAGGGAGTAATGATTAGGCTATCAGGCTAGACAAGCTATTGTTCAAGGTTGAGAAAATCCCAGACAAATGGATGGGAAGTATATGGTTGGGTGGTTGAGTGGGAGAGAGGCATGGGAGGAGGAAAGCTAAACTTACCTTCCAGCTTCACCTTGACTTCCCATCCCCCTGTCATCTCACACAGGGTTGACAAAAATGACTAGTACTAAGCCTTGGGAAGAAATAGCTCGATCTGAAGAACTCTCTATCCTGAGATCTCTGGTAAGCCAGGCACTGACTGAGAAGAGGAGCAGGCACAGATCATGTCATCTCATACTCCACTCAAAAATGAACTGAGATGGACATTGTCCCACATGAGGATGTATGGGAGGGTGCAAGGGGGCTAGAGCATGTCATCCTAGTAATCATTCATTGAATGTAAAGCTTGGTAAAGGAGATGCATGAGCCAGATCCTCATCTTGGTATAAACTAGCATTCCTGCATTGTTGTCAGTGGAGCTACTGTGATTCACATCAGCCGAGGACCTGCCCATAAAGTGTTGCAAAGTATAGCTATGTATCTGTCACCAAACAGCCATAACCTCAGCAAGATATTTCAAGGAAGATTCTTCGAGGATTATTGCAGCAGTTAAACCTAAGGTCAAACCACAAAGGAATCCACGTAGGCTTGTACTGAGTGAACAATGAGAGGAAAGCAGGATGAGACAGCAACTAGAGGTGATGGTGTTCATGACACTGTGGTAGTTGGTTA
Source organism: Podocnemis expansa (assembly GCA_007922195.1). Lineage (NCBI taxonomy): Eukaryota > Metazoa > Chordata > Testudines > Podocnemididae > Podocnemis > Podocnemis expansa. The sequence goes on along the minus strand of ML682004.1, from coordinate 14,562,470 downwards.
GATGCATAGTCATGGGACAGGTGCCTTGTGACAATAGCATAGACCTAAAGATCCCACTGGATATAACAGAACCAAAGAATTATGTAGAAATTAGACAACAGGAGAAACTGCCATTGCTTTGAAATAAAATGTAAATCCTATTTAAGAATGCATATGTTCACACACATCCAACAAATGTTTCTGAGGCAAAGCAACTTTAAGATTTCCAGATCCATAGTGAATAATTCAAAACAAAATTCAGTTCTGAATAATCTGTTTTCTCTGATGGCCCGTCCAAATCTGAAAATGAAGTTTACAGCCAGGCTGTTACACACGTTATGTTTTCTTTTGCCTGGTTCCCTTTAGACTGCAAAAAGATCAGTGAACCAGAGTCCATGCAACTGATAAACATGACCTGTCTTTTGTTAGGCAGCAGCATGTCATGTGCAGCTGAAAGAAAAGAATTATACAAGATAAACATATTTCCCTATGTCAAGTGATTCTTCAGGAGGCTAGACCATTGGCAAAAGCAAAATAAGTAGCTCCAATTGCAAGTCTATAGCAACATAGTCTGTATTCATCATCAGGAAAATTAGCATAGACAGCATCTGTAACACTGTCCTAAAAAAATATGTAATCAGACCCACAGAGATCAACAGGAAGGTATTGAGAGGAGGTGATTATGTATTTGCCCTAGCTACAAATTAACTCTTTGTTCAAGTTCCCTTCCCAGCCACCGAAACTTATAATTTTTCCACAAACACACGCCAACCATTGTCCATCAATTTATCAAGCTATTCATGCTCTCTTTTCTGTACAAGCAAATGTTTCAAATATTTCTGCACTTTACCTAATGGCTTTGAGAAACATGTCTGTCTGGCAGTTGAGAAGAACATCAATCCTTTTAACGTTCAGACATTTGCCTAAATTCGGCTTCTTTCTGAGAATTATAATGACTATTTTTTGTCAATCTCTCTCTGACTGCTACATTATAACAACACTGAACACTGACAACACAGTGTCGTCTAGGGCAGCATGGTGTTCAGATTGATAGAGCTCCAACAAAGAATCATAATTCCTTCAAGGGCTTCAGTTCAGTCCCTAGTGAAGCTGATTGGGAATCACAAGTACAGTTGCATTAGCACTGTATGCATAGGCAATGGCTGTTCTTGAGAGCAATTGCTTTCTAAAGGAGGTGAGAGAAAACAAGAGAGGAGGAGGATTTGAGAGGAGCCAGGAGACCTTTCAAGTATGGAATAACATCAGATATATGCTCAGCACTGATAGGATTTTGTATAGATGCCTTTCTGAGAGGGACTGAAGATTAGGCCATGAATTAAAGGGGAGTCTCTCCTCTTCTTTGTTTGATCAAGATGGCCTGAGTTTGCTGGAAATTACAACCCAAGCAGTGGAAGACTTGCTGAGTGGGCAAGTATTTTGTGAGAGGGTGAGAGAAAAGAATCTCACAGAAAACATTACAGGGTAGAAGACAGTGTCAGTGTTCCAAAGCATGTTCTGAAATTTTTGAGGTATTTTGAATAAAGTCATGTATTAGCCAAAGAAGGAAGCATTAGAATACTGAGGAGTCAAGAAACATGGAGTGGATTCTGGACTGAATCATGCTTTCTTTGCCAGAACGATGCCTAATTGTCAGAATACTATTCAGGGACTGGCAAGAGGAAGCATTCCAAAAGACTAGAACTAGTAAACTCTGCTACACAGTCAAAGCAACATGAGAGCTGGAGAGTAACAAGGTCCAGATAGATAGAAGAGGACTCTGAAAAATTCAGAAAATGTCAGCATGAAAATTAAGCATTTCTAATGCACCTGATTCTTCTAAGCAATGAGTGCTTCCTGCAAGAGAGCAGCAGTTTAGGGTCTGAATGTAAGTTATCTAAGTTGCAAAGGTGTTGGGTTACTAGGCATGACCACTTTTAAACTAGAAAATGTTGTGTACATTTGGGTAACTATGCTGTGTTTGAGATTAAAATCAGCACATAATGTCATCTCTTTTAAAGTTTAGGAGTGGGAGAAGATGAATATATGTTTCTGAGCCGGAGATCTCTGTTCATTTTAAACAGAATTGTTGTGGTAACCTAAGATCCAAACATATCGAGTGACGCGTGAAGAATTAACAGATCACAATTTTGAAGGCTCAGCCAGTTTCATGGATTCAAATCTTTTAAGACCAGGAGGGACCATTGTGATCATCTCATCTGACCTTCTGAATAACAAAGAGTTGGTACCCAACAACTTCCAGTCATCCTTATCTTGAACCAAAGCTAAAAGCAGAGATCCTCTAAATGCTATTGTTTTGTCACTGACTCACTGTGCCTATCATCCACTGGTCTATGTTACAATGTCCTTCCTACAATATGACTAGGCCTTTGCAGATTTAACTTCTTTACTTACATTGTTCACCTTGGCTTGCTTATTGCATTTTACATGTCTTGTTAACAAATTAACAAGGAGCTTCTGTATGGATTTTCTGCCACCTAGGAAAATACGGAGAGTAACTCCATCTTCGTTACGCATATTGTCTCTCTCATTTGGATTTAGATATCCACCTGTCTTAAACTGAAAGGTCAGCTCTTCCTTAACACAGGAGTGCAAGGTGACATGTCCTTATACCAGCATAGGATGCTATATTTATACAGTGAAGTCATTGCCTCTTTTACCTGGTAAACACATGAATATTCCATGGTCCTCATATTCCTTATGATGGTTTGATGGACTTAATCTAAGTCATGTCAATATGATAAAGTTATTTTATATAAATGAAGCTATTACCTTTTTCTGCAAATAACAGGAAGTCATGCCCGCCGCTGCTGAATTGTGAATCTTCTCCCTAAATAGATCTCTCTACCAGAAGGCATCTTAGATGAATGCTTCCCTAGCACCATTCCCCAAAACTTGAGGAGAAGTTCTCTAAGGCAGTGGTTCTCAACCTTTTGTGGGTCACAGCACACTTGGCAAGGTGTCTCGACCTACTGAACGCACCAGCCCACCCTTACCAGGCCAAATCCAGTGATCTCCCCAGCTCTCCATGCCACAGTAACCACTTTGTGGTGACACAGTAATGTGTTCTGACACAGCAGTTGAGAACCACCGCTCTAAGGAGACAGGCAGGCTCAGGTGGGTGTGGAGTGTGTGAAGGGGGGTATATGTCAACCCTCCTCCAGCCTCATGGAAATTTAAAAAAGAAACAAAGAAAAAGATAATAGAGCTCTAGGTAATGTGAATTAGGGCAAGGACCAAAAAAGACTGTTGGAATCCTACTGACGAAATGATTCATTTGCTGTTTGCATTTCATGAGGACAGGTGGCAGGGTAGAGAAGAAGAGAGTAAAAAAAAAAAAAAAAAAACAGACGGACATGAAGAGTCTGGAGTTTGTTTATAAAGAAAGTTGTTGTAGGCACCAAGGTTTGGGCAGAACAGTTGTTTCATTATCCAGGTTAAAAACAGTAGTACAGAAAGACTGACATTCTTAAGTAACAGCAGATGTGCAAAAAGGAAGAAGTCTCTGGGTTCCTGCAAGCAATATTCGTATCCGTAAGGAATTTCATGAAATACCCTCCTGTGCCAATCTTCCCCCCACAGACATTCTATTTGATGAACTACTCAACTACAGTAGTTTGCTGTAGTGATATAATGACAGTCAGGGACATGGATGCTTACATAAGGCAACAAGGTAGTTTTATCTGTTGAACACCAAAAAATTCTAGTGAGCTCAGCTGAATTTGCAGTTATTTTAGTTACAATGGTTTCATTTTACAAAGATTTTTATTGCCATTATGCACTTTACCAACTAATATCTCTGTCTCTTGTATAGAGGACACTAAATGGGACAGATTCTGTGGAGTTTACAGTGAAAGTCAGGGGGAGAGAGGCAAAAGTGGTTTCTACCATGGCCAATCAGATCCCAGCATAAGTCAAAGGAGCCAGAGGCATTGACCTAATGTATACAAATCTTCCAGGACTTTATATAGCCACCAGAGCAACCCAATATTTTTGTGCCACAATAAATTACACCTCTCTGCATCCAGGTATGACTCCTTTCTGCCCTCAACCTTCACCTTCAGTATGTGCCACAGAATGGAAGTTGAAAGGATGGACTCTGTAGGAACACTTACATCAGCTCTCTGCAGTTCCAGTCGCAGGAGAAGTCTCCCTCTGTTACTCCTGGTTCTTTACAGCCCCTGTATGTTCTCAAAGCTGTGGCTAAGTGCCCTGAAACAGAATTGGCCCAAAGCTCTGTATGTGCATATTTAATTTTGAGAAGCACGGATCAGTTAATACATTGCTTGCATCTCTAAATATTGTGACAACATTACAAAATATGGCCCCAATCTTGCAGCACCAACTTACTCAGAACAGTGTTCCCAACCAGTGTGCTATGGCACACCAGTGTGCCATCAGGTCTGTGCAGGCGTGCCAGAAAATTTTTTGAAAAACTACTCGAAGAGCTCTGGATTGGCTCATTGGCTCATGAATATCCATGAGTTCATTTGGAAGCTATATGGTGGTATGCCTCAACTTAATTAAAGGTAGCAGAGAAAATGTTGGGAACCACTGACACAGAACATTCAGAGGAACTCCTGCTTTCTTATCGGTTACTACTGTATTGCTCCTTTAACTTAAATAAAATTAGCATTATAAACAGATTATTGTTTCTTGGGCAACATGGAGTTCTCGTTTTTACTCTTCATGCAACACATGAAAAGGTGACAACAGAACTACAGTTATTTCATTACACTATATTACCAGTATATACAAAAGTAGAAAACAACCTTCAGCTTGAACACATCTTGCATTTAGGCCTGTCTAAACTAGGAGTGCTTTTTTACGCTAGATGTATCAGTATACTATACTGGTAAATCAGTCCTTGTGTGGACAGTGCTTATGTTGTCAAAACTGCACTTTTGATGGTACAGCATGCTCGTGGAGGCTCTTAGCAAAAGTGTTGTTTGCCCATAGACTGGAAACAGCTTGTTTACTTTGTAGAGGTAGGCTAGCAGTCTGTCCCTCCGGATCTGTTTGCATAAACCTTGTGAGCCACTCTTCTCTGTATCTATATATTTACAGCTAACATTCTATATTTTCCATGTCTTACATCTGGTGAACTGGGATTGTGCCCACAAAAGTTCATGTAATAAATAAATTTGTTAGTCTTTAAAAGTGCCATGGGACTCCTTATTTCTTTTGCCGAAATAGACTAACATGGCTACCCCTTTGGAACCTGCTGATAGACTGTTTCTGCCTATAGACTTGTGCCAACACAGCTGTATCAGTTGGGGATCCCATACCTTTACTCCTTTGAGCAACATAGCTACACTGGAAGAAGTTTATAGAGTATACATGGTTTGTACCTCTGGCATCAAATTGCAGAGTCCAATTGTTAGCTGTGTCTTGGTCATTATTTCTTACACAAAACCATGCATGTAATATCCTGCTGATAACCAAAATGGAATAGATTATGTAACCATTGATGATGATTCAGTAACCTAATATGGACTAAGCTACCATATGCCAGTAGGTAGAATAACAAAATAATGTCACATTTATTTGATGGTTTAAATAGGGGTATTTATTTAGTTACTTGTGGACTCTGTAAGGATCTCTGGATAGATTGATCCTTCCAGAGCTCTTTGCAGGACTGGAGCTAAAGTATGGGAATTTAGTGTGTTTTGGAAGGTGTAAATGCCATGGCAATGAATGTGTCATAAATACCAATAGGTGGATTGACAGGAATTAGAATTAGGGGTCCCAGTATTAAACCAGAACCCTATTGTGCTATGGACTGTGCAAACAAAATTAAAAGACTACCCCACCTCAAAAGATTATCCTATCTCTTGTGACTGTAGGTTTTATATGGGATAGGTGACTGTGTACTGTTTTTATAAAGTCTTGCACAGCAGGTCCCAGTTCTGGTTGGGCCTTTGGCTTCTACTATATATCTAGTTAGATTTAGATCTTCATCTAAATTTAGATCTAGTTCTAGGTATATGGGAGATCATGTAAACTTTAATACAATCTATCTAGTAGCACCATTAACATTTAAAAAGATTTTAAATGGCAGGAAATCATACTTACCAAAATTAAATATGCTCCTGGGATATTTGATTGTATGTTAATTTAATAAATACCAAACCATAATGTATAGATCTGGTGTGGCAATCAACCCAGAGGCCTACAATAACTACATTAGATGCATTTTTAGAACTTCTGTGTCATATGAGGACTTGACAAAAATTCTTGCATTAACACAGTTATTATGTACATAATGTGCTTGTACCAGCCACCCCCCGCCTGAGCATATCACAAATACATTATAAGATATTTATTCATAATCACCCAAAATGTGTTATATCATGATAATTGATTTATAACTTGCAGATTCTCCTGTTCAAAGTAGAGATAATCAAATCAAATCAAATCAAATCATAGTGTGGTCCTATGAACTGTACATGGGACTGAGGATAGACTTAGGTTCCCTGTCCCTCCAGTGGATCTTCTGTGTCACCTCATATGTGCCTCATTATACCTTTTACTCACCCTCATTTTTCCCTGCTGCTGACTCCAGCTAGTCAGTCTTCCTTTTTTACTTTAGAGGAGGGCCACTGATAGCTGTTTGCTCCCCCCCACTATGCATAATAATGCACCCTTTAAATTAAGAAAAAGGAACAAAGGGGTGTGTTTTGGGAGAAGCAGAGCTCAGCCTCTTATTCTGGGAATCTGTATCTCAAAACCATTTTGCTAGGGATTTTGCTCTATGCTAGGGATAAAAACCTATCTCTACTGAAGCAAAGTTCCCACTGACTTCAGTGGCATCTGATTTCACTGCAGAAGTCTAGAGGTTTTCAGGCTCCCATCTGTCAGTGGACCTTCAGTGCACTCTGGTGAATTCAAGGTTATAACACTTTACTCTGAAACTTTGCTGTGCTTTGCGACCTTATATCTGAGACATTATTAGAATAAACCTCACAATACACCTGCGAGGTGGGTAAGCATGAAGCCATTTTACTGATTATAAAGCTGAGGCACAAGGTGACATAATTACATGCCCCAGATTACACAGCACCTCCGTAGCAGAACTAGGAACAGAATCTATATTCTGAACTGGTCTGCTTTAACAGTTAGTTCAGATCTCTCAGGATACATCTACACAGCAAAACACAGGCAGGTCAGCTGGCTTAGGTCTGAGAGGTTCAGGTTGTGGGGCTCTAAAATTGCAGTGCAGATGTTTGGACTCATGCTGGAGCCTGGGCTCTGAGACTACTTGAGGTAAAAGATCCCTGAGCCCACGCTCCAGCCCAAATAATTAGTCCCTGACTGGATCAGCTGACACAGACCAGCAGCAGCTGTGCCTTTTATTCCAGTATAGACATACCCCATGTTCTTGCATCGAGAAAGTGAACTGGCAGGTCAGCAGATGATCCAGCTCTTCAGCAACCAACTGCCCAATAGGCTGGAATAAGCTTGCAATCGGCTTAGCACCTTAGCATAGCAGGAACAGCCTCTAGTTTTCATGAAGCCTATAGTTTTCATGCAGCCCTTATTTACAACACCAGGAGGTGGCTGATGCAAGTCCTAGTTCCCTTTCCTTGGCACCTGCATCCATGATAATATAACTATTGTGTCTACTTCATACCTTAAATCCCAGCAATATACTCTCCATTCAGCAGTTATAGTGTCTATATAGCATACTATAATAAAACAAACAGCCGTGCCCTGCACAAAATAATTCAAACCTCAAAATGAAATACTCAAATGAAGCTCTATAGTGAGTTAAGCTTTATTGCATAGCAGGATAACACCATGAAGACAGTACGCACAAAAACATTATTTTTTGATGGAAGCATAGTACTTAGATTTTAGGAAACAGTTGTGGTTGGTTTTACTTGTAGGCTACAATAACGTGTACCCAGCTGTCCCTTTTACACAGCTTTATGTATCACAGTATGTATTATTTATACTCAGAAAAGAGAGAGCAGCACAAAAGTCAGAACTCGGTTACATATTGTTTGTGAAGTGAGTTATCAGTGCTATTGTCTCAAAAAGTATTTTTGTTTTAGTGGGCTTCTCTGTCATCCAAGAGTAACAAAATCAGAGCTTCAGTTAATAGTGATGAGATATCTTTTCCCCCCAATTTTTTAGAATTTTGTACTGATTTAATGGGCTGCTACTTTTAAAGTGACTGTTTTAAAAGAGTTGCACATAGTTGGCTTTTTTACTACAAACGAACTGTCAGTGTGGAAGTATGGAATTATTGTACTTACATTAAAGAAAATTAAGGCAGAATGCCCATCTTCTTAACTTTATGTTCCTTTAATAGGCACTCATTCTTCATATTTTCCTTTCAAATATAAGAATGCTTGAAAGGCATAAAATAGGTTCATTTTAATAAGAGAAAATAAGAAGACTGCCATATAGAAAATGACTAAATTATGTTCAGTTTAGGGGTTTCACTTCTCTCTTTTGCCTCAGGCTTTTTGGGACATTAAGGCCATGTTATAAATCCTGGTCAGTGCTGTTTCTAAAGAACAGAAATGAGAGTTTATTAGTATCACAGTGGTTGCCTCAATAATGACAAAACAGTTGCTCATTACTGCTCATTAGATTCATATTAGATTCATTTGCAATAGCAATACATCTTCCATTCATACTCGATTGCAAAACAACAGATATGATTTGACACCTGCTGTAGTACAGAATTCATTACAAAATAATAATACTAATAGGAATTCAAAGGATGGACTAACGCTTGCCTCGCTGGTGGTTCTAAAATTTGCCATTTAATGTAGAATTTGCATAGGCTAAAAAAATACTATCATTTTTTTCAATCATATACCTTCTCATAAAATATACACATACATACACATACATGTATATGAGTATGAAAGGCAGATGAACAGATGAAAATTATTTGTACTACATGCAGAATACTGTGAATGCATATATGTCAGGTGATGGAATAATGTTTCATATTGGTGATATTTCCAATAAAAAAATAAAATTGTTATTAACGTAGAGATTCACAATGAAACACAAAAATTGGAAGGCCTGGTTTCTTTTGGCAATGAAAATTATTAGGGGGCTGGGGCACATGACTTAGGAGGAGAGACTGAAGGAACTAGGCTTATTTAGCCTGCAAAAGATAAGACTGAGGGTGAATTTGATAGCAACCTTCAACTACTTGAAGGGGTCCTCCACAGAAGAGGGAGCTCGGCTGCTCTCAGTAGTAACAGAGGACAGAACAAGGAGCAAGGGTTTCAAGTTGCAGCTGAGGTTGAGGTTGGATATTAGGAAAAACTTTCTCACTAGGAGATTGGTGAAGCTTTGGAATGGGTTACCTAGGAAGTTGGTGGAATCTCCATCTTTGGAGACATCTAAGGCTCAGTTAGACAATACCCTGGCTGGGATGATTTAGTGGGAGTGGTCCTGCTTTTAGCAGGGAGTTGGTGTGGATAACCTCATGAGGTCCCTTCTAACCTTATGATTCTATGATTCTGAAACATCCAGATAAGTAAACAAAGGCCAAATTTTACCCTTGGTTATCTCAAGCAATTTCCAAAGATAGAATCTGATCCCCAAAATGTATTTAAACTATTCTTCTTAAATGCTATTATTAATCTGTGTGATCATTTATATTGCCGCTATATTTTAATTAGATCAAAGATGACTTACTGATTGCGAAGCCATTAGGCTGAACTATCCCCTTTATGTGTAAAATATCCAAAGGAGAGTGGGAAATGTGATCCTAAACATCATGAGTTCTTGCCAACTTCACCCTTTCGGGAGGAGGGGATTTATGGCTACAGTGACATAGCTAGAGGCCTTGCCACCCTGCAGAGCTTGAGGAATTCAGGAGCAGGTTGCTTCCAATCCAAGTCCTAACTTTGCATATCCAGTAAACAGGATTTCTCAACCACAATGTCAAGACACATTATCATGTTGCTGCACAGCAGTAAGTGTGTCACAGAGAGCCAGAGAGATGCCTGGATTTGGTCTGGAGAGGGTGGGCCAGTGTGTCCTGTAGGGTCAGAACAGGCTGCCAAGTGTGTTGCCACCTGCAAACGGTTGAGAACCACTGAGACAGTGCAAACGAATCCTCTAACAGCATACATCGTCCTACCAAAAAGGTTTGTTCAGATCCTGTCCTGAAAGCATTTTCCTTTCTTGCACCAAAGGAGCAGAAAAAGGAGAGCAGCATTAATTTCCACCATCTTTGTTAATCCATTTCTCTATGTATACAAAGGAGCAGAGCACATAGAAGAGTTTTGTTTTTCCACTCAGCCCCTCACACACACACTTAAACCCATAAACCCTTCAAATGTTCACTCTTCATATGAAGAGGCTTCTCTGGGTTCCAAAATGTTGAGGCATCCTGAAAAATTAAAGTAGCCCCATTTTTCCACTTTTAGAAAGAAGAATTTTCCTTTCCTCCTCTTTTTAAGTCAATATCTTATGTGTGAGTTCCCAGTGGTTGATCTGCAGAAGGGCAATACAGGATATGGTTTTTTCATTGTTGTTAGAATAAACACTTGTTTGGGGACCCCTTAGATATTGTCCTCTATGTTTTTCAGTTTTAGGAGCCTTTTCTATCCTTTGAGGCACTGAGCAGTGGAGGGGACCCATTATTTAGATTCACTCCATTTTATAAGCTAACTTAGCTTGCCACAGCAGAATTGGATAAAAGCATCCAAGGCTACCTAAATTGTTTTAGATGTGAAATCGATTGTCAAGTCTGTGATTAAATACTTATGCAATTTAGAAGACTGCATTGCTGAATTCCCATTGGAAGATTACCAGAAATGTAATTCTTGGATTCCATAATAAAGATAGACTCTAAATAAAACAGTGACTCAGATAAAGACACAAATTGGGCCAGATCCTCTGCAGGCATAATATGACATTGCTCTATTGACTTTAATGAATCTACAACCCTTTGCTGACGCTCTGATGCACTTTTCTCATGTTAAAATAATATGTATTGCAAAACAACACCTGCTTCTCAGCCTTTATAGAGAGGTCTCACAGATTCTGGTCTTTGAATTTTTCCATTACTGACCTACATTATAGATGTGGAGCATCCTTCATTCTTAAATGTTTGGTAAGAAGGGTGCAGTTCCAGTTAGCTCAGTGTTTTCAAACCTGGATGCCTTGGTAAGCATCCAAAACCATATTCAGGCACCTGCACAAAAGTGGTCCACTTTGCAGAGGTGTTGAGTACTCACTAAAATCCACAAGAGATGCACCTACAAAGTTGCAGAGTGTCAGACATCTTGAGGCCCCACAGACTGGCTGAGTCATGCATCCAGTGGGCTGCTGGATTTGGCTGGCAGGTGCTGCATCTAAGTACTGAGGGATATTAAAGACTTCTCTGCTGGCAACTAGGTGGCCTCCTGTCTCAATGCTCCCCTGCTGGATCTGAGTCAAGATAACCAGGAAGGAGTCGACAGCATGGTGGGGACAGAAAGTCAGGGATGTCTGGTACTGACCACAGGCTCTTTCGGCTACCCCCCCCCCCAGCAACCCTTAGACAGCCTCTCCCAGTTTCTCCATAAACAGACACCTCCTAGAGAGTGCCTTTCATAGGCCCTTACCAGCATCCATCCAATCCACAGCGCAGGACCCACTCCAATACAAGCAAAGTTCTTCCCATCTAATTCCTCCAGCCACAGCCGCAAAGGCTGGTACAGCTCCATACCCTACCTCCTCCCACAGGTGGGATTGGAGTGTATTAACCATAAACTGAAGAGTATGGCTATGTGCTACCTATTTGAAAAAATATGCAGATTAACTCACTAAATAATTTGCGTTAAATGTCACACATGGACTTGCTCAAAACATGCTGGCTATTTGGAAATTCTGTGGCAAACTTAGCTAACCCTGTATGTTGTTGACAAATGCCACTTTTTTAACAGTGATCATGTGTGCATTATGAGACATTTGCCTGAGAAGTGGTAAAAAGATGAGGTAATTTTTTCTTCAGTTAAATGAGTTTACTCTGTGACTTTCTTGCTGCTTGCAGGTTTCCTGTCAGTGGGAGTCCTTCTGCCATAACAGTGCCACCTATTGAATGACCCTCCCATAAGCACTTTAATTAATTGTACTCCTAGGAGGGTGGCTGCTTTCTTCTTTCTTCACTCTTGCCTCCTGCCACAATCAACTAACAATGTAGTTTGTTTTCTTTTTTAAAAAGTATTATAAGTAAAATTACATTTCTAAAAGACAAACAAGGAAATAAGCATTCATTCTTTTTTAGAGTGGGCACTTTATTATCGCCAGACCTCTAGTTACTGTACAGTATTATTTAAATACTACCTCAAAATTGTGGCTCCTGTGTTCCTTCTTATTATAGGGGAGTAACACTCAGCTACTGCTGGGGAAACATTTAACAATAGACCTATCTCAGTTTAATCAGTCATTGGGACTACAGCTCTAAAACTTGTTTTCTGAGATTCACTTTATAAGAAAAATCATACGATGTCCTAGAAGAGAATGGTGCAACATTCAATTGAGTAAATTGGTGTTTCTGTAATAAATTATTAAGGATACTATTAATAATGAATTATTAAAGAAAGCAAACTAGCAGCTACTGTTCCTTTAAAAACATAACACTGTTCATTATTCTTCATTATGTAACTATGACTCCCCTTCTGCTATTGACTCCATGTGGGTGAACTGCTCTGCACAATCTGTTGTAGGATTAGGGCCTAAATTATCAACATGTGCATTGCATTCATGTGCACTCTGGAAACCAGGACAACGCACATTTTATTGGACATAATATGCAGGCTATTTACCATTTTATGGAGAATTTTTACATGTTCACCTATACGAAAGTGGTCTGAACTTTCATTAACATTCAGGAGCTTCCTAATTTCTCCTGGGAGAAGAGGGAATGGAGCTCACCCTCCTTCCTTCTTGATGGGATCTGAGAAATAACAATGTATGGTCAGGGCCACTTTCTATTAATATGCTATTAATATAATGACCCTTGCACAACATTTAATGATCATGAAGATCGATATTTATTCTGAGGTCAGGGGAAAAAATCAATCTTGCAGTAAAATGAGTCATATTTAATATATCCCATCATAATAATTAAGTTTATGTATAAAAAGTAGCATTGGCATGTGAACAATGGATTCTATGAAAGATGAGTTATGTCTCTCAAAACAGACGGATAGCATGAGAAATGAAAAAACCTTAGTAAGTGTACATACCTTTATTTCTGAGCACTTTGATAAATTCATCCTTATGACCTTAAAACTTCATTAGCAATATTACTAACATGACAATTAGAAGCCATTCTTTCTTGTAAAAGGCCCAGAACAGCAGTGTGCTATTACTGCTCCTCTTGCTGTTCCTTCATTTCTATTCTTGGCTGCCCTTTGAAATCATTCTGATAAATATTGTTTGGGCATCATGGATCCTTAGGAATATGCCACTTGCTTTCCAAAAATGTATATTTTCTTTAGTTTCACTTCTAGCTTATAACATGCAAGGGAGTGAACAACATATTTTGTAACTCAGTGGTTCCCACTCTGTGGCCTAAGGGCTTTCAAAGTGGCCCATGGCTCCGCTCCTGCTAACTGCAGAAGGGAGCTGCTGCCGAAGGACCCAAATGAAGCATGTTTCTGCGAGATTAAAAGACCAGAGGAGGCTACTTGCTGCAGTCAAGGGGATGAGAGATCAGTGCTCCACTGCCCTTAACTGTATCAGGGAGCATAGCAATGTGCTCCATCTTGGTCCAAATGTGCTGGGATCCCTGGAGGAGCCAGAGGGTAGGGAGCACTGCTCTTCCATCCCCCTGCCTGCAGAAGGGAGTCACTGGCTAGCCATGCTAGAACTAGGTATTTTGGCACCCAGAGCAAGCAGCGCACAGAACTCAGATCCAGCGGTGAATGGAGCCGCTTGATACGCAGCTGGGACAAAGCCCCAGTTGCCCTGCCCTAGTTACGGCCTTACTGGCTAGGGACCCAGGTGGAGCACACAGGGTTACAGGACACGTATGCTTTCCCTGGTGTAGCCAGGAGGAAGGGAGATCAGTCAGGAGGCAGTCTCATCAAACTCCTTCTATTGGGTAATGGTGGTAGTGGGGCGTGGGGCAGGTGCTGATGGCAGGAGCTGCTGGCCCTTGTGGGGTATAAAAATTATATCTGTGGTTTTCAAGTCAAAAATCTTGGGAACTACTTTTTTAACTATATGGGAAACTAATTCTAATTTATCAAACATTCCATTATATCTGTTAAACTGTTGCAAACTGATCAGGCCATAGATGACCAGGACAGAGGGGTGAATTTCCAGTTTGGCTCTTTTTCATAGGTTCTCCAGGATAATCAAAGAATACCTATGATTCCTTTCCTTTTTTTCTTCTTCTTCTTTTTTTAAAGTTTTCATTGACTGAAGTCTTGACCTTGGTATGTTAATCCCCTATTCCAACTTATTCAGGATACAGAACTAATTTTGCACATGTTGCCATTTCTCCATTTTTACTTATTATATTATACTTCATCTCTAGCATTGTTAGCAAACTGACACTCTTGCAGGGAAATTGGGAAGTACACGTGTCTTAGAGATTACCTTTAAAATGGTTCCCAAGGTTAGCTAACTAGCACTACACCCTTTTTGACAGGGCTCCTTTGCTATTCTGGCAAATGGCTGTCCAATAGTCATTCATTCATTCATTCAGGCTTCTCAGACCTAATGTAAAGCGCATATGCTGCTGTTGCCAACTCTTGCATTTTAATAAAGCTTTTAAACCAATTTGTTTGCAGTTATCGGTAGTAAGATGAAAGCTCTGAGATCTCCAATTTTTATATTTTGTTTAAGGAGAGGCCTGCTTTCTTGTCTGTCTTTTAGCAATCTCAGCTGCCTTCTGCTTTGTTTAACACATAAAAGCCTTTAATCCTTTGAACTCATTGTGAGTTGCAAAATGCTAAAATTGTCTACTCAAAAATCCTTAATCAGTCAGAAAGTTGGTAAATTATATCTTCATGCCATCCATATTGAGCATCCATTACTCCTGGACATAGCACATTAAGTGACTCATTAGCTATTTCAGACCATATGGACTTGGGTTTGGGTGGGTCACTTTGATAATATCCTGAGGTGAACTTCCTAATTATTGTAATTATGTGATCTCAATCATGGGGCCAGTCACACAGAGAAATGTCACAACCTTTAAAATGGGTATAAATGCACCCAGACAATGACTGAGCTGAGCAACATTCCCCCTGGATGTTGTAGGTCCCTTGATACCCCAAAAAGTAATTACCTGAAAAGTTCCACAGCAGTGCAAGGAATGTTATAGCTATGCATGAACGTGAACAAATTTCTTAGTGGCAACTTGATGCTGATGTTCTTTATACAGAACTGTGTCTAGTGTAAATCTAGCCATGATATTTTAAACAATGAGGAGCAGTGGAGTGAAGGGGGAAGAAGGCGGAATTAAAAGAGGAAGTGCTAAAATGTCAGTGTTAAATGCCACAAAGGTGTCACAATGCAACAGTCTGAGATGTTATACATTGTTCAGCAAATTTAAGGGGCTTTGTGTGTTAAATGGCAAGATCTCAGATAATTGACTGAAATCTTTTATTCTCAGCTTAGGTTAAAGCACATCTCTTAAGAAGGAAAATACTGAAATAAACAGAAAAATGATCTAAGGTGTAATGAACCATACTTTAAAACAAAGTGAGAATCAAATATAGATGCAGGGCAGGGTTGTTACATTCATATGTAGCACTTGTGCCCTGACAAAGTCAAGGAACATGATGAATGTAAACACAAATGTATCTGTCACTCATGAGTAGCTACACCATGAACAGATGTTTCAGAGGATACCACTGCCTCTGAGCTAAAGCATCAGGAATAAACATTCAAAAGTGGCTTAAGCACTAACAGCTGGATTTTAAAGGTATGTAAATATCTAAAGATGTAGATAGGTGTTTAGTGGGATTTTAGAAGTGCCTAGGCACCTAATTCCCATGAAATTTTGCAAGTCAGTGGGACTAAGCTCATAAGTTACTCAGGAATTTTTGAAAAGTTTACCTGGGTCCTTTAGTTCCATTAGTCAAGGTTCATTTCCTTTAGGTCCAACCGTTCCGTCCAAGGCTTTTCTTTTGCAAGTAATCCAGTCAAGGGTATTGTTCCACAAATATTAATAAACATTAATTCAGTGGTGTTGCTGGTGCCTGGCACACAGGGAGCAAGCCCCAAGTCCCAGGGCCAATGCCCTGAGTCTGGTTGGGGACCTGGGGCCTGGTCGCCACCTGCAGGACCCCAATCAGAGACCTGGCCGGATTGGGCCCAGGAGCGGGAGGGAAGGATTGAGGCCAGAGGCAGGGCCAGCACGGCAGAGGGTGGAGCACAGGACCCTTTTTTCAGGGCAGCGATGCCTCTGCATTAATTACTGAATGCTCTGTGAAATGGATATTAGCAGTCTCATTTTACAGACGGAAAATGAGGCACAGAAAAATTGAATGCTTTGTCCAAGGTCAGACAGGAAGTCTGTGACAGAATAAAGAAGGTTTTGACTCACAGTCCTGTGCTTTTTACAAGATGCTGAGGGGAGTCTTCTTCTGCAGCATGTGGCATGGGTCACTTGCGGGTATAAACTAGTGTAAACAGTGGATTCTGTAACTTCAAGTTTTTAAATCATGATTTGAGGACTGCCGTAACTCAACCAGAGGTTATAGATCTGTTTCAGAACAGGGTGGGTGAAGTTCTGTGGCCTGCAGTGAATAGGAGGTCAGACAATAAGTGGCTTTCAACCCTTCCTGACTACTATACCTCTTTCAGGACTCTGATTTGTCTTGTGTACCCTCAAATTTCACTTCACTTAAAACCTACTTAATTACAAAATCAGACATAAACATGCAAGTGTCATAGCACACTATTACTGAAAAATCACTTTTGTTCTCATTTTTGCCACCAACTCTCCTAATTTGCTATGTGCCTGCATGTGTGATGTGAAGTGTACCATGTGACAAGCCATTGTGATATCAGAGGTGACTCAACTAATTGCTCCCAAGGAGCTATTGGTTGAGCAACCTCTGACATCACGATGGCCTAGGAGTCCTGGAATGGCACAGATATATACCTTATTGTAGCTGCATACCTCATTGTAATTCATAAAGGCAAAATGGCTGAGGATTTAAAAACTGGACAGTAACAGCCGTGAAACCCAGGGATGGTTCACTCTGGTGACACAGCTGCCCCTCTGGAACTTGTCAAAATTAAAAGCTCTCAGCTATGCTTTCAGGTGTTTCCAGTATTTCACGCTGACTCTTCAGACAATTGTATGTGCCACTCACTCGAGGAAGAAACCATGGAAATCAGAATGTTTACATGAAGGATATGAACTACCAAGGAAAAATTTTAGCTGACCCTAGAACTTTTGCAAAGAATGTTGTAATTAATGAGCTATTAATCAATTAAAATAAATATTTCATAAATTCCCTTTTTATTTTCCCCCATAATTTTTGATGGGTTACAGCTAGTATAAATATAAAATAATTCAATTGGAATATAAATATTGCACTTACACTAAAACAGAGTATATAGAGCAGTATAAACTAGTCATAGTATAAAATTTTAGTTTGTACTGACTTTGCTGGTGATTTTTACGTAGCTTGTTGTAAACCTAGGAAAAGATCTGAATGAACTGATGTACCCCCTGGAAGAGCACTGCATACCCCAAAAGGCACACATACCCCTTGTGTGAGAACCACTGAACTAGATGATCGTGATTGTCCCTTCTGGCCTTAAAGCCGATGAGTCTAAGACCATCATTTCTTTTCCCTGCTTAGATGAGAGTGATCATCTTAGCACTGGCCCTACAAAGGAGCTGGTGAGAACATCTACCCTTGCCTCAGAGCAGGGAGGTTTAAAGAGGGCAAAGTAGTGTTTGTATGTGTGTGTGGGGGGGGGAGATTGTTAAATGGCACCCATATTTGGGGATCTGAATATACAAGGACTACCAAGATCAAATATCCCAATGTTGGTTTGTTGGATGATCCCTGACATGTAATGCTGAATAGCTATTGTCTGGGCTGAACACTGCTGTCTGGCAATGCCACACAGACAGAAAATGCCACAAGAGACAAATTAAAACACAAAATAAAGCCTTTTCTCAGGAATTTTAAGCAGTAGAAAAGTTCTGACAATGACATCATCAATACTTCTATGCCCATGGTCTAATGATACTTCCTCATTTAAGTCCCAATTTTGATACCTTTTCTCAGAGAATCATATAGGGCTCAAAAGGACCTCAAAAGGTCATCTAGTCCATGCCCCTGTGCCAAAGTACTATAAAGTAACCCCCCCATGATGTCTATTACCACATGTTCAGCAGTAATTAACTCTGTGAATAGTTTCATTGGAATCAATTGCAGAAATACACCTAGCCCAGGACCCATCTCACTGCGCCTCTTGGAAATTAATGGGACCTACCTGCAGAGTAACAATACTGCAAAACTGCGTCTTTGATAGGACGCCCTGAGTCTTAAACATTTACCCCGAAGTGGAGCACTCTAGGAAAGTAAAAGAAAAAGCACCAGATGATGTTTCCTGCCTCTACATGGGTAGAGCATCAGAGGGCGATGCCTCTAAATAGTACATATTTACAAAAACTGTAGGTAATAATCAAGAACAACCAGACAATAGATGATGATATATACACTAAACAGACAAACAAACAAGCAGTCCTGTGGCACTTAAAGACTAACAAATTTATTTATTGCATGAGTTTTCATGAAAATCCTACTTCACTGGATGCTTTGACATGACAAAGTGGGATTTTTCTCCCATGAAAGCTCATGCAATAAATTTGTTAGTCTTTAAGTGCCACAGGCAGTGCCAAAACTACAGATTTGGCACCAGAGGCAAGCACCACAAAAAAGCACCGTCCCCCAACCCGGGGCCAGAAGGTAGCAGGAAGCCGGATCCCTCCCGGGCCAAGCACCTTTCCTGGCCGGGCGCTCGTTCTCCAGCCGGGTGTCTTCCCTGGCCGGGCACCTGTTCCCCTGCTGGTTCTCCATCCCCAACTGGCCAACTGCCTTCCCCACACCCCAACTGGCTCCTTGGTTGACCCCCAGCTGGACACCTTCCCTGCCCACCTTCTGGACCCCCAAGTCACCCCAACCCTTCCCTAGCCCACCCACTGGTCCCCCAACCCTTCCCCCTTACCTGGCTGGCTGGAGCTGCCCTGTCCACAGGATCTTCCCACCCTAAGCATGCATCTGAGCATGCCCAGGGGGAGAGCAGGAGTCTTTAAACTTCCAGCCTGACCGCAACTCCCTGGATCTGGAGGAATGCGAATAGTGTAGTGGCTAGCACCTCTGCTTAACATGCAGACGGTCCTGGGTTCAATTCCCAGGGGGTTGGACTTGATGATCTCATGAGGTCCCTTCCACCCCTATGATTTGATTTGAATGTGTTTTCCCGGCTGGGTAGGTGCTGTGGCTGCCAACTGGTTTGGCACCTGCTAAAATTCAGTGCTCAGAGCTTTGCCCTGGTCACCCCACCCTAGTTATGGCCCTGACCACAGGACTCCTTGTTTGTTTTACTGAACTAGACTAACGTGGCTGCCACTTTGGAACTAAATAGACAACAGCCTACCCTTCTCCTCCCCATCATTACCCCCTACTCTTGCCACATACATTCAGTTAGAGCTTCAGTAACTCACTCCAGCGGGATGTTAAATGTATACGCAATTAAAGGAAAAGGAAGTCACATCACAACAGATAGGACTGTTGGTACATTGGATAACTGACAGTTCTTGCATAGGGACCCTCCAGTACAGATGCTGCTATAAAATGAATCCTATGATGGATGGCAGCTCCTCTCTCTCCAACTAAATAAAACATGAAAAGCAAATATTTGTGATAGAATCATAGAGTTAGAAGGGATCACAACTGTTATCTAGTCTATCACCTTGCCAAGACATACAATTTGTTGTGCCTAAACTGTCCAAGACAGTTATCCAGACTCTTTTTGAAAACTTACAGTGAAGAAATTTCCATGACTTCCCTAGGCAGTCAGTTCTATTATCATATTGTTTCTACAGTTAAGGTTTTCCTGAGATTTAATCTAAATCTGCTGTGCTGTAGTTTGACCCCATTGCCTCTTGTCCTGCCCTCTGTGGAAGACAGCACAATTGTTCTCTATGTTTTTATGGCGGCCTTTGAGGTATTTGAAAATCACTATCATGTCCCCTCTTAAACTCCTCTTTGCCAAGCTAAACATACGCAGCTCTTTCAACCTTTGCCCATATGGTTTGTATTTCATCTTAGGCCATCCTTCTCACTTGCCTCCAGATCCTTTTCTGTTTCTCTACATCCTTCCTATGCAGTGATGACTAAAATTGGACACAATACTCCAGCTGAGGCCTAACCACAACAGTACTATCACCTCCCATGACTTGCATGGTAGGCCTCTGTTAATGCACCTTCATATACTTTATTTTGCAACGTCGCATTGCTGTGATGATACTGGTAATCAAAAGGTGAGCTATCTCCAGTCCAGTGCAGCAGGTAAAGAACTTTCTCTTTGCCTCCTCCTCCCACATAATAGAGCAAAGAAACATTTACTCAGCTTTATATTAGCTTCCCATTTGAGCAGGGCTACAACTAGATAAAATCTTTGTTTTTATTTTTTCAGTTCTCTGTTTATAAACATATGTATGTGCTCATTTGTATTTATTCCCTCCTTTTTAGCACATGCTTTTATTAAAATCCCCTATTTTTTGAAGGTGCACCATGGCATGCAGTTCCTTATGATGCTGATATCATGGCACAGGATGGCAATAACCATTCATCCCCATGTGCATCTGAAATGAACATAGTAATGTTAACTTCTTTCAAGAGTCGCCTGATATGTTCAGAAACATGACCCTTCTGGTGAGACCTTGTATGACTTGAAGTGCTGTGAATGTGGGTACATATGGTATTAAAAAACCCAAATCTGCAAATGCACAATCTTACTGGAGCGAACGGGATATTCTAGCACTATGAAAAGATAAACATGTAAAAACTTGCTTAAAACTGTTCTCTATTTAAAACCAACTTTAGCCATATTTCTTATTTTAAATCAAACTCAGCCCTGTTCCCTATTTCAAAAGAAAAACCCAGTACATTTTCCACTGCAATCTCTCCTCTCTGTCTTGGAAGTACAGTGAAAGGAGTCATATCCATAAATCAAGTTTCTTTTAACTACTTTAAAAAATTACATACCAAGCTTTTCTTTTGAAACCAATGAAAAACATAAACCTCACCTACACATGCAGCCATTCAAGTTACTACTTGGTAAAATGAGTCACTCAAAGACTAAGCAGCCTGACTTGATCTACAAAAATAGGTTCAGGTTGCATGTCCCAGCGGTGGTTTTTTTGGGTGGGATGATGAATCAGATCTTTGTGTCTTTACTTTCAGTTTCACTTTTGCTGGTGGTTTCCAATGACTGTTCCAAATACAAGGAAGGATTCCTGTGGCACTTAAAGACTAACAAATGTATTTATCGCATGAGCTTTTGTGAGAAGTGTCTGATGAAGTGGGATTTTTCTCCCACAAAAGCTCATGTGACAAATAAGTTTGTTAGTCTTTAAGTGCCACAGGACTCTTTGTTGCTTATTTTTCTAAACTAAATTAACACAGCTATCCTTTTGGAAATTCACAAATTTCAAAAATATCTCTTTCCATTATTCCACTATTTTGCAGAGCTCTGTGAACCTCTTCATTTTGTGACATTATCCTTGTTCATGAGTCAAAAAGCTAAAGAGAGTCAGATATTTTAGAGTCCACAATTTTTCATTAACTGTTCACTGGCTATTCACTATAGCTAATTCACTGGTTTCATAACACTCATAAAATTATCATTAATTTCATGAAAATGAAAGGAAATCATCCCCCCCCCCCCATTTCTCATTTTATCAGAGAGAAAAATCAGCCACACAGCCACAAGTTTTGTTTCTTGGGAAAACATATTTCTCTGTATACAGATTTAACAAGAATTTTTTCATGTAGTTTTTGTTAGTTTTCATTGTTAGTTTTGGTTTCTATAAGAATCCTTCTCCTGCTCCATTTGAAAAATACTTTTAGCATATACCACACTTTACATCTCCTTACAGAGTCATCACTGAAGTAAGAATACTTTATAATGAGCTTTAATAGTCATTTTTACCAACTGTTATAGTTCTAAAAAGTGTATATATCTGTCAGAAGCACCCCTCAGTGCTTCTCTCTGTTGTCCTGCCTTCCCTTCCCACCCAGGGTTTCTGTGGGCAGGGAACATGTGATCCCAAAAGCATCAGGTACTTTCCTTCATTCTTTTAAACTAGTTTAATACTTTAGCATGCTTCTGTGCAGCATTTAAGCAAAACGTTTCTTCCTTCAATAAACAGCATGGGACTGATCTTGCTCTCCCATCAAGCTGCATTTGGCATAGGGATGAAGTAAAGGGCTGGAGGTGAAGAGAAATTTAAGCTATCTATGTCCTCCACACATTCCTAGCTCTCCAGCAGCCCATGAAGTCAAATGTGTTTGCATCAGACTAAGCCTACCATCATCAACCCTTCAGTTTCTGTCCTTTGCTCTCTATTCAAGTGATCCAAGAACCACAATATTCCATGTGGCAGATGGAGAAGAAAAGACCACTGAGAAGCCATTGCACTGACAGTGTATAGCTTAATCTCATGTTATTCCTCTGTCTACTGACAGATTACTTTTGTCACTGAAGATGTTCCAGAATTTGGTTGGGTTGTGAGCTTTTAGAACCACATTAGAAAGAGCCTTTTATTACTCCATGGCAGGGAGAATTCCCAGAGTGCTTGGAGAAAGTGGAGATTGATTCGCATTTGTTGCTAAGTGATAGTGTTTTCTATACCAAATGGTTCCTGCTCTTTCCTCGGCCGTGGCACACCTTGATACCTTTTACTTATTCTGAGGCACAGCACTATATTGTTTCCAAATGTACTGATCAATATTCATGAGCCAATCCAGAAGTCTGAGTAGTTTTTCAAAAAATTCCATGGCACTCCTGCTCGGGCCTGAGGGCACACTTGTGTGCCACGGCACACTGGTTGGGAAGCACTCTTCTGTACCCATGATTAATCCAGAGATCAGATGCAAAAATGTGATTGATAGCATTGGTTGGAATGGGTATTACCTGTGTGAGTCATAGGTGAACTGAAGCCAGAGGGTGAGAGTTTGGGAGTTTCTGGCTTTTATTAATGTGATTGCTGATTTCTCCCAGGATGTTAAAGCTGGGCCCTCACTGGGATCATTGACACAGTCTCACTCAGTTTCCATTAAGAGTACGTTGACCTCTGGGGCTGTGTATACCAGCAGGAAGTTTCATGTACTAGAGAAAGGAATTTGAAGGATTTTTAACCCTGTCGTTCCTGTCTTTGTTGTTGTTGAGTGTCAACATCTTGTGAGAGAAGGTAATGCTATTAAACCCATTTAACAGATGGGAAACTGAAGAATGTAAAGACTAAGTAATGTTCCCAACATTAAAGAAGTAAGAAACGAGACTGACAGAGCTAGACGCTCATACGATAAATAAATCTGTTAGTTTTTAAGTGTTAACCAAATTACTGAGCACCCCCTACGCCAGTGGTTTTCAAACTTTTTTCTTTGGGACCAAGTCAAAATTAAATCATTTATGCCCACGACCCAGCAATTACATCTTTGAGCAACACAGTCCAGTCTTCTGGCAGTGGCAGCATGGGGTGCTATGACCTTATGCTTGAAGTTCTGTAACCCAGTGCTGAGTCCCGACCCTAAGTTTGAAAACCACTGCCCTACACCCCCTTTAAACCTCCCCCTATTGCCCCCCCACCCCAATTTCAAGTCCTCAGAAGCAGGAGTGTCGCTGCCGCAGGGAAGGACCCGGGGCACAGGCATGGGCCCAGCCCCCAGCCCCACACCCCGTGGCCCTAATTCTTTGCCAGGGCCCAATCTGGCCTTGGGCTCCTGCTGCCACCTGCCTGGCCCTGGATACCAGGCTGGGGCTGAGGCCACGGACAGGGCTGGGAGAGGCGGGCACTGCCACAGGTGGCCTGGCCTGAATTCCTGGCTGGGGACCAGGCTGGGAGCAGCAAGCACCACCGCCGGTGGCTGGGCCCTGGATCGCCAGCCTGGGACAGGGATGGGAGAGGCAGGGGCTGCCCTGGACATTCAGAGCACTG
Source organism: Podocnemis expansa (assembly GCA_007922195.1). Classification (NCBI taxonomy): domain Eukaryota; kingdom Metazoa; phylum Chordata; order Testudines; family Podocnemididae; genus Podocnemis; species Podocnemis expansa. The sequence continues at coordinate 14,538,295 of ML682004.1, read as the reverse complement.
GCGCTGGGAATCAGGGCACATGCCCCATGTGCCAGGCGCCAGCGATGCCCCTGCTGGGAAGACCACTGGTGGTGCTGGAAGCTGGACCCACTGATGCAAATCAATGTCCCAAAGATGCAAGTGCCTCACTGGAGCGACTTGCTTGGTTTTGGACCTAGCAGGTTCACCCAGGGGGTTCGTTTTGTGAGGTTAAGGCCTCGTACACACTAGAGCAGTAGTTTTCAAACTTAGGGTCGGGACCCAGTACTGGTGCTGCCACCAAAAAACTGGAATGCATTGCTCAAAGATATAATTGTTGGATTGTGGGCTTAAATGATTTTTTTTTCAACTGGGTCCCAAGGAAGAAAGTTTGACGACCACTGCGCTAGTCTCTGTAGTAACTTTGCTAACTCTTGCCCTTCTCCATCCTGGCATGTGTATGTATACCGCTCAACAATGTTCTCTGTAAGCTGCTCAGCTGTGCAGCCCCTGCTGCTGTCCAGCACAGGAAATGCTGCCAGCCACATACGGCTGGCAGCCAGAGTACCTACCTGGCTGGAAGACTGTCTTCCAGCCGGCTGAGAGCTCCTTCGGCACTGGGAGTTTTTCAAACTCCCCCCAAGAGAAGCTCTGATGGAGCATGCTCAGAAGTTCTCAGCCCTATTGCCCTACACTCCCTTTAAACCTCCCCCTATAGCCCCTCTACCCCAATTTCAAGTCCTCAGAAGCAGGGCCAGGTAAGGCTGCAGAGGGTTGGGAATTGGGCTGGCTGGGGGACTTAGCAAGGGAAAAGGTTAGGGTGAGGGGAGGGGGATTGGGCTGGCTGTGGGGGCTGAGCAGGGGGGGGGCAGGATCAGGCCAGGTGGGGAGATGACCAGGAGAGTAGTTTCGGGCCTGCGGGGGGTAGGATCCGGCCCACAGGGCAGTCTGTGCAGTGAGCAACGTAAGTTGCTTATCTGCCTCAGGGCCTTAGAGGGAACATTGCCATTCAACTGTTGTTTCCACTTCATGCATCTGACAAAGTGGGTTGTAGCCCCACAAAAGTAAGTGCCTGAAGAAATGTTAGTTTTTGAGATGCTAGAGGATTATCATTGTTTTTAGAGAATTATCACAGACTAAGCTAGCTTCTTGTGGCAAAACAAGCTGTGGGGGAAAAATCTAACTCTGGCCCTCAAGTTCAGAAAGAGGCACACCAGAGCCTCCCCAATGAAGCAGACCCGTTCCCAGCCGAGACTCCAATGGGCAGAGAACGAGGTGTGGTTCAGAGTTTATTATTCAGCTGAATAACAAAAGGAACTGCATCAGAGGGCAGCAAAGAAGTGCTAGCCCCTCTGAGCAGGCCCCCCCAACAACTCGAGTGCAAGAGAGAGCCCCGAGGGGCAGCATCACAACACTTTTTTATCCAGTACAGTATGATAATGCTATGATAATGCTTACATGATTGACAATGTTTTAGAGACCCTTATATGGTTACATTAACATTATTAAATACATATTAATGATTAAAGAATGCATATGATTATCCCCGCCTCTGTTTACTGTTGACATCATTTGCATTATCCTGGGCAGCCGCAGTACCTGCAAACTCATTAATTTCTGCCTAGAGATGCTGACCTTACATTCTTGTGAGGCTGTGGTGCCAAGAAGGGTGAGCAGGAGATAGGAGGCAATACTCCCTTTTCAGTTAGAACAAAGACGGACAGTTTAGCTTACATTCCTTGTCCAGATGGTCAGGAGAAAAAGCATGAGAAAGGGGAGATAACACACTTTAACTATCAACTCTAGGCCACTTGTTAAAGAAACTTAGATACATGACTTGCCAGAGAAACGACCCCACTACCATAGCAACCCACAGCTCCAACGAGGCCTACACTTCAGCACCTTTCTCACTGTCCTACAGAAGAGATTACATATAATTTTTCTTACAAAGCCCACCATACACACCTGAATGCTCCTTGTGTTATAAATACCTTGTTATGCCAGGACATTGTACCACCTGTGAAAGAGTCATAATGCCTATTGCCGAATGGCTCTTGCTTTATAAAGTGTGCATGAATGCTGATGGAATTTTCTTCTGCAATAATTGGCCTCCAAAATGTCCCAGAACTGCAAGCCTGACCACTCCTGTCTTCAGCTTGGACTCTGCTGCTCTGACACAACTAGCTCCTCACACCTGTGAGTCCTTGGAACTTTTGAATTTTTTTCCTGTTTTCCTGCAGCAATGTTGAAAAAGGGTGTGAGTTGCTAGTACCTACAGTGAATGATGCTAAGGAAACACAGTGTCCCAAGGGAACTTGTCAATTTACCCACAGTACTCCTTCTACACAGGGTTCCTAGCACTGCAAGCCAATGAGTGGCATGGTGGGATAGGTGCCCATAATTCAGTTCTCTTTCTTGCAGAAATGCAAAGAATAGTGCAGACATTCCTTTGTGTTATAAGGAATGCAGTGGGAATGTGCAATTGCGCTATAGATACACCTTTATTATAGTGCAAAAACTTATTGGGGAACAATTTCCTAGTGTAGGCATGGCCGAAGTCAGAGCAGAGACCAGAAATCATACTGTGACACACTCGTATTGGTCAGATCTTGCACCATCAAAGTGTTTCTTCTTGCCCTGCCTCAGTAGCAGCCATAGGAGCAAATAACTTGTTCCTTCCTGGTGAGGAAGGATTCCCGGGCTTTTCCTTTGAGGCACAATCAGTGTAATTCTCTCTTTTTCTTTCCTCAGAGAAGCACATCACAGAAGTGGGGAAGTGCCATACCAGCGCAGAGGTCCTGCTGCTTACACCAACAGAAGATTGTGACCTCAGAAGCAGTAAGTTTCTCTTTAAGTGAGGCAGTGGTTCCCACCCTTTTCAGTAACACGACACACTTCTATAAAACAAACAATTCCATGGCACACCCACTTTTTTCAGCTGAATTGATTGTTCAGAAACATCAAATTTACTATAGTTATGGTCTTAATAGAGAGGTTTGCAACGTAGCAGACATAACAAGCTAAAGAAGGATCAAATGAATTAATGTTTCAAATCCACTTGAAAAAAAATACACATCATCTCAATTTTGCCCCTTGGGCATCTGCATTTAGAATAAGTTCCAAAGGGCCAGCTGTGTTAGTCTAGTTCAGCAAAAGAAGCAAGGGGTCCTGTGGCACTTAAAGACTAACAGATTTATTTATTGCATGAGCTTTTGTGAGAAAAAATCCCACTTTGTCAAATGCTTTGAAGATGGGGGAATTTACAGAATGGGATGAAAAGAAATGCAAGGGAGTGTAAGACATGGGTTTGGGTCATGCAGTAATAGTAAATCAGAGCAGTTGTTAAGATTCAAATGCTGGGAAACAGCACACAGGCGAGTGTGAAGTCAAGTCACCTGCTGTAATGGGAAAAGAAGCCACAGTCACAATTTAATCCTGCTTTCACAGAATCTAATCTGCATATCAATTCTAATTCAGCTGTTTCTCTTTGAAGTCTTCATGTCCCATTGACGTTCTTGAGCACAATCATTAACAAATCCTCCATAGAGTGATTAGAAAGATGGAAGTGCTCAGCAACTGGTTTTTGCATGTTGAGATTTCTGCTGTCAGTTTTGTGCCCATTTTATTCTTTGCTGCAGGGACTGTCCTCTTTGTCAAATGTATAAGGTGTCGGGGCATTTCTGGCACATGATGGCATAAATCACATTAGTGGATGAGCAGGTGAATGAGCCCATGATGGAGTAGCTGCTTTGATTAGGTCCTATGATGGTGTCTTTTGTGCAGACATGTGGGCAAAGTTGGCAACTTTGTTGCAGGGGATGTGTGCCTGCTTTAATGTTCTGTTGTTAGGTCTGTAGTTGCTGTTATGTATCTGTCAAAGGTTAGGGGGCTGTCTCCCAAGGCTTGAGAGAGCGAGGGACCATCTTTTAGCACAGGTCCTTAATTATGTGTTGTAGAGGTCTGACTTCGGGGTTGCATGGGATGACCTGTGGCATTCTATTGTTTTCTTTCCTGGGCCTCTCCTGCACTAGTCAGACAAAGTAGGATTTTCTCCCATGAAAGGTCATGAGATAACAAAATCTGTTTGTCTTTACGTGCCACAAGACTCCTTGCTTTTTTTGCTTTACTAGACTAACACAGCTACCCCTTTGGAACTTGGTTAATACCAGGGGTGTTGCTGGCGCTGGGCACTCCAGGGCACAAGCCCTGAACCCCAGTGCCAGAGCCCTGGACCTCTGGCCCAATTGGGCTGGAGATCTGGGGCCCAGCCGCTGGCAGCTGCGGCTGCCCTGTCCCTGGCTGGGGATCCAGGGCCTGTCCCCGTCCCTATCCCTGGCCATGGGTCAGGGCCTGTGGGCCAGGCGCGGGGCCTGAGCCTGTGCCCTGGGTCCCTCCCCCAGCCAGCGACGCCCCTGGTGAACACTGTTAGTAGCAGAGAACTGGGGTGGGGCTGGGAAATTCAGGGGGAGGTTCCAGGGTGGTGTAGGGGGTGCTCACTAATTCGGTTAACAGTCTTACTAGCAGACAACTGGGGGGTGTTGGGAAATTCAGGGGGGTGCAAGGGGAGGTTTAAGGGTGGTGTAGGAGGTGCTCACTAATTCGGTTAACAGTTACTAGCAGACAATGGGGGCACTGTTCCCTCTAAGCTGTGTGCATGTGTGCACGCACACAGGTCATGAAACCCATGCACACAACAAAATAAAGTGTGCACAAAAAAATTCAATAGTGCTAATATTGGTGCTCACAAAGACATTCTTTTGTGCATGCAAAATTTTTTTGCGCACACAGCCTATGAATAATTAGATGGAACATTGAATGGGGGTGTTGGGAAATTCAGGGGGTGCAGGGGGAGGTTCAGGGGTGGTGTAGGGGTGCTCACTAATTGGGTTCACACTGTTACCAGCAGCCAGCTGGAGGGTGTTGGGAAATTCAGGGGTGCAGGGGAGGTTCAGGGGTGGTGTAGGGGGTGCTCACTAATTGGGTTCACACTGTTACCAGCAGCCAGCTGGGGGGTGTTGGGGAATGGGTGTGAGGGAAACCCCTGAGCCCCTCCCTTCAGGGACAGCACGTCGCCAGGACAGGCAGCAGGCGCCTACTGAGGCTGCGCAGGGAAATACCCGGCACGCGCCCCCCAATCTCCCGCCACTCGGCCGTTCCACGCCCCGCCCCGCGGGTTCTGACCACGCCCCCTGCCAGTGACGCAAGGCGGGAAAGGGGAAACCCGCCAGTGGCTTTTCCCGGCTTCGCAGCCGGCGTCACTGGCGGCCCGGCCCCGCCTCCTCCTCGGGCAGAGCCGGGCGCGGCGGGCAGGGAGAGGCCGGGGCTCAGCTGCGGGCGGGACGCTGCACAGGCCGGTTAGTGTCTCCCGCGCCGGGGAATGGGGGTGTGGGGGACCCCTCCAGCTGCCCCAGCCCCCGGGCTCCTGGGGGCAGCCAGGGCTTGGGGATGGTCCGCTCTGCCAACTCCCTTTGCAGCAGCGCCTCACTCCAGTGAAACTGATTCTCTGCCTCCCCCCTTAGAAAAGTTTTAACCCTGAGCATGAATCGTGATGGCCCCCTCCTGCCCCCATAGCTTCTACCGTCCTCTTGAACTTCAGGATCCTAGAGTTAGAAGGGACCCCATGAGGTCAAAAACGCCTCCTAAAAGCAGGAGCACCCTCCCTAAATCAGCCCAGCCAGGTTTTGTCTAACCCAGTGTTTCCCAAGCAACGTGCCATGGCAGGCAGGTGTGCCACAAAAACTTGAAAAGCTAATCAGAGAGGTCTGGATTGGCTCGTGAAGATTCATGAATTCATTTGGAAACTATATGGTGGTGTGCCTCAAATTGATTATCGGTAGCAAGGTGTGCCACAGTAGAGGAAATGCAGGGAACCACTGGTCTAACCAAGCCTTAAAATATCTCCAAAGATGGAGAGTCTGTCACCTCCCTAGGCAGCCCCTTCCAATGCTTCACCACCCTCCTAGTGAGAAAGTTTTTCCTAATATTCAGCCTCGACCTCCCCAGCTGCAGCTTGAAACTTGCTCCTTGTTCTGTTCTCTGCTACTACTGAGAACAGGCGAGCTCCATCCTCCTTGGAGCATCCTTTCAGGTAGTTGAAGGTTGCTATCAAATCCCCCCTCAGTCTTCTCTTCTGCAGACTAAATAAGCCTAGTTCCTTCAGTCTGTCTTCTTAACTCTTGTGCTCCAGCCCCTTGATCATTTTTGTTGCCCTCCGCTGGACTCTTTCAAATTTGTCCACGTCTTTTTGTAGTGAGGTGCCCAAAACTGGACACAGTATTCCAGATGCAGCCTCACCAGTGCCACCAATCCTCCACCCCCCCCCATAGTACTGCTCCCATTGGGAAATGAAACAAACAGGGAGTCCTGTGGCACTTTTAAAGACTAACAGATTTATTTATGGCATGAGCTTTCATGGGAGAAAATCCCACTTCATCAGACTAACTAGACTAACATGGCTACCTCTTTGGATGTTGGGAAATGCTCAGTCAGCCTTTGGATAGGAGGCTTCAGAGTGGTTTGGTGTTTTAAATCAGATCCCATGCAATCCCCATCTCTGCTGGTGCTGCTCAATTCAGGGAGCCTAATTAAGAACAGGGGACAAGTCCCAGGAGATGGTTCTGTAGTCCATTGATTAATTTTTATACTGGTGCACATTCCTAAATGACCAGTGTGTAGTTCAAGGCAGTGGTTTTCAAACTTTTTTTCTTGGGACCAAGTGGAAAAAATATCATTTATGCCTGTGCCCCAACAATTACATCTTTCAGAGGCGGCAGAAAGGGGCACCGCGACCCAGTGTCCGTACTGAGTCACAGACTCTCAGAGTCCCGACCCAAGGTTTGAAAACTATTGGTTTAAAGGGTGGACTTGCTGATTGTTGGTAGATTCTTTCAGTGTAACTTTTCATTTTTCCCTGTCTTTCTGCCACTCACCTAGTAATAATGTTATTGCCTGAATGAGACTGTCCCCCATCTTGTCTAGGGCCAAATCAGCAACAGGCCATATTTTCTTCAGAGTGGCTTTATGTGGTTGACAAAGTTTCAGCCTGCTGGGCTGGTTGACAGGCTAGTTGAAGGCAGACACTTAGTTCAAAAGGAGGGCAGTGGCTGTCTGAATTTGGAAGCTTAGAGCCTTCCCTCCCTGTAGTCATTTATTCCCATCCAAAGTGAAGGTAATACACTGCCAGTCTCCTCATTTTACACACTCTTTAGGGTACTACACAGGTTCAAGGCAGTGGAAGATATGGCCCCTAAACTTAACCATCATTTTGGTTTTGAACAGGAACACTGGAAGGTTTGGTTTCATTTCTTTTCACAATGGTTTCGTTTCCTTTTCTTTCAAGATGCGATGCCACCTAAAGGGCGTGGAAAAAGCAAGCTCCCTGTTCCCCTTCCAGAAGGAATGATAATGGAAGACACTGAAAGAAATGTGTGGAAGCTGGGCAAGATTATTGGTCAGGGAGGATTTGGCTTGATCTATTTAGGTAAAGCACAAATGTTAATTACAAGAGTATTTTTCTCTCTGTGCCTGTAGTACTTTATCATTTAGTATAGAGTGGGTTACAACTTCCTTTTTAATCATTAAAGAAATGACAGAAGGTGTTTTACTATCTTGAGAGCACTCAGCTGAATGCTAAGGCTATCAAGTTGTTTTGCTAAAGGAGCTGCATGATTCTTTGATGGGTTGTTCAGAACATGCTTTGTATAAGCTGCAAAATCAAGCCTTTATTTTGGGCGTATGTGGGTCAGTACTTTGGTAGAAGGTTACTAAGGAGTACCTGTAGTGAGTGCTGTAGGATGTGGTGATTCAGTGTGACAAGTTCCAAGGGGGTAGGTCTGTTAGTCTTGTTAAGCAAACAAACAAGGAGTCTGGTGGCACTTCTGAAGACTAACAGATTTATCTATTGCATGAGCTTTCGTGAGAGAAAAATCCCACTTCGTCAGATGCTAGAAATGGAGAAGTACGCATGACTATTTCTTCCAGCATCTGCCAAAGTGGGATTTTCTCCCATGAAAGCTTATATGATAAATAAATTCCTTAGTCTTTAAAAGTGCCACCAGACTCCTTGTTTGTGATGTGATATATGTGGCAGTAACTCTCTTTTTTGAGTTGGTACCTATCTAATGCTTCAAAGTGCTGTTGGGGGTATTGGCTGTTGAAGGTGCTAACTTTCAGCTGAGATATAGAATCAAGATAGAGTTTTTGGTCATTAAAGAACCAGTGACACATTTTATAGCAACAGCATCAACTTTGATGCTGTGCAAGAATTAAAGCCATGCTTTCTTTCTCCAGCTGTTTCAGCTGAAAATGGCATTCTTCACTTCTTCACAACTGCATCGTATACCTGCATGATCCCGAACAGATAATATATTTCTGTCCAGAGATGGCTTCTTTTCAGTTGGGAATAAGTGATTTTGATTCATAGTGTATAAAGTTCTTTGCAATCTTTTATATAAAAATGTAAATCACTACTGCTGGTTTTTGCTAAAGAGAAAAATCTGTTTACAAGGCACCATGATGGACTTTTCCTGTGCCACACACATGCAGAATAAATATGGGAGCTAGTCTACCATGAAAATTTATCAGGGATTACATTGAGCTTGTACTGAGACTGCAGTGAAGAATTAGTCCTGAATAGCATCATCAGTACAACCCATCATCCCTAAAGGCAAAACCTATTCTTTTTAAGTTAGTGGTATGTTAACTACTGTTTCCAGTCTCAGGGTATTAATATTCAGAACCTACTGATCAAGTCACTTGAATACATGGATTGAATGTGCACTACATATAAAAACATCTGCTGTACTGTTTTAACTTTTCTCCATTTATGTTGTCATGGACAGTGTAATTTCCTTTTTTGGTATCATTCTTTGTGTAATTTCTTTATTTTCTATTTTCCACTCTTTCTGTTTATGCGCTATGAAATTTAGCTCATACAGATTGCTTTGCCAGAAGACGATATGCTAATATGTGTGGAGACAGTGCAAGCTTTCCTCGTTGCATGGTTTGTAGACCACTGTAACTAGTCAATTTTTCATTACAACAAGCACCGTATATAACAAATGTTTTATTTCTCAGTTTTTTTGTCTTTTTAACTGCAAGTTGTTCTGCATGGATGGACCCCTGTCATCCATGCAGAACTACACTGGAAGCAGTGGGACTTCAGGCAAATACAAGAGTTTGTCCATGTGGAGCAAATTGCTGGACAGGAGCCTGGGTGTTTGTAAGGCAAGTATTTACGTCTGTAGAAGGGCTTGTGAGTGTCTATTGCATTCTATTCACTCATAAATATAGCCATTTGTATGTATCACTGTTTTCTTGATGATAGATGCAGTAATGTGTCTGTTGCATATTTTTCTGTTTCATCTGTCAGGCAATGTCCTTTTCCCAGGTCTTTGCTCTGCTGCTCAGGAACAGCTAGGGTTGATCTGAATTCCTCCATATTTTTTTCCTGTGTTTGGTGCGGCAGAGTACAAAGAGCTATATAGTGACCACACACAGTCAAGAGAATCCATATTTTACTTTTGCGGACCCATTCTTACCCAAGTTTTGAAGTACTGGTGCGCTAAATAAAATGGGATCCCTAAAACCTACTATATCATATAAATGGTTGTACTCCTATATGGTTGTAAAATTAGAGCAAAAAATAATCTATCTTGTCTGCATATTCTGACATGTACAACTTCATTCACAAGTGACTAAACTTTCAGAAGATACTGAACAAGGCTACCATTAACTAGGATGTCCTGCTTTCTAGAATGGAAAAGATGACTTTCGTTCCACTGCATGACTACATAGAGGAGAAAAAGATGATTTAATTAGCAATGTAAATAGGATTGCTTCTGATTGTTCTACATACATTCAGTCCTGTACCACTTGCCAGTCATTTAAGCGTACAGACACACACTGATATGTATAGCCCTGCAAATCTGCAGATATCCACATTATATCCGCATCTGCAGATACAACATGGATATCTGCGGACCATTTCTTGTGGATGCAGATTGGATACGGATCCACATATTTTTACCTGCACAGATCTAGAGCCCTGCAAATATGCGGATATCCGCATTATATCTGCACCCGTGGATACAACATGGATATCTGCGGGCTGTTTCTTGCGGATGCAGGTCGGATATGGATCCACGTATTTGTATCTGTGCAGGGCTCTACTGATATGTGCTTGCCACCTGTCCAAAATATGATCCGTGTGATCCAGATTACGACATACCAACATTAAGACTCCAGTACTCTGCTTCCCCCAATGTCTCATTAGTAAAAGATGAAGCAGGCAAACTTTTTTTAATCCTTCATTGTCCAATAATATAATTTCTTAAAATTAATCTTTCTAAATACAAACAAAGAGTCCTGTGGCACTTTTAAAGACTAATAAATTTATTTATTGCATGAGCTTTCATGAGAGAAAAATCCTACTTTGTCAGACACTTGAAGATGGGAGAACTTACAGAATGGGAGGAAAATAAATGCAGGGAAACGTAAATCATAGGATTAGTAAATCAAAGCAGTTGTTTAGATTCAAATGGTGGAAAACAACGTATAGGAGGAGGTGAGGTCAAATCACCTGTTGTTGTAATGAGAAAAAAAACAGAGATCCCTATTGTATCCTAAGGCCATGGTGTCAAATCTGCATATGAATTCCAATTCTGCAGTTTCCCTTTGAAGCTTTGATTTGTAATCCATTTGTTTAAGCACAGCTATTAACAAATCATCAATGGAGTGAGCAGGGAAATTGAAATGTTTCCCTACTGGCTTTTAAAGTTGTTATTTCTGAAGTCAGATTTGTGTCCTTTTATTCTTTTGTGCAGAGACTGTCTTATTTGTCTAATGTATAAGGTGGAGGGGCATTTCTGGAGCATGATGGCATAAATCACATTGGTGGGTGAGCAGCTGAATGAGCCCTTGATGGAGCAGCTGGTTTGATTAGTTCCTGTGATGGTGTCATTTGTGGAAATACATGGACAAAGTTGGCAATGTGGCTTGTTGCAGGGATGTGTGCCTGATTTAATGCTTCTGTTGTTTAGTCTGTAGTTGCTGGTGAGTCTCTTCCCAAAACAAGTGATTTGACCTTACCTCCTCCTATATGCTGTTTTCCAGTATTTGAATCTAAACAACTGCTTTGATTTGCTGGAACAGTCTGACCTGATCCTATGACTTGTACTTCCCTGCATTTATTTTCCTCCCATTCTGTAAATTCCCGCTCTTGAAGCATCTGATGAAGTGGGATTTTCTCCCATGAAAGCTCATGCAGTAAATAAATTTGTTAGTCTTTAAAAGTGCCACAGGACTCCTTGCTTGTTTTGCTGAACTAGACTAACACAGCTGCCCCCTTGGAACTTTCTTAATACGTTCTTTTGGGTGGTGCTTGATCAACATCTTTTGCTCAAGGCCGAGAAAAGAAAAGGGAAAAACCTAGTTGCCATGTCTCATTCGATTCTATAGAATTCTATTCATAGCTTTCCTAGATGAGCTTAATAAGTGAGGATTGTCGGAAATGTGCAGTCACAGAAGAGGTGAAGGACAGAGCAGTTCTGATATTTACATTTTTTCTTTAGATGTACATGATACCTTTTTATGACCTTCTCTTAAACATCAGTCAGTTGCCTTGGAGAGACACTGTGTCTACAGCATATATAGGAAGCATTACCATAAGAAAATATACCCCAGCATGAGCAATGTGATGAAGTCAAGGTGCCTCTTGAGATTGTTATTCAAGGATTATTTGTTGGAAGGGGGAAAACGATGGTAATGGAAGCGGGGAGGATAGAAACTTAAAAAGGTTCCCACAGAGAAGTGAGAATGATTCATGGGTCTTGGACGTAGTGACGAGGGGAAACTGAAGTAGGAATGTGGCTTCGTTTATTGTAATAACACTTTTCTCTAGTGGAACCCAGAGTGTAGATTATTCTCATAGGGTACATGTTTAAAACATCTGGCACAATAACGAATGCGGAATAATTCAGTGGAAGGAATTCTGAATCTAAAGCAAAAAACATTAATTGTGTCTCAAATCTGCTACAGTATTTCCTAGTACAAAAAAATCATACAAAACCTTGTAGATAGTGTATCACACAGAGACTGAACACATTTCATGCAGATATCACTGATCTTTCTTTCTAACCGCACGGACCACAGATAACATCAACTATTGTGGTGAATTGTTGCTTGAGTCCTACCATGCTGAGGCAGAGAGCAGTTAGAGGAGTAGTTCGAAATGATACCACATTCTAGATTCAATCTAGATGTATTTTTGTTTTGTGCTCCTAAATGAGTAGAACATAGAATTGCAGGAAAAAATACAGCTGTTTGTTGGAATCCTTGCAAAAGTGGTTTGTGTTCACTCCATGACTTCTACTTTTTCTCGGAAGGGGAACCCAGGCTGGATGTGATACTAAAATGGAGGCTTGGTTCACCTTGTAACACAGAAATTAGAAAGGGACATAGCAAATTGACACAGCAGTGCATAACGTAGTGGAAATAGGAAATGGATCAGATTTATCAGCAAAGATTGACTGTGTAAAGAAAGAGTACAAAGCAAGGAAATTTATTTCTTAATTCATTACAACAGCCATTATGGCTAAAATAACACCAGGCAATGGCTTATTTTGATCTTGATTCTGCCAAGATCTGAGTGCTCTCAATTCTTATTGTCTTTATGAGCTTCATTGTCTTTGGGAAGATCAAGATTTCTGAGCACTTTATTTGGTTAGTTCCTTAGAAAGGCATATTAGGGAATAACAGCTAGGTCTCATTTAGGTAGTCCTGTGGCTGAGCTGAGGTGTCTTTTTCACCTCCTACTTGGGAGACGTAGGGTTCTGTTTGTGTATTATTTGCTTTATGTTGTGGAGTGACTGCTAAAATTGAAATGAGGAGCTAATCCAGAGGAAATCTGAGAGGACTGAACAAAATGGGATACACAGTAGGATATTCTAGACTTGAATGTCTGCAAAACATGAACAGCACAGCTGTTTTATAGAAATGAAGGTTAACTTTGCTGGCTGTATCTTTTAATAAGTAGTTTTACAGCAGTGGTATAAAGTTTTTGATGTGCATTGTTATAGTTTAATTCCCCATTAAGTGTATTCCATAGTCCATTAAGCTGTAACAATGTACTTGAAAAATTTTACACTACTTCTGCACCCTATATTTACCAAAGACACATTTCTTGGAAGGATTTATTCACTAAATCAAAACTGTAGAAAGCTATTTGCTGACTCTGAGCCCTTGGATTCAGTGGCACACATGGATTCAGCTTTTTCAGGAATATAGAAAAGTGCCTCTGTCTGTCCCTATATGCTTTTCCTTTTAAATATTTCTTTTTTCACCTTCAAGTGATGAATTTGAGAAAAACTTCCCAGAAAGTGGCTATGGACATAGTGGTGCACCTCAACAAAAGCAACCTGATCAAGGAAGAGAGATATTCTGGTTGTAGTGGTGATGATAGATTTTGCTACTCAGAGGCAGTGGCTCTTTTCTCCTTTGAGGCAGACAGGATAGAGACATTACAGATGCACTTCTGACCGTTTTCAGCAGATTGTGGTTCCTGATGGAGATCCTTACAGACAGGGGAATGGAGAACTTTGCCCTGGCGTACACTGATGATATCTCTGTCTTTAAGCACATCCAGGAAGACCATGTGTCACAGGTGATGAGGGTATTGGGATGCTTCCAGAATGGACTAACAGTAAAAGCTGAAGACTGCAAGGTGGGGAAACAGAGAGATCCTACCTGGCCCTCCTAGAATCATAGAATTGGAAAGGACCATGAGAAGTCACTGAGTTCAGTCCCCTGCACTCATGGCAGGACCAAGTGCCATCTAATCCAGGGGTTCTTAACCTGGGGGGCCTGCACACCTAGGGGTATAAGAAGGGAGTTCAAGGGGTGCGGGAGTAACGTATAATTTAAACATAGAACACCCACCCAGCGTACTTCAAACATGACATCATCATGAGAGATGAAGATTGGTTTTTTTTTTTGTTTTTTTTTTGTTTTTTTTTTGTGAGGGTATGGGTTTACCATGTATCACTGTAGTGGGTACAGGGTATCTAAGAGGTTAAGAACCCCCTGATCTAAACCTTCCCTGACAGGTGTTTGTCTAACCTGCTCTTAAAAATTTCCAATGTGGAGATTCCACAACCTCCTTAGGTGACTTATTCCAGTGGTTAATCACCCTGTCAGTTAGGAATTTTTTCTTAATGACCAACCTAAACCTCCATTACTGTAATTTAAGCCCATTGGTTCTTATAGACTCATGGACTAAGGTCCAAAGGGGCCAGTATGATCGTTTAGTCTGACCTCCTGCATAATGCAAGCCACAAAACCTCACCCACCCAATCCAGCATAAGCCTCTAACCTATGACTGAGTTATTTAAGTTCTCAAGTCATGATTTAAAGGACTTTAAGATACAGAGAATTCACCAGCAGGTGAGCCATGCCCCATGCTACAGAGGAAGAACCCTAGCCAATCAACCCTAGGGGAAGATTGCTTCCCGATCCCGAATATGGCAATCAGTTAAACCCTGAGCACATGATGATGTCTCATCAGCTAGTCACCCAGGAAACAATTCTCTGTAATACCTCAGAACCCACCCCATCTAGCCTCCCTGCTTAGGCCACTTGCATATCTACCACTAAAAAATCAGTCACTTTCCAAAGTAGGCCGTCCTATCCTACCATCCCTTCCATAAACTTCTCAAGCTCAGTTTTGAAGGCAGTTATGTTTTTTGCCTATCTTGTCCTATCATCAGCAGTTAAAGAGAATAATTTTTCTCCTTCTTCCTTGTAACAACCTTTTATGTACTTGAAAACCTGTGTTCCCTCTGACTCCTCTTTTTCCAAACTAAACAAACCCAGTTCTTTCAGTCTTCCCTTGTAACTCAGATATTCCAGACCTTTAATCATTTTTGTTGCTCTTCTCTGAACTTTCTCCAGTTTGTCCATATCTTTCCTGAAATGAGGCACCTAGCACTGGACACAATACTCCAGTTGAGGCTTAATCAGTGCGTCTTTGCTTTTTACTTAAAATACTCTTTTTAATACATCCCAAAATGCCTTAGGGTGCATTTGGTCCATGCAGTCACCATGAGATGTTCAGATACCAAGATTTCTCTATGCTGACCAAACAGGGCATGGGATTCAGAATTTCCCAGGGCTTGTGGGGCAGAACTATGTCCTGTCACAGTGCAACAGAGCATGAATGTCCAGAGCAGTCAAAACAGACTTATGGGGTAGTTCCTAGAGGCTAATGAATTCAACTTATGTTGTACTTGGCCTACACTGATGGTAATACGACCTCTCAAATTCAATTTCAGCGCTTTGTCACTTGTAACAGTGGTTTTATTCAGTTGAATTTCAGGGTGATTTAGGTTGGCATGACTGATGTGCCGATGGAGGTACATGCTGTCGAGGGTTGATGTAAGTGGCATTCTGTCAACCTCCACTGTCATAAGCCAGGTCTTAGTAGACTTCCTGGTGTCTCAACAGTCTGCATGAGTACTGGGTGTGTTTTTCCCCTCTGTATGGCATGTTCAATAAGGTGAAGGAAAAGGGTGTTTGCTGTTGCAAAGGCCTGGGCATGATCTTGCCTAGCAGCTGGGACCCTCAATCATGGCCTAAAAATTGTGTAATCTGCAACTGGTTACCAGAAGCCTATCCATTTTGGAAATTAGCCAGTTCTGGCCATTGGGGGCTACAGAGAGAGAGACGGGTGTGCAGAAGTTCAGAGATACAGTGCTGGGAGGCCTAACCCTAGCCTGAGAGAACACAGTTTTTGAGGAAGGCTGTCATACTGAAGAGGATTACTTGCAGGGACCATACAGCGCTGAGGTGTATGGGGTCTGTAAATCTGTGAATCCTACTCTGTACCAGGAGCTCACCGTGATAGAACTCGGACAGTATCATACTAATTTGATGGGGGAGCAGGTGCCAAACAGGGAACAATACAGCATTTTCATGATACACTACTTAGTTTTAAGTCTTGTAGGAATAGGACAGTATGTGGGAGAATTAAACAAGAACTTAGAGGAGTGCAAAGGAGAGAGAGTACCAGAAAGTCATTTATTTTCTTGGTCATGGCTAGTGATTGATGCTAGTCTTTATACAAGTCATTCTTATGGCAGCTACTCCATTAATGCATAGGGCTGAAAATTTAAGTGCAAAAACATCACACAAAACTCAGTTAAAGTTCCAACTCCAGTTAATCCTGCTTTGCATTTCACCATCCATGTGCAGACAGTTCCCCCCCCCATGCCTGTGCTTGTAATTCCATTTCAGATACTCATTAAATGGTTACATTATAACTTGAGTCTTCACTCCCAAAATAAGGCATGAAGGTAGACACTCCTAGCACTGAGTTTTAGACAGTAGTTTGGAGTAAGGAAGTCATATGTAAGTATAACTTTTTTTGTACATATTAGCATATGGGAAGAAAAGAGATCCTGCTATGAGTTGCTTCCTGTATGATTTCCTAAAGGTATAGGAGTCTAATATTGAAATTCTTATGATTAAAAGGAAGCAAACCTGTGGTTTGCAGTTTCAGCTTTGGTGATGGAGGTTGCCAGAATAAGTTGAGTTTGTAGCACGTCATGAGAAAGATGTATGGACATGGAAGGAGAAGAAGGTGAATCAGCAGAAATGGATTCTTTGATGGCCATGAGCACCTACAGATGCAATGTGATCCCATCCCATGAAGCATGTGTCCTGAAATTGCTGTTATATGATAAGAGGACTGGCACTTGCTGCAATATGCAGATTGTCCCTCTAAACACATTCTTCATTAGCACCTATGCCCTATTGAACTAGCATAGTACCTTCTGAACAGTCGCAGTTCAGCAGAGGAGCAGGAATGTAACCATTCGAGGAGCCAGTGCATGAAGCAAGCTAAAGTCAGGGGCATCGCTGGTGCTGAGCACATGGGGCCCGTGCCCCGAATCCCAGCGCCAGTGCCCCAGGTCTGGTGGGGCCCTGCCCTCCCGGTCTCCAGCCCAATTGGGCTGGAGATCTGGGGCCCAGCCGCCCCTGGCTGTGGCTGCCACTCCCGGCCCCATCCCCGGCCGGGGATCCAGGGCTCAGCCGCCCGCAGTCGCTCCGAGCCCTGTCCCCAGCTGGGGGCGTGGCCTGTGGCCAGGGGGTGTGACCTCCGGGTAGGGGGCGGGGCCTGGGCTGGTGCCCTGGGTCCTTTCCCGAGGCACCGACGCTCTTGGCTAAAGTGTTAAAGTCTGGACTCCCATCCAAGATTGCTGAAAAGGCAAACTATCTATAGCTTTTGTGCCTCAGGTTAAAGGATGTCATACGTACTTCGGCTCTGAGATGATAAATTAACTTTAAAAGTCAAACAGTGTCTTTTGTGGCTGTAGAAGGCAGCTTCTTGACTTCAATCACTTAGGATTAAAAGTTTCCTGAAAAGATGACAGAAATTATAGTAACTTCCACCAGAACCATGTTGTACTGGAAGCATTTGCAGATGCTCCCAAAAAATCATTGCAGTGGAACTCAGTTTTCTGCCATGTAGCTTAGCCAGGTTCTATGGAAGCCAGATCCACAAGGCTCAGTTGTAGTGACTTGTGTCTACACTATCTGCTTCAGAGAACCCTAAATTCATAGAGGAAGCTGGAAGAAGACTTAAGAAAGGCCATTTGTAAAGGATTCTTAAAAAATTAGTTTAGCCATGTAGTGCACCACTGGGATTAAATCACGATCACTGTGAAGTCCTTTTTCAGGAAACTTAGAACATGCAGTCACTTTAAGGACTAAGTTATCAATTCCATGAGATGCTGAAAGAAAACAAAATACAGAGGGTTCTATTAAAATTAGATGTTGTTTCAGCATGGCATTTACTTATTTCAGTATGCTCAACTTCAGACAGGTAATGCTGCAATAATTTAACAACTGTAGATGCAGATGGTAAATATTTACCCTTGTAATGATTGCAACTGTTGATTTTTATTTATTATCAAGCCAGTGTTCTGAAAACTCCTCTTCAGGGTGTTTACGTAAATCAGACCTTTCTTTACATTAAACACAGTGGGTGAAATTGTGGCCCTACTGAACTAAATGACTAAATTCTCATTTACTTTGGTGGAGCCAGGATTTCACTCAGTTGTTTCATTACTTTTGCATAAACTAATTTGCAGTTCTTAGTCTTAGCTTTTGAGTACAGTGTTAATTTCTGAATCATGGATTTTGTTTTATTCCTGCATAAACAGAGCTGAGAGAACAATATCACTACACATTTTCATATCCCCTGAAAAATGAGGCAAAAGATGATTAAAAAACGGTTTTTGAAATCATTTTATTCATGCTTTCAGAATGAGTTTGCATCTCCCAAATATCCAGTCACAGCAATGAGACCAGCTGTAGACAGGAAGTAGGATATTTTTTCTAACTGCCAGATATACTATTTTTCTTTCCCACTGTGTCAGTTTTTGTCTACAGACTGGTTTTATGAGAACCATTGTGAATACTTGATAATATTCCAAACATGACTGCTAAAACTAACACTGGCACATTTGAACTTGCAAATAAAACAGGGCTGTTTCTTCACACTGTATGCAGTATAAACAAGTTATTGTCTATGTGAAATTTTGGTTTGTACCCGCATAGCTAGTACTTTTTATGTAGCTTGTAAAACTAGGCAAATATCTACACCTATCCCAGGCTGGAAAACACTGTCCTACAGGGTCTCAGTTTACAATCCTGTAGTCTAACACTTAGCTGATTATGATATTATAAATAGCTGATTGCTACCACATAGAATGAGCCTAGCACATGGCGAATTACGAGTACACAGTAATTAACTATGAGCTAAACTCACAGGAGGATATGATGGTGATCTGTGAGGTATGTAGTCAGGCTGTGTTAAACCTTCAGAGCCTTTCCAGTCTAAGTAACTATGTGTAATACTGAGTCCATTAAAAATGCATATGTATATTATAGACAAAAATAGCCCACCTCACTTGTGAATCACAGTGGATAAATATAGTATCCAACTTCCATCAAACATAAAGAGAAAAGATGGCTGAGATAATATTTTATTGGCCCAACTTCTGTTGGTGAAAGAGACAAGCTTTCAAGTTTATACACAAGGCCTAAACAGAGTTCGGTGTAAACTTGAAGGTGTCTCTCTCTCTCTCCAACAGAAGTTAGTCCAAGAAAAGGTATTACCTCACCTACCTTGTCTTCTTAATATCCTGGGATCGACATGGCTACAATATCGCATGATCAGTATATAAGTGGTCAGTAAAAAGCAATATGACGATATGTCTGTTACAGTGCTAACAACACAAGCAACTTTAGAAATATCGGTATTCACAAACAGTTGCTTTAAATGCTGCTGCCATTGTTTGTGTAGGATATTGCAGTGGACATTATAATATGCTTTGCTCTGTGTGTGTATTTTAATTTAGCTTCTCTTTCTCTCATAGACCTTTAGGCTCCAAAGGAACCATCATAATCAGCTAGTCTGACCACCTGCAAATTGCAGGCCACAGAAACTCACCTACTCACTCTTGTAATAGGCCTACGAGCTCTGACTCAGTTACCGATGTCCTCAAATTTTGGTTTAAAGACTTGAAGTTTCAGAGAATCCACCATTAACCCTAGTTCAAGCCAGCAAGTGACAACTGCATCATGCTGTGGAGGAAATGAAAAATCCCCAGGGTCTCTGCCAGTCTGACCTGGAGGAAAATCTCCTCTTGACCCCAAGTAGTTAGACCCTGTTCATAAGAACAGCCACACTGAGTCAAACCAATGGTCCATCTAAGCCAATATCATACCTTGTGATAATAGCTGATGTCAGATGCTTTAGTGGGAGTGAACACCAGAAGCAATTTATCAACTGACCATCCCGTCCCAGCTTCTAACAGTCAGATGTTTAGGAACATCAAGAGTGTGGGGTTGCATGTCTGACTGTCTTGGCTAATAGCCACTGATGGAGCTATACATCAACATGGATAGATCTTGCATGTGGGTGAGACTCACCAGGCAGACAACTGGGAAAGAATTCTTTGCAGTAACTCATAGTCCTTCTTCCCCTTTGGCTTCCCGTTGCTGGCCAGGGCCCAAGCATAATTTTTTCAGGTCCAGTATAAACTTGTAACACAGGCCCCCTGTTAATGCAGTCTGCAACCTGGGTTGGGCCCCCGGGGCCTGCGGGAGCTGGTAAAGTGTACCTTGTCCCCCTGTCTCTATGGGAGCCCTGTCTCTGGCCACTGGAGATATTTGCTAGTAGCACTTGCAGATAGGCTATACGTCACTGTAGGCAGGCAAGCTCAATCTTAAAACAGGTTAGGTTTTTTTCCCTCTATCTCTTGATGTGGCCTTGTATGCTTCAGTGACATGCAGGATAACAGAATTCTTTTTGGATCAGGAAAAAAATAGGACCCTGTTGTGCAAAGGAATTCTGTTTTGTAGCCTGTACTTGGCAAATGTGTTCAGTTACTGCTTTGAATTTTCTTGCACTAATAGGCACAATCCCTGGTCTCCACTTGGGATGGCTTGTATCTGCACTCTCCACAGACTGGTGATTATAAGTAATTTTAGGGTGGGAATTAAGGTTCAAGGGCCAGATTAAATTGATTTAGGGAGAACAGACAATCCCAGCTAGCAGAATGACATAGGGTGTGACTCTAGTAGAATCTGTCTATATCGTGACAGCAGATTGACAGAAAGCAAACACGGAGACCCAGCTGACTTGAACGGGGTAGAAAACAGATTAGTCTGTTTCAGTTTAACATAGTTTCACCAAAGTTTGGAGGAAGGGGCAGCTGGAGGTGTTCTAGGACTTTGTAGTCAAGAGTGGGTTGAAATATTCCACTGAGAATAGGATTAAAATTACCTGTATGTGTAGTAGTATTACCAAAACAGGTTGAAGTTTCTTTAATTTTGAAATGTGGACAAAACTTCAAAATTAAAAAAGGAGAACTCTTTCTTTCTAAAACTTTTGGGAAGTGTTCCATTCTCTTCCCTTTTCTGTTTGGACTGAGACTACATGTATACCATGCAATGTGTTTTGCTTTTTAGTTGAAGTTAAACTGTTGGGGGGAAGTTTCATCACTCTCTCTCTGATTTTACAGCTTATTCTGGTGATACTCCTGTAGAAGATGATGCTGTGCATGTAATTAAAGTGGTAATGTGCATATTTCACATTTAAATTATTTAAAGTAATAATGTTTTCCCTTGCATTTTCTGTTTGTTCTGATTTTGAACACTGAGTTGCATTTCATGTGTACCATATTTCCATAATGTCATAATTCCTCTGCCGGGGGAATGTTTAATGATTCCTTAATGCTTGCTGTTTCTTGCTTCCATTGCTAACTGTGGACATCACAATGGGTCAGGGGAGTTATTGGGTTGCACATTTAGGAATTTCAGTGATTGAAGTTAAAATGTATTAATTTAGTTTCCTAGATAGTTCTTGTGTTAGTCTATATTGCATGTTTTCTTTTGGGCATTTGTAATGAACAGTTTGTTTTGCCAGTGGAAGTTATTTTAAAACAGTTTTTAAAACAATGCAGTCACTATATTTTATATAAAATAATTTGCCAAATGTAGTTGTCTTTTTCTAAGTGAATTTTAATCCACTTGAAACATCCAAACCATTATGTCAGAATTCTTTTCTTTTACTCCTTTTATTACAGCAAATTTGTTTCTCCATAGGAATATCATGAAAATGGACCCTTGTTTTGTGAATTGAACTTTTACCAGAGAGCTGCAAAACAAGAGCATAGTGAGTAAGATCAAAACAAAGCAAAAAATAAATAGGCAGCCATTTTCCAATTAGAGCAATTGATTTCTTGAAGCTCTTACATCAAGCATACTTCAAATACACAGACTGATTCTTGTCTGCTTTGTACTGGTTTTATATCAGTGTAAGTACTTGGGCTGGAAAGGATTTCACCCTGATTCTCAGTGATTTAAATGAAGACAGAATCAGGACCAGTAGGGTGACAAATTACACTTGCTGATGTGCACATCCATCTGAGGGAGAACTAGCCTTTTTCAGTAACCCGTATTTCAGTATGTGGACAAAAGCATTGCAAGGATTACTTAGTAAGGGCTAGCACTGCCAATAGGTACTCCCAGGAATAAAGTTACTCATGTGCTTAAGTATTTGCAAGATTTAACAGCAATTTAGGCACTGAACCTGCAAACATTTAAGTATGTGTCAGGCAAGCCCATCACTCATAGGAGCAGTCCCAATGGCTTCAACTGAGTAAAATTGCCCATGTACAGTACTCTGCTAGATTGAGGCCTGATTGCACACTCTGTTGATCCACTATTTATTCAAGAAGGTAAATTGAAAAAGCAAAGTGCTTATAGGAGTTAGTTTTTCTTAGCTACTGATTAGATTCCTGTTGTATTAAAGTGGGTCAGAGAAGCATATATTAAAGAAATACAGAGCTTTACTTTTGTCTGGCAGAAAAGCTATAAGCTGCACTTTTAAACTGGGCCAAAATGTAAAAATAGTCAACTGTATGAATTTTCATTTCTAATATTAGTTAATAAACTTTCTAATGTTAGTTAATTTACTAGGATTAAGCAGTCTCAAACAGCCTTAAATTCTGTTGTATCTATTATTATTTTGGCAGTAAAAAAGTGGATGGACCACAGAAGCCTACAATTTTTAGGAATTCCAGTGTTCTGGGGATCAGGCTTGGCTAAATACAATGGAAGAAGGTAATAAGGTGAATTGGAGTCATTGTAGGTGGACTCATAGATGTTTTGAGCGTGTTCATATAAAGCCATCTGTATCCCTTGTGTATTTTCTAATAGTTATAGATTCATGGTCATGGAAAGATTAGGGATAGATCTTCAAAGAATCTTGGACAGTAATGGACACCCGTTTAAAAAAGAAACTGTTCTACAACTTGGGGCCCGAATGGTAAGTGCAGTGGGGAAGGAAATGGTCCTGTTCTTAATATGTTGAACCCTCCTAATGCATCTGCCGTCTTTGAAATGTTAAGATCTATTTAGGCCCCAAGTCAGCTTAAAGTTGCACAGGCATGTAAGTATCATCCTGAGTCAGGGTCTTAGTTTTCACTCTTAAAGTTACATTTTTATGAATCAGGGTGTTCATGATTAGGAATAGAAAGTGGATCCTCTTTACACTAGATCTCTATGGGCCTGGGCCAGAGCCACTGAAGTGGGTGGAAAAACTCCTGTTGACTTTAGTGGGCGTTAGATCAGGCTCAAGAACAGACCATGAGACAAAAGGTCCAAATACAGATACCCAAAAATAGGTGCGTACGCAGATTAAGTGGTCTGATTTTCAAGATTGAGGGTGCCTCATGTTAGTCACCAGATTTGATCATTTTGGCCGTGGTTCTTTCAGCACTGCCTTCTTTGATATGCAGAGGGATATTCAATATGATTTCACTTTGGCATCATTGTACAGGCCAAAATAAATCTGTAGAATTGTTCATGTATCATTCTTCTTTTTAATTGCTTTAAACTAGCACAGATTAATGAGAAGTGATCTCCTGTGTCCTTTGGGAATGCCATTTGATTTGTGAGGGACAGGTATCATTCCAAACATATAATAAAGTGCATTTGCCCCTTTACTGTCTTGACTGCATTTTGTCACCATCCCTGTTCACGAAACTCTGGGTGCCTCTCAAGCAGCCATTTCTTTTCTTTCTGTAAATCAGTCCAATGCAAACGTTTCTTTACTCATCAAATATGAAACTACCCCTCCTGATATGAGATGCAGGGTGAGTAGTAATAAATCATTGCCCTATTAACAGCCTTAAGGTCCAGTATCTTGAGAACTATCAGGACAAGATATGTTAGCCCTTTCGAGAGTTAGGAATTCCCCCACTCCTTCCAGTACTATAAAGTATTTATTTCATTCATGGATCAGGAGATAAAACCTTTAAAAGGAGTCCCCAGACTGTGGGATGCCCTATGTGGACTCTGCAGTTCCATTTCCAGCCAAGGACCTGTTTTTGATGCCTGACCGATCCCCAGTCATGGCCACAGGCTCAGCTCTTACCACCTACCTGACTGCAGCTCCACACCCAACCATGGCTTTGCTTCTGACCCCAGCCTGGCCAAAATGTGGTTCTACTTCTTGCCGCCCACTGGACCCTCAACCCAAGTCCAGCCTCACCTCCTGGCTTCTGGTCTCAACCACAGCCCTGGTACCAGCTGCAATTCTGGCCCTGCCTCAAGGGGGTGTGTGGACATTAGCAAGCAGGGGTGAAGTATAAAAAGTTTGGGGATCATCACCTTTAAATCATATTTAAAGAGATGTTAGAGATTTCAGAGATGTATTGGGTTAAAATGTGGCCCAGCTCACGTGCCCTTATATCCCTGCATCAGCTGCTTCCATTATATCCGTGGAAGGAAGTGGACATAAACGGGCAGGGAATGGTTGGAGTCTTCACTTTGCTTTCCCGCCCCATGCAGGCTAGCAGTGTGCATTGTATCTTTATAGACCCAAACTGTAATGTGTGGTCCCAGGTGAGCCCGGAAGGCAGCTGATAATTCAAAGCAGATCATTGCCTCACATTTTAGCCCCTAAAGTGACAGTTGAGGGTCACTGAATGAGTGAGGATTATTTAGGGGATAGAATGATGATAAATAAATATTCCCTTTCTGCCTTTTTCCTAGTTGGATGCCTTGGAATATATACATGAAAAAGAGTATGTTCATGGTGATATTAAAGCAGCAAACCTACTTCTGGGGTACACAAATCCAAATAAGGTAAACACAGGACACTTATATATGCTGTTTCCATAACACTTTCTCTGTGGATATTCATTCAGTCCTATACAGTTTTTGTATTGAGTCCATGTATTAAAGGAAGAGAACTTACTGTATGGACACCACTTTATCAAGTGTAAATCATTGGGTTAGATTTTTGGCTTTAAGTTTATGACCAATGCAGTTAAAAGAAAGGTGGTTTAGCAGTGCCTTTCTTCTCTCAAGTCCCCTGATTCTGTGGTTACCAGGGGCCAAAATGGCCCATGGAGTAACTTGAAAAAACATAATGGATCTACTATATTATGCCATCTTACAAGGGCCAGGGATCTGGCCCATTATATTCACAATTTCTCAAGATACTCCTGGCTTTCTGCTATACACTGTGGTCACGTGGCTCTTACTTTCCTGTCCTGATTTTTGTAGAGAGAGAGAGAGTGTAACATGAAGAGTACTGAATGCTTTTGTCACATTGTAGATTTTTGGGTGCTTTGAGATCTGCTGATGAAAGAGCTAGCAGTTACGATTATTAAGGCAGGAGAGCCATAAAGTGAAAGCCATTTTCAAGGACCACTGAAATTTAAGTAGTTTTCATTTTATAAAGTTTGCAATAGATCTATTTTTGATTTTAGACTCTCCTTTTCATTTTTAAATAAAATATTGACAATTTTATGTTTATTGATAGTGTACGTAATACAACTGAAAAACGTATCAAAAGAGTATGGGAAAGTTTTTAGACAATGTTGACCATTTTTCACAAGATTTCATTTTTGAATGAAGGCCATTTTTATGTAGACAGTTCCCTTGAAAAAATTCGGCCAGTTTTAATGGACAATTTGATTTTCTTCCAACATGTATGACAACCCTCTGTGATAAACAAATGTTGCCAAAGTGCTATTTCACTACATTTGGAGATTTTTACCAAGAATCACTCCAAAAGTGTACTGTATTTCCCAGTTCCCTTTCTTTACTTGAGCGTTCAGAAGTCTTCAGCTCACATGAATGTTAATTTTTTTTTTTTTTTTTTTTTTACCTTTCTCTAAACCTATGTCTCCAAGATTGTGTCAGATATTTTCTTGTAGATTCCTATAATAGTCTGTTGTCAGTTCACAGACAGGTTTAGTTTACCAGACTAATGAATCTGGGAGACAGTTTTGGAGAAACAAGTTATCTGCTACCTAAGCCTATTAATACGGATTGTTTTCTGTCTTGATGTTCCATATTTTGTTGTGATAATGTGAAGATACAGTGATTTTTTTTGTTGAAATAATTTTGTTATAGCAGCAGATTAGAGATTGCAAAAATTTTGAATTGCGTAATAGATTTTGATTAATTATTTGCATACAGTAAAACTTCAGAGTTACAAACAGACTAGTCAACCACAATCCTTATTTGTAACTAAGAGTCAGGCAGCAGTAGAGACCAAAAAAAGAAAATCACATAAAGTCCACCACTTGTGGTAAATGTAAACCACTAAAAATAAAGGGACAGGCTTTAAAAAAAGAGACTTGAGGTTAAGGAAGCAGTTTCTGTGCTTGTTTCTTTTAAATTAAGATGGTTAAAAGCAACATTTTTTCTGAATAGTAAGATACCAAGATTTTTTAGTATTAAGTCACTGTTCAGGTGTAAACTTTTGAAAGAACAACCATGTTGTTTTGTTCAGACTTATGAACATTTCAGAGTTACAAACAATCTCCATCCCTGAAGTGTTTCTAACTCTGAGGTTCTGCTGTATTAGTCAGATTTTTGGTGTGGTTTGGTTTGTGATTTGTGCCACACGCTCTATGGATTAACTCTTCACTTTCACAAAATCTGCATTCACTGAAAATTGGCAATAAGCTCATTGATGCTTGGACAGAGGCTTGAATGCAAGTTTAATTCAGTTTGTACCAACAAAAAGGAATTTTATCTGTATAACTCAGGGTGCATGATGTGCTTGGTTTTTGCTGAC
Organism: Podocnemis expansa; assembly: GCA_007922195.1. Classification (NCBI taxonomy): domain Eukaryota; kingdom Metazoa; phylum Chordata; order Testudines; family Podocnemididae; genus Podocnemis; species Podocnemis expansa. The sequence continues at coordinate 14,511,672 of ML682004.1, read as the reverse complement.
AGATCTAATTACGTCAAATGATTTTTTCCCTTGTAGAAGCACTCAAATATTTGTCTACAAATAACTTAAAATGTTGTCTCCATTTGGGGTGACTTAGAATGCCAGACAGCATGGGGTAAGGGCAGAACAGGGATTGAACTTTATTTGTGAATTCCCAGGCAAATAAGAGGCATGTGTTTAATAAAATAAGTTTTTAAAAAAATCAAATTTCAGTCACAGAGCCAGATTCTCAACTGTTATAAAGTGATTTCAGTGGAGCTACAGTCATTTACAGCAGCCAAGGGTCTGACTCTTAATGCCTTAAGATACTCTGGATGCATGTGTAGTCATTGATGTTGTCAATGTACTCTAAGATAGCATTTACTATACCTAGCATATGTAGTAAAGCAGATGGTTCAGTGCATGTGTGAGCTATGGGACTATTCATTCATATCCTTAGGAATCTTCCACAGTAGTTTCTTCGTGTGTGTGTGTGTGTGTGTGTATATGTGGTGTATGCATAATGGAGTAACATCTTGATAACATCGTATCTAACATTTTCAAATGGGCAGAGGTGCACACGCAGCATAACTGAAACACTCCTTCGTATGGCTGGGTTCAGCACTCAGCCCATCTGCAGGGTGCCTCCTGGTGAAAGTACTGGGGAATCTGCTCAAGTGATTCCCCTGCTTGTGGTCTATGCTCCACCTCTTGCCACTGTAGACTCCTATCCTGAGTCCTCTTCTGGGACCTTGGTCCTCCAGCCAAGCTCAAGTCTACCCCTTCTGGGGTACACTGCTAGGTCCAGGACCCATGCCTCTTCTAGCATGCTGGGGGAGCAGAGTGAGATCCAGGCCTGCCCACTTCTCCAGGCCAAGGCCAGGGACCTTAAGTGTCTCTTCTAAGTCCTTCCACCTCCCTCCAGTTGCTTCACCACAGTCTGTGCTGACTCCCTGGGACACTTTCCCTGCAAACCGTCACCCACAGACATTCACCACATCGGAGTCCAGCCACCATCCACTCCTGGCTCCTTGCCTGCAGACCACTGCTTTCGGCCACTTCTTGTAGGCTCTCCAGCTCCTGGTCAGCTCCCTCCACTTAGAGCTCTCCAGGGTGCTGGCTGCCTCAGCGAGCCAGCCAAGGGGAGGACATTTTCCCTCTAGCTTTCCAAGGCAGACTGCCCTAAGCTATCTCCGCAGCTCCCTTTTGTACAGGGCCCTTGGCCTCTGATTGCCCCCCTGCTCCTAACAGTGGATTTGTTGCCCCTCTGAGGGCCAGTTAACCCTATAACTGGCAGTGTCGGGTAGCTACCCCATCACACTTTCCTTGAAATCATCAACATCAGCCTGACCCTGAAAGGTGTCTGCTTCTACAGCTTGCACTTACGTCTGGAAGAGTTCAATTTTTGGGGTCTTTGCAGGTCTTGTGTTTCACACTGTTATTTATTGCTCTTTGCAATAACAATACCCTCACTGAGTTCAGTGGTCTAATTAAGTCAGCTTTCTAATTCTCTGGTGATCCAAATTTATTATCCAAGTAACAAAACAATGCATTGTGAGGTTTTATATGGCAGCTCCGTTGACCAAAAAAAAAAAAAAAAAAAAGACAGTGATATTTCACCCTGTGTCCCTTATTTCGTGACCTCCTTAGTTGTAGTGTTTTAGTCTTAATTTGATAATCCCACATTACACCACCAGCACCATTCATGTTCGTGCTGAGGATGGTGTTTCACTCAACTTTCTCTGTGTGATAAAAAGGTAGATGATGATATCCCTGTTTTTTAAATTCATGGAATGAAACACAAGGTTGTTAAATGTTAGGTTAATTGCAAGTCAAGAACAGGAATAGTCAGGAATAGAACTCGTACTAAATAACTTCTAATTCCATGCTTAAAGCACTTTGAAGGCATTGCTATTAAGTAATTATTGTGGTGGGATTTGTTTTTGATATTGAAAGCTAGATTAATGTGTCACAATTTTAAGGTGTAGGTATTTTTAAAAAATCCATGTTAATCTTGTTTTATCAGTATCAATCAAGCTACATTGTCACTTACGTCTGAAGCAACTTAAAAATCCCATTAGGCAGGCCAGTGATTACATTAATGTTAAGAGTTATGATCTTAGTTTTTAAAAAGGGAGGGAGTTTATTTCCTTATTTCATTTTATGTTTCAGAGACAGACAGATCTGGACTTTCAGAACTGTGCATGTACATTTGCACCCATAACTTACATTTATTGTTAACGAGTAATATGAACATGTGATTATTAAGATTTGTGCATTCATCTTTGACATTCAGATTTACATACCAGTTCCACTAATTTGTCTATTATTCTACTACAATACTGACAGAACCTGCTAAATCTATAATTTTGTACTGATTCATTCTCATTCCCCAAATTCCCTTTAGGAAAGTTCTACTCTACTGCATTACAGAAGTTTTAATGTGAACCTTACCCTTTTTTGTTTTTTTAAAGGCACATTGCACTAGATCTGGTATTTCTGCATTGCTTTTCTTCTAAAGCATACTGGTAAAATGCAAACTAATACTGTCACCAACAATATTCATAATTCTCTTTTTAAAATGAATAAGACACAACTTTTTAAATTCATATTCGTCTCTCAGCTCTTCTGGCAAGGCAGAGAAACAAATAAAGCAAAGCAAAGGTTCTGCTATGCTGTGACCTCCAAATGATGTTTAGAGATCGCTAAAAGATCAGAGTCTACTGACCTCTAAGAGCAACTTGCTGCAGATCCATTGAAGTAGGAGGGAGCAAGGCTATTCAATGACTTATAGGTCAGAAGGGCAATTCTGTAGTCAATATGTTTCTTAACATGACTGACAGAGCTGGAGTAATGTGTTGGGGGAAGATCTTAGTCCATAGAACCAAGGGTAGATTTGCAGTGATCAGTCCCATAAATTTAAAGAGTGAACAAACCACTTTTTCAGTATTTTGAAGGGCCTAAAACAATTCACTACATGGCAATAGCTTTTTAGATGGTAATGCAGAGTGAGCATTATTAATATAGAGCCCAAATGACAAAGCTGAATCAATTAACCTCCTCAAATCCTGGTGCTATTAAATGGGACAGCTGATTGACTGCCATTAAACAAGGGCTTTAAAATCAAAGAGAGTAAAACAAGCCTTGGGAGAGTGTCTCTTTAAAACACTTTACTTGTGTCATTATTTTTATGGATTAATGAGGCAGGCTTCTGTACATTTCACATCTGCAGCGTTGCCAACTCTCAAGATTGTATTGCAAGGCTTGCAATATTTGTTTTTCTCTTAAAGCCCCGTCTGCTAGAATCAGGTCTTTGCTTGAGAAGCTTTAGCTTTCAGTTTAAGGGGGGGAAAAATCTTGCAAACGTGGGGCTTACATATTCTAACACAAGAAGGCAATTAAAGAGAGCCCAAAACACACTTCTTCAAATCTCATTATCTTTAAACCTATCTCTTGATTTTTTTTTTTTTGAGGCCTGATTTATAATTTTTTTGAATACTTAAAGTGGGCAATACTTATCTGAGCCCTCCCTAATCAATTCTTTCTCCAAATTACTTTTTCACACTGGTCATAATAGAGTTTGTGGCTTAAAAGTATTACTAAAACCCTCATGTTACTGTTACAATTCTAAAACATTAATTGTAGATTGTGTTACAGCTGGTTTCCCTGAACAGCTGTGACATAAAGATCTTCTCATATGCTGATCAAATGCACAATAATTAATAACAGAAGGTTTAAAATATTTGGATTTCCAAAGTTGTGTTTATTGATTCTGGGAAAAATTCCCTTTCCTTTCATTGACAATGAATAAAGTCCTTCAGAGGTAAAAGTGTTGATTTTTTTGGTACTGGCAAGATCTTGTGAAGTCTTGGTAGAAGGAAGAAAAAAATCAATTCACTGCTGAATTTGGTCTTGGCAGTTGTTAAGATTATTCCTGCTCTTTTAGGCAAATATAACAAACTCATAACAGATGACAAAATAAGGAAATCTCTGTCTCTTTTGCTTCCTTCGTTCATCTGTTGCAGGCAAGATAAAACAAGCAAGGAGCCCTGTGGCACTTTAAGACTAACACATTTATTTATCGTATGAGCTTTTGTGGGAGAAAATCTGACTTCATCAGACACTTTGAATGTGGGGGAATGTACATAATGGGACGAAAATAAATGCAGGGGAGAGTAAGTCATGGGATCAGGTAACACCGTGACAGCAGATCAAAGCAGTTGTTAAGATTCAAACACTGGGAAGCAACACATAGAGGAGGGTGAGGCACTGAAATATTGGCAAGATAAAGTGCACAAACGGGTCAACTGCAAAGATTTGATCTTTAAACTTTGAATCTTCACTTGTTTCTCTAATTTGAGCTGACTTTAGGTTGGCATGATTCCTTCCACCAGTCTTTTCAGCACATTGGGTTTGGGTTGCTTGCACTGCCTTGGCCAGTCTTGCTGGTTATAGATTTGATATCATGGAGTTCAGTTAATTCCAAACTTGGAATACAAAAGCCAAGAGGAAGAAGAGTAGAGAATTTAAACCTTATTGCTTTGGGCTCGGCAATGGCTTGACATCCTCACAAGCCCACTGGAGTCCTGGATGCATTAAAGATTTCCCCCTTGATGAGGCAACATTGTCCCCCACTGCAAGGACTGCTAGGCATCTGGGATCATGAAGGTGCAAATGGTTCTGCTGTGCTGCTCTCTTAATGCCCAGAAGAGAAATGATCAGCCAAAGCTGCCCTTATCAATTTGTCCAAGCTAAAGTAGTCTGTAGTCCTGGATTTAGCCATTTCTTTTTCTTCCCAGGAACTCCTAGTTCATTGTTATGCACACCAGTGACCTCTTGAGTACCTGGGGGTCATATCAGTCAATGAAATTCAATTCACAAAATTCCTTTGAGTTCTGCTTGTGCTTCGCTTTTTATTAGCGGTTGATATAAGAGTGTATACAAATGGAGAGGACACTTTTGTCTCCTTTTATTCAATGCAGTTCAGTAGGACTCAGTTTAGCAAATGCTGTAAATTGTCCACTGTAAAACTTCTGCTTTGGCTTTCTCCTGCAGCCTTCCTTTCTGATTTTCCACTTCTCCTTCACATCTCCAGAACTTTGCTGCGAAGATCTGCATTTCTGACTTTCCCACCTTCCGTTTCTCCAGTCTCTTCCTAATGGTTTCTCTTCATCCCCCCCCACCCTCCCAACCTTTCAGGCTACACTCTCTGCAGATCCATCTCTCCCTACATCCCTTCCCTTGTGACTTTCTATGCTCTTTTCCCTCAAGCTCCATTCAGACTTGTCATCTGGGCTTTCTCTTTGTGGTCCACCCCATTCCTTCCTTAGTTTCTAATTCCAGACCATCCAAGCTACCTGGAGGCAGACACTGTACACATGTGTTAAAGTAAAGGGAGGAAGTGGGGAGCACAGTTCCTTCTGCTAAAAACAGATGAAGAGCATCCCCTGTTTTCTTTGGCCTCGATAGACCCATCTGCCCTGCAGCTCTGCCCTTGGTTGCTGTGAGAACTCTGGCTCCTGTCTTTGTGTTTTAATCAGGATTGTACACCAAGCCTTTTCTCTCTAACCACCTGTATGAGGAGATGCATTCCAATGATAGGACCCCTTTCTGTCTGGGTTTTTTGTATGGAAATATTCAAATTCATGCCCTCATGTTGATTCTTTGATCTTTGGGACAGCTCCTTTACCAGTATTGTACCATGTACACTTAGTGTTAATAAATAATAGTTATTCACAGACTCAAATGGGAAACAAAAAAGAAAATCTGGGCCTTGTCATCAGCTCAGTAACTAGTCGCCAGAGAGATCGTTTTATAATGCCATGGAGTCTTGTAAACATGTGACTTACTAGCTGATATACACCCTGGGGGCTAGGTGTGGTTTAGCAAGCTCTCTCTTAACACCCGTTATAACATCAGACCTGGCTCAGCGGCTTTCAGCTGCTTCTTAAGACTCAGTCACTGGCCAGGACACACACAACTCCATCCTTTCAAGGGTAAACCAATAATTTAATGACTACCACCCTTCAGCTCCACATTGGACCCTCAGTCCAAGTCTAGACTTGCTAGTCTACATCCCGACTATCCTGGGTTTCAGTAGTCCTTATCCCTTGTCAGGAAAGTGTTTCCACTTTACCTTCCTTGTTGTGTAGCAGGGAAATACTGGCCCTCCCTCTCAACTGGGTTCTAGTCCAGGGATCATTTCATGAGCAGTTCCTACATTACCCTGTTGTGGGCCTTTTCCCATGCCCAGGGAGTTTCCTCTCCTCCCTTTCTAAGCCCCTGCCGCAGGCTCGCTGCAGTGCTTCTTTGCACTTTCAGCCACCCAGTGGTTCTGCTACAGGAGTTTTCAGCAGTAGTCGGACTGCTCCTTGCAAGCTTCACTTCCTCCAGGAAGGCTCTGTGTGCTAGCAATCTTACTCAGCTCTCTGACTTCAGTCAGACGTCTCTAGTTGAGAGCGAGCCAGCACACTACTCTCCTTCTTCTCAGCCCTCAGCTGACCCAAGTTCAGCCATTTGACCCCCTACTAAAGGTTTTGCTGGGCAAAGCCGATTGGGCCTGTTGACTCTTATTAACCCATTTTAGCCCAGCGGGGGGTTAGTACATTCCACCACAAGTTGAAAAGAGTGCTGTGGAATATCCTAAATAATTGGTCTAAGATAGCATGAGACTCCTATTTATTTTGTTATTTAACATTTGTATAAAGTACTTAAATATAAACACTATGATCAGTTGTTTATGCATAGCAATGAGCATTTTGACATGTTAGGCATGTAACTGGCCTTATCTGTGCATGCATATCTGGTATTTGCTTGTGTGAGATGGGTACACTTAGGTATGCATGAAATTAAGTACACCAGACTTTGAGAATCTGGCCCATAATCTATAACAAGTACTGCTTAGCAATGCTGCGTCTAGTACATACTGACATGAAAAACAAAACAAATGAAAAAACCCCCAACTAATTGCAACTGCCTGCCTAACAAGCAAATTGGCTGTATAGAGACAACTTCTGGGTTTCCATGTTGTTTATTCTGTTTACCAGATTGTCCTATATATCCTCTTTTTCTCATTTGCTGTGGTTTGTTCCTGTTTTCTTTGGTTCTTGCAAGGTAATGGTGTGAACAAATGTACATTGTTGTTTTTCTGACATGGTGAATATGGGCTACTGTTGAACTTAACTTTTGTATTTATTTTTCTTTATTTGTCACAGTTAGTGTTTTTTTTCCCTCCCTTCCCATAATGAAAAACATTTAATTAAAAATCCCAACAATGTACATAGTGAGTAAAAGACACCCTGATCTGCAGTACCAAAAGTTGGCATGCTAAAAGGGGTGTAATTGTGACTAATTAGATGAAATAAAGAAAAGGATCATTTAAACTAAATGGGCCTGCTTCTGTGCTCTCTGCCGTTAGTGATAACATTTTCTGGGGAAAGCCTAACTCCATTGCAATCAAAGGAGTTTTGCTATTGATTTCAGTAGTATAGGGTAGATCTTATGGTCATGCAGAAACCTGCTGACAGTGAAGGTTGTAGGAGTGTCCAAAGGGAAGTGGTGGCAGCCTCATTCCTGGAGTCATTTAGGACTGGACTGGGTAACCACACTACTGATGAGCAACCTAAAATGTTTGGTTTACTGAGTTTCCTGAAGTTTCGGATACTTTTCAAGAGATTTGGATGACTTTTTTGAGAAGAGGCTTTCTTCTGAGTTTGCCAGCACTCTGTGGGTACCTCTACAATGCGGTTACATACCTATGGCTGGCCTATGTCAGCTGACGTGGGCTTGAACTGTAAAGTTGCAGTGTATATGACCAGGGGTGGGCTCTGAGACCCTTCCCTCTCACAATTTTACAGTCCTGCAGCCTGACGCTCCCTGTGAGCCTGAGTTTTAGCCAGGGAAGATGACACCTTATAGCCTCTCTCTACCACAGCCCACGCAATATGTGGAAGACTCCTCTCCACTTCACTAAGCTTGATGGTATGGTAGTTGAAATCCACTCTCTACCACTCCAACTCAGTGCATTATTGATTTCAGGCTCGATTAGGGCGGATACCAGAGGGTCTGGAATACGCTGAGAACACAGAAGAAAATCAAGTGGGTCAACACAACAAAGCTTGTGCCTTGTCCCAGATTTCCTAATGGTGCCTACAGCCTTTAATGTTGTATCACAGTTTGTACAGTCCATCAGGTGAAAAACATAATCAGTAATCTTAAAAGCCATCACCCTGCAGGAAGAGAGTGCTGCATCCTGGCTTACTTGCTCCAAATAAGCACAGATCCTACAGCTGAAGCCGTAAAACCATGAGACCAGCAGCCCAAGATCTGAAGCTGCCTGGAGCACAAACAGAAATCAGTAATTTAACTGAAAGTGTTACAAAATAGTGGTTTTGTTTTTTCCTGGGGTAGCGGGGAGGATGAGAGAAACCCACCAACAGCGATATAATTAAATTAGAAGTACAGAAAACTCTTCCGCTAGTCATGCTTGTCAGACAAACTTTTTCCTATTAAAACTAAAGTGACACAAAAGTTTCTAAAGATTATAGTAAGAAAAATAGTTCCCTTATATTGTAATACTTATTGAGAAATCTTATGCATTAACTCCAATGGGCTTTGGATTTGTCCTGTAGTATCTTTCTTCTGTGAACTTGCAGCATGTTATGTGGTATGAGACAACTCTATTTACAAAAAGTGATTTGTTGACCATTTCTGGGAATGGGCAAAGGTGAGGCAGGCATGTGAAAATGATGTAGCACAAAACCAACCTCAGTCTAAAGTGTGTAAGTGATAAAATAGACATTTTCTGCAGTCTTACCTGTGTTGCACAGATGGGAAAACTAGTAGTACAGTGAGCTCAAATGAGTTGCTGAGGGTGACACTTGTGGTAATGGAGTGGGGAATAGAAGACAGTTCTCCTGACTCTCTGTGTGCCAGTCTTACCACTAAACATTACTAGAGATTGCATTAAAACATGAGGCTTATTGCAGTAGTTCTGTCTTGAGTTTGCACTGTTATTAATATTCACTCAGGTAGCTGAGCATTAGGAAAATAAAAAACTACCTACCAGGTACAGTGTTCAAACCCCTGGGGGTGTATTCTCTCTCTGGGTACTTGAATACAGGGAGCCACAAATGTTGAAGAATGTGCTAGCCTTGTATGTGAAGATAAATGCGTCATAATAAATAAACTCTTCCTGGAGTTCACAGTGGGGGCCAAAATCTGTTCCTTGTTATAACCAGTGCAATTCTGAGCATTGTTTAACTATGTGCTTGTAAAACTTTTGAAAAAATTTATTTTCAATGTAACTGAATACTTTTTTTCTGATTGCTTTCTTTTTCTTAATTTTTCTACATTCTGTTTATAAAAAAAAAAGAAAAGAAAACTGTTTCCAGTACTGAGTTACCAGCATTGATGTAGTATGATAATGACTACTACTCATGTAAAAGCTGGCAATACCATAGTAAGTTCTATATTCAAACAGGATTTTGTGCTTTAGAGAAACTAGGTGACTTGCATTATTTGTACACTTCTATAGTACTTGCTAGTCTAAATTTGTACAATAAATCTTGATTGTTTAAAGATTTTGTGGGGGGGTGAGAGCAAGGAGAGGAAGGGGTCACATGAACAGCATGAGGATAGATAAGACACATTGTGGTTTATGTCGTCTAGATGCCCACCTGGAGAGAAGAAAGCTTAAGAACAAAATAAAAAGACTGAAATCCTAATCGACTCTGAAAAAAGATAAGAGCATAGTAGAAGATGGATTTAAATGGGGAGGGCAGCTGTTACAGCACCCAGTTGTACATATTTTATCCTGAGGCACCATTTGGTTTAATAAAATGTAGATCTAAGACTGTCCTTAACCTATCAGTTTCTTAAGACTTAATTATAAAGGTTATACTTTCAAAGGACAAAAGCATTATTCATTTGTCTGTTCATGTCTTCCAGGTTTATCTTGCAGATTATGGACTTTCCTACAGATATTGTCCCAATGGGAACCACAAACAGTATAAGGAAAATCCTAAGAAGGGCCATAATGGGACAATAGAGTTTACCAGCTTAGATGCCCACAAGGGAGTAGGTAAGTTTCTTTTTTTATTTCAGAAGAGTGATTACAGAATAAGTAATCAGGCATACGAACTGGCATATATTACGGAGCAGTGGTGGATATTGGTGACTGCTGAGCAGAAGAAGCTCTTATGTGGCCTCCGGTCACACCAGGGAATGTTGCTTCAGATTCAAGGGGAAGGGGAATGTGTTAACACTGAGAGGATAGTGGTTGGGTTGACTTGGAGGATGGAACGGGAAGCTACAAAAGAAACTTACTTTTAAACTTGGCCATTAGTTTACATCGATGATAGTGTGGGACAGTAATTTTGTTTTTACTCTGGATCATAGAGATGGGAGAGATGTTTGGCAATCTCACATTATTCAGGATGAGTTTCAGTGAACTGTTTAAAAATGTCTTTATGCAGGTTTACACCTGTTATTCAGTCTGTGTAGCACAGCGTTTCAAGACATCCTCTTGCAGAGAGAATCGTTTTTTAAAGCTACAAAGTGTTAACTTCTTGAAATCTTTTCCAGTAGCCTTTCATATATCTTACTTATTTAAACTCAGTTTGATGGTATTGGAAACACATTTGCAGGTAAATTACATACATAGTCCTTTTATTGGATATTGATTGTACTGCCTTGCATTCCAAGGCAGACTTAATTCAACAATTCCCTAATTAGTTAAAGTCATAACCTATGTCTTGTATTCATTTACCATTAATTAAACCTTAGCTGTTTATTACACTGCAGTCCAAATTCAATAGCAGACCCACAGAGCCATGGAAAAAGGGAGTGGAGGGTCAATATTGAAAATATATGTTGCAAAGTCCCACTGATGGCAGCATTGTTCACAATCAATATGGTCAATACAACACAACTTTCTTAGTTGCTATGTCAGCAAGACAAAAAGTCAATTCTAATGTTATGCTAGTGAAAAAATGGTGATTATTGAAAAACTTTGACTCTGGCTTCAAAACAATATTTTCTAAGGTTTTTTTCCTCCCACCCTCCCCTCAAATTTTCTTACCCTAAAAGAGTGGATTGGCTTTCTGTTGCTGGCTTTGCTGGGACCACAGTGTCACAAATGATAACTGTAGAAATTTGTGCTTGTTAATAGCTGCTGAACTGTTACTTTAAACTAATACTTTCTAACGAGTTTTAGTTGGCACAAACAACTGTATATTATTGCTTTTTCTATTAAAAGGACCATTGACCATGTAATGTAGAGGGTCTTGATAATTTGCCAGCGCTGTTAAAACCTGCAATCATTTAATGCTGGTCATTAGGAGAAATGAAATCAGATTGTCAAGTACATGCTACTCAGACAATTGCACAGCTTCACCTGCTAAAAATGTTCTGTGGCGAAGAAGGCATATGCTCCAGCCTCTTCCTGACCACCCAGCACATAAAGTTCTAATAATTACTTCCACAGGCACTGGGACGTGTGTGATTAGATGCACAAGCATCACTCTGAAAACTGGCTCGTGTACATCAGTGTGAATGTGGTTGAAGGCAGAAACTGCCAGTTAGGCAGGAGCAGTTGGGACTGAGCACCTGGGTGGGCATAGCAATTGGTTTAGTTTTCTGGTGAACAGGACGCAGTTTAGTGTCTTGGAACTCAGGAGGGGATTCCTCTTTTATTTCCCTCTTCCCTTTGAACAGGGTAGTGATGAGTTTAATTTTGGGTGGTTCGGTGCATGTGGGTGAATTCTTTGTTCCTCCCCAGCAAATTATAGATCAGACCATCCGTTCGTGTGGTAAAAGCTGATAGGAGTGGGGGAGAAGGAACTCTTCACAAAAATCCCATCATAGCAGTTTACTCTGTTCCAAAGAGGCAGCCGTGTTAGTCTAGTTCATCAAAAGAAGCAAGGAGTCCTGTGGCACTTAGACTAACAGATTTATTTATCCCATGAGCTTTCATGGGGAAAAAATCACACTTCATCAGACTCTTTAAAGTCACATTTAAAGGGGAGAGTTTGCCCCCAGCAGAAAAGTCTGCAGGGGCTGTCTTTGACTGTTTTAGAACAGGAGGACAAATCATCCATTGATATAAACACAGGATCTCTGCTAAGTAATAGCAGCTGAGGGTTCACTCACGGCATCTGGTTCCTGTGAAGGATTTGGACTCTTCGCTTCCATTTGCAGGGTGAGAGAGATCTTTATGGAAGGGTCTCTCACTTCTGTAACCCACAGAGTACACACAGCAGGTCTGTGTTCGCCGTGGGGAAGGGTGCAATGTCCAGGCAACGTTAGAGGGCACAGGTCCCGCCTCCAGTATTACCCATGTAAGTTGATATAGACTGGACCGTGTTACCTTTTCCAAGTGGGTTCTCATGGCACCTGCCTCTACAAGGAGTGTTTAATATTACAGCGTCAGTGCATCTGGGCTGTCACTGTGCTACAGGAAGATGCCAGGTTGGTGCTGAAGCCCTGTGTGTGAACAGTGCTCGCCTCCCCTAAGAATCTGGCTTATTGTCAATATTGCTGAAGGTCACATTAAGGTTCTGTATAGAAGTGTATACACACAGGTGTATTACATGAAAAAATAAAATAACAACCAAAAAGACCATGTTAAAAACATAAAGGTTGCAAAGTCCGACTCGGGAAAGATAGGAAATGCCAGATTTATCGTTATCTGTGCAATCTTAATTCAACTCACTGTGTATATGTGTCATGCAGCAGTGTTCACATGATCACAAACTGTTTTTTCAACAGGATCCCCAACCTTATTCAGAGCACAGGTTCTCCCTGAAATGTGTACTTGTACAATATTTCTTTTTATCTTTGCTGTTTAGTGTGTGTTCCCATGCTGTATACACTGCACACTTTTAAAACTATGCTCTGAAAATACAGAATTATTACGTTCCATAATATCTGACTGATTCCCAAACATCAAAGAAATTAATGTTTTCATGACATAGCCCATTTTAAAATCAGGAACTGAAGCATAGAGAGACTAAGGGCAAAAATTTCAAGTGTCCATATTGAGCAACTTGAGATAATTGAGGCTTGATCTTTCAGGTAGTTTAGCATTCTGTAACTTTTTTTTTTTTTTTTTGTAACACACTTTGTGCACAGCTTTCACTGAGTTGAGCTGCAGCTGTGAGCACTCAGTGTTTCTGCAAATCTCATTCTAGGTGTCTTGAATTGGGCACCCAGAAAATGATGAAAATTAGTAGCCACCTGTGAAAAGTTTAGTTGAAGTGGCTTGGCCAGCATCATGTTATAGGAAGTCTGCAGCAAAGTCATGGATGGAATCCTGTTCTCTATGGGGGCAGTCAACTGTCTTAACCAGGATACCATCCTTACACTTCCTGCAGTCCTCTTTCTCATTCACTACGAACCTTCCAGCTTCAGAAGTATATGGGGCCCAGGGCCTTTAGATAACATCTTCATTCGCAACACTGATTCATTCATTCATTGAACATACTCTGTCCTATACACTGAAGAGGCAGGGCTCTTGTGGGAAAAGCAGTGTGTGGTGAGTAGGTAAGTGTGTCATAATCCAAATGCAAATTTAGGTTGCACAGTCAACCATGATTCCGACTTTTTCTAACTGTGGTGTGCTTCTTGCAGCAACCTTAATGATGTTCCCTGAATATAGTTGTTACTTCAAAAAAATATTTTTATGTATGTATATGATCCTTTCCAAAGAGCTTTACTGACTATATGTACCACAGAGAAGCATTTTAAACTCAGAAAATATCAACATCAAAAACATTTATCAAAGTTTTTTTTTTTTATGTGCTTGTTTTTAAAAAGCCTGAATGGTAGAACTCATTATATTTAGCTAGACAAGTGTTTCTTGACAACCGTTTCATGGACCGGCACCAGTCCTTGAGATCTCCCTGACATGGTATAGGAAGCTGGTCTCTGGTGTCAGAAAGATTGAGAAACACTGAGCTACACAAATGGAAACCTTCAAATTTCCACTTATATATGAATTAGCTATACAGTGATTTGATTGAGACGTCTGGCTTAGACTACCAAAAAAAAAAAAGAATCTGTTGCTTTTGAAAGCGCCTCTTGACAGTCCTTGAAACTGATTGCGCTGTTCCACAAAGCAAGTACAGTCAGTGTCACTACAGGCTTCCCACTAATTTAAATGAAAACTGATATCGCACGTAGGACAGAGAGAGCAATCCAGCCTCACGACCATTCATTCCCTGTCCTTTTTGCTAAGCTTCCCAGTTATGGTGTCTGTTGTTAGGTCAAGTGCTGAAAAGCAGACTGAGATCTTGGAAGTTATTTAGCATTGGACATGACACAACCATGGCATGGTAATAGTTTGTACGACCAGTCTGCATTTTTATGATGGTCATTTATGAGCCTGAAATCTGCCCTCTGTGCCAGTATCATTCCATATACAATATCAATTTTTCTGGGCTTAAGTTTTATTTCAGCTTCTTGACTAGTTTTTAAGCTACCTTGACAGACTTCAGCTTTTTGCCTACTTACTTGCTTTGATGTAAGAAAAAGAGGTTATAGGATGGGTTTTTTATAATTGGAGATTATTCCCCAGATTAAATTCCCTATTGTTTTTCAAAGGCACAGTCTATAACACTTCAGTGTTAGTGTTTCCATAGAATTTGAGTGAACCATATTAAGCATAATCTTACATTCATTTTTAAAGGCTGTTCTGTATAAATAGTATTACATTCTTGTTGCTTGATAATTAAAAAGAATTATATCTGCGTCAAATGCATGTTTTAAAAATTTGTTACATTGTTAGAATTGTTAAAAAGTAATATTTGGATCAATGCATCCTATGGATTTTTGTAGATTTTCTACTCACTGCAGCATGCAGTCAATACCTAATTTCTCTGGAGATATACTGCCCTTAACATATTGAGCTTTTTTTAAATACTCCAGACCTGTGCATTGAGTGTGTAAGGCAGTTTTAATTTGCCATCATTGATGAACATAAGAGTATGAACTGTCTGTGTTAAATTTCTTCCAATGCGTATTTGTGTGTGCAGTGAATTTCAGACTCATTCTCCTGTTCCTTTCTCCTTTTCAGGCAAACACTTTTTACATAATTAATATTAATTACTTTCCCTTTTTGTTACAGTGGCAGAGAGACACCTCTAAATATGCTATTAGCTTAGCAAAGCTGTTCTTTAATGTATCTTCACTCAAGCACCTAGAATGATTAAGAACATGTGAAATAGGAAGGATGTTTCAGACAGAGATGATGTGATAGGTTCAGGGTATCCTAGCCTATAGCATAGGCAGCAGCTGCCCCCAATTATACCCCATTGTTAAATTTTTGCAGTTTCTCAGTGCATTTTAATTCTGGGTTCTTATATGGCATCACTGAAGTGTCTTGAATAATCTGAGTCTGGTAAGGCAGCTGTAGCCATCTCTGCTGTGGGCCCTGCCGCAGTTATCCATGCTTTTGTAACCTTCGGATTGGGGTTACTGCAATTCATCCTGCTTGAAGTCAGTAAGAATGTGTGCTCGGTTAGCATATTAGGGAGTTGGCACTGTGTTGTTCTCAGTGAATGGCCTGTGGTGCTACTTTTTGTTTTTTTCCAGTGGTCTGACAGAGACAGTATCTTTGAACCTATAGGGAGTATTGCGATAGTCATCTGTTTTCTCGCGCTTTTGTTTGAGGGACTTGACTTTATATAGGTATAGTTCATATGGGGCCTGTGTATGGGTGGCTACTGGTGAGCATTATTTTTATTTATTCTGGTCAGTGAAATTGTAGTAATTTGTGGGTGCTCCCATAGATTACATAGTGGGTGCATTCTAAATCTAGAAACACAATAAATGAAAAATGGGTTCTTTATGGGTTTTGTCAAGGTCATAGAAGATTTAAGTCCCACTTATTTTGGAGAATCAAAAAAGAAACCTGTTTTATTAAAAGCATTGAGGTAACGGAACATGAAAACAAGTTATCAGCATGCAGTATTTATGCTGCCACAAGTCAAGTAACATGCTGTTAATTATTTCTGCTTTTAGATTACTCCTGCACTCCATCATAAGTGAGATGATAGTCATGTCATCAGACTATTTGATGGGCAGTGGGGAAATTTCCTTCTTATCTACAAAACCTAGGGCAAATACTATAGATTTCACTACTGCTTACACTAAAAGTTCTTGCATTTCTGATAAACTTTCCTTGGTGTGTACTTTTCCTAGCAGTTTTTGTGTTTGTTGAAGTGTATTGTTTTATTAGTAAACTGCATAAGGGCTATCAAAGTTGCAGTGTCTTATGTGTATTCACACATCTGTAGTTCTGTATGCTGTGCGCATGTATTTGGTGTTATAACTTTGGGTAGTGCTTTTGTGGTTTAATAAAAACCAATGTGGTGCATATATAATATAAATAATCACTGCAGCTTTGGTTAGCACTTAAGAAATTAAAAGATAAAAGGACCGGGCAGAGCAAGGGGGTGAGATGAGGTGTAAGGAAGACAGAGCTTTACTGGAAAGTAGAATAAATTTGTTAGTCTTTAAAATTGCCGTCAGACTCCTTGCTTGTTTTGTGGAAAGAGAAGTAATTCTGAGTTACTGAACATTGGCTAGGTGGTTAAAGAGCAATTCAAGAAGGCCGTGGACCAGAAGGTCAGAGAAGTGCAAGTGAGAGAAAATTCTAGAATTAACTGTGTCTTTGGTAGGGAGGAGGAGAATGATGGGATGAATTTGTAAACCAGATTTCTGTTATATTCTCCATTGGTCATAGGCACAGGCCAGGAACAGATAAAATAAAACACATAACCACTTGAGGTGGCCTGAACTGGGCATTTTTAGTCAGATTAACACCTACATTTGAAGGACCAGAAATACAAAGGTACAACTTCCATAAATTTTAGGCCTAGAGGAAATCATTCATTACCAAAACCCCAAGACCCATTTTCTGGATTCTCCTCTCCTTCTTTGTTATCTTATTCCTTTGGTCTTCTCTATTAACAACAAATTTGCCATACTCAACTGGACATGTCACAATCCTTGGATGTGTAAACCAGGGCTCAACAAAATTGTTGCCAAAATTCAGGGACCCAGCAGGGATGCCCTCTGCTGGGGAAAAAACTGCCACCATTACTCCTCACCACTGAAATGCCTCTGACTCTGTTTGGTGCCATTGCAGGCACTGGCAGTTTTATTTTTAGATGCGAGGAGCTGCTCTGCCATTGCAGTTCTGCAGTGGAGGTAGGCACCACATTACAAATCCCAGGCTCTGTGGTGACCTGGTGTCTGGGGTTTGTCAAGCCCTGACTTAAATGAGGGAATATCTAGTTGGAGTAGAGTGGTTATTTTTCTGTTGTGTTAGGCACTGATGTGACCAATACTGAAATAGTGTCCAGTTTTGGTGCCCACAGTTCACAAAGGATGTTGATAAATTGGAGAGGATTCAGAGCCATGACATTAGCAAGAATTAGAAAACATGTCTTGTAGTGATAGACTCAAGGAGCTCAGTCTAATTACTTTAACATAGAAAAGATTGAGGAGTGACATGTACAAAGTCTATAGCAGGGGTGGCCAAATTTATGGAACTCAAGAGCCACACAAGTTGACTATTAAACCTTTGAGAGCCGCACTGAGGCATATAGCCATAGATGTTTACCTACTCCAAAATTACTAAGTTTAAAATTCATTGCACACTTTAATTTTACCATAAAAAGAGGACAAATATCAATCCTACTCATGTCAGATTCTAATAATTACAGCTAGTCCTCACTTAGTGACCTACTCGTTTAGTGACCCCTCAGAGTTATGACCGGCTCTCTGATGAGTTGGTATTATGGCGATGTACGAGAACTCACATCAACTCTCTCAGATTACCTATATTTACAGTACACTATGCAAACTAAGTTCAGTACATTAGAGCTTAAAACATTTAAAATATATATTAAAAATGTTATAAATGATGCAAAGGTGACATTAAAACTATCTACCGATGGTTGAAAAACCCACTACCAGTAAAGTACATTATGCCTGAAATACCGGTAAGGGCTGCTCCTCGTTTAGTGACCAATTCGTTTATCAACCGGGTTTCAGGAACGGAACCCGGTCACTAAGTGAGGACTACCTGTACTTAAGGTTACCATGAAAATTAGGCCTATACAGTAAAAACTTAACTGCAGCTTGAAGTAGAAGACTGCAGGCTAGTGGTGAGGTTTTTAAAATCCTGACCATGCCACACTTCTCCCTGCCATCCCTGACCATGCTGCACTTCTCCCCACCATCCCGACCCCTGCCTGAACTCCTAGGCTGGAGCTGCTTTCCTAAATTGATTTGCTGACATTCTTCCGGGAGCCACAATTTTTCATTCAAGAGCCATGTGTGGCTCCCGAGCTGCAGTTTGGCCACGCCTGGTTTATAGGTACCTACGTGGGGAACAAGATTGAATGGCTGGAAGCTGGGGCTAAGCAAATTTAGACTGAAAATAAGGCCTAATTTTTTTTTAATAGTGAAGGTAATTAACCATTGGAACTATTTTCTGAGGGTTGTGGTTGTAATTTTTAAATGAAGATCTGGTGTTCTTTTGACAGATACTGTCTAGTTCAAAGGGAAATACTTTGGAGTCTATGCACTGTTGTTCTGTCAACTCCAGTAGTACCCCTTTAATTAGAGCATTTGTTTGTGGTGTGGACGACCCAAATTCAAATCCTTACTCTGGAAAAGAGATTTAAACCCTTCTTTCTTCCTTGACAGGGTAGTGCCCTAGACACCAGGCTATAGACTACATGGGTAGGTCTCTGTCTTTCATTTGGAAGCTGTTCCATGTTGTATAGATACTTAGTCATTGAGTCATTGACCCTCCTCACTTGTCAGTAGCTTAAATCAATGATTTTCAAACTTTTTTCCTCAAGACCCAGTTGAAAAAAATCATTTATGTCTGTGACCCAACAACTACATCTTTGAGCAATGCATTCCAGGATTTTCGTGGTGGCAGCAGGGGGCTCCTTAACCTAGTACCTGATGGTCTGCAGACCAGTACTACGTCGGGACTGTTGGTTTGAAAATCACTGCCTTAAACCGTAGGCTCTTGGTGCAAGGGGGATCAGCACGGCCCCAATTTTGCAAATCTAGGCCTTTGTTTCCAAATTATCTTGGGTTTTATTTTTAAAAGGGTTAAAATGCCCTACATTGAAACCAAATGCTCTGTTTTATCCCATCTAAACCAATTACTTTTTTGTTTAGTGAAAATTTTCATTTTCAGGTTGACCCAAAATATTTTCCCCCACAGAACTGCTAGCAAACTGAAAAATCTGCTAATCACACAGTTTCTGTACAACTCTCATCTGTGTTTGCATACATTGCCCACAAGTTTTGTTTAAAACTCATTTTTTTTTAATGTATCATATCTGACTCTGTCCTCTTGCTGTAGTAAATTGCTCAGGCTGACCATACCCTCAATGAGGCAGTACTTCATTATGCTTCTTAGAAATATGTCAGCCATTAATTTTGTTGAGTCTCATATTTCAGTCTCGTTTATCTTTTTTGTCTTATTTTCAACCCTAGGCTGAACTGTTCTGTTACTTTCTATTGCCCTACAGATGACAACACTCATTTCATAAGATATAACACCATAGGGTAATATATTCTTAAAATTATATTTCTAACTTCACAGTCAGGTTGACACACTTTTTTTCTTTATAGGCTTTGTGTGTTAAGAAACATCATTATTATTATTTATCTCATGGTAGCCCCTCAAATCCCTAGTCAGGATTGGTGATCTCATTGTGTAAGGCACTGTACACATGTATGAAATGATCCTTGCCCTGAAGTACTTACAATCTAAATAAACACTGATAAAATTATAATGCCATAGTACTGATAAAATGTAATAGAAAAACACATTACCTCTGTTATTATCAGCCTTCTTGCTCATTCTGAATGGCAGAAGAAATATTTAGCAAAATAAGGGCCATAGTGGAAAATTCCCATTTTTATGTTGCTGAGGAATTCCACATATGAATTCTGGCTAGCAGATGTCTTTTAAGATAAATTCTTGGAGGTTCAAAAGCATGAGAGTGGCTGGTATGATCTAATCTACTTTCTGTTTTGAAATAGTAATCTGGATTCATATTAGACCTCTGCAAAATCTAGTACATACACGGTCTACACAGAAGCATTAATATAGTCTCATCTCAGGGTGAGCTGCTTCTGCTCTGTTAGAGTGAATTGTCCAGTGCTCTCCCTGCATGTATTCTAAGGGCCTGACTCTGACGTCACTGATATGAGTGTTACTCTGCTGACTACAGTGGAATTGATTCTGATTTATCTTGGCTCAAATGTGTACAGAATCACGTCTTAAATGTCCAAGTGAAAAAAGTTAAATTGTGAAGTACTGGGTAAGTTATTTAGTTTAACTACTGACATTTTCCCATCAGCATTTAATATTGGGTTAAAAACTAACACTATCCTATTGCAGTTGCTCATTGAAAACCAAATTTCAAATGTCTACTTAAAAGAAAAGAAATTTTTAGGCTACACAGAAATTAAAATAAGGATTCTTTTCAAAATATAGGCTTGTAAAAGTGACAAATTATCAAGCAGTATTTGCTGTGTTTTAAAAGTAAAAATTTTGTGAAATTTCTCACTTGTTTATTACATCTTTAAAATAAAGTAGGCTTTCAGTTTTTTCAACTGACATTTACTTTTGAAATCATCAAGGACTCCACTAATCTCATTTTATTAGCAGACATTTTTCTGGTTAAAAATATAGTTGAGATATAAATTGGAATTTTGGTAGATGGTTTACATTTGTAACAAATTCAGTTGGTTACTACCATAAATCACACAGTTGTGTCACTAAAGAGTAGTTATGTATATAAAAAAAAAAGTCATGGTAATATAAATATAATCATTTCAAGAAGTTGGGATCTCTAGTAATGAACAGATGAAAGTATAGGGAGAGAGGATGGAACAATACACAATCAAGTAGCTAATGAAATGTTGATGCTTTTGTTTGAATCTTTAAAAGATGGGTAAACCTTCTTGTATATTAACACTGATTTGCAAACATCTAGATAAACAGCTTTGGTAATTTATCATCCCTTTGTAATACTTTTCACTTGCATTGTAATTGTTGCAGCATGTAGTTTAACTATATACATTTAGGATTTATTCTGTGGCACACCACAGCTTTCTTAACACATTGGTAAATCTCATATATGCACTGCCTATTCACAACATGACTTTCTTGTCCAAATGAAGTAGCAAATCAAGAAATAGGTGAAGGATCTAAAATGTGACTTTAAAGGTAATTAGACATGGCCAAACTACAACAACGGAATAAATTTTATTCTCTGAGGGCTATTTAATCTGAAGAGTAGTTATGTTAGGTTAGCTTCTGAAATCTAAATGACTTGCCGTTACCTAAAGCTTTGTATCAATTACTCCCTCAGTGAAAAAAGTAGTCCATTGTAATTCTGACAATTTTTCTCAAAGGGCTAGTTGTATGTAACCTGTGTCATACCAACAAGTGCCAGAATAGCATTTTGTGAAAATTAGAGAATCTGCCATCAAAATTGCTGGTTTCTGTGGTGGTATTTTGGAGTAGCCATAATGGAAAAAAGAGTTGTGAACACCTATGTATGAATGGAATCATTCCATAGTTAACATGAGATTTATAACTGAAGAAATCATTACAGAACAGCAAGTGGTAGAGACTGTTTTTATTTTAATACGAGAGCCAAGTCTTGCATTAGGACATTGTTGAATCTAGTGCAAAAAATAAATGACACCCCAGGGATAGTGTAGCATTCTGTTAGATTGAAGGGCCTTTAATAACCCGATAGTCTAATAGTGGTAAAGACAGAGAACGTATAAGAACTAATCCTGTTTTCTGCTTTTATAAGTATGGTAACAAGAAATAGTTATGAAGTGTTGGCACTGTAGCTTTTAGTAAATGACTTTTTAAATTAGAAGATAAATTTGCTGACTAACTTTTTGGAATTTATTTAATGAAAGCTCATAAAAATCTGATACCTGTTTACAGCTGGATTAACAGCCACATATCCTAGTCTGTCTGTCTGTCTACTTTAGATAGGGTATCGTGCAAATATAAACTCTCATTCTCCCCCTATATTTTATAGAGGTTTCAAATAAAATTGGGAAAAGGTGGTTTATTTGCAAAAAGAATTTGCTGTTTTTTACCCAGTAATTTTACTTGATTTACACTTTGTTAGTGCACTTCTGCCTGCTGTCTTATATTGCAAACGATAGGGTTCTGCATCAGGTTTGTGCAAAAAATGATGAATGTACCTCACTCATATAACCTTCTTTAAAAATATGTTATTTAAAATAGCAGTTGACAATACTAGTACTTGGATTACATTGCAGTGGGTTTCTTTCCTGGGAACAGTCAATCTTTGTATGAATTGAAGTACCGGCTGTCTCCCTGTGTATGAGATATTTGTGTTTTGTCATCAGTAGGGAAGAAAAAAATTAGTACATTTTAAATTCAGCTTTATCATTTGAGATTGGGGAGTTTTGGTGGTTTTTTGGAATAACTTTGTGCTTTTCTTATTTGCAAGCAAAATTGTGATAAATGTGTAAATGATTTACTGAAGACCAAGTGCATTTTAGTCTGTGCTACAACTCTCTCCTTAAGCAAACAGTTCAGGGAATGTGCAAGCAGACAGATTTGGTTTATAAATGTACACTAGATGGCAGTTTTGTCATATCTTCCAACTTCAGATATTTCTGTAGTAGAACAGGAAAGGCCATCAGTGTTTAGTCTGCACTCAGAGGGTCTCTGCATGACCAATGTGGACCCCATGGACTTCCTGGAACATGTGTTAGCAATTTAGCAGCAGACATTTATTTCTTTGTTTTACTGCTTGGCTCTTTGAGAAAGTGTTGGTGCTGGGTTATGGGCTGTCTGGATCATGTCAGAGGCCATGGGGATCAAGTTCATGTGACAGGCCAGACTAAGGAAGGATGAAGTTGGAGGAGGTGAGGAAACTGACCCTTACTTTCAGCAGCAACAAGTCACTGCCTGTCTGTGGACTGAGGCCAAAATCCTGGGCGTTTTAGTTCTAAGACAGCTGAACAAACAAAACACTTTGCCCATTTGGCTTTTTCATATTTCATCTACAGTAGTTCAGTCAAAGCTTTTCTATTTCTTAAGAAGAGGTTCGTACTCTTCATCTCTCTCTCTCTGTCTCCTCTAGCCCCTTCCAGAAGAAGTGACCTTGAAATCCTTGGCTACTGCATGCTGCAGTGGTTATGTGGAAAACTACCCTGGGAGAAAAATCTGAAGGACCCTGCAGCAGTCCAGACGGCTAAAATGAAGTAAATAACTTTTTCAGATACTCCATCTTTACCAAAACAGGTCTGAAAATGAACTGCAAAGGGAGCACACTTCTGTAGAATATCACCTCGATTGAAAGCTATTTTTTCTCCTTAATTAAAAGCAATTTAGACGCATTTAAAAGATGTGAACTCTGGGAGTGTGCATACTAAACACTTCCTGCATACGTTTATGTGCATGGAGAGGTGGAGATTTGATGTACATAATTTTCAATTCTCTCACTCTTTATGAAGTTGCATTTGCAACTCCCTTGTCAGTGTGCTGCACACTGAGAATGAGTTTGTGTGGTCTCTGCTGAACTATGTAAATACTTCACAGAAATAGAAAACTTGAGCAAGATGTCCTTATTTTTCATGTGCCATTTCATACTATTTTTTTCATTTTCAGTTTTGAATATATCTATATATCTATATAGATATATATAGATATATATATTTAAATCTTTTGGCTTAGGCTTCCAGTGCTATATAAGCCCATTGCCTTATAAACATTTTAAATTCCAGGTAAATAACTTTATCTGTTACTCTTTTCTCCCCCCCCGCATGGTTAATTAGATAATATTAAAGCAACAGAGTGTATTACCACTTTTTCAGCATTTCCGCTGATGGGACTTGAGCGAGTTAATCACATGTGGTACAATATAGCCCATTTTTCAGAGGCGGATATGCTGAACAGTAGTTTTTCATGGATGTAGGCTCAAAATTGGAGAAGGCAGCAAACTTTTAAGCAGAGCAAGTCACAACAGAGGCATACAATAGGGATAGTTGAGCAGAGCCACAGAAATCAATCTTCAAATTCATTATGGCATTGGCTCTCAACAGAGGAAATGGCTAGCCTGCACACTGTGGATAAAACAGATTGCCTCTGTAACGTGGACGTCATACATCATGTTTAATATTTCGGCTTTAGAAGTTCTGATTGCTGCAGAACCCAAACCAGCACTTACGCAATTCTGTTAAATCAATTTAGTTGACCAACTTGCTTCACTAATTTTTCACTTATAGTTAACCCTTCAAACTCTGGTATTACCAGACTGCCAGCCAAAAGACTTCTTTGGCAGAAATACACAAAATATGGTACAATTCCATGTGGTGGAATCTCCCTCTTATTTGAATGACTGTTATGTCCCACAGGAAATAGGTCCATGTACATACAAATATGCAGTTACATGCAAGTTGATGGGCACACTGTGGACCAGTCCTGTCCCCTTCTCTGCTCAGAGACTCCTGGCAGTGGAAACACTGTGGTTCTGTTGAACAGAGGTTGGGACTTGGATGGGGAAGTGCAGTTGACGTGGTACAAGAGGCAGAACTTGGGCCTCTGCTGCTGCATAGATAATCCCATTCTCTTCCCTTTCCCTCATTTCTCTAGTTATTTAAGAAGAATCTAGAGCTAGCCCTAATGCAGGGGTGTGGAGATGGTTGTGTTATGGCTGTGAAGGTGTTTGAGGGGGGACCATATAAGTGCTCCACCTAGTATTCTCCCACAGGGCGGCTCTGCAGCCATACCGTGGCCTGGGGCAGAAGATCTCTCCTCGCCAGCACCTACCTCCATTCAGGCCAGGTGTTGGATGTGCCCCACTACGCCTATTTAAATTGACAAGGGAGCTAATGCACTCTATTTCACTTCATGAATTTCCCTTTTTCTCCACTGATGTCACTCAGCCTCGGCATGGCTCGTGCTACAGACTTTTAAACCTAAACTGGGTTTGAGTTATCAAATTGCAAATAAAAGCATCTGAAAATGTCTAAAAGGAAAACTCCAGTGTAATATAAAAGATCTTCTTATCTCTACCTCTAATTACAAAAAAGAGTGAAACACTGACTGAAATATAATAAAAGAATAATTAACAATCAAATGGGAACTGATGCCGTGGCAGCCTCATGAGGGAGATTAAGCTGAGGGAATTCAGCTAGAAATCATAAATTTTCTTGTGTAAGTTTTGGGAAATTAATCACATTTAAACAAACAAACATAAAAATTCCTTTAATTTAGTTCTGGAACTCTGATTTCTGATGCTTCCTAATCAGACCTGAATTCTCCCCTTTTAATGAGCCGTGTGGCAGATGCCACCCATGGAAACTGCTGCTGCATCCATTACATGGCAAGAGTGAAACAGTGACGGATGCTGTTTTGAAGGTTCATTTTTTAAACATGTAGTTTTGTATTATGAAGAGTATCAGAGAAAATCCTGACTTCCCATTACCACTAAATGTGATGAAGCTCTATTGACAGCATTAAAGGAGAGGCCATATGGGACACCCCTCTGTGCCATTTGCGTGCTGTGGAAGTCTGCAGGTCTGCCGACACGAGGCTGGGCCTCGGCATGATGTAGACCGTTCATCCAGCACTTCACAGATCCCTATGGCACTGCACAAGCACCACAGCAGGACCCTACTTATACATAGGGATCCATACAAAACCACACACCTGGATGAGACCTGATACATTTATCCTCATTTGATTCTCTGAGTAAAGCCCTTGCACTCTGCCTGTATGAATTTAGGGGCAAATCCTGCACGTAGCTCTGGTGAATCCCTTGTGGTTTCTTAGAACAAAGGAGATTTAAGATTTTCAGTGGGAAGGGCAATTTCAGGTGGGACATGCACCCATTCCATAGGGCTCTGCTCTATTGTGACTCTCTGGACCACGGTCTGCTGCAGTCCAGATAATCCCGTCCTCTCCTTTGTGGGTGCATTACAACCATAAATGCTACTCCAGCAGTGACTAGGCCACGCTGTGTGGAAACCTCACCTTCTATCATCCATCCAGTTTCTAGGGCTTTCTGCTGTGGCCCCTAAGGATTACCTGGAAGTGTTTTGTTTTTAAAAAGAGAACTGGGCCATTGCATTAACATTCTTTAACTGCAGTTCTATATTTTTAAAACTTTAAGGGCTTTGCTCACCCAGAGGTAGGAGCAGTGCACACTGGAGAAATGGGGAGGACTTGACTCAGGCTTGGTATACAGTTGAAAAATTAGGTTTGGTTTAATCTATGCTGGTTGGGTGTGAAAAATCCACACTCCTCAGGGGTGTAGTTAGGCTGGCCTAAGCCTCCATGTTAGGGCAGGTATTAGGTAGCGATCAGCGCAATTTCTCAGGGCTCCATGAAGCTGTTACCTGGTATCTACAGAGTTGCTCTGAGTAAAAGTAATTATTACAGTAACTTCATCTCTAGAAGTAAAAATATGTGCACACGGCAGGGGGTACAGAGGAATGTTTGGGGGGGGGGCAGTGAATGGGAACACCAAGCAGCTTGGGCTGTGGCCCCAGGAGGCAGAGTGAGGCTCTCCTCCTTAGTTTCTGCTCTGGATCCTAAAAGTCCAACGTCAGCTCTGCTGTGTAGACAGCATTAGGGTCTGTTGAACTAACTACCACCCCTCAGAGAGGTATGTTACCAACAGGAGAAGCCATGTAGCGTCTACACAGAAGGGCTGTGCCGCTATAGTGTTTTAAGTATAGAGAGACCCTCAGTCTTGCTCTGAGATGTGGGAAGGTGTAGAGTATGTTGCCACTTTACATGATGGATCTCAGGGATTGTCTCAACTTAACACACTACGCCAACACAGCTGTGCCTGTGTACCACCAGAGGTGCAGACACTACCTGTGTCAGTGGTTGAGCTCTCCCATAGAGGTAGGTACTCTACCTCCCAGAGAAGTGTTAACTAGGGCGACAAAAGATTTCATCCACCAACTTGCACTGTCTACACAGCGATTTAGATCGGCTTAATAATGTTGTTTGGAGATGTGGATTTTTCAAACCACTGGCTGACCTAGTTAAACCAGCCTAATAGTCTAATGTAGTCCAGGCCTCATTTTCAGTTCCTTTCCCTTCCACTAGGTTAGCTCTGCTGACATTTAGGAGAGGCAGGGCCATACCTTTGCTTCTCATTTGGTTCAGGGAGATTGGACACACAGTCCTTGCTCTTCTGCGTCATGTTTGTAGCTATTTGTATCCTGGCAGCTGTCACACTGTTGTTCAACTTCCCTGCACTAGGGCTAGCATGGATTTTGTGACAGTTGGAGAATTAGCCAGACAAAACTGTTTCAACTTTCAAAACATAAAAATTAATCTTTGGAGTGAGAACAAAGTGAGAAATTTCAGCCCAAGGAATATATACTCCCCCAAAAATGTATAAGCAGCTGCAAAGAGATGTGAAGATGTTTCCCCAGTTATAACTCTAGTTTCGCTTAAATCTGTGGCTTCTACATGGTTTTTTTAGATGTACTGTATCTGGTGGGTGGAGATTTTGTTTGCAGAGGAGTCTTTTGAAGTGTTAGTTATCCTTGAGAGCCCCTCCTTTTGGAACTGAGCTTTACTATCTCTAGAATTCAAAGTGAAGGATCACCTCCTAAAAACTCACATTTAGCTTGTTGCATTCTTGTATTGATTCAGACTTATGGATGAGCTTCCTGATTCAGTGATGAAGTTGGCTCCTTCTGGAAGCAGCTGTGGTAAGCATGATTACAGTGTATATTGTATATTTTATCATTCTGTCTTAGTCTATTTATTGGAATAAGGCTTTTAAATATTAAACTTTGGGGCAAAAAGATGGTAAGAAAAAGTAAACAAAAAGAACTTTGAAATTCAATATTTTAAATTAAATTACCAATTCCATCACCTGTAAGGTGAGCATGATATAATGCAGTATGATCTATCCTCTTATGGTCCTGATCCTGCAAATTGTAGTGTGTGGGCACAACAGTCTGTCTGTGTGGTAGCTCATTGTGGTACCCACATAATAAACTCTGCAGGATTGGGACCTTCAGCATAAATATCTGACCAGATAGCAGAATGCTCTTCAAGTTGACTGAGGGTCCAACTGGTAAGCAAGTTCAGGCTAGACTGTATCTACTAGTTGCTCACAGAAGGTTGTTCTCAGACACTCCTACTGAACTAGACTAATACAGCTGCCCCTTTGGATCCTCAGTTTATGGCATTCTTCTCTGTGCCTGTGTGTTCAAGCCAGTCGCTCAGGAGATACTTATTTTTAAACTTTTCCCTCAGTTGTCATTCATGCTTCTGCTCTTCTGTGATTTCCCCCTGCAGTTCCTTGTGGTGTTTCCCTCTAAATATGTTCAGTCCCTCACTACCGTTTCAATCTCTCCACTCTTTTTGTCCTCACATCTTCTCATTTTCTTGCTCATCCTCCATTTGTTTCCTCTTATGACTGACCTTCCTCTCTTTTTCTCCACTCTTCCCTTTCCCCACCTCATATTCTTTGTAACTCTTCCTTTCCTCTTCCCTTCTGTGAATCTCCCCACCTCCAACTATATGAAATCAAACCTGACAGGGGAGGGCAGTTGTGCTGTGTTCCTCCGTGGAATGCAAGGTTGTTTGCCATGTCTTCGCTCCTAGTGCATGCTCAGTTGTCAGTACTTACACAAACAAGGAGTTCTGTAGCACATTTAAAGACTAACACATTTCTTAAAATAAAAATGATAGTGCCATAGAACATGGCTACCTGCTGGAACTTGTCAGTACTTAGAGACCTAGGAGATGAGCGGCCAGCTGACAGTTGCTGTTTGCTTTCCAAGATGCCAAAGAAGGAGTGCCGCCCATGATGTGGTGCTTGCCAGCTGAATCTCCTCTAAAATAGCAAGAGGAGGGTCCACTTCAGATTATGCTAATCTTAATGTTGTATTTGGCAGGTAGATGCTATGCTAATTGACACCCTATTAACACTTTAGAATTTCTGCCTACGGATATGAAAATGCTACAAACAGCAATTTGTCCAGGTCTTGTACACATACTTCTCCCCAGAGCTTGAAAGGAGCTTCCATGCAGACATAGAGAGGGGTCTGTACCATGGGATTGGTGCTAATCCCTTCCACACCTCATAGCCACATTTAGGATCCCCTTTCCTTCCAGAGCAAAGGAGATGATCAGGGCTTTTGCCAGAACTAAAATGCTTTTTGGTAGTTGAAGGAAAAGACTCTCCCCCAACCTATCTAGGTGCTTATACTGCCCAAATGACAGAGCACCACATAATCTTTAATGTATTTATCTGGACAACAGGACCCTTGTGGGACTATTTATGCCCATTTTTACAGATGCAAAACTATGGCACAGAGGATGCAAGCCACAAAGGTAACTAGGCTCCTAAAAATGGGATGTAGGTATCATCTCAGGTGGGCGTCCTAACAGGCTATGGAATATTCTGCTGCTGGGGTCTTTCAGCTTTTTCAGTGAAGTTGTTAGATTTCAGTCAAACAGTTGAATAATTAAATATTAATTGGGCCAGAAAATTAGAATACCATACATAGCCTAGTGGCTGGGGCATGCACTTGATTTGGGGCAGATGCTTGTTCAGTCCCTTCTTCCCCTCAGGAGATGGGGGGTGGGACTTGAGCAGGAGTCTCCAAGGCTATGTCTGCACCTAAAATCTTAGTTCAGACTTGGTTAGTCCAAACTAAGTAGTTCAAAAGTTAGTTTGAACTAAGCACGTTCTTTAATTCGAACTAGCAGCCCTTTTTTAGTTTGAACTAAAAAAAGCGCTTAGTTTTGAGCTGACTGCTAGTTCAAACTTAGTTAGAACGAGCATGCCTACATTGTGCTAGTTTGAACTAAGCAGTTAGTTCAAACTAACCAGCTGAACTAAATTTTTTAGTTCAAACCAGGCAAAGCCTAGTGTAGACAGGGTTCAAATTAAGGCTCCTAAATTCGAACTTGCTAGTGTAGACATAGCCTAATATTCTGGTGAGTATCCTAACTGCTGGGTAAAGGGAGTCGTCCTCCTCTCTGCAGTCTTTCCCCATGTTTTGTGTGAATGTGCCTGAAGGGACTGATCCAGTAGATAGCCTCAAAGCATGCCTACTGGATCAGGACTGATATATAACATGGGTGGAAGAATACCTATTTTTCCATCCATTCATGGATTGCTAAGTGGAGACAGGCACCTTCCTGCAAAGTTTAGCACACTCCCCCTCTGGTCTGCATCTCCCATTGGCTAATTTAGGTACTTCCTGCTAAATATTTTGGCTTTTTGGATTGCATTCTAAGGTACCTGTCTCTCCCCATTCGCTGTACAGGAGCCTAGGTGCCTGACTCGGGTTTCCTAGGTCACAGAGATGTTACTGCGATTTTTCTTGGGATTTAAAAGTTAGGTGCTGTGACAGCTAGCCCTGCAACATCTTAAGTCCCTTTGGGAATCTAGGTCCAAGAAACCGAGGACCAGATCCACAAAGGTACTTAGTGTAATGAATCTTCTACAAACGTGATCAGTGCTTTCTGAACCTGAGCCTCATAAATGTTGTTGAGCCAGAGGAGTCATACCTTTTAGCCTGATTACCTGACACTCGATGTCAACCAACCAGGTTTCAGCCAGTCCACAGGTGCATGTCTAACCAGATAACTCCAGGACCTGGGATACTGAGAGCAGCTCCTCCAGTCCACTCAACATTGTTACTTTGCCAGACATATTCCCCATTGCTTGGTCATTCTGACAAGAATGCATCAGCTTCTCAGAATGGAGTTCTCCAGCAGAGCCCCTCTCTCTGCTCACATGGATCCTTCTTGCCACAAACTGCCATCCTCTGCACCTACAAATCTTGGACAGTCACTGGGACCCTACCACGCTTGAGGTGAATTACACCCTACTTGCCCTAGTAGAGTCTGGTGCCACTTTAATGGATGCTCGATTCACTAAGGCTAATCATGTTCCAATGCAAAGGCAGCTTGTCCCAGATCTTGTGTAAATGATCAGTGGCAGCATGTTGTCTTGTGATCAGGAAACTGTGCCCCTCCCAGCAGAAATTCAAGATCAAGACTCTGCAGTTCACTTTAATTAAGTTACCAAACTTTCTGATCTTCCTTCATATTCTTTGGCTCCCAAGGCACAATCCACACATTTTTATAGAAGATGCTAGAGGTACAATTTGAGCTCAATTACTCCTGACAGTTGTTCTTAGCCGAATCAGGGGCGAAGGAAACAAGAACCAGCACTGACCACATTAATAATCTCTGAAAAATATCAAGAATTTGCTGATGCATTTGATAAGAGATATTGATATTTTACTCCTGCAGACCCTACAATTACCCCTGTGGTCTCCAGTCAAGGACTGAAATGCCATTTGGATTGAGCTGATCTTTATCAGAATCAAAACTTAGAGCCCCATGAAAATGTCTTGACAAGAATTTTGCAAAAAACCAAACAAAAACCTTTATGCTTTGCCATTGATTGACAAGCTGTTGGAAAGGATTGGTTCTGCCAAGGTATTTACCAAGCTTGATCTCTAGGTGCTCATAGTTAGTCTGTATTCGGGATGGGGATGAATGAGAAACAGCATTTTGCACCCATTATGACCATTTTGAATAACTGGTTGTGCCTTTTGGTCTCTCCAATGGCCCATTCACTTTTCAGTACTTTGTCAGTGACATTATCAGAGATGTTTACAGCTAGTTCATAGTGATCCACCTAGATGACCTCTTCGACTCTCAAGTCAAACAAAACCTTCCTGACAAACATCACGCTGGTACTCAAGCACCTCCGAGCAAGTTGTGTGTACCGAAAACAGTATATAATAAAATTTAGAGACCTGAAAAGAAACAGGGCAGCTATTTAATCATGATTGTTACCAACTACAGAAACAGAATCCAAGAACAGATGCATCTAACAATGTTATAGGTCTGATTCTTCTTTCTGTTACACTGCTGTAACGCTGCTGAATCATGAGAGTTACACCAACATTAGGAAGAAGAAAATGAGCCTCACTGCATGCAACTTCTCCACATGTAGCAACGTATGAATTTCTATTCCCATATCAAATAAAGTACATTGCACTTTCTCAGGAGTATGAGCTTTTTGTACTCCTGCTGCAGTAAAGAGCATGCAGGTGAAAATTTGGTACGAGCATAAATCCTAAATTTCTTTGCAGGCAAAATCTTATATTTATGTTGAAACATTTAAGAAATGTAGATACAAAAGAAATATGCATAAATGCATACACCTTGAAGATAAAACACATGTGCTTCTTAAACCTTTAAAGAAAGGGCCAGAGAAGTAAAAAGAGAAATCAGCAAGTAAGCACCAGGCACTGCAACAGAAGCAATGGTAGCATTACTCTAAGAAAATGCTGAGAGAGCAAGTGAGCAAACATCTTGGGCTAAGTACTAAGTGAAAAAGGCTTGGAACTGTGAGCAAAGAATATACATCCTGTTTGATTCCTTGTGGTGGTCTTCCAGAGCAGCGGGGTAACTGGGGTCACCAGCTTCAAAAAAATCCTTGCTTTATCATCAGTGAAACTGGCAAATCCCAGGAAGTACTGAGCATCACAGACATTACTTGGGCCTATCTAGTCTAAACCTGTGCACACTCCCTGAGGGTCCATACCTAGTCCATCAGGGATGATGGAGATCAGAAGAGCAGTCAGACTCACAGTTCTCAGGTTTTTCTCCAACAACCATTGAATTCAAATTTAGTGCTGGATTAGATTCTTAATCTACAGGTTATTCTGTAAAAATTGTAACTTGAAAATTATGCAAAGAGAGAGGGTGAGTGGGTGTTTTGCTATATTTCTGCACTCCTAAAGTTATGACATTGAGTCAGCCTCTAACAGTTTAGATCTCCTAATTGGAGATAAGATTTTCTTGCTTTATGTTAACAATATAAATATAACATGTGAAAACACACGTTTATAAATGATGGAATGGTTTAAAATCTGCTCCTGTTTCCTTTCCTCATTATCCCATAAAACAAAAATTAAGTAGATGATTTAGAAAGTAAAGGATTGATTGTCAGCAATGTCTTGCAATTTTGAGGGTACACCTTGTAGCACAGAGGCCTAGTTCTTACTCATTTACAATGCGAGCCAGATAAGCACTAGTCATTTGAACAACTCATTGTGGTTGCAAAATTGGAGGTCAGGATGAGTCTGAGCTTAACTGTTGAGTTAGGCTGCAAAGACTAATACTTACTATTGTCAACACTATTCTACCTAGTACCAGAATTCTGGAAAACCAGATTGTTCGCACAAGGCCCAGTTTCTCCACTTAAATACTATGAACTTCATTTTTTGACTTTAATAAAGGAAGTTACCAAATAGGCAGGACAGATTTGTGCCTAGTAATTGCCTGTGACATCTTCACTACGTACAGTCCAAGTTGTTAGGAGCAGCGAGTATATTAAGTAATATGGGTTGTGTTGGTCTGGAAATGTAAGCCGCGGGTCCACAAAAGGTTTTATTGCTCAGCATTTTATGAGTTTGAAGCAGCTAATGAATATGTGGTTTGGCTTATTCTGTGTTTTATTCAAAGAAACAGTATAAAAGTAACCCAAAGAGAAATCTCTGTCTAGGGAAAACAGTGACATTTGGAAGGTGTGACGGGATAGGATAGTTGTGAGGCACTGGCTCATTGCTATTCTTTTTTTCCACAAAATTTTCCAAACTTAATTATGTTTGATGACAATGGAATTGTGGTATGTAAAAGACTGCACTTTTAAAATGCGACTTTCCTTTCTCTTCCTTTTATACCACAGAATATAGTCAGTGGATCTATTTTAATATCTTTTACCTTGAAGATTACCAGAAGAGTTGCATGTCAATATACAGTGCAATTTAGTTTTAGGATTATAAAAACTACTAGAAATGTTTTACACACACTCATCTATAGAATTCACGCTCCCTTGAAGGCATCTTAACACCTCCAGACATTAGCTGGTGATGGTTGTGGTATAACACACACTATGGCTGGGCTGTATCATCAAGACCTATTTCCAACAAAACCAAAACCTGCTATCCACTGATGTACAGGCTATTTGCATAACGCAGGGCTTGTTGGGACCCTGTAAATTAAAGCATTTTGCTTTCCCAGTAGCATCCAAATGTTAAAATATTTGCAAAGTAGCATTGAATATACATTGCAACAGCATTTTAAAGGTCCTCTTGATCCAAATATGAAGCAAATTCTTTTAGTTGCCAAATTATCAGCATTTGTGGACTAAAAAGAGACACTGGGATTAGTTTTTAATGTTATTTAGCGAGAACTTTGTATAACAGTCTTAACACAATGAATGGCACTAGGGATATCCAGTTTACCCAGGTCTATTTTTTCCTTTTCCCATCCCAAGACGAACAAATCTTTGTATTATAATAGTTGTGTTTTGGCTATTGCCTTTTGGTTCTGTTGTATTTTATTTGTTCCCATGATTTTTGTCATCTTGGATTTAAAACTCTCAAAGTTGTAGATCCACATCAAATGAATTTCATTTTAAAAATATATTCCACAGGTGAAATAGCCGAGTTTTTGGCACGTGTTTGTAATTTAGCTTATGAGGAAAAGCCAGACTATCAAGTGCTAAAGACAATCCTGGTGGATGGACTCAAATCAAGTGGAATTCGTTACGATGGCCCTCTGGAATTTTCCACTGCTGGATATGCTCTAAACTTGTGTGCTTCTAAAGCTTCGAAAGTAAGTAAAACAATTACTTGCAGTTCTAAGATTATTTTGTGAAATCCACTGTATGATGATTGTTTTTTTTTTCTTTTGCACAAGAGGAAGTAGTTTAAGATCTCAAAGTGAAACTGACACAGCTATTGTTTTGCTTTAAATACATCACGTTTGTTAATTCCGTTTTCCCTTGGCTTTGCTAAAAAGTGGAATGTCGACCCTTAAGGAGGAAAAACTGTCATGAGTCCTTTTGACCTACAGCCTCTCACTTCAAAGCAGTATGTCTGTGGAGAATCATTTCCTTTCAGGATAATGGGGAAGTCAAGGACTTTGTTCACTACATCTTGAAGAGAAGCTTGAATGCCACGTTTTTCTTTCTGGATAGATTAAAAGCAAAGTTGCCTTGATGAGTGAACACATTTAATTCATTTTCTCTCTTTTTTTTTTTGGTTCTTTATCATTGCCTTGCTTCAGCCACCAATCTGAAGGGGCTATTTTTGTCCTTGGATTTAAGTAGTTTATTTGTATCTACTGCTGCATGATGCTCTTCTTTGCACACAGATTTGAAGTTGACAGCTATTATGTTCTATATTTCCCTCCTGTGTTTTAAGTCTGACACTATGCAGTTCATAAAACCTTAAAGTTTAATAAACTTAAGATTGATGTAATTAGAAGCCTTACTGGAGCTGATATGAAATGTCAGACCCACGCTATCTCTGCTTGAAACTACCCATATGCAAAAGCCCTATTTCTTCGATGATGCATGTGCAATAAAGCAGGGTCAGGGTACCATTCATTTTTAATATTTCTTGTGAACTTTGGACCATCACAAGTGTACCTGAGCCAAGAATGCAGGATGCAAACTAATGTGACTGATAGGCTGCTAGATGAATGGTGATTCAAGTATCAGTGCACAGATGGTTCTGATTTGCTGAGTTTTGTAGCTGCTGCAACCGAAGACATAAAATATCCTTCTAGTCATAAATTAGCTCTTTGGAAGCAAAACCTTGGCACCAGAGCTTTACAACCTTCAATTAGTAGGGAAAGAAGTATTTGAATGACTGTGGTATTGACATCTGTAGGCCTGCATAGTAATCATTCCTAATAGACGAGAATATCTGTTTGAGGGGGTTTTGCATGGCTAATTAACTACCAGTGAGAATATGTAATTTTTTCATGATCTCCTGATTGTCACCTTTCTCTCATGATACAATTACATTTTATTGTAGCAAGCAGCTCCCAAACCAATTGTCAGCGCTATTTACGTATTGCAGAAGGCAGAACAAAAGTTCATGTTTAATAAAAAGCCACTGTATTTTGAGCTTGGTAATTACAGAGACTTATTTTAGCAGTTTTATTGACTTTTGTGTTTTTATCATTTTTCACAACAAAACAAGAAGCTATTTCAGTGACAGTATTTTCCTTGCAATAATGGTCACCACTTAATCTACACTAATTTAAGTAGTAGCTTATTTCATTTTTGCAGTTTGAATAGTTTTATAAACTTAATTGAAAAATAAAACAGGAGTTTTTTTTTAAAAAAATCTCCTTTACTGATCTATGTTTAGATCACTTCTTCAAGAATCTTACATTTTTGCATATTAGACACTGATTTATATTAAAGCCAAACTATAGTTTTTTATGCTTTTTCATTTGTGTACAGAGCAAAATGCAGACCGCTTCTCTGGGAAGGCTGAACCAATGATGTGAAGCTTACTCTTTCTCCTGTCAGCTTTAAGCAGACATTCAGTAATTAATGGCAATAGACGGAATAGTGGGTCAGAGGAAAACCAAATATGTAAAATTCAAAAAAACTTAATGAACACATTATTTGAAACCAAAGCAACACAGAAGGAAACCATTGAGAAAAGGATATTTGAATTTATTATTTAAGGTTTGTTCCTCATGTGCATAATTCAATTTAAATTATAAAAAAGTTCTTTCTAAAAGTAATGGTTACTGTAAACAACAAACTGAATACACAGACAGCTCAGATTTTCTTTTTAACTTTTAGCTGAAAGTAAAAAAAAAAAAAAAAAAATCATCTAGTTTTATACTTAGTCTAAAACTTGGATATTAAAGTAGCATGAAAGATGCTGAACTCGTTCTGATTGTGTGAGATTGAAGAGTTGCTACAGCAGGTACTATTTTAAGTGCACAACCTCATTAAAAGCCAGTAAGTGAGGAGTGCCAACGATCAGTGCTTCTGTTCTTTGGACATAGGCATAATTATTTGAGTGGTCTAAGACAAGTTCAGAGATCAATGCTGCTGCAAACAACATAATTTTATCTTAGTATCTGTTATTGCTTAAATTATCTGAGAGATTTCCATACCAACTGTCTTCATCTTTGGAAAAATGCATACTTGCACCACCTCAGACTAGAGCTCTTCTTTCCTCAAGGGTATTTCTCTAGCAAAATATATGTGAGGGGAAAAAAGATTAATGTAATCTACTTCACTGAAAAAATTGTTAAAAGGAGGCTTCTGATATTCTCCATGAGGGTTAAAAACTGTTTTAGTTTTCAAAATCTAAGTTACCATTTGTGTAAGAACAGAGAATACAAGCAGAGGACATACAACTTTTAGAAAACAATATTTTTTTAAACTACAGTTGCTGGGGCTGACTAGCTGTATACTGTAACAGGTATGAAAGAGACCTACATTTGGGGAAAATAGGTGGATCTTGTATGTGGGTGCATGCTTCTGAATGGGCTAGAAAACAATTTGCCAGAGGTAATGCACTCTGGCTGCATTGCTGATAGCATGGAATACCTTAAAAGGCAATGTACTTCCCATTGACCTCAGCCCCATCTACCTCCTTTTTCTTTTTAATACCTACAATCTTATTCCTCCTTATATTTTAGGCTCTTTTAGACTTCTCTTACTCAATCACCTCTCTCCTCACATTAAAAACAAATATCAAACCTCTACTTATTGAAAACATTCAAAACCATAGAGCATATACAACACCTCAGAATAACAACATTGAGTAATGTCAGTAAGGCCTCACTCTTGGAGATTTGTGTATACCCTCCATGCCAAACCTATAATACGCTAGAAACCTCTGTTTTGTAGTCACATGGAATGTGCCTTGAACCATACAATGCTCCATGTGAGTCTATGTCAGCTGAAGGGACTCCAACTCACCTTTACTCCTGTCCATCTGAAATTTCCTGAGATCTATTGTGATAGCTCCATAGCTTTTTTTTCTCTTACCCACACTTTAAAGATAGGTGATTTTTAGTCCCATTTGGAAATAGATCATGTTGTAATTTGAAGTGCTTGATCAATGTGGTGAAGGGCAATATTGCTTGCCTCATCTTTACTAACTGGGTCCATAAAGGTCCATAACAGAAAATGCAGAAATGGCAGAGGAGCTAAATGACCTGTTTCGTTCTTCACTGAGAAGGTTGGTGGCAATTGGATGCCTGATGTAGGAAAGTACTGTAAATATGGGACAGGCTCTGAAGTTCAAATAGGGAAAGAACAAGTTAAAAAGACAAGTTAGATGTCTTTCAAGGAGCTGACTCAGAAGATATCTAAACCATTAACTATTATCTTTGAAAAATCATGGAAGACTGGAGAGATCCCAGGGGATAGGAAAAGGGCAAATATAGTGCCCATATATAAAAAGGGAAATAAGGACAACCCAGGGAATTACAGACCAATCAGCTTAACTTCTGTTCCAGGAAAAGTAATGAAGCAAATAATTAAGAAATCCATTAGCAAACATCTAGAAGAGAACAAGGAGTAAAGTGAGAGTTGTTATGGAATTGCCAAGAACAAATCATGTTGAACCAACCTGATAGCCTTCTATGACAGGTTAACAAGCCTTGTGGATAGAGGGGAAGTGGTAGATGCGGTATATCTAGCCTTTAGAAAGGTTTTTGGTGTAGTCTCACATCACCTTCTCATTAACAAACTAGAGAAGTACAACCTAGATGGAGCTACTATAAGATGAGTTATAACTGGTTGGATAACTGCTCCCAAAGAGTAATCATCAATGGTTCACAGTCATGCTGGAAGGGCATACAAGCGGGGTACTGCAGGGAGCTGTTCTGGCTCTGGTTATGTTCATTATTTTCATCAAGGATTTAGATGATGGCATAGAAAATACATATAAAGTTTGCAAATGATACTAAGCTGGCACGGGTTGCAAGTGCTTTGGAGATAGGATCACAGTTCAAAATGACCTGAACAAACAGCAGCGAAATACTTTTAGACTTCTCATATGCAGCTGAGATCCTAGGGTTATGGATGAATAGTCCATACATGACCAGAGGTTCAATCTGCTAAATTTTTAGGTAACATAATACTTGGGGTTTCATTTTGTCGATGTGCACAAAACATGAAACATTTAATTTAATTGGGGAGAGAGATGGGTAAGATACAGTTTTTCATAAATTCTGACGTCCCATTTTGAAGAGTAAACACTGGGGACCTGAACTCCTACTGAATTTCAGAAAGAGTTTTTAAGGGCCAGATTTTAAAAAGTAGCTAGATACTTATCTTTGGGGGGGACGGGACACCATAGTAGGTGCTTATTGGCACTGTTAAGCACCTCAACACCTTTTAAAAACTGGCCTGTGGGCACTTGAAAATTGTACCAGCTCAATTTTTTTTTAAAATTAGGCCTGCAATACTCAGAGATTTTGTATGTAAACACTTGCTTGGTGGCTGTTTGGAGTTTTCCTATAATCCACTTTGGTACAGTACTCTACTTTATTATTTCTGTGTAATTCCCATTCGTGCAATATTTAATAAACAGTACCAAAAGGAAGCAGATTTAATTTGTAGCTGCTGTATCAGGAATGGCTGCTGTGCACAGGGCCACATACTGCAAAGTTATTTAGTGTGCCAGAAGCACTGTACTGCAGAAGGTAGCCTATAGGCTGTTTGGCTACGCTTACTTTAAGAGTTGTGAATGCTACATCAGATAGTATTTGATATTTAGAGTGGGTATAAGACTGGAAAAAATAACACGAACTCCTGAAATCATTCAGAATATCATTCCCAATACATATTAGCAGGCTATAAAAGGAGATAAGTCTATCTCATTTCGAGGTTAGATTACCTGAATAAAGGAGTAATAATTATCTTATTTGAGACATTAACACTAATTAGACTCAATATAGTAGTAGGACACGTATTTGAAAATTTAAATTATGACTTAATGTTATCATTCCCATTAAAAATAAAGTGTATACCTAGTTCTAATTATCGAAACAATTTTCCATCCAAAATGCCTTTCAGTAATTAACATACCGCTAATAACAGTAACACCAGTCTTGTCCTATTTGTAGGAAAGATTTTTTGATGATGATTTTCTACATACTTTTAATGTCCTCTGACTTCCTTTAAGATTGCCTTTGTGTGTATTCTTAGTATTGCATTCAAGCATTTTTCTTCCTGAATTGTTGACTGTTTTCACTATATCATGCTATTAACTGCATGCCAACAGGTCGATTTACCAAAGCCACCACGAAAACATGATTTACCAAAGCTGCCACCACAATATAACTGTATGAGAAAAGCTGGTAGTCGGGTAACACAAACACAGTTACAAGAGCAAGATAAACCAGTGGGATTGAACAAGACGCGTCAGCATAATGAAGCACTACTGGTGAGATTTTTGATGTTATAATAAAACATACATGATTGTGTGAAACCATGAAAAAAGTTCTGCTTTCATGCTCCTGTATGTCTTTTTACTGAAAGATTACTAAAGATATGAGCAAACTAGATAGGCTTACTGTGACTGTTTAGATAGCATTGGATAACATTATTCCAAAAATATAATTGTTAGAAAAGTTCTGTCATTAATGTGCCTTAGATGAGAAAATAGTGCTGCACTTCATAGTTCACTTCCTTGACTATTAGCTCTACAGTCAAAGGTATTAGGAACAGTACCCCTGACCATTGTGTAGTGGTTGTCACTGCAGTAAACATTTGCAAGGCAGTGCTAGTTTCCTCTTCTGATTTGTAGCAGGGAAATTGTGCATTGATAGCAGTGTTTGGTAATAGGTGGGTCTTTAATATCTGTGTTTAATATTAACCCATCATCATAAAAGCTTGCAGTCAGGTGCTGAAAAGTCAGAATTTAACTTACCAAAGCACATTAGCATTGGTTGCTCAATTATATAAAAGGTTTAAAGCCCACATTCATTTCAACTTGTGTACTTTATATGCCAAAGTGGATCTGTACTGCTGAACTTCATGTTTCTAGAGTGAAAAAAAAAAGTTACCTTTAGTGACTTATGTAATTCAAGAGGTGTTGCTTATGCCCATTCCAAATCAGGTATATGTGAGAGACTGTTTTCCCCAGAGGTGCCCATCTGGTCAGGGCAGGTGCCCCCTGGAGTGGTGCCTTTTCATCTCTGTAAGTGCCCGCTGACCCTCCAGGTCCTTGCCGAATGCTCTGAGAAGAGGGGATGGTGGGTGGGATTTGGAATGGGCATGTAACACCTCTCAAAGAATACAAGTTACTAAAAATAACTTTCTTCTTCTTCTGCTTCCTCATGGCAATTCCAAACTGGGTGATTTCGAAACTGCTATTTTGGAGGAGGGGTTGGAGCATCTCAAGCAGCTGACAGCAGGACTGCCCTCCCAAAGTCTGCATCGCCCCTGGACTGTTGGGTGATCACATAATGGGAGGTGAACGTGGGTATCAATGACCATGTCAGCACCATGCAGCTTTCCTGTGTAGGAATGTGTGCTAGGGATGCCACCAATGAGGCTTGCACTCTTGTAGAATGGGCCAACAGAGGTGGTGGTTGTCTGTGTGCAAAATCGTAACAGGTGTGAATACAGGATGAGATCCAAGAGAGAATACTCTGGGCAGTGACCAGTTCTCCCCTAAACCTTTCTGCTATTGCTACAAACTGGGAAGTTTTGCAAAAGGATCTGGTTCTATCAGTGCAGACAGCTTGCACTCTACAAACATCTAGTGAGTGTAGCGTACTCTCTTATTAGCATGGGGTTTAGAAAAGAAAACAGGGAGGAATATCTCCTGCATGATGTGAAAATGGGTAGGAAGGCTGGGTGCAGTCCTTATGGAGTAGTGTAAGGGGGTTCAGATGTCAACGCCCTGAGCTCAGAAACCCTTTTTGTAGAGGTGATGGCTATGAAGAACTCTTACCTTCCAAAAAAGGTATAGTAGTGAGCATGAAGATAAGGGTTCAAATGGGGGCCCCAACAGTTTTGATAATACCAGCTTTAGATGCCAGGCCAGAATGGGTTGCCTTAGTGAGGGGTATACACTTTCCAGACCCTTAAGGAATTGCAACACTATCAGGTGCGACAATAAGGCTCTACCTCCTTCACTGCAGTGAAGAACGGATATAGCTGCTGGGTGCGCCTTTACAGAGGCTTGGGCTAGGCCTCAGTGTCTGAGCCCGTAGGAGGTATTCAAGCATTAGGGGAATTGGAGCTGCCTCTGGGAAGGCCCCCTTCCCTGAGGGCTGTAGAGAAAAATGCTTCCACTTAGCAATATAGATTGCCCTGGTGGAGGGTCTTCTGCTGCTTGAGAGCACTTCCTGCATCTGGGCCGAGCAGTCTCCTTATCAATCAGCCACCTAACCTCCAGGCCATGAGATGCAGAGAGCTTAGGTCTGGGTGCCTCAGCTGACCATGATTCTGGCTAATGAGGTTGGATACTAGGGGAAGGGTACTGGTGCATCTGCTGACATTTCTATCAGTCCCATGAACCAGTAGCATCCGGGCCATGCCAGCGCAATCAGAATGAGTGATGCCTTGTCCCTTTTCGCCTCCAGTAACACACTGTACCCCAAAGGGAAAGGCGTACAGCAGGCCCCTGTTCCATGGCTGGAGAAAAGCATCTGATTTTAACCCTGGACTGCGGGCTTGAAACGAGCAGAACTTATGACATTTCCTGTTGGACTTTGTTGCAAACAGGTCTATGTGGGGAAGGACCCACCTCTGGAAAATATCCCTGACTACTACTGCTCTCAGAGACCACTTATGTGTGGAGACCGATCTGCTGAGGGAGCATGCAAGAGTGTTTTCGGTGGGCTCCAGAATATCTGGCTTCTAGGTGTATTGAGTAGACAGTGCACATCTCCCATAAGAGCATTTCCTCTCTGTGTAGGGGAAAGAAGTGTGCAGCCCCCTGTCTGTTCATATAATACAGTGCAGCCATATGGTCTGTTAGTACTTGAACTCTCCTCCCCAATAGTTAGGAGCTGAACACTTGACACACTAGTCTGACCACTTTCAATTCTCTGACACTTATATAGAGTGCTACCTTGGCTTTGGCTTTAGGTCACCTAGGTGTGCTTCCCCACCTCAGATCTGAGGTGTTCATTATGAGGGAGAGAGATGGTTGCTGTATAATGAAAGGGATGCCCTTGCACACCTGTTGGGGATCAAGCCACTGCAGCAAGCAGTGAATCACCTCCGAAGGGACTGAGACTAATCACATCTATGTGGTCTCTGTGGAGCAGTAGATCTTTGTGTGTGTTGCACCACATACATACAGGAGGCCATGTGGCCCAGCAGGGTTAGGCAGACCCTGACTGCGGTAGTTGGAAAAGTGGCAGTAGACTGTATGATCTCTCCCATTGTCTGAAAACATGATGTTGAAAGCAGAGCTCCTGGATCAAGTCCAGGTTCACACCTATAAACTCAATGCAAGACGTGGGTATTGAGTTGATTCCAGTACATTCAGCGGCAGTTGCAAGTCTCTTTTATGAAGTTCACCTGGGCTCTTAGCTGTGCATCCTTTTACCAGCCAGTTGTCTAGATACGGGTAAATCTGAATTCCATGCTTTCAGAGAGAGGCTGCTACTGCCACCCCATGCACTTGGTAAAAACCCTTGGGGCTGTGGAGAGGCCAAAGGGCAGTACCATGAACTGGTAGTGACTGGTTTACCATGAATCTGAGAAAACGCTGGCATGGCGGGTAGATAGATATGTGGAAGTATACGTCCTTTAAGTTGAAAGCAGCATACCAGTCCCCCAAATCCAAAGAAGGGATTACTGAAACTAGAGAGACCATGAGGAACTTCAACTTTCTTATAAACTTGTTCAGGGTCTGGAGTTCCAGGATTGGCTTGAGGCCTCCTTTTGCCTTGGGAATGAGGAAGTATTTGGAACAAAACCCTCTTTCCCACTGACCTTGAGTTCCTGAGTTTAGTAACCTTTATACCTCCTGCCAGGAGGAGGACTGGCAAGGGTGGTGTGAGGGAAGGGTAGAATGGAACTGGATGGTACATCCCACTTCCACGATTCACAGAATCCAGCTGTCTGAGGTTATATTGGACCAGGCACAGTAGAAATGTGAGTTTGTTGCAGAAGGGTGGTTGTGGATCTGGTGTGTCGTTCTCGAGCACACCTTCAAAAGTTCTGTTTAGATGCTGGGGCTTGCTTGCTTGGGCCTTTACCTGAGTTGGGCAGCTAGGGAATTCTCCTCCTGCCACCTCTATGTCTGCCTCAAAGGAAACTTGATGGAGAGGTGAAAATCTACAAGTCTGAGGCTTGAAGTGTTTCGTCTGGGTGGCCAGAGTGTGCATGTGTAATGATTTAAGGTTTGCCCTCGAGTCTTTTAGGGTATGGAGCTTAGAATCACTCTGTTCTGAAAGAAAGCCTTTCCCTTGAATGAGAGATCCTGCAGGGTAGTTTGCACTTCTGGTGGGAGCCCAGACTTGCAGCCAAAAAGTCCATCTCATGGCTATGCCTGACGCCATGGTCCAGGCTGCTGAGCACTGTTCCCTCTAAGCTGTGCGCCTGTGCATGCACACACAGGTTGTGAAACCTGTGCACACAACAAAATAAAGGTGTGCACAAAAAAATTCAATAGTGCTAGTATTAGTGCTCACAAAGAAATTGTTTGCGCGCACAGTTTACGAGTAGTTAGAGGGAACATTGCTGCTGAGTCCAGAGCCACTTGGAGGAAGGTTCTAGCAATGACGTTTCTCTTGTCTATCATTACCAAGAATTGTTTTGGACTCTTCCAGGAAGCATTCTTTGAACCTTCTCCTTGAGTTCCATGAATTCAAGTTGTATCTACTGACGACCGCCTGTTGATTGGTGATCCTCAATTGGAAGCCCCAGTCATATAGACCTTCCTTCCAAATAGGTCGAGCCTCTTTGGCTTCCTTGCTTTCGTGGCCAGTTCTTGCTGGTCCTGTCTCCTTTTCATTTGCTGACAAGACAACT
The DNA here is from genome assembly GCA_007922195.1 of Podocnemis expansa. Taxonomy (NCBI): domain Eukaryota; kingdom Metazoa; phylum Chordata; order Testudines; family Podocnemididae; genus Podocnemis; species Podocnemis expansa. The sequence continues at coordinate 14,466,802 of ML682004.1, read as the reverse complement.
AAGGAGTTGAGCTGAGTGTGGGTAAAGGGGTATTGGTGACCTTTGGGCAGGACAAAGTACCTCCTTTGAAGTAGGAGGAACAGAAGTTAGTGTTTGGCATACTGATTTTGTGGTCCCTTGATTTGTTTTGATTATGGGGAGCACCACTCTAGTTGGCCTTCTGGACAGAGAATGTCTATCATAGAGTCTAGATCCTCCTCTGCATGGAGATGGAGGTTGAGGTTCAGCACCACCCTTTTTTAGCAGTTCTTGCTGGGCCCTGTTATCCATACAAATGGGGCCAGCCAAGAGTCCTGCCATCATCTCATCTGGGGAGGATGAGGAACACACTTCAGGTTCCAGATCTACTTTTGGTGCCCCCTGTTCCTCTGGGTTCCCTTTTTCAGGAAGCTCTCCAGAGTTTGTTGTCCTTGCCAGGACTTTTGACTCCTCATCCCCAGTGTCCTCATCCTCCATCTCTGTAGGGGCAGGTGAGAGTTGTTCCTGATCCTGTGGGCATGTGGCATAGTCTGGTGTGGCTACTACTCTGCTGCTGGAAGTAAGCAAACAGGGGTGGGCAGGCAGAGACCTTTGGGTTTTGTGGAATGCACAGGGGGTCGAAAAGGGCCATTGTTGGGTCATTTGCATTGATGCTGCTAAGGGTCTGGCATGGGACTTTTGTCTCTGGAACCTGTTGTCTGAGTAGTTGGGCCCTGATCTGAGTCCAATGAGCCTGAGCTGATCAAGGGGAACATGGAGGAGCCCCTTTTGAAAAAATCTGGCTGTTGGGGCGCTGATTGAGTTGTGAATGGTACTCTGATAAGTACTGGTACCATTGCAGTGAGTAGTACAGGACGATCAACACCACAATGGGGAGCAGTGCTTAGACTGTCTATGCCTATTTCTCAAAAGGAGATGGTGTCATATTGCCAAATGGTATCAGGGCTGTGACTGGTTCCTTGAACTGGATCTGAGGTCTTGAGGTGAATGGTGCCAGGAACACGATCTGCTCCTAGCTGCCTGGTGGTACCAAGAGCATTCTATGGAGATTGATCTTTGGTGGGACCTCAAACAGTGCCTGAATGCTCATCTAAGGCATTACCTGGATCTTTGAGTCGAGGTCAAACGCTGCCAGGACACAGATCTGCACCCCTACACACTGGGGATGGTCTTTTGACGAAGGGTGGCTTGCCCTTTGACAGTGCCAGGGCTCTGGGTATAGTTTGCCTGTGATCTTGCACTGAGGTTGCCAGAGTGGGAGACTGGTGGGCTGTCATGGCAATCAAGTCCCAGGCCGCCTCAAAGATGTCTGGAGTTTGGGGGGAGATGGGGGTTGCGGTGTATCTCCTCCACCTCACTGTCCCTTTCAGGGGAACTAGCCAGCAGTGGGCTCGTCTCATCTCCCTGCTGCCAGGCTTGGAGTAGGGCTCTGGCAGTGCTTTGTCACATCCCTTGTAGGCCATACCGAGGGGAAGCAACCCTTCTTGGTTTTGTTCTTTTTTCTCATGGGCACTGGGGAGTGGCATCAGTGCCAGGTTGATTTCCCCTCCAGTGGGGTACAATGACTGTGAGCCTTCAGTGCTGGTGTTTTCTTTGACACTGGTTCCCAAATGGACACCAGGGCACTGCACACCGGAGACACTTGGTGCAGGGACCAGAAGGTGCAGGTCTAGTGCCACTTCCATTCATATTTGTCTAAGTCTCATGCTCCTCTCCTTGTGACTTCTCAGGCAGAAACTTTTGCAAATCTTGCAACAGTACTTTTGATGGGATTCTCCCAAGCACTTTAAGCAGGAGTCGTGAGGGTCCCCTTTCAGCAGAGGCTTGTGGCACTCTGAGCAAGGCTTAAAACCATGGGTCCTTGGTGTGCCTCGGAGCCCCCACGTGGAGAACCGCTTCCAGCTAACTACTACTAGGATAAAACTATGACTCCTAATAAAATAACTAATTTGTTCCCCCAACAGGTCGAACAAACAGGGGAAGAACTAAGAAACAAACCGCTGAGGAATCCACTAGTTCTGCCTAAGCAAACACAGCTCCAACAACCATCACTGATGGTAAGAAGGAATTGGAGAGGTGGCAGCTCAGTGGGCGCTTATATAGAGAAATGCAAAGGCATCACTCCAGGGAGCATCTGGCCTGACAATTGTGCACACGGCACATGTACACCTGATTTGGAATCAGTATGAGCAAGCACTCAAAGAAGAATCATTTTGTAGCTATTTGTGAATAGGATTAGTCCAGAGTAGAAGACATCTTAGCAAAAGAAATTCCTCTCCTGCTAATTCCTTTCATATAATTGACTGGCGAAGTCTTTGCTGACATGCAGATTCACTGCCATCAGTTAAATGTTCCAGGTTCAATGAAGTGGTGATTTAAGACCCGCTCAATCGATCTTGAGTTCGACTTTAACTCTAGCCCTGTACAAAGAGTAGCGCTGAGTGAAAGGAATGGCATTTCTCTTCAACTCAACACAGTGGACACAGGGTGGTGAGTGTTAGAAACTAGAAAAGTGATACACAAGTTATTTTATGTAGCTTATCTATCACCCTTCAGCTGCTGACAAAAATAGTAGCAAGTGTAGACAACGCCCTAGACAGTCGGTGTAGGACATTTATAGTGGGATTTCAGAAGCATTTTTTGCTGTACTGAGAGAGGTTGTCATGTACAAAAATTAAAAGATATTATTTCAGGGACAGTTGCAGTGTAATAACAGGCTGCATGGTCTGTGCAAAAGATGATGGAAAAGCTAGATTTTATATACATTTATTCTAGCATAGGCACAGTCATGAAGATGAAGAGACTGAATATGATGATTAGTAAGAGAAAGGACTCATTGCATGACACGGTTACAACAGCAGGCTAGATAGATGAGCTTAGTGGCATTTTCAATGGACTGGAAGAATGTAAGATAGAAGCAGAGCTTGGAGTTTGCAAGCGTTTTTAGTCATCAACATCAACTTAAGGCAGGAGAAGAGTTGCAGCAATAGTTAGAGAAAGACATTGGAAAACAGTTGTTACAAAATACAGCAGCAGCCTAATTGTGAGATGCAGAGTCATTTATGACACTGTAACCCCAGGCAGGGGCATTGCTGCCCACAGAATAAGTTCAGGGCCGGGCTGTCCCCAGGGGCGAGGCTATCAGCCCAGACCCCACTGTTTGCTGGGATCTGCAGTGGCGTTTCGGACCAAGGTGCGGGCTGGGGTGTAGCCGGAGCTCCGCAGGGCCCTGGCCACATGTCAGCCCACCTCAGCCTGCCCCGCCCTGCCCTGGGACGGACTGGCCAGAGTGGAGGCCCACATAGGCTGATTGGCCCTGGGTCTCCAGAGGGAGGCCACGTTGGGCTGCTGGTGGCCAGGTCTCCGGTCCCTGGAGACCCGGGACCCTGGGGCTGAGACTCGGGGCACAAGCCCTGTGTGCCCAGCCCGAGCAACACTTCTGACCCCAGGCCTGGCTAGGGAGAGGTCTGGTTTTTGCTGTTTAGTTTTTTGGAGGCTATGTATCAGGAAAATATACTGCTTTGACATGGAATTGGGATGGCAGTTAGAATTGTGAATGGTATGTTTAATTTAGTAGCCATGAAGGAAGGTATTCCTAGCGGAAAAAGGGGGGGGGGGGACAAGAATAGAACAGTGCAGTTCACCAAGCATGCAGGGAACTCAGACCATTCAAAGAGAATAAACTAGTAAAGATAGGAATACCAGTCTATTATAGGAGTGTAAAAGGATAATATGGTCACCAACGTGACAGACGATTGAAGGAGGATGAAGAAGAGATGAAAGAAAGGTGTAGTTAATCACTTTGAAAATAGTGAGTTGATAAGAGAAGAGTCAAGGAAGCTGAGCTAACAAAAACTCCAAAGTTCAAAGCTTGTTCAAGGGTGAGGAGGAGACTAGAAGTCAGAACAGGAGATGTTTACAAACAGTTTGCAGAAGGAAGGTGGGATGGAAAGGTAGCACCATTTAAAAAAAAAAGATGGTCAAAAGAAACTTCAGGACTGAAATATAAGAAACATAACAGTGCTTTGGTGAAGAAAATTGGTTTTGGTGGGAGTTGTGGGTGTGGGATTCAGTTCTGAGGTGAAGATCAAAGCAAGACATAGGAGTCATAAAGCTGATGCTTCTGGAAATTAAAAGCCATCCCCACCTGTAAGAAGTCAGGACAAGTTTTGTCGTACTACCAAAATATCTGAATAAATTGGACCAGCAGATTTGATGATCAGAGGTTTAGTGTTTGTATATAATGGCTTTATTAATAACTTTGCAAAGGATATTGATTTTTACAATTTTGAGGACAAAGTTAAAGTTGGAGGACTTTAGCCTTTGCTTTTAAAAATGGAATGATAAATATTTCTTTTTGCCAAGTATTTAGCCTATATAGTATAAAACCAAACTGATTAATTTATAGACATGACCACTGCTGTCTTTTTACACTTATAACACTTTGAATGCTATCTGCATCCGTCAGACTATTCACCAAATCTAGAAGGGTTAAATCTCTACTCCTAATATTTCAGCACTTTACTAGCAAATCTTGCTAAAAGCGTGCCAGAATTTATTTTTTCACTGTACTACTTTGGGCATACAAGTTTCTCCCAGAAAGCACTGCAATAAAATTTTATTTTGTTCTTTTGATTCAGATTTCCATTCAGTTTAATGCTGGAAACATTAATATTTTTCCCCTTTCCAGGAAAACACCATGAGACAACATCACAGGCACGATCCCCAAAGAATTTTCTCAGATGTTAACCACCAGCAAAACAGGATTATGTACACTCCAGTGTCTTTGCAAGAAACCAGCAGTGATTTTAATAGTTATGTATACAAAATATTTAGGCTAACATTCATTGAACTGTGCAAATACAGTACAACCATAGTTCTGCTTCTGATTTTAATATTCTTTTCATTGTATTTCCTTTGATGTCACCAGCTAAATTCTTTTTTCATAGTTTCTTCATAGACATTTTCACCGAGATTGGCTTGAAAAAGATTTATAAAGTAACATTCTGTTAATAGAGACCTCTTAAAAAGGGATTCAATAAAAAAGTCAACCTAGACTGTATACAAATCTACATATGTGTTAAATTTGGTTGTTTCCACTCTGAACATTCATTACATGTTTTCCAGAACTAGTCTACTCATAGATTAATACTACAAATTGTAGAAATAAATCTCATGTATCTTTCATGATAAAGGACTCTAGTATAGTTTTATATCTAGATGCTGATTTCAACTCGTTTAAAAAAATAGTTTAATACTGGTGTATGAAATTAGTAACTCCATACTTTAATTTTACAGTGCATAAAATATAAAACCCATGAAGTGTTTATCAAATTATTAACAACTATCTGCTGTTTCCCCCACCACACTTTTCCTAAGTTACAACAGTGTACTTTAGAGCCGTGGATATCCGCATCTGTGGATACAACACAAATATCTGCGGACCATTTCTTGTGGATGCAGATTGGATACGGATCCACAAATTTTCATCTGCACAGAGCTAGAGCCCTGCAAATATGTGGATATCCGTGGATACGGCACAGACATCCGCAGATCATTCCTTGCAGATGCAGGTCGGATATAGATCCATGTATCTGTATCCATGCAGGGCTCTAGTGTACTTCATTCAATTATACATTTTCATTAGACTTTCAAATATTTTTTTCCTTACCTTGTTACAATATGGACATTCACCAAAGATGACATTAAAACTCTGTCTGCTAGAAGGAAGACCTTGCAACCACTACAAGATAAGATAATGGAAGCTTATATTTATGAATGACCACTGCCTGAAGTTCCTATAATCAGTGCTCTCTTTACCACAGTATCTGAAACTCTTGAATTAACAGTGGTTTCACACTGGATAAAAGCATGGCAATTTTGTTGGTCTGTATAATCTTCCTATAAATATTAACTGGTTTCACATACTGAAAAAACTGGGAAGTGATCTTTACTGACTTCCCACACACTGAGGTTTTCAGAGGAATATTACTAAATAGTTGTACTTTTATAGCACTATAAGCTGCTGTCTGGATTATTATATTTTAAAAATAATACATTGAATTAACATGTTTTATATGTTGGCCTGTACACATACATAATATGGCAAATCCCTGGTCCCTGAAGATCTTATTTAAGACATAGGTAAGCAACAATAGAGAACACTAGGGAAGCAGCAACAAGAACAAGTAAATGTAATTGGTGACTCTGTTTGTAACTTTATCAGCAATCCCTTGCCAATCCTTTCCTTGACACCTAACTAGCTACTTCTACTGCTTTCATCATGCTGTCATACAGCAGATACAGAAGACCATGGCTATGTCCACATGTACATTGTTATTTCAAAATAAAGCCCTTATTTCGAAATAAGTTAATTCGAATTAAGGGAAAAGCGCAAAGTGAAATAGCATGTCCAAACACAGGACTTGCTACTTCGCTTTAGGCGAGGGGCACCATGGGATATTTGGCAACGTAGCCCCCTCCCAATACAGGCTAAAAGGAAGGCACCCTGGGAAGGAGAAGGACAAAAGTCTCATTTCAAAATAATGGTTATTTCGAAATAACACGTCTGAATGGCATTATTTTGAAATAACTGTTTTGAAATAACAAGCGTTTCGATTTAAAGAAGGTTTAAGCTATTTCAAAATGACGTCTCTTATTTCGAAATGACAGAGCCTGTCATTTCGAACTAAGAATGTGTCGTGTGGACCTAATCTCTTTTATTTCAAAATAACCAGTGTTATTTCAAAATAAGAGATGTGTAGACATACCCCATACGTGGGTTCCATGAGACTAATGGGTTTATCACATTAATAAAAACTTTACCTCAAACAAGCAAGCCTGATGGAAAGGTTGTTCACATCGCATATCACCACAAATTTGATCTGGAACAGCACCATCAAGTCGGTAAGCATAACAGATACCACAGTCCATAGCAAAATCCTGAAAAATACAAAACAAAGCTATTTCAGACAAGTTAATTTTTTTTTTTCTGGGTTAACTTGAATTTCAAGGGCAGAAAAAAAAAGGATAGAGTACATCTCTTTTTACTTAGGTATCTCTTACTTTAAAATGTTCATTTCACTTGTTCCAAGAGTGGAGCTAGTCCTGTTTACAGCCAACAGATGTGATCATCTTCCTGCCCCTCCTCGACCCCTTGTGTTGTTGTATAAGCATCTGCCATTTCTGTCTGTCCAAGGCAAGACTAAAGGTCCACCTGCTTTCCAACTTCAATGCACTCTATTCATAACTTCCCTAAACGTCTCTTTCCCACCACGCACTCCACACTATATTACTCAGATTCTCATCATTCATCTTGTGTGTGTGTCCAAACCAGCAAACCTACACTGCTTGCATTTTGTGAGCCATGTCACAGACTTTGATTTCCATCCTAAGGTTATAATCTAATAATCTCTACTTTTATATAATTCTTTATTGTGCAAAGATATCTCACTTCAAACCCCTGTAGGCAATGACTTTGCTGTGTCTTTGCAACCCACGCTTCTCTACCATGTCACACTCTGGGGTGTATCATACTGCCCTTGGGTCAGCTTTCTCAGTTGTGAACCACTTCTGGCAAACTCAAAAAAAGAAGGGCAGACAGCCCACACTGGTGGGATGTTCTGTAATTAGATTTCACCAAGCCAGTAACAAATGCCTGGATGACTACACCAGTCTTATCCTAGAATCACAGGCACTCCTCTTAGATTCTCCAGCCTATCTTGCCACCCTGAAAAACTGAACTTTATGATACTGGTTATTTAAATCCAAAAATCACACCACATCAGGGTTCTCCCAGTTCCAAGAGATGAGTCACTTGTTCCAGATCAACTGGTATTCCAGATCTTATGCCAAAGCAACAATGGCAATAATTCTATAGTAAACTAATTCTATAGTAAAGGCTTAATAGCTAAGAAAAAGAAATGAGTTATTGAGAGATTAAAGCAGGTAAAATATATATTAAACAGATGAGTTTTAGGTCATAATTCCAAATGGTAGCAGTGCCAGTTTCCAAAAAATCTTTCAGATACCCATATTGTCTCTCGGGATCTCCACTCTGCATCGGGTACACTTTCCTATAAGAGTCCAAACAGTTCAGAGACAGAATCTTCCTAAGAATCCACACTTGCATCATCTTCTGATAGAATGCAAGCTGATAGTCTCTCCATTCATGTGGACTTTGATGTCAGTTGAGTGAGGAAGGCACTTACTCTTTGACCTCTGACCATTTAACATAATGGCCACTTCCTTTGAAATTCATATTTTCTGTTTTAAATCCTAAAGTTCATTTGAATTCCACAAGATTTCTTTGATGTGTTATTTAGTTACATTGGTTATTTAGCACACAATGTAAATGTTTGCTATTACATTTTAACAGGAACTGATAAGTAAAAACAATGCAGGAGATGTTCTACTATTTTTCATGAAGTTTAAATACTAGAAAACACTTCCAGTTACATCCATTTTGATCTATGACAATACACACATGAAGTGGTCTGAATACACTTAACTAATAGCCCTCCATTCTGCCAATCTCATGGGGTTTATGACTGTTTCATGGAGTTGGGCTTTCAGTCACAGTAGCATATACACTCAGGATGTGCAATATCTAGGATGTTATTCCACACACTTCCAGCATTCAAGTCTACATTTTGGTTTGTGTTCAAACATAGTCTTCTGTAATAAAGCCACTCAGGTGATTAACAGTCTGGTTTAGTTGTACTGTCCTAATCTCTAAATCCAGTTTATTGGTGGCACTTCTACTCTTCAACCTCTGTCAATCACGTTCATTTTCACACCATGGCAGCTTCACTAGTCATCCCATTGGTTTACTGTTTTCTCTGAGTCTTCTTTTGAGGGTACCCTTATTGTTCTCTCATTTCTATACAGCAGCTTTTCACCTTTTCCCTTTGGGATTTTCCTGCTAATGTAGTTCATAAATTAAAACAGTGACGGATTGAGAGCAAATCCCTATACAGTCTCTCTAATTCCAAGATGTTTGGTATTCCAAAAGCACATTCCGATCATTGTTTTAGATAACCTATATAGTGCATTCTCCATAGTTATTAAATCCTCAGATATGCCAATATTTTTTTTCCAAAACTAATGTAAGCATTCTTCTATTCCATTTAAATATGCTTTTTCTAAGCTCTGTGAAAACCCAGAAGCCATCCTGTTGATATTCTAACTGCTTCTCTATCATTTGCCAAATTAAGAACATGGAATTGGTGGTTCCTCACCTTTCCTTAGCAGAACTATTCTTGATCACATGCCCATTCATCCCTTCTTCTAATCCTACCATCCAAGATGTGTTCTGGTAACTTTGTCCCCTAATAGTTCAGGCATTCATGGTACATCCCATCTTATACTGATACCAAAATAGACTCTTGTTAATCTTCAGGAATTCTCTCGACTCAGCCTATGGTTTTTGGATTTGTACAGCCATCAGTCAAACACTTCTATTAATCAAAATCACCATCCTTCTCAGCTCTGCTCTCATTGCAACCCTGACTACGTTCCCTCCTTTTGTTACCACAGAAGAGTTTACAAATTTAAGTCCGACTCCTTCACTATGTTCCCCCAGCCGACATGTTTTCTGCAGGCACAAAACATGAGTCTCTCTCCTTATCATCAGATGAGCTATTTCCACACCTTTGCCAGTCAAATGAGATACATTGTTTTATTATACCGATTTCTTCGCTTGTGCAGTTCTGTCACATGAAGCACAATGGGTTATGATCTGTGTAATATTCCTGTTCACTTTAGCAATGTAATTGTCTGGTTTGATGCCAATTATGTCAATGCAAGGTTCCCTTTTGAATGCTCTACCATATTGGGAGGATGTAACTCAAGGGCTCTCAAACACACAGCCCCTAAAGCTATTTCCTGCGGCCTACGTGAAAAGGTTTCAGTGGCACGGCCTTGGGCTAATGTACCAGTCCTCATGCAGCCCTGTACTAGTCCTCATGCGGCCCTCATGGTGATTTGAGTTTCAGACCCCGGTGGAACTGGTCCTGCAGCATCATGCATGCGTACCGAGGTGAAGTATGTTACATAGTTCAGGTCGGCAGGACTCCAGTCTCAGAGAGGGATGATTACATGACAAAGGAAATGCAAATTTAGCTGCCTAGCTCAGGTAAAGAGAATCACACAGCACCACAAGAGAGGGAGGGGCTGAGGAGAATTGGAAAAGGAATGCAGATACTTTGAGAGGGAGAAGCTGCTGGTTTCTGTGAGAGAAGGACTATCTTAAAAGCAACTAAAAGATTCTGGGCCTATCCAGGGGGCCAGGAGGGCCTAAGCTGATGGAACACCACCAAGAGCCAGTGTTGTGGGTTAGGAGGAATCGAATAGTTTAAAGAGCAATCTGGGAACAATGTTATTAGTTTAGCATGCATTTTATATCTTTTATTCACTAGTGTTCACTTGATTCCTTTATTAAAGGATTGTGCATTGATTTACTATATACTCACTTTAAATCATATTCTAATCAATAAACTAGTGTTTGTTTCATCTAAAGCTGTGTGGACTTCAGAAAGCGTGAATCAAAGTGGCTGGGCCAATCTATTTAATTGTCAAATGGACGGACAGAGGCCTTTGAGTTTATAGTGATTGGGGGTGGGTCCCAATCTCCATAGGATGCAAGTTCCCACTATGGTGTCTGGGGACTGAGTGTGCTTCGTTGGGGACCATCCCATAGGCGGTGAAAGGGTGCACACCCACTGCCTGGGACCAATTACACACAAGAGGCTGTTGTGAAGTGATTCAGAAGCGAGTAGTCACCTGACAAAGCGGAGTCAGTCAGGGTTCAGGATGGGAGATTAGGGGTCATGGCGGCACACTGGACCAGATTCTGGGAGCAGCCTGTCACAAGGTCACTGCTTTTCAACTGACTCTTCATTCTAATTGGTAGTTCCCCAACCTCCTAGGGGACTGCTCAGATGCTAATTGCCCGAAATCACCAGCTCAGATGCTGGGGTTTCCAGGCCTGAGGTGGGTAAACTTCAGGATGCCCTCCCACTATTAACAGTAGCACTTGCTAGCATCTACTACTGCTCTTTGGTAACTCCCCAAAAAGAAAAAATACTGCTTGCACCACTGCAGTCACCTTGTGCCAGAAACTATACTGTATCACTTGGTGTCTCTGACATACACCAGTCAGTGAGAGGGCCTTTCCCCAGCTGAAGTTAGTATGCGCCCAAACTCTTCTCACCTTGTTGCTGTAGCTCAGGTGGATCACCAAGAGGCGGTACTGTATCACTGCTGCCTTACACTAGCTGTCATATAACCCACAGATAAGGATTTCAAATCAGTTTTCCTTCTCCTAGATAAGCTGCTGCCCAAACTAAGCCCTACGTGCCTTCAGCAATGTGGTGATTCAGCAAGATTCATTTTTGTCTTAGCATGTTTTCATGCACCTAAATAGAATGTCTGGTTTTGACTGACATGCAACTTAATTTTATTATTTCATACTCTTAATCATACTTTTAAAAGGAAGTCCTCACTGATAGCAGTTTTTAATTTTAAGAACTTTAAAGAAAGGAAGAGCCAAGTTCAATCTACTATTAAAATTTTGTCAAAAAATTAATTCCCAAGTACAACCTTTCTGACTCCTATTTTTGCTGGCAATTATAAGGTAACCATTTCACTTTCATCTGTTTATGGTATTCAGAACAACAACTGAGCATGAACAAAAAGCAACACTTACAGACTTTTCAAGCATAGCACGAGATGGAAAATCAATTTCCAAAACTTCTTTCAAATTTTGTAATAGTGTCATTTCTGGATCCCTGCAAGCAGAAGGCAAGAGACTTCAACACACAGAACAATGAAATGAAGATTTTAAACTAAAATTATATTAATGATGACACTTACCACAAGTGCATGTTGTTATTCAGCTTAGTTCTCAAAGGGTTTACTGCTATAAAATTACACAGAAATATTTATATTATTACTTCCCCCACATTCCAGCACTTATACCTATATTTTTTGAAGGTATTTAGACAGGTAAAGTTGCAGATGGGTACCTACACATTTCAAATCCCACTAGGCATGTAAATAAATTTACAAATCTGGGCCCCAGTTAGAATAGAATAGAATAGAATCAGAGGGTTGGAAGGGACCTCATGAGAGCATTGAGTCCAACCCCCTGGGAATTGAAACCAGGACCTTCTGCATATTAAGCAGAGGTGCTAGCCAGTTATCAGATTTGATAGTTTCACTAAATTTTGGGACACTGTATGTGACTAAAGGTATGACCTCCCTTCAGGACATGATGAGGAACAACAGAAAACTGAAGGAAAGACATTACTGAATTTGCAATGGATTATTTATGACAAAAAAAAAATCAGGTGTGGTCAGATAATTATCTTTATGAATAATTCTCTACAGGATGTGGGTGTTCCCATGAACTGAGATTCTGTTGGAAAAATGACTTAAAAACCCTTCTAGGTTACATGTTTCTTTCATCGACTTCTGAAACAAATGTTCTCAGTCAACACTTAAAAGAATTAGGTGTTTTATGTTTTTGTTATCTCTGCAAACTCAGCCTGGCTTTTGACAATCAACTTGTTCTCTTCCTAGCTTGTGTTTCATCCCCATATATAACATGGGCAAAGCCCAGAAGACTGTGACATTGTATCTATAATGTAGTCAATTCTATTGACAGTGCAGTAGTTAAAACTCAGTCTAACTACTTTTCTCTAGCTGCTCGATTTCTACAATGCCTACAGGAGTAACTTCTTGTCAGTAGTTACTCTTCATAACTATTTTTTAAGGCATACTTCAAGTCTGGAGTATCAATATGTCAAACACATTAACAGTGCACAATAGCATAACATGAATTCACTTTTGTATCATTCTGTGTAAGTCTATGCAAGGGATACCAATATTTTTAACGCTTCTTAAATAGAAGGTAGAGCTTGAAACAATTGAATTCAGTTTACCATAAAAGCTTGTTAGCAGTTACCAGTACAAACAGGCCCAGCTACTAAGATTGACAAGTGAGTCGGTATATGAAATTCTGTTTATGAAAGACCTTACCATGGTCTGCTCCAAGAAAGTAACACTCAGGAAGCATAGTTGGATGCTTAGGATCTACCTCTAAGTTTATGGAAACATTGCTTCCTGCAATGAGGGAAAGTGCATGTAAATGAAATGGAGGAAGTACTTACATTTTCCAAATGAGTTGCTTTGAGCACACCTGTAGTTTTATGAACACCGTTACAGCTTTTAGACTGTTGAAGTAAGGTATTTGGCTTAGAATTCTGGACTGACTGCACATTTCAATTCAACATGAACAAGTTTTATCTAGGCAACGAGTTAAAGTCCTCTGATAACCACAAAGCGGGAAGGTGCCAAAGTCTGGCCTTCACCCTGAACCCAAACATTTACAGTGAAGTCCTGAAGTGCGAGTCAGCTGACACAGGCCAGCTGCAGGTGTTTTACTGCAAGCAAAGACATGCCCTCTGAAATCACAGCTAAGAAGGGAAGAGGGCCCAACCAGACTGGAAGGAAGATGATCTGGCCACACAAAAAGAGGCTCACTGCAGTTTCTGGGCTGCCAAGAACAGGAAAAAGTCGCTTGTCATTTTAGCCAGCAACTCAACCATTGTTTGCATAAAGATGCAATGAGACTTGGTGGCACTGCTTACTTCCATTATTTCCCTACTTTGCAGTTAGTTAATATTGTTCCAGCTTTCAGAAACTTTGATTTGGTTTATTTTTGTTCTGTTGTAACCCATCAGACTTCTGGATGAAGCTCCTGGCACTTCTGACTGAAGCTGACCAACACTGTAGTGTATAATTATACAAATACTGAGCTAAAAATATGATTCCTCTTTCCAAAGTTAATTTTTTCCCCTCTATTTTTGACTACAAACAGTGGAATGTGCCTACTTTTTCAGTAACTAAGGTACTCTTTATATATCAATGCTGTAATTCCTTATACTATGAGTGCTTTAATCTTAATTCATACACATTTTGTTTTACTCATATGGTTATAGTTTATATATATTATTTTTAACTCATCAATGCTTCTTTTTTTAAATTCATAAATGATTTATATCAGAACTTTGGGCTCATATTTAAAAATAAAAAACCCTATCTTCTCCTGAATAAATTCAATATTCTGCCTCAGTAGGTTAGTATTGTACAATAATGAACAAGTAGTAGTAATTTTTGTTATTTTAAAGATTAACCTTTGTTTTCCTATTCCTTGTTCTTTATTGAGCAAACAAAACAACCAACTTCACATCTGTCTAAAAAGAAAATATTTGAGTCCTTTCCTACCTATTGCTATTCTTCTCATTGTGGCACTCCGTGTGGGGTTTTCTGGCTCAAGTACCCAAGTCTTTTCATCAATTTCATCCATAGCATTCCAGAATTCCTTCAGCGAGTCTAATGCTGCCAAGAACTGACTATAAATGTCTATTAGGGAGCTCTAAGAAAAAAAGAATTTAACAAGTTAGATGGCACTCTACCAATAGCAATATAGAATGATTTAAAAAAATAAAATAAAAAAACTACTTTGAATTTTGAAGTTTTAAAATCTAGCACACATCCAGCTGTAAAATATACTGTAGTATGCAAAGGTCAACATTATTCCTGTTGGTACTCAGAAAGCTTTTTATTTTCTTAACAGACTACACAAATATTAACTACAGATAACTCTAATAAACTAAAATACTGCAGTTAAATTTTGTAACAGAATTTTGTTATATTCTGATGTAACATACGGCATTCTTGAAGCTGAAAGTCATTCCCAAAGCTAATATTAATTTCAAAAATCAATGTTAAGACCTGGAAGTATTTTTTGTTAATTTTTGTAACAACTGCATTCTAAGCAAGGAGTTAGTGTAATCAGCTGTTGATAATTTGAGTTTGCCATCTTGACTCTCATGAAACATTTCCCACTCCAAATTAAACTTCTCAAAAGATTTTATTCAAATAGTAGTCAGAATCTTCTATAGATGGACTTAATATAAAATGAATCCTGCAAACAGACTTGAGAACTTAGCCCTCAATCCCTTATGTGAAAATATCAATGTTTAAATATTTAATTTCAAGTCTGATAAAAAATTAAATGTACAGGATCTAAGTTTGCAATTCTAGTTGATTTTAACAGAACTACACCTTTAAACTCTTCCTATTAGTAAATTAAAGTTACTATGCAACTGCATTTTAACATAGTATATGCATTTTCAACACACCTGTTCTATATTTCATTGTTTCAAATAGATACTGCTACTGCTACTTTGATTCTAGCTGAAGTTATAAAATTAAATTTCAATATCAAAAGGAAGTTTTTATAAAGATTTTAGAATATTGATTAACAGTCTATTAGAAAAAAGCATGCATAGAGATTATTTAGTGAATTTTAATTAAATAACTGAAAAAGAATGATTCTTCCAGTTCTAGTCTGGATATGATTTCAGACACAAAATGCAGTTTTTTTTTTAACATATTGTAGTTCAATCACTTTAATGAAAGTTATTCGTTATCTTGCCAAATTATATATGACATGTACTAGATAAATGCAGTAGCTGGTCTCTGTGTCTCCACTTAGATGGCAGGCAGGTAAGAGAAAAAGGGAACAAAGTGAAATAGAAAGAGGGAAAGAGCAGAAAATTGTAAAAATCTGTACAAGAAAGAATGAAGGAGTGGATAAAAATTCTTGGAATAGAGATCCAGAGTAAGAGATGTACTTTGCTTATATTAAAAGCAGCAGCAAAGACACCTAAATAAAGGTGTCTGGGTGTATGAAAGAAGTACAAAAAGAATCAGAGATGATGAGCTTGCACAAGCCTAGGAGACCAAAAAAATAATAGTCAAAGGAATTAGAGAGAGAGAGAACATATTGGAGATGGATCAGTTAGAAAGATAGAGTATGTCTACACAGCAAAGGGAAACCCGCAGCTGGCTCATGCCAGCAGACTTGGGATCATGGGCCTCAGGCTCCATGGTTGTTTCACTACTGTCTAGACTTCCGGGCTTGGGCTGGGGCCCTGGCTCTCTGACCCTGTGGGTTTGGAGGGTCTCAGGGCCTGGTCTCCAGCCAAAGCCGGTAAATCTACATAGCAATGAAACAGTCCCACAGCCTGAGCCCTGCAGACCCAAGTTAGCTGGCATGGGCCAGCCACAGGTTTTTCTTTGCTGGGTAGACATACCCATAGAATTCAGTTTTAGAGACTTAATTCTTTTGGATACCCTGCTGTCATCAAATTTAGTGAGGCAGTGGCATATGTGAGATGGAATAGTTTGGAGGTAGATTAGGAAGTCATACTGGTAACAAACAGAAGTGGATGGGGGGGGTCAAGAACGAGTAATGGAGAAAAGAAATTCAGTGATGTCAGGTGGAAAGCAAGGAACCATTACGTATTTTGTAAGACAATAATATGCAACAAAGGCTACATGATTTTAAATCTCACGCATCATTTTGGCCTACAAACAATTAAGTTCTTGAAGTCTCTCAGAAAAAAAAATCATATTAACAAAATGAATAGTGATCATTATTTACAAAAGTCTTCCCTTTAGGAATACATTTCCATGTTACTGTAGCCTTTACCATTTTTTCCCCTCTCTGTCAACTGGACAAAAGGAAGCAAAATGATGGTAGTGACTGAATTTTTTTCTTGGGGCATGACATTTCATTATTTTTTGTATCTGAGAAAATATTGTAAAAAGAAAAGGTATAGCTTGGAAATAAAATGTTGGATTTTTTTCCACTGTTATTAAATTACATTAAAGTAGGAAAGCACTTAAGCAGAAAAGTGTGAATACTGCCAATCTCAAAATGTAACGCTTATTATCTTTAAAAGCATTTTGTTACTTTTATAATACCTGAAGTGATATAATAATGTCAGTCACTTAACCAGATCTTAGAGCAGAATATCTTCATCTTAAGTACTATTATTTCCAGTATTTTAATAATTTTCACACAGTCATGGAATGTGATCTTTTGTGCTCTGATGACACTTAAATTAATAGCATAATTTTCTGGTACTTGCAACAGTTGCTTTCCATTTTGATATTTTTTTTTAACACATTTTCCTACATCTCAGATAAATCCTCTAATAATCGTTATCTTTATCTTTGGGGAATTCAAACGATTTCAATAGAAAAAAGAAACATCAAGGGATTATAACTCACTGATAATTTTGAAATCCAATTAATTTTAATACTAATTGTAATTTTTCAATGATGTTCCTTTAAAAGGTAGTTAAATTCCTCCCCTTCAATTTTTTTTTTTTAAATACTCTGTTCATTTGATCTTATTTGCATGCTTCACTGATGTTGCCAACTGGCTTTTTCTATATGCCTATCTGCATCTATATCTATTTAAATCCATCATGCTCCTTTGTCATGCAACCATGAAAAAATTATAATTCCTTTATACTTCATTAACCAGTTTATTTTTTACCACTGTTCTTTAAAACATTACTATTGATATTATTTTGGTCTGTGCGAACAAGGTACTTTGCTCATGAGGTCAAACAACATAAAAAAATCTGATTCTTTATAACCTTTTGCAGAATTACAATAGAACTCTGTCATAAATGCATTTTGAAAATAACAAGGCACTTAGTCTTGTATATCACTGGCAGCCTCCCTACTAACTAGCAGCTTTACACTGATCAGCCAAAACAAACTGATTTCTCTCCATCCTCCGATTATTAGTTTTTCATTCCAACCATGTTCCACATCATCCAAACCTTGCTATGCCTACGCAATTACTAAATTTTCCTCAGTGGTTTTTATTTGACACTTATCACTATAGTATCTCAGTGCTTTATAGTTATTACTGAATTTATCAACACAACACACCTATAAGAATACGGAATATTCTGCAGGTCCCAGTACGGTCACTGAAGTCAACTGTAAGGCAAAGCAGGGGACACCCACGGCTGGTCGTGACAGCAAGGAGGCGCATAAGACTGTCTGTCACTTGAGATTCCTTCTCAGGACAAAAAGATGGGGAATGTAATGTCTCCTGTAATATTGTTAGGGGATCCCTATACAAAGATATGGGAGTCTGAGGAGCCATCCTTGACGTACTCCAGAGATGGAACAGACATCTCAGACAAAAGCAACTGCCCATCCAACACAATTGATATTGGAAAGTTAAGAGGTGCGAGAGAAAAACATGGTCTCAGAGACCCACAATTGCTTGGTGCCCATTAACAACGGGGACTGCAGCTCATGTGACAAAAATCAAGTCTCTAACAACATCTACATTCTTGTGATATCTGCTGAAAGTGAGTCAAATTTGGTCAATGTATCACAGAATGAGTGTCAGTACTGAGGGAATGATCTACTTGGGGGGGGAGTCTCATCTTTAAAACAAGGTAGATTCCAAAGGCACTGGTAATTGACACAAACAACTGTTAGATGAGTCTCATTCTAAATGTCGATCTATGGTTGCAGATGTCTGACTCTCCAGACTCTTCAGTGTTGGTATCTGAGTACAGTTTTCATGGAAGCCTGTACCAATTTATTTGGATCCTCTGTTAGGTCTGCCATGCTTCACCAGTACCTGGGTGGATTTCACTATTGAGACAGGAGTATTACCTGTGCTGCATCTTGGAGCCTCCACAGAACTCCCTTTGGGACCTAACATCTCGGGACCCCTGGTCTCTGAAGTGACCAGACTCTTTTAAGATGAACACACTCTACTCCTAGAACTTTTCTTAGTAGGCATGTTGGTACATCCTCCATTCTTCTCTAATGAGGCTTTCAGGAGATCAAGAAGCAGTGGTCAAACAGAAAACAAGGAGTGTTCAGAGACTGAAGTTCTGTGGAGCAGATGGGGATTCCTTATGTCCTCAGCTGATCCTGGTCATAGAGCTTGCTCTATCATCAGGAGGCTAAACTTAATTCTGCTTTTTTTTTAAAAAAAGGCACAGATTGTGGTGTTCTATTGCACTTGCTAGGAATTAACTATTCATGTAGACAAGGCAGAGTATGCATTAAAGAAATTCTTAACAGTCTAAAGTACATGAAAGGTTATAAGCACACAGAAAGAACTACGTATGTAAAAACAGGATGAGGTAAAAACTGAAATGGGGGAAATTTCTGCAGGGTGACTTGCTCGTGAAGAACCTTACATTTGGGATTACACATCAAAAACATCACTGGCAATATCATAGCTCCACTGAAAACAATTTCCAGAGGGGTAGCCATGTTAGTCTGTGTACAGCAAAAACAATGACAGTCCTGTGGCACATTAAAGACTAACAGATTTCTTCAGGCATAAACTTTCGTGGGCTCCAACCCACTTCGTCATATGCAATGGGTCAGATGAAGTGGGTTGGAGCCCATGAAAGCTCATGCCTAAAGAAATCTATTAGTCTTTAAGGTGTCATAGGACTCTGTTTTTACTGGAGACAATGGAGTAATGCTAAAGTACTAAGCCATTAGTCTACCTACATTCTCTGTTCCTTTAATACGTCTGGAAGTAGAAGAGCCATTTGTCTCTCTTTTTGCCTGTATTTCACAGCTAGTTTGTTTTAGTATACCATTATTAGATCTGCAGAAACGTATGGCTGATTTTCCTTTCACAGTGTTTCACTGAAGTGAGAAAGCAGTTATAGCTACATCCTGGTTTTCCGAGACAGAATCCAGGAATTCCCTTAACCATTCGCATCCCCAAAATACCACAAATTTACAAGTGGAAGCTAAACTTTAAGAAGTAAGGCGTTACTACTTGGCTATAACAAAACCCTTCCAAATGTTTCTAAGCATGTGACATTTAGGGACAAATCCAAGGGATTAATCAATTTATTCAGATTGTCCAACTAGATTATAATTTTCTCTCCCAGGATAACCAAATAAATAGTTCAGCACCAAATCTCACCAGGCCATTTGTCTAGGGCTAAGTCATACTTGGATATGTCTCCATTCATGAATGTACAGAGCTGCCATATAAAGCCCTATTGAAACCTGTACTTACTTCTCACACCTCATTCAACATAAAAGCTCAGTCATTCTTGTTCTGAGAGCAATTCTTTCACTATTAAAATAGTCAACCCACCCTCCAGAGAGTTGGGTCTTCCAACAGTGAAATTCTACAGAAACAGTTCTCAGTTAAGAAGAGATCAAAAGGGATCTTTGATTTGATAGGATCCACACATGGTATTTCAAATGACTGATAGAAATGAAAGTGCTTTGGCACACAATTACTTATGTATGCTGGCATGAAAGTCACTGCTTTCTAGATGGTTAAAGGACTTGCAGTGCTCAGGTGCAAGTCTCAACTGTGGAACTGGAAGGCATTATATATAAAAGTTCACCCCCATATCAAGAATATGTTTCAGCTGAGCACCGGAGAAAACGCAATATTTATTAGACTGTGGAACAGCCTCCCCAGTGTTGTAGATAGTACTGAACATGAGAAAATGTAATGACTAATTCTAGACTGGCAATGGAAGGGCTTAGATGATTAACTTCATCTAGAATTTGTTACTCCCTGTCATTTACTCAAGATGAACATATCCCTCAAACACACATCCACCAGAACTAAATCTAAAACTGAGAGAACATGCTGATATCTTTATACAGTTTCCATCAACCATTTCAGTCTTTTGTATTGTGTTAAAGAGGCACTACTTCATGGAGATGTAGGAAGTGAAATTCTGGAACTCCTATAATTATGATCAATGTTCTTTTACTGTAGTGAACAATTTCCTTCAAAATTACTAATGCATAATGCCATTCACACCAATATACCTTCCAAGATCTTGTACTATTGTTGACTGCTAGCTTCATGACCTCATTTGTCATGAATTTCCATTTACATGACCTTCATGAATGAATCCAGGTAGTTAGCAGTCAATATAGGAATAGTAATCTAATGTAAGGGCACTAGACTATAGATTACGTAGTAAGTGCAGACGCATACTTATAGTGTATGCTAAAATATGTAGACAGCAAATTTATCTGGTTAATTAGAAAAAGCATATAACTGAAATAAGTAGATGTTCTTGCACTTGTCATTGAGAAGCACTTGGCATTTATTTGGCACATATAACAGTAGCAGCAGCAGCTTGCCCTTGGTGCTGATTTCTGACTACTCTAAAATGTCTCCTCTGAGCCAGAATACACTGGCTGTTGCTGATCATGCTGTGAGACACCTGCACTGGCTACTAGGCTTGTCATGACGCACAAAACCCTACCATCTTCAGCTTGACATTGTGCAAGTTATAATTATTCATCCAAATGAATATGTCAAAGCAGCAGCAGCAGACCTCTCATCAGAGAGAAAGAAAAATACATCAAAACATTATCAACCCAGCAGGAAGACAGGGACCATAAGGAAAATTACCCATTTTTAATATGGACACCATAAAGCCATGTCTATTATTATACAAAATGGAAAATAAAGATCTTCCAAGTTTCAAGTCCATAAGTACTAAAAGGGAACGTAAAATAGGCAAGAGTAGGCAGGAAAAAAAACAAACAAAACAGAAAAACCCCAATTACCTGAAATCTATTTGTAGTCTCTTTAACAGGAGTTTGTATTTGCATTATAATAGTGATATTTCCACTGCTTCAGTTAAGGGTCTTGTCAGTATTCCCATTAAAGGTGACTTACAAATGTTAACATTAAAAACCTATCAGGATTAGAACTGCACGTTGAATATCTGAAGTATGTAGGGCAGGACAGGAGCCATATTCAGAAGGTCTTACATTTCAGTCTCTTTCTTAAGTATTGGAATATTCAATCATACTAGAAAGAGCTGGATCCAGCTCCTGGCCATCTCCCAACATTCTCTATACTGAATGTCCATCTTGCTGGGGCATGAATTGGACTTACAGGGGGTCAATTCCATACACTCTGATAAAATGTGTGTGATTTTATATTTTTCTAAGTGCTATATAGTGTGGCACATAAAACTATAAATGTTTCCAATCCCAAAACATATTTTTGCAAAAAAACTGCAAATCTGATCAATATAGGCAGACCCCATTCTCCAGCAGGTCTCCACAACTGATGCAATTGCACCAGCATACTATTTTGGCAGCGTCATTCATCAGGGCAGACTATCTTCAGTCACAATAAATGTCATTCATTGATTGTAGACACAGAAAAAGAATAGGTTTCCAGATCAGTTCTTCTCAACCCACAGTCCAACCAGCACACAGCTGCAGTTCATGTGATATTATCAGGGCCATACAAGTAGCATATATACTGTCTAGATGTGACCCACATAGCACATACAGCTGTATATGCAGCCCACAATGGTAAACTGGTTGAGAATCACTGGTTTTGATCGTTACACTGTGTACAGTTTTTCTTATTCCAGTTGCTTTGAACATTCAGTAGACAATTCTAATTTCAGTAAGTTTCACTTTAAAATTTTGTAAGTCACATTGACAATGTCAGATTTTCACCTTTGTGCAATGTCAGTGTAAAGACTATGAAGTTAAATTTGTCAAACAAGGTTGATTCTTGGGAGATTTGTGTAAAACCACTTAAAAAAATTTACTCCAGTTAGTAGTTTTCAAGATAGTAAACTCTAAGAGCTGAAACTTACTGAAGATATCTGTGAGGCTTTTAACTTAAGACAATTTATATTTTCGAATAAAAAAAAGATTAGCCTAAATATTTTCAAAAGCTAAACAAACACGAATTTACACAGTCCATAAGTGGCTTTAAAAGGTTTTGAAAGTGATATGTGCATACACAATATAAAAGTCAGTGTTTACAACACAGGTTACTAGAGTAACAAATGCCACCACCATTTACGGGATAAACAATATGTACATAAGTTGTTCCACAACAAGTATGGAATCAATTAAAGCTCTGAAATTAAAAACAAAAAATGTGAAATGTCCAAAATATATTTATTTTCTGTACACATTCTTCGTTCACCAAATACTCAGTGCAATATATTTGTCAACTTGAAACAGTGACAAGACTCAGAGCTTTGCCCCTCAAAAGTTATGGAGTCATCCCCAACTCATACTGATACAGTCTTCATGCCACACCACACGAAACTGCACACTTTATTAATAGTGGAAACCCTGAAATATCTGACAAGATTTTTTAAAATAAATGTAATGTTTCAGAAAACAATACTTTGTTTTATTTAATTCAGGAACACCAAATATTTTCCATGGTGTCTTTCAGTTAATTTGCCTGTAAATCCATTACCAAAGACATGCATTGCTATTAAAAGGAGAGATGCAAGAAAAACATCAAGCCTTCCACAAAAAGGGAAACAATGGCACTTGGTTCTTAATTAGAATGAATCAAACTTACCATACTGTATAACACTCAAATGCTCTTATTCAGCTACATACATTATAAAGGATTGCTGTTCATTAGTTTAAAAATATTCATTAAGGTTTAGAGGGAACTTCTTTCCCCTGTTATCAGTAATTAGTGTCTCATGCTCAACAAACAAGGAGTCCTGAGGCACCTTCAAAGACTAATAAATCTGTTAGTCTTTAAAAGTTCCACAGGACTCCTTGTTCATTTAGCTGAACTAGACTAACATGGCTACCCCTTTGAGACTTGTCTCCTGCACATATTTCTCAGTATCATTCTCAAATATTTCGAATCTCAAAAGTCCAATATGTAACAGATGCGTTGGGGACTTAGTGCTGACACAGAGTGGGTCCACAAAGTTGAAGAAACAGTTTAAAAACTGAAGAAACTAATGAAAGCAAATTAGTTAAAAAAATGTAAATATTAGATAATTAAATACGACTACACTGAATGTAGCATTTTCCCACGCATGTGTGTAAGAAAAATACCTAAGACAACATATAGGAGTGTTCAAAATAGTTAGAACTGTTTTTCTTTTTAAATATACAACTGCCACACACCTGTCAGATCAGAAACTCTGTAAATTTATCTTAAAACTAGTAAATAAATGTGACCTGAGTTGTTACAAAAGGACACAGTATAGATTCTACCTGTGGAATCCAGGAGATAGCAAATTCAACAGGGAAGTCCACAAAGCAATCTGGTGGTTCTGTAGGATACTGAGAGAGGGGGAAAAAAAACATTTTAATAGGTTGTGGGTTTTTTTTGTTTGTTTTGTTTTTTGGTTGGTTGGTTTTTGGGTTTTTGTTTTTTTTTTCCCCTCATTTTAAGAGATTTACCAGTTAAGCTAAAAACTTGTCATTGCACAGGAGAGAATTTTATAATGAAATTTGAAGACCCTCAAATACACTGAAAGCTTGGGTTTCCAAAGAAAATATGTAAACCACTTCCCCATACGGTAATAAATGTTGCTAACTATTACTTAAACATGCAACTTTCATTTATAGAAAATTTCATTATAGCAAATTTTATTAAAACAAGAAAGCTATCAGTTTGTAAAGTGTACAGTGTTTTTAAACACTTTTTTTTAAGACTACAAAAATGAGGTGACTTCTGGATGAAGGAAAGATGCTTCTTCCCATCTTTTCTGCATCTTGTTTAAAGAAGGATTAATACTTTTCATGTTAGCATGGAACCAATTAATGGAAGAAGCTACCTTTGTATTCCTAAGTTATTTTTCCAGGTTTAGAAATATTTAACAACTCTTCCTAGGTCTCTGATTCAACTTTCAACCTCTGCATTTGCTGCAATATTCACTAGTACATGAAAAGGAGTATTGTCAAAAGGTTAGAACCCTTCAAGTGGTGAGACTGAATTACATGCGTGTACCACTTCTTCAACAACTGATCAACTTGGATGTGTGAGCAACATCTTCTAGTTCTTTCGTTCGTTCGTTCGTTCTTTCTTTCAAATCTGACATTAAAAGAAAAAATGCCACTGGGGAAAAAAATAACCAAAACAAAACTTCATGAGCTACTCAAATATGAAATTTAATTAAATTTAATTAAATGATTTTACTAAATCATTCTTTACACCAGCCCAATCTATTGTTTTTTTTAAAGCATTACACCATGAAATCTGTGGAAAAGAGTTGGCATCTCCACTTTCTACTCAAATACATGGAAAAAATAATTGAATTACATATTTATTTTATGCCTTTTTCAAAGGCACTTATTAAAAATGTCATGACCTTTGTGACCCAAAAAGATACCATGGTTCTAACCAATACTTTTCTAGCTCCACCAACTAGCTCTATCAATTCTTGAGGGGAAAAAAAGGTGTCCCTATCATGATAGGACACAATACCTTGGCCCGTACCAGAGACCGCATGAGGTATGTATGCAATTGTTAGTCTGAATGCTCCTACCACTGCAGTCAATCCAGAAGTGACACC
Organism: Podocnemis expansa; assembly: GCA_007922195.1. Taxonomy (NCBI): domain Eukaryota; kingdom Metazoa; phylum Chordata; order Testudines; family Podocnemididae; genus Podocnemis; species Podocnemis expansa. The sequence goes on along the minus strand of ML682004.1, from coordinate 14,441,600 downwards.
AATCAGCATGTTTCTCCTCCTCTGCATTACTTCTGCTCAAGTTCCATTATATGCTACAGGAAGAGCAGGTAGTATAGGAAACTACTAGATTTATGAAGATAGTTCCTCAGCACTTCAGGAGAAAGGACAATGATTAGTTGAAGAGGAAACAAAGGCATGGATGAGGGAGGAATAAAGGCAAACACAAAAATAAGAGAAGGACCAATAACTGTTTTCCTTATTAATGAAATAGTGTGTTAATTTAATGCCTTTTCTTTTAAAAGTAACACCCTAATTAGTTCAATTATTAAAAAGACCCCAGTTAAAAATTAGTACAGTTCAAGCTTATAAAGTCTCTTCCACATAAATTCATCACTAGTCCCGGTGACTTATGCTGAAATTTTCATAATCAGTTTGTTAGAACCCTTCTTCTAACATTGCGGTTTGACAGAAACCTCATCTTAAGATCTGCAAATTTCAGATCTGCTCCAGATAGCTTCCCATTATCCTCTATTGTAAAAAACAGTGTATAGAAATGTTGCTCCTCTGCAGTATCCATAGCTGCCTTGATTTTTCTCCTGACTCCCTTTTAGTCTAAGAAAAAAAGCAAGGAGTATTGTGGCACTTAGAAGACTAACTTATTTATTGCATGAGCTTTCATGAGAGAATATCCCACTTTATGCGACAAATAAATCTGTTAGTCTTTAAGTGCCACAAGACTCCTTGTTTTTTTTGCTTTCCTAGACTAACATGGCTGCCCCTTTGGAACCTTTTAGTCTAGTGGACTATTAACTGATACAAACTACATTTTTTATTTAAAAAACTAATGCATAGATCTACCTGCTGTTCAAATTGTCACTTAGCTATTCTAACTGTTAAAGTAAGTCAGATCAGATAAGTTCTTTATTGGATTTCCACTCCTGTCAGCATAAGTAGCATCTACAATGAAGTGTTATATAGCAGCACAGCAGTGAGGCAGTAGCATAGGTAAGCCTAAAGGAAGTTAGCAATGTGGTCAGTATTTGCAGTTCATCATACTTACCAACATAAACAGCAAAAGAAATCAGTAGCAAGGGAAAGGAGCATGAAGAAAGAGCAACTGCTACTTCAATTAAAGTTTGTGCAGATGAAGCATAAAACAGCAAGGAATCCAAGAAAAAAGGCAATGGACCAGACACAAGAGTTGTATGAATTCAAAGATGAAATCAACAATTTCTTCTTCAACATGGTAAATCATTCAATTATTTACATAAACAATATTTGATGGAGGTGTGTACAAAAGGAGAACACAAACCCATTTCCCTGAATGGCTTCTGAAGACTGGATAACTAAGCACTTTGATCGATCATAGGAGAGAACTGGCATTATGTGCTCAGGGAACAAATAAAGTAAAAAAGCTTTTAATTCAAATATAGATGTTATGAAGGGAAAGAACATTGCAAAAATTAAGCAATTTTGAAAAAAATGATTACCACAATGCTTTTCTTAAATAAAATTTAATGAGCATTCTTTTTCACTTTGTTTAATATGTTTAATATTTTTCACTGTGTTTAATATGTGTACAAGTGAAAAATAAAAATTCCAATGTCACTAAAGCACGTTTTATATATTAATTTTCTCTTGTGGCAACTTTAAATGTCAGACACATTTTTAAAAAGGACAAACACAATTGATCCTTTCACCACTATAATCTTCTGAAAAAGAGTTGATTGATGACTATGGTTACAACAACAAATGGCAAAATCTGGTGTGATTGCTCTGTGTTTTCATTTAGCATATGAAACTACGGAAATACTAAAACTTCTTTTTACTACTAGAGGTTTTGGAGATTGTAAAACTACACTATTAACAAGTAATTGCATATTCAGTAACACGATGAACATGACGGCCTTGATTCTCAGAGTTATAGGGCTCATCTGAAGACATGTGAGCTAAAATGTGGTCTTCAGTATCCAGATGAGATATTTGGATAACAGTAAAGAGGAAAGAGTATGTACTACTTCTACACAAGAGGAGCAACTTGGGAGATGCACCAATGCAAGACTTGATTCCCATGCATTCCCTGTTCTAATAATCAGATCACCACCCCTGCTCTAGCCTGCTAACACCAGATGTATGGACAGAACAACATAAAAGCTACAAAATCCTCAGATCCAGCCTGGAGAGAATTCCCCCAGGGCTGGAACTGAGGAAAAACAGCCATAGGCTGTCCTGAGAAGACAACTTCACAAGCCTTGGTTTTGGGTGGGGGACATCAGAGTCAGGGAGGTGAATGCTGGGGGAGGAAATTCTGAGCTGCACTGCTGCCTGAAGGAAGCTGGGAAAAGACTGCTACAAATTAAATGGCCTCTTAGAAGGCTGTCTAAATAGAAGATTGTTTTTTAAAAATGGATAGTTGTTAGAAATTGATTTGTCAATCATAGAAACACAGTTTACAGGTACTGTAAAGCTGTCTCTTATCAAATGCAAAAGCTCTCTCTTTAACTTGATTAATCAATTCACGTATTGATCCCTCTACGAACATTAAGGAAGGATTATTTTACAAGTGCAAAAGATTATATCTGTCTCAAATGTTCTGTGACAAAAAGGTATCTGCCTAGTAAAGGTTAAGTGTGAAATATGTTTTATCGTAAGCTGTAGAGAAGTGCTGTTTTCCAGAAAAAAAAAAAAGATAGCATTCTAGTGGACAGTGAGAAAAGGCTGAAACAGAGAACTATAGGAACTTGATCTACATGGATAATTCAGTTTTCTCATGTCTTAAACCTCCTCCTGGATCTTTAAATTAACAGCGTTTTCACGAAGTCAAAAATCTTGTATGCTCTTCATGCAGGACTTAATGGCTATTCTGGCATTTAAGATTTGAAAATGCCTCTTCAAAATTCCTAGATTTTTTTTTTTTTTATCAGAAAGTCTTTCCCCCCAACCTCATTTTAAGAAACAGCTGAACTATTTTGCAAAAAATTTACACATAATGAAATCCAGTCTAAATTAGAAATTTTCACCACTGAACTACAAGTTACAAGCATAAATTACTGGATGTAAGAATATGTAGAAAGGAATGCTGTCAAAACAGGCCGATTATTTGTCCTAGAAACTCTGAAAGTTTCCTTTTTACCCAAAGATCTCACTTTGCAGTCTGCCATATCTTTTCTCCATGTTGAGACATTATGCAGTATGAATGGCTAAAGAAGCAACCTATCTTCTTAAACAAGTGTTACATGCCTAGTCTTCTGACTGATTATGAAAGAAGGCTTCCCAAATGTTAGTACTGGATGCTAGCCTAGAACAGAAAGTTTTTACAGGTGATGTACAACACGATAGCAAAAGATATGTAGAGAATACTATTATGCAGTATTTAAAAAAAAAAAAAAAGTTAAGTCTCCAGAATAACATTCGCTGGTTTAGAAGGACATGCATGCAAGACCTTAGGAAAAGAAAACAGTTCACCAATTTCAGCGTAAGACAAAGGAATGGAATCTATGCTTTTTGGTCTGATTTTTTAAAAATATTTTCCCCAAAATAAATTTACCTTTGCATTTAATTTCAGTGTAATTAGATGCTGTCGACCAGAAGAGTCTTCTCCTTTTAGCTTGATGGTATTAAGGCCAGCATCTACATATGCGACTCTGGAAGGAAAAGAAAACTCTGGAAGTGTAACAGGGAATTATGACTCATGATGTTTCCTATACTCCTAATTAACCTATTACAAATATTAATCAGTGAAAGTCCTGCATGCCAGCCATTTCTGCTATTGTAGATTTACTGCTGTTAATACATCAGTCTACTGCTTAATGCAGTCATATATCTTTGGGTTATTTACAATGTGTGTCAAGGCTCATGCTGTGGTCAGTGAGCACTATGTTTCAGTTTTCCATCACTGGAACCTTTGACATACACAGCATGTTCCTGTCAGCCTCTACTTATGTACACATTAAACTTCCTGTCAAAGTCTTTGATCCATTTCTGCAGTTTCTTACAGTATGAGACTTATGTTCTCTATTTGCTTTTCTCCTCAATGAACTTCTATTTTATCATCATCAATACTGTTATTTTAGAAAATGCAGTTGGTATTGGTTTATATACTCAAATCAATTTTCTAAAGAAAATACAGTATTATAACAGGTATAAAGTCATTTACAATAATTTTCTTCTATGTTATGACAGTTTCACACACTCTCTCTCTCTCTCTCTCTCTCTCTCTCTCTCTCACACACACACACACACACACACACACACACACACACACAGAGCAACTGTTAAGTGCATACTGAAGACAGCTAAGATTTTAAACATAATACAAATAGAGGAATTTTGTTTAAGATGCCACAGATTTAAGTTTCCTAACACAATGGAGACCGATACACTTTAAAAAACATCATTCTTTGGAAATATGGTCCCCTGAGCAGTTTAAGCTACTGCCAAAGAGGTTCTAACTTGGCTGTATATTTACTAGCAAACTGGGCATGTGGATATTTTGACACTTTTACAATACCGTTCTCTTATAAAGATAAAAAGCAGTCAAAGAGTATTGCACAACTTATCACCTAGACTGATGGCAATACCCATTAGAGTTCAAAACTAGCTTCTGCCTGCTGACCTGCCTAACAGTTTTTTAAATAAAACCCATTACATGCTAGTCCAGTCACTTGAGCCAGCGCGCTGGGAAAATGGCTCTTTCAAGAGAAGCTGGGCAGCAAAGCCTTTTTAAAGCAGGGGGAAAAAAAAAGGTCTGAACTGAAAAATAGGTATGCTTTTGGGTTAGCGGCAGAAAAGAATAGTGAAAAGAAAATAAACTGTATGTACTCCACAGCACACAGCAAATATGCAAGTACTAAAAAAATAAATAGAAAAAAAGTGATAGAAGTTGGGGATATGAAAAAAAAAAAAGATACACCATAACATGATTAATGCCAGCTAATCTTCATATCAGAAGACTCTAAAAGTTCTTTTGAGCAATTTGACACCAAAATAATTTTCCCTAGAAAATTTAAGAGTCAATTTTAGGACTTGAGTAACAAGGTGTAATTCACTTCAAACAGCTATATGCAATGCCCGGCATGATCACAAGTTCTAACAGGGCTACCCTTTGGAAGGTATAATTCAATCTAAGTCAATGGCTATGCCTCATTAAACCTGGTATCAATATGGCTCTAATCTATGTCCTCATTTTAAATCAGAAAATCACTAATCCTACCTTTTCAAAAAACTCATGCCAGATTCCCATAGCAAGTTTTTATGTAGGGAAGATTAAGGAGTTCTAAATCCATACTTCACTTACAGTTTCTGAGAAAAACAAAACATGATTTCATATAGTTAAACTAGGAAACGAATACTAGGGAAAAATGTATAGTGTCATGCCAAATATGTAGTATAACTGGTGCCTGCCACAAAGCATCAGCAGACCAGATAGCAAAAAAGAGAAAAAAAAATTAAAGGGACACTGTCAAGGTTGTTAGATTTAAGATTAACCTATCTTGACAGTTGCCCTAAAAATTTTAGAACACACACTGGTTTACTGTTTATTGGACACTGATGAACATATTCTATCAAACATACTGATTACAGCAGGAAACCAATCTTTTGTGCTGTGGCAAACTTTTATTTAAAAATACTGGAATCTTTATGTTAAGTTCAAAAAATAGTTAAAATCAAGCTAATTATAAAGGCCAGCAACCCTGAGTATACCTTTAAAAATAAAAAAAAATAAATCTACAACTATTATAAATTAATAGCATTATGCTGGCACCATGATTACATTCAAAACCTGAATCTGGAAAGATCCTCCTCAAATTGCATAGATGTTGGAAACTAAGCATGTTGCAAAAATAACCAAATTTTTAAATGTTGTCAAAATGGTGCTAAAACAGAGAAAAACCATATGCATATATGTAATAGTACGTCTTACACACCTACCTTATAAAAATCCAAAGGAAGTTACTCAGTTTAAACTCATCTCTTACTTCTCCACACATATTTTTGTTTTAGAATGTATTAACACTACATCTTTCTAAAAACATATTCTCTTAAAAAAACTTAAATCGTCATTAACAGTTTAAAGCCTGGAAAAGAGCCTCAGGGAAACAGATTTTAATCCTCTGTGAAATACTATTGAAATTAAGGCCAATGTGAAAAACCCTGCCCCTCAGAACATAGTGCCGAAATGTTTCCTGTCACGCTCCCCTCTCACAGTAATGGAATCTATCTGCGCACTCCCACCCTTATTGCACAAACAAGGCTTCCTCAGGAGAGGAACTTGGGTTGAAGGCAGAACTGGACGCAGAATGGGAGATCGGGAGGAGCTGAGGCTAGAGGCAGAGCTGGCCTGGGGACAAAAAGAGAATGAGGACAGAAATGGGCTAGAGCTGGAGCCAGAGTCAGGAGCCAGCATGGGAATGAAGCCACACCTGGGGCGAGGGCCCTTGCAGAGAAGCAGGCAGATCATGACCGGATTAACACTTCCTCCCTGCCCCTTATGGGCAGTGGCCCAAACCTCACCACAGCTCCAGAACATTTCTCTGCACCACCATGTGTGGGGTAGTGCATGCCCCACAGTTGCAGATCACTGTCTTGGAGCTTGGGAATTGGAAAATAATGAACTCCAACCTCAAGAACTGTCCACTGGTAAGATGACAAACAGAAAGACTACACACACACACGCACGCATTTTGACTAGAGGTAAGGAAAGGCTAAGATTTTAATTTAAGTAATCCATAACAGAAAAGCAGAAACTAGAGGCAAGTTATCCACTACCTACAGTGGAAAAAAAAGGAAAAATATGACAAAAGGGAAAATTCTTTTGTAACTGAATGTTCATTCCAGGACCTGCCATGTCAGTTTCCAAAGTGGACATATCTCATCTCAGTGGCCACTGGGGCCAGATCAGCTGTTTGCTCTGAGGAACAACAGCTTTCAAAGTTGAAAAACCACCACATAAAAGCATATGCAACTCAAATAACTTTCAGCAAAGCTCTGACATACAATTTAGGGATTTTTCTGAAGGAACATGCTGTGACATGTTGCTCCCCAGATCCAGTCTGGTCTGCAATCTGACACTCCCCCCAATTCCCACTCCCGAACCCCAATTCACCCCACCTTGCCAGGCAACCAACAACTCCTGAGTCGGTCCACTCCAGCCACTTGCGTGCAATCAGTCCCAACCAGTGCGTATGCCATCTGGCTACTCAAGGGACGTTCCCAAGCAAGCACCACGACCCCAGTTACCACAGCAGAAGCCATTGTTCTACAAGGATTGGGACCCACTCCCAATCACCCTGGTCTCAAGCCCAGCCATTTAACATAGAAATGGATCATGCCCAGCCTTCTTTATTCACACCCTCTAAAGACCACAGCTTCAGGTAAAACAACTACTAGTTTATTGATCAGATTACAATTCTAAGTGAGAAAATGGCCAGTCAAGGCAGAATCATAATATAAATGAGTCAGGAGTGACCGCAGGGAAATACAAGGTAAAACATGCATACAAAACTAATATCTCTACCTAAACTGACCTCACTGTCCAAATTTATGCTCAAGAATTCAGAGGCGGCCAAACTCATGGAACTCAAGAGCCACATAAGTTGATTATTAAACCTTCAAGAGCCGCACTGAGACATATAGCCATATACTTTTACCTACCAAATTGATTTGCTGGCATTCTTCCATGAGCCACACTTTTTCATTCAAGAGCCACATGCAGCTCCCGAGGCTCAGTTTGGCCACAGCTGGTCAGGATGTTCAGTTGTCAGATGTCTGTACAGCCAGTCTCTGCCTGAAACCAAGCTTGAAGCTGTTTCAAGATGGAGATTCCCAGCAAAAAGCCTCAAGCTCCTTCTAGTGTCTCTTTGTTTCCAAATCCCTACCTCCTCACGCTTTTCTAGGCAAAGGTGATCTCTTTTGTCTGGTCTGAGCCAGGGACCTCAATTTGCATATTCTCTGTTGCCTCCTCCAGGTACTTGCCTGCTCACAGCTGTGGCTGTTTACACACTGATGGAAAAGAGTTCTCACTGTCTCCCTACTGAGCCATGCAAAACATGCCACATATCTGTGCACATACATGATGCTGCAGGAAACATATCTGATCAAATAGGTTATGAATATTCATAAAGGAACCTTCCATGGCCTAATTTGCATACAATCATAGTACTTAAATGAATGGAAAAGTTAAGCAGATCATACCCTAGGGGTGTACAGATGTGCATCCTGTCACATACTCTGTTCCCTCAGAGTTCTTAACAGCAAGAAAAAAAAACCCTGGATATAATGCACTTATAGTCAGACTATATTAGAATGAAAATTCACAGTAAGGTAGAATTTTCCCTCTCAGTGCCCTACATGGCAGACAGCCTTCAAAAAGGGATGTAGAGAAACAGTAAAGTCATTCCTAGAAGATTCAACTTCTCCTTGTAGAACTGAAAATGAAAAGGAGCTTAAGTATTACCGGAGAACCCTGTTCCATAACATCTTTCAGCCTAACACTGCATCAGTAAGAGTGAGGATACTGATTCTCTAGTATTTGAGAAGTGTAGATGAAATGCCTTATAGCAAACTTAGAGACTTTTTCATAGGATGTGTGTTATCTCTCTCTCTCTCTCTCTCACACACACACACACACCACTACTTTTTGTCATTGCGTGCATATTAGTAAAAGGTGGTGTACTTGAAGTTTTGAACGTCTTTCTTATACACACCTTCGCAGGCTCTGTAAACATCTCACATTCATTTTACTTCCTCAGGATATCTGGATTCATCCAGAAAGACAGGAACACCAGTTCCTATCATATGAGGAAGAGAGAGGTGACTGTTGGGAGCTGCCTAGGAGCCAAAGACTGATGATACATCCCAGTTGTGGAAATCCATGCCTGCTCTACCTAGCAGTGATAGTCTACAGTAGTCTTCCCCAACAGCAAGAATCAAAGGCCATTGTGCCTAGCAACTATGGTCAACAGTACCATTCCCCCCACCCCCGGTTAAGAGTCAAAGCCCATTCTGCCTAGCAACTATGGTTCACAGTAACATCACCTAATGACAAGAATCAAGGGTTGCTCTCCCTAGTGCCTAGAGTCTCAGTTGAGGGAGGGGAAGAAGCCAGGTTCACCCTACTCCACCAGATTCTGACCCTGGGCCCCACAAAGCAGCAGACCACTTATGGGGCCCTAGGGGCTGGTCCCATACTCATGCCCTCCTGGGACAATACCTACCCCCATTCCCTATACATCTGCCAGTGTCATGGGTTGATTTTAAAATCCCCCCCCCACCCCCCCGGCTTTGTCCCTCATTTGTTTCTGGAGCACCTTCCCATGGCAACAGCAAATCACCAACCTCAGTGCCTACAGTCAATGGGCTTCCAGTTGTTGAGCTAGAAGGCTTCATCCTGGCAGCCTGGAGTTCTGGCAGCTTTTCAGCAGGCAGCTGCTGAACCCACCTGTCCTCCTCCTTGGTCAGCAGATTTAGCTAAGCTAATCTCTTTGGAATGCTCTTGCTACTGGGATCATGTGTAGCAGAGGCAAGGGGGAATGACATCCTATATATATTAAGCAGCTTCTTAACCCTTGCCTAGACGTGTGGGGTTGAGACATCCCATCACAATGACCTTGCAGGAGGAAGCCACCAAGTTGGTTAGACAGAGCATACCAAGCTTTGAAATCCCTTTGCATGAAGAGAAGGTGACTACAAAATAATACTCGTCATGAACAGACATACTGAATGGGAAGCTGAAAGACCCTGTTAGAACTCACAGCATACAGATCAAGATCACTACAGGAATCAGCAAGTTGCCAGAGGACTGATAAGGCTGTTGGTTGCCAGAAGTCTTATATGATGGTGATGAGTGGTTCTCATGGGTTCCTTAAAGGGTGATACATTTGCAACTGCTAAGTCATCCTTCCCATAAATATTGGCCTTCAGCCCTATTGTCAAGCTGTCCTGTAAAAACATTAGACTATTCTCTGCCTCAGCTGTCTCTGTTCTGATCTGTGGCCATTGTAATATCAATATCTAAACCTGAAGCAATATATAAACATCATTTGTGAATTTCCTTCAGGATGGGTGTCACCTTAGAATAAGAAACAGTAGTTCCTTCCTCTCCCAGTTGATAGGCCAGACAATGCTGAATATTGATTTATGATAGCCATATGAGGGTAAGGATAAGTACGTGAGCAGAAGTTGGAGGGGAGGTTCCTGTTGCATTTAAATCAGGTTTGAGAACAAAAAGTCTGAGGCTCATTAAGAAGGTAATTATCACTGTGCCCTGTTCTTTCACAATCTTCTCTCAGTGGCTGAGGGGTGAAAGGGAATAAAGGAAGCCATTTAGACTACTTCAGAGATAAGGACATCACAGCCTTTGCACTTGAGTGTTTCTTCCTTACATACTTCCACTTTCTGTTTCCCAAGTAAATCGGAATGCAGAGAGGTTCATCAGCAAGCATCAGCTCAGACCTTTGATGCACTGAAAGGCTAAACAAGCTGGACTGCATTCAATTAGTTTTAATGTGTCTTGCAGATACAGCCAATACTGATTTTTCCTTCTCAGTACAGAACCCTAAGGAAGAGAGTGAGTTCTTCTGTTTAGGACATGAACAAGGCTAATTTCCTTAGTAATGCTGAAGATATTCTGTCAATTTCCAAAGGGATAGCCATATTTGTTTTGCTGGACTAGACTAACACGGAGTCGTGTGGCACTTTAAAACTAACATTTATTTTTCGCATGGGATTTTCTCCCACGAAAGCTCATGCAAAAAATAAATCTGTTAGTCTTAAAGTGCCACATGACTTCTTGGTTTTTTTGTTGAAGATATTCTGCCTTCTTAGCAATTATATACACATCATTTTTCTGCAAAAGCATCTGCCGGAATTAAGTGGTGAACCTAATATGCTATAACTTGTGACAGGTTATATCTTCTCCTCGTATGACACTGCTCTCAAGTCTTATAGTTCAAATATAGTCCCATATACGAGTCCAATATCTATCCCGATGACCAATATCTCTAGACCTGGTATCAGGTAGCTGTTAAATAACATTAAGAATGAAATCACCAAGACATACTAGTGCTGTATCTGGACCAAGATCTTTAAATACTGATTTGCTGCCACTTCTGCCTGGAAATGAAACAAAAATTTTGCCAAGTATCTACCCAGGACCACTATCAGAACAGCACAGTCAGATTTTATCTTAGAGATTTGTAATGTCTGGCAAATCAAACACTATCTTTTGTTCATCTCTCTTTCAAAATAAAGGTTGTCTTGATAGCAACTTAGAGTTTTGTGAAAACTGTAATTGGTCCTTCCACTTGTTCACTCAGAGCAGTTTCTGAAGATGTTTAGAGAGCACTCCAAGGCTGCCTAACAAGTTGAAAAGCTAGTCAGTCTCCTTTCCACTTCAAGGGAGGGATGTGGGAGCCTTGCAATCTGAGCCAAACCTGATAGGATCACATTATAAAAGCTGAGTGGGAAAATATGAGACATTTTCAGGACTGGGTTAGCTCAGTTCTCCTCCTGCCCATACTGTGGACAGGGCAGTAAACTTTGTTCCTGCTAGCCACTGCCAATGAACTGCAGAGTCTTTGAGTCCACAGCTGGGTGCAGCCAGTGGTGCATGTAGTCAATACCACAACGACCCTACAGGTAGGAGATGGCACCACAGACTCAGGTTCAGTGGGAAGGTTTAGGATTGAATTGGAAAAGAATTCAACCCTGTTGAGTTTGCATTTGGTTAAGGCCTAAAAATTTAGCAGTCTGTTCATGCCTGAGGGACAGGGCCAGCTTGCCCCGCCCCCAGGGCAGGGAACAGCCAGCCCAGGGGCTGAGTGGGCCAGCCCAGAGGTGGGGCAAGAGAGCAGAATCCACTTCATGAGTTGGTCCACTCTGCACCCAGGGGTGGAATGATAGCTCGGGAGGGGGGGAGGAAACGCAGGGTCTGGCTTCTGGGTCTGCCCGCCCCACCACCCAGCACCCTGCCATAAGGAAATGGCACCCCGAGCCAGGGCTTCATTTGCTTATGGGTTGAGCTGGCCCTGGTGAAGGATGAATAATATTTTTGTAAATTACAAGGACAAGCATAAAGTACTTTGTCTTGAATATGATTTTTGATGTACTAGAAACTAAAGTCTCTGAAAACTCTTCCCACTCATATCTGCCATAGATCTTCATAAGATTCATTTTCTTATTCTGAAATTTTAGGAAGATAATGCTGTAATGATGGATTCAGTATTTCTACTTAGAATGTAGCTCCCTTCATGAACTTGAGAGCCCTGAGATCAAAAGTGAGCTACATGCTACTGGATTTGACTCAAAGGCTGGAAGGGGTCATCATAATCAGCTGTGAGATTGTATGACTGAATATGATCATCTCTATCATTAATATTGCTACTGTTATACAATTACAACAAATCATGAACAAAGTATGTCATGTAAAGTGTCAAAGGAAAAGTTACGATTTGTTAAGTATGGTTCCCCTTTTTATACACACAATTATTTTTATATCTGAGGTAATGAATAGTAGCCATGAACTGCATCACAAATGTGGTGAATTCCTGGGTAACATCCAACAAATAAGATTTACATTACAACAAGACTGCTGTGTGTTGATGACACATTAAAGACAGGCACTTCACTCACACAATGGGCCACTAAAGAAACTCATACAAAAAATACGTTAGTCTTTAAAAGTACCATAGGGCTCACTGTTTTACTGAAAGAGACTAACACAGCTACCCCTTTGGAACTTGTCATTTTGCTCAGCAAGACCCCTATAAGTGCCTAGCAAGGAGTCCATCTTGGGCCACAGTAACATTTCCACAGAGGCTGTGAGTTCTGTCTGAGACAGTAAAATTTCACTCACATGGACCAGCATATAAAAGACTCTTGAAACATCATCATCATACTTTTTTCTTGCCCTGATTCTCTGGACTGTGGATTTATAACTAAAAGGAACATTCTGAACCACAGAAAGAGGAGCTTCCAATCTTCAGGAAATTACCAGAGTGACTTTACAAGACAGCAGCTTATTCCATCACTGCTTTGAAACTGAGATATGAGCCCTAAAAAAAGTCTTATTTGTATACCATCTATTGACCATTTATATACTCTTTTCTTTTGTTATTAAACTGTCAGTTTATAGTTACTAAAGGTCTGGTATTAACATGATTGCTAAGTAAGATCCAAGTTATATATTAAGCTGTCTAAGTGGCTAGTCTCTTGAGATTTGAAGAATCCATTACTCAATCAAACTGATTTTCAGTAACCAATCATATAATCCATTGTCTGGCTGGTGAGACAAAGGTTGGTATGCCTAAGGAGACTGTATTTTTATATCCACAGTGGTGAGACAGAAGTTCACATTTGTTACTGACTTGGTGTAGTCTAATGAAATAGCCACCACTTTGGGGTGAGTCTGCCTTAATTCTCAGCAGTTTGTTCAAAATTTGATGTTCACAGCTGTGATCCACTGAAGTGTGGTGACATTAGTCTGACCTCCTACACATTGCAGGCCACAGAACCTCACCCACCCACTCTTGTAACAGACCCCATAACATCTTACTGAGTTACTGATGTCCTCAAATCACGATTTAAAAACTTCTTGTTACAAATTTTCCATTTACTCAAGTTTAAATATGAAAGTGACCTAAGCCCCCCCTGTACAGATGCCCCCCAAAGTCTCTGCCGAGCTGACTTGGGAGGAAATTCCTTCCCAACCCCAAATATGGCAGTCACTTAGACCCTGGTTATATCAACAAAACACAGCTGGGAAACAATTCTCATAGTAACTAGGCAGCCTTCTCCATCTAATGTCCCATCTCCAACTGTCAGAAGTATTTGCTACTGGCACAGATGTCCACATGCCATGGTATTATCAGAAATATTAGCCATCTCCCCTCCCCCCCCAAATAAATTTATCAAGCTCAGTCTTGAAACCAATTACGGTTTTTTGCTCCCATTGGTCTCCCTGGAAAGCATCTCCAGAAGTTCATTCTTCTGGCAGTTAGAAATCATTACCTAATTTCAGCCTCAACTTGTTGATGACAAGTTTATATTCATCTGTTCTTCTATTATTTCATCCTTCCTCCTAGATATGCAGTGACCATGAACATCCTATGGATTTGAGCCCACTCTTTCACCTGGAGAGCTTTCCTTACATGGAAAGCATACGTAGCCACCTCCCTGTCTGGTACTGTTACAATTTAAAAAAAAAAAAGAAAAAAAGTTAAAAAGAAATGGTCAGATTGCCAGATGACTCAAGACTACTTTACAGGGTATTTTTTGACCAACCTAATCCCTAGAGAATTGATGTGCAATAGCTGTTCAAACAGACATCAAGTTCCCTCGATGCTGATTCCTTTCTATGAGCTCCTCCCATCTCCAGCAGTGAGCGCCCTATCCCTAGTTAGAATATGAACACCTGCTACACACATGGCTCAGAAAGAGCTCAACAGGACCCAGACAGTTTGCAGCCCCAGAACAAGCTCCCCAAATTCACACACTTCCTCTTTTATCCAGTGGAGCCACACTATTCCCCTGCACAGGAGTGCACTATAGCTGCAGAGGAGGAGATAGATTCACCCCTCAGACCATGGAATGTATTTTTATGTCCTAGTATGTAATTACTGTGTGTAATCCAGACTTTTATGAGAGGATAAAAGCATTCGATGGTGCAACAGTATCTTTACCTACTATATGTAACTCACCTACAGTGACATCACTTATCTTCCACTATTTAATAAGAAGTGCCACAATCAAATGATATACGATTTGGGGAAAAAGCAGGAGGGAAAAGGAGAAAAGTTGTATTAAAAATATTGTCTACGCTGACAGTTTATAGAACACAAAAATTTCTTTGTCGTAGAATGTAGCCTTTTACCCTTCAAGTCATTTTTATTTTATTTTATTTTATTTTAAAACTATGATAGGCCTTGGGGCTCATACAATAGTTTTAAAAAAGCAAAAGCAGTAGACTGATGTTCTCACTACCAAACTCTTTGACCTGGAAAGAATAATTAACTAATCACCTATTTTAAATAAATTAACTAACCAACTATACCTATTTTAAAAGTATGATGAACCCATTTATCAAAAAGCAGTATTAACCTGTATTAAGTAATGAAAACCAAACATACTTATTCCAACCCAATGTTTCTATATCTCTGACAAGATATGTGTAGTATTCTGGAGGTAGGGGTGCATGCAGCTCTTGTGTATTCTTTAAAGCAGCTTCCTGTTTAAAAGAATATGAAAAACATCATTATAAATGCCACACAGTTTTCAGTATTCGTGCATCAACTTTTATAATTCATGAAAAAACATTCGTCTTAAGTAAACTGTACATCGTATTTGTTTTTTCCTCCAGGTGAAGCAGACAAAGCAGCACTTTGTTAAACTGATTCAGGTGATGCTCAAAACATTTTTTTAGAGCGGACATTGACACTTTGTTCAAAGACAAATATCAAGAGTGATACCCCCCCCATGTTAAATTTGAGTTCAAACATCTTGACTGAAAGAAAACTTCACTTCAAAAGAAGGTTCCGTTAAGCCCACAGCTGCCTCTTGGGCTCCACAGCCACACAGGCAGGTCCTTACTATGTAGATTTCCAAAGGGATAGCCGTGTTAGTCTAGTCCAGCAAAAAACAAGGAGTCGTGTGGCACTTTAAGACTAACAGATTTATTTTTCGCATGAGCTGTTGCATGAGTAATTTCTGATATCAGCTCTGTGTTCATTTATCCGTTTGCGCAGTGATCGTCCTCTTTGTCCAATGTATAAGGTGAACATGATATCAGAAATCACAGAACAAAGAAACCAGTTGCTGAGCACTTCCATCTTCCTAATCACTCGATGAATGATTTAAGGACTGTCGTTAGAGATGTAGCTGGGACATCAAGACTTCAAAGAGAAACAGCTGAACTCAAATTAATATGCAAGCTAAATTCAGTGAAAGCAGGACTTAATCGAGACTATGGGTTCTTCTCCCATTACAAAAGGTAATTTGACTTCAGGCTTCCCACAGTTTGAACCTAACAACTGCTCTGATTTGCTGTTACTGTATGACCTGATCCTATGCTTTACACCCCCTTGCATTTATTTTCATTCCATTCTGTAAGTTTACCCATCTTCAAAGCATCTGACAAAGTGGGATTTTCTCCCACGAAAGCTCATGCGAAAAATAAATCTGTTAGTCTTAAAGTGCCACACAACTCCTTACTATGTAGGACAGCTTGTATATGAAGTCCCCCATCTTCTTTGAGATTTCAATACGTATTGCTATATAGAGCCTTACATTCTATTCCATTTCCTGGTTCTAATAGCACAAGGTCCTTGGAGAAAGTTGAGGAAGAGCTGATCAAATACTTCTCCCTAATCTTCTAGTGGGCGATCTTCCCTGACAACCAAGTCTATGGCTATAGAAAAATCAGACCTTATTTTCCATATTATGTGTTATGCAGTGATTCTTACTTCCTATATGCTTGTAATGGTGTTAAATTAGTATTATTTTAATGAAAAATAAAAAATTGGAGGCTTATTTCCAATCTAGAACTACGGATTGGAGATGCTCCTTGGCTCTCCTGTCAGGGAGACTGACAGCCCCACTCATGAAGTACCGAAAGTAGCCAGAGGCTAAAAAAAAAAAACAAAACAGAAAAGGGAGGAGAAGATGCAAGGATTAGTGAAGGTATGAAAACATAACTGAGGACTTCATCATGAACGGGACAGTCAAAAAGCAGCCCAGTTCAAAGACAGACCAAGGTAATCAAGTTTCGGAAAAGATTTGTACTGAAAAGAGCACCTGACAAGAGACTTATGGGTGCACCAAATGAAGCTTCTAAAATAGAACTGCACTTATCTTACTGAATGAAGTCCTGTTCAGCATCTCTTTTGCTGTGCCTGTATATTGTTTCCAAACTACCATCAGATCAATGTGAAACAAAGAAGTTTTATTATAGACACTAGGCACCAGGCAGACACAAAGGATACACTCAAATGAGACTATTAAATGGCGGGTTGAGTGAAATGAAAATCAAACATGTTTAATGCCTCTGAAGTGGACGGCCATTCTAACTACTGGAACAGACATCTTAGTAAGCTTTAGTAAGGCTTTTCAAGCCATTAACAAGATATTATTCAATGATATGATTGTGGATGAAACGCAGTGATCACAGACTTTATTCACAATGCCATATTTTCCTCAGTACAAGTGCCCATTACGGCTTAGAGTTTGTCTTATCACTCTAAGTTGGTTATATAAACACTCTCTTCAAAATTCTATCAAAAATGTTTCCAAAAAGCCTTGTGGATTGTGCTTACTACCATATCCATTCAATTTATTAGTAGCTAGAAAAAGTGAAATTTTGATCCCTCAAAGAAAAATTCTAGGATACTCAAGGACATATTTTTCATTAAAAGCACTCATTTACTGATGATAAATACACAGATTTAAAAGATATTTCCCCAAGAGGTTTAAAATAAAACCAATGGAAGGCTTTAAAGAGCAGGGCTCCACATAATAAATTCAGGTTAGTATTTCCACATATTTTGTTGCAATATTCTAAATTTAGGCTTTTATTCCTTTGGACAAAGGAAGAGTCTGCTAAGTCAGTCTACAGAATATTTATAAAACAGATTCATTAACATTTTGCTCTGTTTCACAGAAGAGGAACAGCCCTTTTCTTTGTGTAGGGAGTAGTCTGCAACCTCCCAGACAGCAAAAAGTTACACACAGAGAAGGAGAAAATGGGCTTCAGTTGTCCTGTTGTCCAGCCAGGCAAAAAGCAAGACAGAACAATTAATACAGCAGTGTGTAAAAATGGTTGTCAAAGTGTCAACTGTTTTTCAGAATTTCTTTGTGAACATTTTTTCCCAGTTACTACAATACTTGTTCCCACACTCATGCACTCTCTGGCTCTGATTAATAAGTCTGCTAGACTTACCAGACTAAATTCCGACTGTTGCTACCACTAATGCAGCATCATCAGAGGCAGTATTAGTGTAAAAAAGGAACCAGTAGTCACCAGCATCTTTAAATCACCATGTCATCTAAGCAGACAATGCTATCGTTAATTGCTTATGCCCATCTAAAGTAGTTAGCAATAGTGGAAATACATCAGAGGATCAGTAGCAGCACAAATGGGAAGATTTGGGGAGGGGGGACAGTGTGGCAGACAGCTGTCACCCCCCAAAAGTTATTTCTACATTGTTTAAAGAAAGAAAGAAACCAAGCACACAAAACCACATAACAGTCAAAAAAAGCAAGGAGTCCTGTGGCACTTAAAGACTAACAGATTTATTTATTGCATGAGCTTTCACAGGAGAAAATCCCACTTTGTCTTCAAAACGTCTGATGAAGTGGGATTTTCTCCCATGAAAGCTCATGAGATAAAATAAATCTGTTAGTCTTTAAGTGCCACACGACTCCTTGCTTTTTTTTTTGCTGAACTAGACTAACGTGACTGCCCCTTTGGAACATAATACAAGTCAGCCAGCAAACTTGTTTACAGTCCAGTTAAGCATGGTTCAGTCCTATCTCAGACAGAGCTGAATTATATTTTGAATTGTGTTCCCAAATCACACTATAGGGAACCCATTACGCCAGTATGGTGGGGTTCTGGATTGTTTATTTTTAGCACAGAAAAACTCTTGACTTCTTTACATGGTTATAGCAGGAGTAACATTCACACAAACAGTTCCTGAAGTAATAACACAACTAGGGAAATACTTCTGGTACGATGCTTAATATACCACGGCTACTTGCTGGAGTTTTGGGTTATTACTTCCGGAATACTCTCAGTAGTCCAATGCTACAAATTATAATGCCAAATATTATAATTACTAAATAAATAGCAGCTAACTGTCTGTAGTCCTAAAATTGCAATATTCTATTTTGGTTAATTTTAAACTGTAGAAAGCTAATATTCATTTATAGATTTCTAAAAACAGACAAGTAATGACAAACAATGAAAATTAAGACTATTTGAACATACCCTTGGGATAGATTACTCACCAAAATAGTTTTAAGCTCCACCATAAAACTGACCAGATCAGAAGAGTGTTGCAACCTCTGGGGAGAAAACATTACCAATTAATTTCTTCCATCCAGTATGTTTAGAAGCAGTTTTAGTTTCACTATCCGTTTTCTGTTATTGTCATAAATCAAAAACCATGTATAACAAGGAAATATGCAAAGGATTTAAACAATAATTCAGTTAAAAAAGAACAAACCCATTCCCATGTCAGAAATTTTACTAAATAGTTTTTTCTAGTGCTGTTAATTAATCACAATTAACTCAAATGACTAACACAAAACAATTAGATTAAAAAGGTCACAATCACAGTTTTAATTACACTGTTAAACAATAATAGAACGCCAACTTAAATTTATTACAAATATTTGTGTTTTTTCCTATATTTTCAACTATACTGATTTCAATTAAAACACAGAATAAAAAAGTACAGTACATACTTATTATTTTTCATTATAAATCTTTTCACTATATAAAAACATAAAAAGAGCATACTTCAACTTTCAGATTGTACTAAGGGGCATATAAAGGGTTTAGCGTATCTGGCATGTGAATACTTCGCAATACCTGCTACAAGAGTGCCCTGCGAATGCATGTTCTCACCTCCAGATAACATAGTAAAGAAACATTATCACCCATAAAGATAAACAAACTTTTTCATCTTAGCAATTAGCTAAACAAGAAGTAGGACTGCCTGGGCCTGTAGGCTTTAAAGTTTTACATTTTTTGTTTTTAAGAGTAATTATGTGAAAAAAATAATTCTGCATTGTAAACTGCACTTTCATGATAGAGACTACACCACAGTACTTATATGAAGTGAAGT
Organism: Podocnemis expansa; assembly: GCA_007922195.1. Taxonomy (NCBI): domain Eukaryota; kingdom Metazoa; phylum Chordata; order Testudines; family Podocnemididae; genus Podocnemis; species Podocnemis expansa. The sequence goes on along the minus strand of ML682004.1, from coordinate 14,421,798 downwards.
GAAAAATATTTTCTTTACCTTGTTTAATGTTAAAGTATTTGTTATGAAAAATAATATAAAGTGGGCACTTTACATTTTTAATTGTGTTGCAATTGAAATCAATATCTGAAAATGTAGAAAATATTTATATTCTATTATTGTTTAACTATGTGATCAAAATTGCAATTAACAGTGAATTTTTTAATCTCACAATAAATTATTTAATCATTTGACAGCTCTACTTTTTTCATACATTAATTTAGCTGAAGCAGTCAGCCAATGAGAACGAGTAGTCTTCATGATTCACAACCCATTTAAATGTCTTCTTTCTGTGATTAAAATTAAATTTAAGCGTATATTTGGGTGTGTCTGCACTTCTACTTTCCAAATCCCCTGTGTCATTGGTCTGGATGATACGGAGTCAAACTCTGTTCCTGAAGAACAGGATGAAATAGGTAGTTATTCTATGCCTAGATCTAGCTTTCTTCCTCTTCTTCTAACACTCCCCCCCCCCCCCACTTCCCATAACTGAATGGATATCTTCCAGAAAATGAAAACAGCCTTCATGATTTTGTAGACAGGGTGGCCCCTACAAGGTTTCTGTGAATTGAAAGCTATTCTTCCAAATAGGGCCCATAAGAGTAAACGGACACTACACAACCAGCTATATCACACAATTTAGCTATGACCCTATCACTGACAGTTCCCATGCACTCTCTTTTTGTATGAAGTATGATTAGTAATCAAGAACCAGAAGAAAAACAAGAGGAAGAACACAACAACATAATAGTTTTCAGTTATGGACTTTTGAAAAAAATACTTCACATTAAAGCAGTTGACATCTTATGGAAATCTACTAGTACATCTTAACAGTCTTCAGAGACTGTAGTTTCCAGGAAAGTGGAAAAGTTTCTATTTACTAAGCTTTAATTCTATCTCTTTGGAATAAGTTGTAGTTTCCCAACCAGCACAAAATAATACATCTTTACTGTTCAGTTAATGGAAGATTTTCTTAAATACTTTTAGGATGGTATGCACGAGTACAAGCTGTTGAAATTTAACGTTCACATTTTTCAAGCTTGAAATGTTTTTTAAAGAATAATATACCTGTTTCACAATCTGGTGATATCCATGCAATAACTTCTTTAGATGCCAGCTACACTGTATCCTAGAAATACAGTTTTCATAGTTTTAGTTTGATTCAAGTGATGTTTAAACAAGAAACAGCATCTGAAGAAAGTCCATCTCACAATTTAAAGGCAAAGTTCTCTCTCCCACATCCCACACCACAAGAACAAAAATATTTTCCAGCTGAGGATTTTATACTCAAATGAGAGTTGCTTGTATTTTTAAATGTCATATTCTCTATCTACAGCTGTTAAAAAATTAATAAGTAGACATTTACTTATAAGCCAATCTCTATGCTATGTTGAAAAACAACAGCATAATTCTTACAAGTTAATACAGCTTCATAACAGATACCAGAATGGTTTTATAAAAAAACACCCACAACCTATCCTGGAAATGTCAAAGTTAACTGCCACACATTTTAGCTGGGATACTGAAAATAATGACAGAAGTATACCTAAAAATATATATATGTATAAAACATTAGTAGCCCATAAGCACTAATTATTATTGCATTGTGATCTCATGAAAATTAAATTACTTTTTAACTTGCAAATCTTCAGAGAAGATTATTAACTGCAATATTGATTGAAGCAACATGGCTGAAGAGACATTTTTAATCTTACCCTGCTCTTTAGGTCAGGGTTTATGAGTTGGATGTATTTATTTTATTCCTAAGACAATAGGCGAGCAACCCTAATTGAGCTCCTAGACACCACAATATGAATATTAAATTTATCATCATCCTTTTAAACACTTGTTTTCAGGTATTTACAAATGAAAGAAAACAGTATCTTTTGGATGGAAATGTCACAGAGTTCTTAGAAAATGAGCTAAAGGAACCTGGAGTAAATTACTCTGTGACACTAGTATTCATAAACATACACACACTCAAACATCACCACAGTAAGTCAAAACAAAACATAAGTGTATTTATGATGAAATACTGCCTCACCTTGCATTTTTCAGCTGCAAGTCTGATGGTAACAATATCCTTATATGGAAGTCTCTACCCTAGAAAATAAGTGTGGTGTTCAGATGCAATTTTGCATAAGTATCAAATACAGAAAAAGCAGTTGAGAAAAATGGAAAAATAAACTTGCATGGAAATTTTTTCTGCCTCAGAAACTGCAGAATTCTAAACATTCTTTAATCATACAAGTGTGTCATACTCTTATTTGTAACTAGTTACAGGACAATATGTAATCCTTCAGTTGAACAAAATTGATTGGGAGAGGGGGAATATCTTTAGGTAAGAAATCTCTGAAAATTCCCTATTCATTAAATAGGGTACATCTTCACTGCAGTTAAATACCTGTGGCAGGCCACCATCAGCTAACTCAGGCTCCCAGGGTTCAGACTGAAGAGCTATAAAACTGCAAGGCAAATACCGCACACCCTAAGACAGTGGTTCCCAACGTTTTCTTCTAGATCACAACATCATTATAAAAGCTTTCATGGCCCACCACCCTTCACTCCCTGGTCCCAAGCCCCTTATTGTGCTCCTGTCCCCCACAGTCCTGCACTCCCCAGCCAAAACCCCCTTAAAATGCCAGCTGTCTGGTCTTCCTGCCCTGTAGACCACGTGCAGTGCGGCCCCACCCTCCCTGGCCTCCAACACCTTACCACACCTCTGCCCACCATGGCTCTCCACTCCTTTGCCATGAGCCTGTTACCACTCCCCATCGCCCTCAGCACTGCACCTTCCCATCCCCAAGCCTCTTATACTGTGTCCATGTCCCCTATAGCCCTGCACTCCCCGGCCACAAGCCCCTTACTGTGCTCCTGTTCCCCATGTGGCCATGCACTCCCAGGCCATGAGGCTCTTAAGCCCCACCCTGCCTCCTCCTTTCCCTGGGTATGAACCTGTTACTGCCCCCCCCATCCCTGCACCCCTTACTGTGCCCCCGCCCTCTGCAGCCCTGCGCACCCCAGCTCCAGCTGCACTCCTCCTGACTTGTTCCCTCACGGACCACCGGCAGTGCCCTTGTGGACCACAGGTTGGGAATCGCTACTCTAAGAGTTATGGAATCTTATGAAAAATTCTTATAGGATACTTTTTGTTTTTAAAAAAACAACCTAAAACTCTTAAGTTAACTAATTACCCACCAAATTACCCACCAAAGCCTCCAAACAATAAACAGGTAAGGCATTAACCAAGCAAACTTTTAGTTTTTATGTTTGCCTTAGGACCCTCACAATTATGAAGCAACAGCTGCTGCCCTCTGAGGTGTCCTAGCTAACACACCTTCAGAGAAAACTGAACCTATTCTGTAAGCTCCCCACTGTCAAAGCATCTGACAAAGTGGAATTTTCTCCCATGAAAGCTGAGCTCATGCAATAAATAAATTTGTTAGTCTTTAAGGCTATGTCTACTCTAGTAAATTAGTCCAAATTAAGGAGCCTTAATTCAACCTAATTTGAACCCTGTCTACACTAGGCTTTGCCTAGTTCAAACTAAGCAAAGCTTAGTTCCAACAGTCAGCTTGAACTAACTGCTTAGTTTCAACTAATCTGCATATTTAGTTTGAACCAGCACACTGCAGACATGCTACTTCAAACGAAATAAGTTCAAACTAGCAATTAGTTTGAATTAACCACACTTTTTTAGTTCAACCTAACTTTTAGTTTGAACTAAGAGTGCTTTAGTTTGAGCTAAAAGTTAGTTTGAACTTAAAAAAAACACACTTAGTTTGGACTAACCAAGTCCAAACTAAGATTTTAGGTATAGACATAACCTAAAAGTGCCACAGGACTCTTTTCTTGTTCTTTTGAACTAGACAAAGATGGCTACCCCTTTCGAACTTTTTAAATAAGGACAACGACAGGTCACCTTAAAATCTTGGCTCTTCATCAAGACTTTAAGAGTAGGACAAATTCACATTGGGCTGAGTTAAAGAAAGTGTCATATCGATAAACAAAGGAGTCCTGGAGCACTTTTGAAGACTAACAAGTTTGTTAGTCTTTAAAATTCCACCAGATTCCTTGTTTGTTTTGCTGAAATAGACTAACATGGCTACCCTCTGAAACTTCTCATACCCTTAGTTAAAGAAGTGCAGTTTCTGTGGCAGGTAAGTCACTACAGAAGCTGTCACAAGCAACTCAGCCATAGTATCAGGAAAAATGTAAATAATGCACAATGAAAATAATAGCCTTCCCACTAAATTTTTTAAAAATATTTTCACACTTTTTCCTCCTAGGAATAGACATCCCAAAGACACTGCTCGGGGGGGGGGGGGGGCACGACACCAAGGAGTCCTATGGCACTTCAAGACTGAGAGATTTATTTATCCCATGAGCTTTCATGGGAGAAAATCTGTTAGTCTTGAAGTGCCACAGGGCTCCTTGCTTGTTTTACTGAACTGGACTAATATGGGTGCAAGACCCCTCAGATGATCTTGAACAGGTACAGAGAGAATATTCTGCAGTTGGAGTCTCATGAAAATATTACAGAATCCCTTCTAGATGATCTTGTGCTGTGAAGCAGCTGCACCATTTTAAGGTGAGGGTGTAGTGTGTGCCCATCTCCAGGCCCAGCCAGCTCTGCCGGGCCATGGATAGTGTGGTTCTTGTCACTTTCCAAAGGGGCAGCCATGTTAGTCCAGTCCAGCAAAAGAAGCAAGGAGTCTTGTGGCACTTAGTCTAGCTCTGTAAAACAGACAAGGAGTCCTGTGGCACTTAAAGACTAACAGATTTTTCTCTCACAAAAACTCATACAATAAATAAATGTGTTACTCTAAGTGCCACAAGACTCCTTGTCTGTTTTACAGAGCTAGACTAACACAGCTGCCCCTTTGGACCTTGCCTTGAAGTGCTTTCTAAAAGAGAAACTATAAAATGTACCCCACGTTTACTTTCATCATATAGTACAACTCTGAATTACATTTAAACACCCTTTTCTTCCACCCAAGAAAGAAGCCAAAGTAATTTGACCTTTTCAAAGGCCAAATAACTATGCCTCCCTGTTTCCTGACAGCACAGCAAGTTTAAAAAGTTCCAGAGGGACAGCAGGCAGGATTGCCTCCCACAAAAACTCATGCAATAAATACATTTGTTAGTCTTGAAGTGCCACAGGAGGATTCCCTGTTTGTTTTACTGCAGTGCTTCCCAACCACTCTGCCACAGCACAAAGGTGTGCCATCAGGTCTGAACAAGTGTGCCACAAAGTTTTTTGAAAAACTGCTGCAAGAGCTCTGCATTGCCTCACAAATATTTCATGAGTTTCAAACTACATGTTGTCAATGTTCCCTCTAATTACTCATAGACTGTGTGTGCAAACAATTTCATGTGTGTGCAAAAACATTTCTTTGTGAGCACCAATATTAGCACTATTGTATTTTTTGTGCACACTTTATTTTGTCATGTGCGCACATTTCACGACGTGTGCGTGCGTGCATATGCGCACAGCTTAAAGGGAACAGTGATGGTGGTGTGCCTCAAATTAATTAAAGGCAGCAAGGTAGTGTGCCAGAGCAGAGAAAATGTTGGGAACCAGTTTTCCTGAACTAAACTAACACGGCTGCCCATCTGGAGCCTGGCTAAAGCTGTTAGTACAGGATACAGGTGCCTTAGGCCAGGGGTAGGGTTACCAGGCTGGAAAGGAGGACAAGGAAGTACAAAAAGGAGGACATCAGAGGACACATGGGGAAAATGTAGTATTAATGTAATATGCTTCTGTTTTTAGGGGGCCTTGGAAGCTTCCCCCTAAAAATAGGGTATTCCAGGGCCTTCCAGCATCCTTTAACCCCTGTATGTAAAAAGACAGACAAAAATCACATTTTTAAAATGCCTGCTGAGTGGAGGACAGCAAGGTAAAAAGGAGGGGACATGTCCTCCCTTTGCCTAGGGTTACCAGATGTCAGGCAAAAGGAGGACACGTCCTTTTTACCTTCCCATCCTCCATCCAGCAGGCATTTTAAAATACATGATTTTGTCTTTTTACTTAAGGTGTTAAAGTTTGCTGAATGCCACAGAATAGAGCCCTGCAAATCCGCGGATATCTGCACATATCCGCCTTAGATCCGCATCCGCAGATACAACACGGACATCCGTGGACCATTTCTTGTGGATGCAGTCTGGATACAGATCCACATATTTTTATCTGCACAGAGCTAGAGCCCTGCAAATATGTGAATATCCGCAGATATCTGCATTATATCTGTATCCATGGATATCCGTGGACCATTTCTTGCGGATGCAGGTCGGACACGGATCCACTTATTTGTATCCGCGCAGGGCTCTACCACAGAATGCCTTATAATTAGGGTAAAGCATTCCAGAGCCCCCTAAAACCAAAAAAAAAAAAAAATATGACATGAATACTCCATTTTCTCCATGTGTCCCCCAATGTCCTCCTTTTTGTGCTTCCCTGTCCTCCTTTCCATGCTTTGGTATCTGGTAGGGTTAGCAGATGTCAGGCAAAAGGAGGAGATGTCCTCCTTTTTACCTTCACATCCTCTGTCCGCCAGGCATTTTAAAAACA